>CP119904.1:107500-721262 GCA_029542865.1 Malassezia equina
ATCGTTCACCATCTTTCAGGGTCCCAACATACATGCTCTTACTCGGATCCATCCCAGAAGATCAGGACCGGTCGATGGTGCTCCTTGCGGATCCCACCTGCATTCCCTTTCATTCCGCTCATGGGTTTGCCACAAAACTCGCACATATGTTAGACTCCTTGGTCCGTGTTTCAAGACGGGCCGCTTAAAGCCATTACGCCAGCATCCTAAGTGTGAAGGTGTCCGAAGACCCGCCAGAGGCACACTGCGTTCCTGGATCCACGTCGCCGTATCCAGTAGGAGGTCTAACACACCCGTGGGTGCTACATTCCCCCACCCTTCTCCGGCGACCCAAATCCATGCTGACTTGCTGTTGGGAAATACACCAGGCATCAGCCGGGCTGAGTCCGCGCAGCATGGCTGACTTCAAGCGCTTCCCTTTCGACAATTTCACGTACTTTTAACTCTCTTTCCTAAAAGTGCTTTTCATCTTTCCCTCACGGTACTTGTTCGCTATCGGTCTCTCCCCGATATTTAGCTTTAGATGAGTCTACCACCCATTTGGAGCTGCAATCCCAAACAACTCGACTCTTAGAGACGTGTATCACAAAGCACGGTACATCCATGGCAAGTACGGGATTTTCACCCTCTGCGATGCCCTGTTCCAAGGGACCTGTCCATAGAGCCGCACGGAAAACACGTCTCGAGGTTACAACGCGGACACCGGAGGTGCCAGCTTTCAAATTTAGAGCTCTTCCCGCTTCGCTCGCCGTTACTAGGGAATCCCTGTTAGTTTCTTTTCCTCCGCTTCTTGATATGCTTAAGTTCAGCGGGTGATCCTACCTGATTTGAGACCAGAATCAAAAGGGCTGTATACAAAGCAGACGCCTCTCCAGCCGGCCGCCCCCAGCAAATGACGTATCTGACCAAATGCTCAGCGGTCGCCCCTCCCTCGCCTAGAGGCGTCGAGCAGGATCCTGGCGCTTATGCATTTCCGGGCGAGCCTGGCTTCCCAGGCAGCACGCCCATCCTACCCCGTCCGCCACTACGGCCTTTCGGCCACCGCAGTGGGACGGGAGAATTCGCGGCACTGCAAACAGGCATGCTCCACGGAATACCATAGCGCAAGGTGCGTTCAAATTCGATGATTCACGGAATTCTGCAATTCCCATTACCTATCGCGTTTCGCTGCGTTCTTCATCGATGGGAGAACGCAAGAGATCCGTTGTCGAAAGTTGTGTATAGTTTGTAGGACCAACCCTACCATTCACGTACATGCAACCATACCAGTGTTTGTGGTCGATGGCTCGACGCCATCACAGTGCACAGGGGTGGGTGTGGATATTAATGGTGGGCGCCAGAGGGCGCAGCCGCGTGAGTATGGCAAGCCCCCCATGCTTCACTAATGATCATTCATGCAGGTTCACCTACAGAAACCTCTGTTACGACTTTTTGCTCCTCTTGACCAAGTTCCTAAGTTTTCAGCGCCTGTGACCGGCGACGGTCCAAGCGCCGATCCCAAAGCTCACAAGCCATTCTCGGTGGTAGGTCTGACCCACTTGGTGTGTCCAAGCAGGTTTCACGTTCAAGAGACCTGATGATCACCTGTGCTAGGAACTCCTGGTTGTACAGCAATAATTGCTAGTGCTCTACTCCCCAGCAGGTGCCGTGGTCGCCTAGGTTACCCGGTCCTTCCGGACAAGGAACATACTCGTTGGATCCGTAGTGTAGCGCGCGTGCGGCCCAGAACATCTAAGGGCATCACAGACCTGTTATTGCCTCAAACTTCCATTGGCTAAACGCCAATAGTCCACTACGTTCAAGCCCAGCCCCTCCGTCGACATGGTTGACAACGGAGAGGCCTACAGCGAAGTGCCTTCGGAATTCTACATGTTCGAGACCAAGAACACGACGCTCACTGACAAGCATGGCAACAACGCCACACAGCCCTACTATATCAACAAGAACCTGAAGAACGTGACGCGCGCCGTGATGGTCTGGCCTGGCTACCACCGCGATTCGTACAACTACGCTAACATGATCGGCAATGCGTACAACGTGTACAAGAAGATGCACAATGTCGACGACGGCCACGTTGCTATTGTCGCGCCGTACGTGCTGAACCAGCAGGACAAGAGCAACGGTGCGGTGAAGGACGGCTGGATCTACTACGAGGACGACAACTTCAGCGTTGGCGGTATCAGTCATGGTCCTGGCAATGCCACCATTAGCGCCTTCACTGCCATGGACGACATGATCGACATGATGGCCAAGAAGTACCCCAACATCGAGAAGTTTGTGGTGTTGGGCCACTCGCTGGGTGGTCAAACTGTCCTTCGTTACGCGATCGTCAACCACAACCCGCAGGACGACAAGACGAAGTACTGGATCGGCAACCCGGGTACTTATACGTACCTGAGCAAGGACCGCCCCATTTCCAAGAAGGACTGCGACAAGTACGACCGATTCCCCTCGGGTCTGGGCTCGAACCTGCCATCTTACGTCGGCTCGGCGGACAAGAGCGACCTGATCAAGAAGTTCTTTGCTCGTGACGTCCGTCTCGCGCAGGGTCTCGACGACAACGGTGTTTCTGCTGACGCCTGCGACACCATGACTCAGGGTCACAACCGTCTGGAGCGCTCGGCCTACTTTGTCAAGCACATTGCTGACGTAAATGGCGGCAGCCTCCCGAAGTCGTTCTCTTTGGAGTACGTTGAGGGCGTCTCGCATCAAAACTACCCCATGTTCGCTGCCAAGGACAGCCTTCCCTACATCTTCCGGGACTAATGACAATGTATTCTCGTTTCATTTTCATGAGGTTGGCATATCAACCCAACGTATGTTTTTAAAGTTATTCAGTTTGTGGACGTATATATACATTATCAATAGACGTTATAAATTCTGCGCGAATTACCTGATGACTTGGTTGTGTTCCATAGGGCATGCTTTAATGGCTTCTCGCTTCGCCCATACATCTTATCCCCAAGGCACGTCAGGTCTAGCTCCAGATAAAGCAAGAACCGAGTTTGACTCCGAGATTTTCTGTAGTACAAATAGGGGCTCATCACGGCCCTATTTTTCGCTCAGATTTATGCAGATGGATGCGGTGCGTACCACGTGCGAGTGGCCGACAAATCACTTGCACCCTGTTCAGGCACCCACAACCCTGCAGATAGGTAAAAGTATGAAATGAACGTTCTGCTCATGCTTGGCTCGGCGTCACACACATAAAGGGGGGTCTGCCAGTCATTATCGTCATAGCCTCTTCACCATGGGCACCATGACGCAATCCGGCACGGGCCATCTTGATTACCGCACTCTATCATGGCGCAATTTCGGCACTATTTTTACATGCGGTATGGCCCTCTTTATGGACGGCTATGCTAACAATACCATTGGCATTGTGTCCAAGCTCCTGTCAAAATTGTACCCTCATACTATGGATAACACTACGGTCGAGACGCTCAACGCTATTGCATTTGCCGGTACTGTCGTGGGTATGCTTCTATTTGGTTACTACTCGGATGCCATTGGCCGCAAGTCGGGTATGATTGTCTCTACGCTTATCATTCTGGTCTTCACTGCGCTCTCAGCTGGGTCGTACTACAAGGGCTCGTCAAGCGGTATGGTCAAGATGCTGACTGCCTGGCGCTTCTTCACTGGTATTGGTATTGGTGCTGAGTACCCGACGGGTTCGGTGGCTGCGGCGGAGCAGACGGAGGAGCTGCCCAAGTTCTTCCAGCATGGGCCCTTTGTGTTGGCTACAAATCTGCAACTCGTCTTGGGTGGTGTGGCAGCGAACTTTGTGCCCCTCATTCTCACTTGGATTGTGTTTGACCAGTATGGTGCCAAGGGCAACAACCAGCTAATCTGGCGACTGACTGTGGGACTTGGTGTCGTGCCCTGTCTCCTTGTTTTGCCTTTCCGTCTAGTGATCAACCAGCCAAAGATGTACAAAGAGAACACGATTCCCGCACCAAAGATCCCCTACTTCCTTGTGCTCAAGAAGTACTGGTTCCGCTTGCTGTGCATTTCCATTGTTTGGTTCATTTACGACTTTATCACATACCCTTTCAGCCTTTATTCATCGTATCTTACGTCTCAAATCCTCGGAGATGACAAAAGCCAGGAAAACACTTTGGGCTGGAGCCTGCTCATCTATTGCTTCAACATCCCCGGTGCCATTATCGGTGCTTTCCTCGTCGACTTGCTCGGACCCAAGAAGAGCTTGTGCTTGGGTCTCTTTTTGCAGATTATTGTCGGCTATATCTTGTCGGGCTTGTTTGGACGTCTTTCTAACCACATTGCGGCTTTCTGTGTGGTGTTCGGTATTTTTCAGTCCCTGGGTCAGGTCGGTGCAGGTTCCAACATGGGTCTTCTTGCTTCAAAATTGTGTGCTACGGCCGTCAAGGGTCAGTTCTATGGTACGGCTGCAGCTATCGGCAAGATCGGTGCTTTCAGTGGTTCGTACGCATTCAACGACCTGAGGAGTCACTGGCTGAATGCCGCTGGCAAGTCGACCAACAACCTCTCTTACACGGCACCCTTTTACCTGGCCTCGTCCCTCGGATGCGTGTCACTCCTTATTTCTCTCTTCTTCATTCCAGAACGGCATGCCGACTGTCAAATTCAGGAAGATGCGTCCTTCCATGAGTTCCTGGCTGAACATAGTTTCGATATGCGGCTCGTGGGCCAGTCATCGCCACACGATCTTATGGAGACCAGCCCCCCTGGAGAACGTGGCTCCCCTGATTCCTGCGAGAAGAACCCCATGGACCAATCATAGACTCATCTGAATTAAAAATATAGTGGAGAACGCGTGTGGTTTACAGGGATTTCTTTTGGAATGCTGCGCACAGCTTAGATGTCGTAATGATACGGTTTAGGTTCCTAACTTCAGGTTCCTAACACGTGCTACCTTGCATGTCGTAAGAATCCATTCTTAAAGCGCCCAGCTTTGTTAGAGCCACCCCACTCGGCGCCATGCTGTTCCGTCGTGGGAAGCTCGATATGGCCATGTCCAAGGCTGTGCCCGCGTATGGGGGCCAGAGATTTTCGATTCTAAAGTTCGGTACAATTTTTGCCTGCGGTGCAGCGCTCTTCATGGATGGTTATGTGAACAACTCTATTGGTACCGTGACTACTCTCTTGACGAACTTGTATGGCGATGTGATGGATGATACCACCACTGAGACGCTCAATGCCATTGCATTTGCCGGTACTATCGTGGGTATGCTATCATTTGGTTATTACTCGGATGCTGTGGGCCGCAAGTCGGGTATGATTGTCTCTACGATTATCATCCTGATCTTTAGTGCCCTGTCGGCGGGTGCTTACTACAAGGGCTCTACAAGAGACATGGTGAAAATGCTTACCGCCTGGCGCTTTTTCACCGGTATTGGTATTGGTGCTGAGTACCCGACGGGTTCGGTGGCAGCAGCAGAGCAATCGGAAGAAATGCCTGGCTACTTCCAGCATGGTCCCTTTATCTTTGCCACCAACTTTATGATTGACTTTGGCTTTGTTATTGCTTCTTTTGTCCCCCTTGTGCTAACTTGGATCGTGTTCGATGAGTATGGCGCGAAAGGCAACAACCAGCTGATCTGGCGTCTGACCATGGGTCTTGGTGTGGTTCCTTGCTTGCTAGTGCTGCCATTCCGTTTCTTGATCAAGCAGCCCAAGCTGTACTCCACCAACATGATCCCTCCGACCAAAATCCCGTACCGTCTCGTGCTGAAGAAGTACTGGTTCCGCCTGCTGGTGCTATCGATTATTTGGTTCATTTACGATTTCATCGTATACCCCTTCGGCCTGTACTCTTCCATCATTACAAAGCACTTTGCTCCTTCGGATGCATCGCAAGAAGTTACACTTGGCTGGAATGTTGTCATTACCTGCTTCTACATCCCCGGCTCTTTCTTGGGCGCTGTACTTGTCGATACGATCGGCCCCAAGAAGTGCCTGTGCATCGGTCTTACTCTTCAAATCATCGTCGGCTTCATTCTCACGGGTCTTTTCGGTAAGATTGCGGGACACATTGCTGTCTTCTGTGTCCTATATGGTCTCTTCTTGAGCTTTGGCGAGTTTGGCCCTGGCAATAACCTTGGTCTGCTTGCCTCCAAGTCGTGTGCTACTGCTGTCAAGGGTCAATTTTACGGTATCGCAGCTGCCATTGGTAAGGTTGGCGCCTTTTCGGGTTCCTACGCTATCAAAAACCTGCAGGGCCGCTTCGACGACAGTAGCCACCTCTATTACCAGGCACCTTTCTACCTTGGCTCTTCGCTCGCGTGCGTGTCTCTTGTACTTGCCCTGATCTTTATTCGTGAGCGCCCCGCAGATGCGCAGGCCCAGGAAGACGAGGAGTTCCGCCAGTTCCTCATCAGTGAAGGCTTCGATGTCAGTGTGATGGGCAAGAGTGATGAGATTGTGCCGCCCTATGAAGAAAAGGACCTGGGCGCGCCTTCTCCCTACATGCCGGATAGCAAGGTTGAGGAAGACCAAAAGATGGCGCCAGCCCCGTAATTATGGCCCTGCTCTTAATCACTGCCTTTAAAAGCATAAGTGGCATTTGCCCCTATTGCAAATAGTTATTGTACCTGATTTGTTACCGCATATATGGCATTCTCACTAGTTGCGGCAGGGTATCTACCAGGCAGTGCGACCACCGCCCGTGAGTATAAGCTTAGGCTTCCGCTTCGTCTTGGGCCCAGGTCGCTTCCCCTCGCTCTGTTCCGCATCGCCACTGCTCTCTTCCAGCGTATGCCACGCCTCATCCATATGCTGTGCATCTGATGACGCTGCAGAATGCGCCTGTGATGCGGCTGGTGTACCCCACACCGTCTTTGCCACGCGCTCCGTTGGACGCGGCGGTGTCGGTGCTGGCATGCTAGGAAAGAGCGCATCATCGTTCGCCGCTGCTCCAGGGTGCATCGGGAAGTACATGTCCGCACCCACCATCGCTGCCTCCCGGAACGACAATTGATCATCCATGAGCAGTTGCTCTTCTGATCGCTTAGCAGCCTCGCGATGCTTCCGTGGCTCTTTCTGCGAGCGTTTACGGCACTTTTCTTCCCGCTCTGCTTTGTTTCGACGCCGCTGAGAGCGCTCTGCAAGTACATCCGCCCAAGGCTCCCACGGTATGGCAGGCTGCACGGCAGGGGGTACAGTTGCTTCTGTTCGTGCCCAATCCACCTCCATGAAGGTGACGTCGGCGGACATGGGGAGATGCGCGAGGTACTTGCACTTTTTCCGCAGCGCCTCATCCACAGTACCCTCCTCCGCCCCTTGCACGGCCACTAGCAGGGTATCGGGAAAGTTTGCGTACGTCTGAAAGCGCGAAAGCAGCACCTTGATATCGATAGGATGCAGAAACACGTACTGCCCTGAAGCCGCTTGATAATAAAAGTACGACGAGCGCGAAGCTGGCTGTTCCCTTGCTGGTGGCCGCTCTGTAGGCGTCGATGGCATGTTCAGTGCTGTCAAGAGCTGCTCTTGCAACTGCTCGTGTGCCACCCGCAAAAACTCCAGGCTCAGTTCGTCCGGCTCATAGGCTCGCGCCTCTTGCGTCGCAGCCTCTATACCAGCCATATCGGCTCGCAGCGACTCGACCATATGCTCCGGCGTAGCGCGTACGCATCGTGCGTACAACAGTGCATCTGGATGCGAGCAGAGAAGACTTCGGCTGCCCATCTCGCGGGGCCACGTCGCTGAGCGCGGCAGGGCCACGCATGCATCGTTGGGTCGCTCAGCGAGACGCAGTACCAGCATATTGTCCGGAATGGAGACATCCTCATCACGACTCTCTAAGAAAACGCGCCGATGTTTCTGGGCTTCGTGCTGCCCATCGATCCAACGCACCGATTTTAGGTCGCGTGCCACCACGTCGTCCCAACAAATTGGACATCGCTTGGCATGTCGCATCGACCCACGCGTCTTGGTGCCATTCTCCGCTACAATCAAGTAGTGTAGCATGCACGCGTAGCAAAATACATGACCACAACGCGTCATTCTCGGCGCCGTTGGTGGTGAGAGGCAGATAGGACATGTGCCCGCCTGATCCGACTCCGCTGTCCCATGCGCTGTCACCACGGCGTCGCTCGTTAGCGGCACTAGCACCTGGACAATGTCCTGCCAGGGCAGCGGCAGGTCGGGGTCGTTCAGGTGTCGTTGGCTGTCGAACGTTGGCTTCACGACGAAACGGTATTGTGCATTGACATAGCCTGCATGTTAGTCTCTTAGTACGCACGCTCGCGACTGAAAGGTCGGTACGAATCATTTTTGCGCACACGACGCGGGCCCAGCGTCGGCGGCGCGCGGGGCGGCAGCGTGAACGCCAGCAAATGGTTCAAACTCTGCGCGCGTTTCTTGCTGGCCTGCTTCGATTCTCCTCCCATACTCGCATCGCTTGGACGGGCAGCTCCCTGCATGATCCGGGGCGAGCTCGCGCCCATTTCGCTGCCGAAGCGAGACGCTGTCGGCGGGGGGCGACTGGCTCCACTCGGTGGCGCTAGGGCCTCCGATCGCGTCAAGCCCGGTGGGTGCTGATAGGCTACATTTGCAATTATGTACGTGACGCTGACGCAGCGGCGCCGCCCCTCCCTGGGAGGGCTTAGAGCAGCCCCTGGCGCTTGAGCAAGTCGTACGTCTTGCGGGTATATGCCTGGACGTAAGTAAGTGCGACGTACGTTGCCATTCTCGTCTTCCACCTCGACCGTATCGTCCTCATCGATCGTGTCATGCCGCTTCTGCAGCTGCAGCTTTTCTGCCAGTGCATACGCGTCTTGGATGCGCGTCACATCGCGGAACTGCGGCGTGTTGGGCAGGCCCAGGGCGCGCATACCAAACGCGTGCCGGGACTCTTGGAAGTGCTTTTCAAACACCTTGCGGCCCTTGTACACATGGTCCGAGCAGATCTCGCACTTGTACTCGACACGAAGACCGTGCAGCTTGTACATCCAAAAGGGAATCGGCTTGCCGTCCCAGCCGGTGGGCAACTTGAGTGGGTTGTAGATCTTTTCACTCGTGCCAGCGCCATCTTCCGGCACGTCCTCATAGCCCATACCCCCCGTCTCGAGCGCCTCATCCATCTCGGCATCGAGCGCCTCGACCTCCTCTTCGCGCTCGCGCTCGGTGAGCGAGGCCTTCCGCTCGACATTTGCATGCGTGTCCTCTCGCACCGTCGCGAGCTCATTGGCCAAGGCACGCACCAGCACTTCATCGCGCGCGAGGTGCTTGGCGCGCATGACCCGCTTGGCTTGCTCCAGGTCTGAATCCTGCTCCGTGGGGGCCCGCGGCGGATTAGGTGCTGCAGCCCCACTTTGTAGACGCGCTTCTGCCTTGAGGTGCTTCGCCGACGTCAAATGCGCATCGTACACCGTCTGCTTGGCATAGAACCGCTGGCAGGCGGGGCACCAAAGGCCAGACTCGACAGGCTGCGTCTTCTCTCCAAATAGCACAATTTCGCGGCGTTCCCAGCCAGGCACAGTGCCCTGCTCCCAATCCTGCTCAAATTGGGCGAGGACCGTTGCCTCAATGTCGTCCATATCTTCCAAGGGGCGCGTTTTGTGCAGGAAAGCGCTGAGGTATAGGCACACGCTGACAAGGTACGTCCTGTACGCTTCTGTGCGCTTCGTAGCCATGGGAATCGTGGCACATTGGCCTGTCATATCGTCAAGACGCAAAAGGTACTCCAGGTAGCTGATCCGCTCGACGCCTTTGAGGTTGATAAACTGGTCATACTGCTCGTACAGGTCCAAGAAACGGCCACCCATTTCCTCGCCGCTAAAGTGGCGCTCCATGTACGTCAGATCAAACATGGACGCATCTTGCGTGCCAAGAATAGAGGGCGTCGCACTGGTCTCCAAGGCAATCGCCCGCTCGGGGTACTTCCGAAAGTAGGCTTGCAAGTGCTCGAGACGCGCGTAAAATTCGCTAAGAGGACCATTCTCTTCATCACTCGGGTCCACGCGTGCGAGTTGATCCCACTCTTTAGCACGATCGCCCGTGGAGTCAGCGTACATATCGTCGAGCGCTTGGTACCGGCTCACCATCTGGTCGAGCAATTCGGAGGCGGCGAGCTGCCATTGCATCCAAAGCCGATGCGACGACGCCTTGGGCGGATGATTCAGCGTGTCTACGAGAGCATTTTCATACTGCTCAATCTCCTCGTGCGTCATTCGCGCACTCTCAAACACCGACGTGTCCGCCATGTCGTGAGAGTGCCAGGCAAAGCTCGTTCAGCGGCGCGGCGCACCGCGACGAGCCACGTGGAAAAATCTGTCGAAGCCTGCCTGGTCAGGCGATCGACCTCCACGACCGACGCCCTTTTGGCTGACGACATGGCGGTACGTAACCGAAGGCTCACCTCAGGGCGTTCACTCCACGAGTGCGAATCTTGTCTTTGAGAGCAGTGAGGAGATCACTGTGGCCCCCACTTTTGTACGTTGCTCGATGCTGACCACAGGACTCGCTCGGCCTCAAGGACGACCTGCTGCGAGGCATTTATGCATACAGTGCGTAGGCCCTGCCGCTGACACAGACTACGAGAAGCCTTCTGCGATTCAGCAGCGTGCTATCCTTCCCATCTTGCGTGGTCGCGATGTGATTGCACAGGCGCAGTCGGGTACAGGTAAGACCGCCACCTTCTCGATCTCGATGCTGCAGACGATTGACACAGCGCTCCGCGAGACGCAGGCGCTCGTGCTCAGTCCCACGCGCGAGCTGGCTACACAGATTCAGAGCGTTGTCCTTGCTCTTGGTGACTATATGAATGTGCAGTGCCACGCGTGCATTGGTGGCACGTCCGTGGGCGAGGACATCCGCAAGCTCGAGTATGGCCAGCATATCGTGTCCGGCACGCCCGGCCGCGTTTTCGATATGATCCGGCGGCGGCATCTGCGGACGAAGAATATCAAGATGCTGATTCTTGACGAGAGCGACGAGCTGCTGAACATGGGCTTCAAGGACCAGATTTACGACATTTACCGCTACCTGCCCCCCGCCACGCAGGTCGTGCTTGTCTCCGCGACGCTGCCGAACGACGTGCTCGAGATGACAAGCAAGTTTATGACGGATCCTGTGCGCATTCTCGTGAAGCGTGACGAAATCACGCTCGAGGGCATCAAGCAGTTCTTCATTGCCGTGGAGAAAGAGGACTGGAAGTTTGACACGCTGTGCGATCTGTATGATACACTGACCATCACACAAGCGGTCATCTTCTGCAACACACGCAGAAAGGTCGACTGGCTGACGGAGCGCATGCGCGAGAACAATTTCCAGGTGAGCAGTATGCACGGCGAGATGCAGCAGAAAGAGCGCGATGCGATTATGAACGAGTTCCGTCAGGGCAGCAGTCGCGTGCTAATTACGACCGATGTGTGGGCGCGTGGAATTGATGTGCAGAACGTCTCCCTCGTTACCAACTACGACCTGCCGACGAACCGTGAAAACTACATTCACCGTATTGGCCGCTCAGGGCGCTTTGGCCGTAAGGGCGTCGCGATCAATTTCGTCACCAACGACGACGTGAAAATTCTGCGGGATATCGAGCAATATTACAGGTACGCCAAGCTTTCTGACGCGCAGCACGCAAATCGACGAAATGCCGGCGAAAATCGATGATCTTATGTAGTCGCCTAGGAAGTCCGTGAACCTACCGACACGTGCGTTTCGCGTTCGGCGCAGCCACCGACCGCCTAGCCTCGAAGGTGCCTGGCAGCAGGGCGAACCGGTTGCTCTCGTACCTACGACATCCTTGGCTCGCCCATGTCACATCTTCGCTCTCGGTCTGTCAAGGATTATGCCAGCATCGATCCCTATGCGGAAGACGGCGTAGATATTTCGCTGCAGGACGATCCGTACTCGCCGCCTATGCACCATGCGCCGCAATTCCGCGACCCCTATTCGGAGGAGGATTTGTATTTGGATGGGAGCCCCGCGCGCTCCCTGTCTCCCAAACGAATGCCGTACCTGGATCCCGAAGACAGTATCGCGATGGGCCTACTCGAGTGGCAGGACCACAACGACGCACCCCCGTCCCAGTATGTGGATATGGACGGCGACGACAGCTTCCAGTCGGCCCGCGCCGAGTCGAGGGCCATGTACAGAGGCGCGAGTGCTGCCGCGATTCACTCGCCTTTGCCCATGTCGCCCCGGTCGGGGCCCGTGGAGCCATTAGCCGCGAAAGCCTACGATCTATCGTTCCCCGATGCGTCCACGGACCATCTCTCGGCAGACGCGTTTGCTGCGCGCGAAGATGCACGCACGGTGCCATGGCGCAGGCACATACACAGGTATAGGCAGGAAGCAGCTCCTATCGCGGCCGATCCCGCTCCTGTGCCGACGCAAGCCTCTTTCAAAAAGATGAGACGGGCCTGGCTCCTAGCGGCGCTCGTATGTCTCGGTGTGCTGGCCATTGCGCTGGGTGTTGGTCTGGGTGTGGGCCTCTCTAGGAACAAGCATGACTCGCCCACCTCCGCGTCGGATCCTGCGCCGTCGCAGTGGGCCGATTTGCCCAAGTGGGACTGGCTCTCTCCCACCAAGAAGGCCTTTGGCGTGAACCTGGGCGGCTGGCTCATGCTGGAACGCTGGATGTACGAGGACTGGATGGTCGATGTGGGCGGGCCTAATGCCTGGGACGAGTACCGCATGTCCCAGCAGCTGGGGGACCGTATGGTCGATGTGCTCAATGCCCATATGGACACATGGATTACCGAGCCAGACTTGGACCGGATTCAGTCTTTCGGTATGAACATGCTGCGTGTGCCCATTGGGTACTGGCCCTTCCTCTCGACCAGCACCACCGGCGAGCCTTACCGGAATGCCACGCAGTTGGACCATTTGTCCAACCTCATGTACTGGGCGTGGAAGCGGGGCCTCTACATCTTGTTTGACTTGCATGCGATGCCAGGCAGCCAGAACAACGACCAGTCGTCTGGCCACAACAACACGAAACGTGCCGCCAACAACTACGCAGGCTTCTACACCGACGAGAACCAAAAGTACTCGCGCCAGGTCGTCTCGACCGCGATCCAGTGGATTGAGCAGCACCCGGCCAAGTCGGTCGTTGCCGGCTTCACGTCGGTGAACGAGCCACGCGTGTACAACAACCCTTACTACTTGAAGACATTGCGCAGCTTTTACGACTATACTGTGGACCAACTGTCGTCTCTCAACATTCCCCTCGTGGCGCACCATGCGTTTGTGGACAAACCGTATGAACAATGGCGTGCGTATGCCCGTGACAAGGGCCCCTCGCGCTTTATTCTGGACGATCATCCGTACCCTGCATGGTTCCAAAACCCGTTGCCGAGGAATGTGAATACCATCGTCCAAGATGTGTGCCAGTACGGCAGCGATTTAAGCGGCTTCCCTACGCCTGTCCTCATGGGCGAGTACTCGCCCGTGAGCATTTTGAATGATTCCTCCATTACGACCGAGCTACTCAAGACGGAGCTCAAAGTGTTCGGCTGGTCCGCAGGCTCCCTCTTCTTCACGTACCGTGTCAATGTGTCTGCCCACCCCCTGGCCGGGGAGGCAGAGCCCATTGCCCTCAAATACTCCATGTTGGACATGATGCAGCCTCAGAGCCCCATTGCTCACTTCCCCCGTTTTCAAAACCAGACGCCTGTCAGTGACTGGACCAACCAGCTGACCAGTGCCTGTGGTTCCGCCCCCTCCCTCGCATGGACGCCTTCGTAATGCCTTTCACGTCGATAGCTATTTACCCCGCCCTGGCCGACCTGCTGCAAAGGTGCCACTGCGGTTGCCACTTCGTACATTAGACTTTTGCTTCGCAGCTTTGCCCGCTTTCGTCCCTTTTACACTGCCAGAGGCACGCAGCAACGAGCTGCCCGACGAAGCACGCGGCGCCGTCAGCATGGACTCTGCTTGGGCATAGTCAAACTCCGGCACTGCAGCGCTCTTCGTCTCGGTTTGTGCTCGCGGGCCAGGCTGACTCTTGGGGTGTTTCGCCACGGGCACAATGGCATCCACCTCGTCCACCTCGGCGGGCGTTGCCTCAACAGGCGCTGGACTGGCCTTGCGCTTTGTCGCTGGACTGGCACGGGGGGCGTCCCACGTTGGACTCGCCTTAGCCTCTGGGACCGGCTCTATCGGCGCAGGCTTCGTAGTAGGAACGCCCACCGTTTGCCCAAACAGCCCTCCCAGCCACTGGACACACTCGGCGCGAATGCGTTGCAACGTGCTTTCCACAGGCTTCTCACTGGGCGTAGACTTGTCAAAGAGCGACTTGCGCTTCTTCGTCACCGGCTTCATAGTCTCTGTCGCTGACGTCTTTAGACCGCGGAACAGTCGCGCTCCTTCGCGCACAGCCGCCGGAGCTGGCTGTTCCCACACACGTACATCTGCCAGCGATGTCTCTGTATCGAGGCGGGCCTGCTGGACCGCCTTGGGCACCTCGGCCGGCGCCAAACGATCGAGCACGGCCTCGCCCACATCCTCCTCGTGTAGAGCAAACGTGTCGCCACTGGCGCTCTCCACGCGCTCTTGTGCCTCGGATTGGTACGCCGCCTGCTCTTGGGCCACAGCCTGGACCAATTCGTCGAGGCGGCGCTGTACCACGGCCAAGTTCTTGGGAATGCGCGCTGCGGCCTCCTGCACCGTGGCTGGGGGACGGAAAGCCAGTCCGATCAGGACCTGCGGCGGCATCACATAATGAGGACTCTCATCTTCGTCCCGCGCCACCAAATCGCGCCACTGATGCAGCCGGCGCACCAGCCGCTCTTCCCGACCCATGGGCGTGCCAGGGAGCGCATCCTGCGACGCACGCGCCAGGTCGCCGCCCATCTTGAGCCACAATGTGCGCCAGCCAGAGCGAGTATCTCCCACGGGATCCCACGCCTCTTTGGCGTACACTTTGGAGGCCGTCGCCTTGCTACGCTCAAACACCTCCTTGACAGACACAGGGCCACCATGTGCCAGCAGCTCTTCCCGCAAACGGTCGTACACATACAAAAGGGAGTGCGTATCGCTACGCGCATAGAAGAGCATCTCTTTCGGCAGCGGCCGGATTCGCCAGTCGGCCATCTGGAACCGCTTGTCAGCCTCAAAGTCCAAATAGCGCAGCAGCAGGTAGGCCAGGCTATTCGCGCCAAACTGTAGCAGCTTTGACGCATGGAAGGTGTCAAATAAGTTGGTCACATAGAGGCCCAAATCGCGCTGCAGCCACAGCACATCATGATCCGCGCCATGCAGCACTAGCACCTTGGCAGGGTGGGTGAACGACGTATTGAGCATTTCTGCATGCTCACGCACTTCATCCACGAGTGTATCCACAATATAGTCGCCCCATCGCGTGCTGATCTGCATGAGCGATACCATACCAGCGTAGGTACGCAGGCTGTGGTGCTCCAAGTCCACGGCAATCTCCTGCACACACTCTTCATCCAGATGCGCCGCAAGGGCTTCAAGCTTCGCCAGGCTGTCGACCCACACAAACGGGCACGACTCGCTCGAGTCCGGCGCGCGAATGTCCATCGGCTTGGGTGCCTTGGGCTCTGGCGGGCGCAGCGAATGCAGCGGCGCGGGTGTTTGTTGGATCTCGACATAATAGGGATTCAGTCGTGCGTCGCCTTCTACGCCATACTGCCCCGCCACGCGAGAAGACTCGGTGATGCCCCACGCCGGATCGCGGTAGCCCAGCGGCACTTGCGCATTGGGCTTACCACGCCGCAAAGGACGACTCCATGCCGTATCCGCACGATTATCGGGGCGCGTCGTGAATGTATCTTGAGGACGCGGAATGTTTGCCTGCAACAAATGCCGCGGAAGCTTGCCTTTGGCGGGAATCGAGGCACTCGCCGGATCGACCGCGGCCGGCGTCGCCACAGGCCGTCGCCCGGCGAACTCGTCCAGGTATATGTCTGTCTGCTCGAGCAGGCGATCAATAGCATCGCCCACTGTCGCCGAAAAGTGACTCGGCTGGATCATGTCGTCGACAGAGGCATCGCCCATCGGCGCATCGACCCACTCGCTCATGCGCCGGATCAGCGCACCAAGGCCTTCGGACACCCGGCTCAGGGCGCGCTTAAAGGACGGGTCAATGGAGCTGTGAAAGTCCAAGTCTGTGGCATCAGGAAGGAGCGCCGCCGTTTGTGTCGCTGCACTGAGGGCGCGGCTCACCTCCTGCAGCCGCTCTTCCATGGTCTAGGACGGCAATCGCACGAAGGGATTTTTGGACTTCTTTGTCAGCAGACAGCGCGACGCGCTGCATGTGAAGCTATGCGACTCGACGCGACACCGCACCATGGGTCTCAGTGCGCACGCCGTGCCGTCCGTACGTTCGGGCGCACTTACGCAATCCTACACTTGGGCCTCTCCCATTCCTGATGCGTGTGTTAGCGGTACAGGTTCAAAACGCGTGCCATGTGTACTTGGTGTTGACGAAGCAGGCCGAGGACCTGTGCTGGGACCCTTGGTCTATGGTGTCGCGTTTTGTCCGCTCGACCGGCAGGAAGACTTGCGCGATGTCGGATTCGCAGGTGAGCCACCCACGTCTTACCACAGACTCCAAGGCACTCACGCCAGAGCGGCGAGACGAACTGTTGCAGGCCCTGCTGCATCATGACCAGATAGGTAGGTGCCTCTCTGCTGATCCCAGGCTGGGCCGTACGTGTTATGGCGCCCCAGGACATTTCCGCGGGTATGCTCCGGCGACATCCCAACAATCTCAATGAACAGAGCTGCGATGCTACCGTCATGCTGATTCAGGGCGTACTCAATGCCGGTGTCGATATCACGCATATTTACGTGGACACAGTGGGCGACCCCAAAGCCTATGCCGCCAAGTTGAAGCGCTCCTTCCCGCGGTACCAGCACATTGAATGGACGGTCGCTCGTAAGGCTGATGCCACGTACCCTGTTGTGGGCGCTGCCAGTATTGCCGCCAAGGTCACCCGTGACTACTGTATCGAGCGCTGGCTGTATGCAGAGCGCCACTTTGGTCCTCACTCTCTGGGCAAGCGCAAGCATATGGATGAGAATTCCGAAGAGACGGAGGATCCTTCGTCTGTGTGGCAAACGGGCAGCGGATACCCAGGCGACCCCAAAACCGTGCAGTACTTGAAAGGGACGCTCGATCCAGTGTTTGGGTGGGCCGGCATTGTGCGATTCAGCTGGGCCACGGCCAAGTCCATGTTGGAAGAGCCTGTGCGCTCTAGTGCCTCGACACCGACCGCTTCCATGCTTGGCACACCTTGCCCGCCTTCTACGCGCGCTTACACGGTGCGGTGGATGGACGAGGCGCCGCCTCCTCGCGCCCAAGCGACCTTGCAAGGCTTCTTTACCAAGAAGGCGCCTCCTGCACGTGGGCTGAGCACCAGCGCTACAGCGTCCAACGAGGCACCAAGGAGCCAGCCACTTCCACCTGTGTGGCAAGAGGATCGTAACATGCTACAAGAAAAGCGCCCTGAGATGTGGCATCGATGGGCTCTAACTTCCTGCAGTGCAGCAGATCTGTTCTAGATGTCATTGCCACTTCCATGCAGGTCAGGTGGTCGTTATCGATACAAGCACAGATGCGAGAGTCCCACTTAGGTCATTACATTTAAAGAAACACGGCGCCACTGACGGCAGCCACCACGAAGCCAAGCAGGCTTGTCGAGATGGCGTTGATCGTCGCAGGCGACTTGGCAAACCGAATCGCATCTTCGTATCCACTGATTTCGTTGGTTTGCAGAATTTTACCAGACTTGAAGTTGCTGGGCGTGGGCGTCGTAGACGGCGGCGGGGGGTCATAGCCCGAGATGGATTGCAGTTTGGCTGTAGGAACATCGTTCGGGTCACCACCGCCACCACCCAGCGCAGCACCACCTACGGCCTGGCGCTTATCAATGCTCAATGTAGGCTCAGCATTCGGGGCTCGCGTGGCGCACACATAGGCAACGAACGCCCACAACAAGATGGCCACGAGCCCAACACGCATCGTAGAACAGAGCACAATCGCCGGGCCGCTCGTACACAGCCTACGCGCCGCGTCATGCTTAGTTGTTTAGTCAGGCATGCATGGAGGCAAACCGATCACGTGTCGGAACTACTCATCGACCGCGGAAGAGAAGAGCGCTCCCAAGTGGATGCTACGTGCGTCTTGCGCACGAACTTGGCTGAACCTACACTGTTTCGCGCCGCCGTGTCGCTTGTTTTTACATACGACTCCTATCTCCGAGAAGAAGTTAAAGTTCAAAACGAACATGCCGCCTAAGAAGAACCAGCAGCCCGTCGAGAAGCCCCGTCTGGGTCGTCCGTCGAACAACCTCAAGATGGGTATCGTCGGTCTCCCCAACGTCGGTAAGTCGACTCTGTTCAACGCCATTGCCAAGTGCGATCTAGGTAAGGCTGCCAACTTCCCATACGCCACGATCGAGCCTGAGGAGGCCCGTGTGCCTGTGCCTGATGAGCGTTTCCTCTGGCTTTGCGACCTGTACAAGCCAAAGTCGGAGGTGCCTGCGTTCCTGACGGTTATTGATATTGCAGGTCTCACTGCTGGTGCGAGCACGGGTGTCGGTTTGGGCAACGCCTTCTTGTCGAACGTGCGTTCGGTCGACGGTATTTTCCAGGTGATCCGTGCCTTTGACGATGCCGACATTATCCACGTCGAGGGTGATGTCGACCCGACGCGTGATATGGAGATCATCTCGACCGAGCTGCGACTTAAGGACATTGAGTGGGTCGAGAAGTCGCTTGACACCGCCCGCAAGAATGCCCGTTCGGCCGGCAACAACTCGCTGGAGGACCGCAAGAAGAAGGAAGAGGTCGTGATTATCGAGAAGATCCTCAAGTGCCTCCAGGAGGACAACATGGATGTCCGTAAGGGTGACTGGAATGCCAAGGAGGTACGTGTCATTTAGCAGCCCAGATGATGATAAAGAGTGCTACGCACTCGATCCATCTTAACCCAGCTCGTCGACGGCCCTAGGAAAGCCGTATGAGATGACATTGATTCACTGATTCTGGGCTGCAGCGAGAAAAAGAACCGGCTAACCAACAGGTGGACGTGATCAACTCACTCATGCTTTTGACCGCCAAGCCGGTGATCTACATTGTCAACTTGAGCGAGCGCGACTACGCCCGCAAGAAGAACAAGTGGCTGCCCAAGATCAAGCAATGGATCGACGAGAACAACCCGGGTGACCTTCTCATTCCATTCTCGGCCGCGCTGGAGGAGCAGCTCTTCTCGCTGCCCGACGACGATGCGCGGGCGGAGTACCTGAGCAAGCAGGGCGAGGGTGTGCAGAGTGCTCTGGGTAAGATTACCAAGAGTGGCTACGACGGTCTCGACCTGATTCGCTACTTCACTGCTGGTCCGGACGAGGTGCGTGCCTGGTCTATCCGCCGTGGTGTCAAGGCGCCGCAGGCCGCAGGTGTTATCCACACGGACTTCGAGAACAAGTTCGTGTGTGGTGAAATCATGGCCTTTGATGACCTCAAGGAAGCGGGTAGCGAGAACGCTTGCCGTGCGAACGGTAAGCTGGCCCAGAAGGGTAAGACCTACGAAATGGTGGACGGTGACATTGCCCAGTATGTATTCTGTTTGACTGACAGTCAGCTGGAAGGCAGGTGCGTAATGGCTTCGATCAACGATGGCCTTGTCATAGAGTGGATACCTCGTCCCCCCAATAAAAAAATCAGAACGCCCGGGATCGAACCGGGGATCGCCTCAGTCCACGGACGTGTAAATGAGGAGTCCTAACCACTAGACCACGCTCTGCGAAACAACTAGAGGCGCTCTCAAGTGACCTTTTGTCTGCCAACAGCTTCCATGATCTATTGTGGCTACTGGAACGACATCGTGTACGGACTCTATTAGTTCTAGGAAGGAAAGCCGCCTAAAATTACTTGGGCACAAACGGTTCAGCGCTCGTGCGGCTGAATCCGGGAAAGGCCGTTGCCATACTCGCGCTGTGTGGCAGACTGGAGTGGCGGGACAGAGAATGGCGCATACGGCCCATCAAGTCCATGGGCGGCATCGACTGGCGACGCGTGTCTTTCTTCTTACGAAAGACCGACATGAGACTGTGGCGTTTCGCGCTCTCAATGTTCTCAATAAAAGCGGGGTCGAGCATCTCCACGTCCGAAAGACCCGGCGACGAGTGACACGAAGGGTCATTCGAGGGCGCCACGGTACGAGCGAGGCGCTCGGAACGCAGCTGGAGTTGGTTCGCAAGGTCCTCCCAATCAATCTGGCGGTGGCACAAAATCTTGTCCCACTCGCTGATCTCGATCTGGCACACACAGCGCGCCACAAACGAGAGATCCTTCGCCACGCACTTGATAAACTTTTTCAGGTCGCGGTCCACCTGCCCTAGGATCTCCAGAAGCTCGTACGACGGCATGACGGGTGAACGGTAGTGCTCTTCGACCAACGAAGAGAGCGCGTTCCTATCAAGCCACAGAAGTAGCTTGGCATACAGCTTCTGCAGCGCATCAAGCAAGGTCAGGATCTTGTCCACAATGTCCACAGGCTCGGCATGCTCCGACTCCATGGGCGGGGCCTCACTGGGCTCCTCGGCATGGACCACGGCACGCAGATCGATCACAAGCTGTTCCACGCACTCCAACACCTCATGGGGCCAGGTAAGCTGGATCGACTTTTCCATGACCTCGCACACTTTGCTGCTGTTCGCGTACCAAGCCAAGAGCGATGGACGGGGCACAGCGGCCGAAAAGTCCTCACGTCGGAAGAAGACCGAGTAGACATACTGCTCCTCGCCACTAATAGCACGCTTCAGGAAACCGATCGTCTTGCATCGCTGCTTGAGCACTTGCTGCAGGGCATCCACATCCTCTTGCTCCGCTGGCGTGCCTTGGGGCTCCACGGGCGGTGCATCCAGCCTGGTCATGCCGCTTACCGCAGTTGCAGGCTCGGCGGAAGCCTCAGAGCTAGGAGCGGGGGCAGGCACAGAATCGATCGGCAGGGGATCCACGAGAACGACATGTGGCTGTGGCTGCGGCTGTGCGGCTTGCACGGCCTCGTCTACCTTGGGCTCACGCGAATCGACCGACGCTTCCGCTTCATAAGGTGGGACTGAACCGCGGTTCTTGTCCTCAGCCACATCGTTGGCAGGCTCGGTCGGCGTTGCCTCCGTGACGTGCATGGCCGGTCCAGTGAGCGCCGGCGACACGACCGGCATCTCGTAGTTGAGGGACTGACGAGGCGTCGACGATTGCAGGACGATATCCGGCAAGTCAGGACGACGAGAATCACGAAGTATTTGTCCCTCATCGAGGCTGGGGCGCTCCGTGTGACGACGCAGCGGCAGGCTCCAGCGCCGACGAGTGTCTTTCTTGTCGTGCTTGGATTCGAGGAAACGAGCAAAGAGGGACTTGGCAACCATACCTTGAGTAGGATGTACAGAAGTGAGAAACAGGGGGGGGGGGGGGCTATTAATACTTGTGCCTCATTGTGTCGTGCCCCTCGTCGCCGCTCAGTCCTCCAGGGGGGACGTGCATGAATGAGCGTTTGACAGGCTCACACCCATCACGTGGCGTGTGGAGGCGTAAATCACCCGCGACACGGACCCCCTCTCCCGCCGCCTTTGCTGACGCAGGCGTAATGCCTGTGGTACTTTGACGAACGCGCTGGTGATCATGCTGTCTGTGCCTAGTCTGATCGATTGTTGGCACGTGCGCGATTTTCCGCGCTTTCGTCGTGTGCGTACGTAGCCACCATCATCGTCACTAACCGCAGTCAAGGGGAACCCGTCCGAGCGCACGGCCGCCCAAAAACGATCGCCGGCCTCGTTGGGCTCCAGCTATGGCAGTATGCCACCTGGTCCCTGCGCACCTGCGGAGGTCAATCGTCGTGATATGCTAGGACGCACGGTGCTCCACCTACTGAGCGCGAGCGACGACCCAGCCGCGCTCGATTACTTGGAACTGCTGCTCACGCATCCGTCCGTCAACTGCAATCTACAGGATCAGGAGAGTGGATGGACTGCATTGCATCGCGCGCTTTATGCGGGACATCTTCATATTGCGCTCCTATTATTGGAACGTGCTGACATTGACACTCGCATTCGCGACTGGGAAGGACTCACTGCGTTTGACCTCTACAATACGACTGTGCCTGGCACATGCCCTCAGCCTGATGATGCACGCAACGGTGGCGAACTCTTTGTGTGGGGCGGCAACCGAAACTACAATTTGGGTCTGGGCCATGCCAATGACCATGGCCTCGCGGAGCGTATCAAGCTCCCCTCCCCCCAGGTTGGTCCGTCGGCCCGCGCAGGGAGCCGCTTCGATCGCCCCTTGATCCGTGATATGTCATTCTCGCGCTGGCACACGGTCGTTGCGACCAACGAGCCGCGGGCCAATGTCTATGTATGTGGCATTGGCGCGCATGGACGCATGGGCCGCATGCCTCAGACGCAACCCACGCTGGAGCGTCTCCTGGACTGGCATGAAGCTGCGCAATGCGTCGTTGCTGCGCCCGATCACACTGTGCTGGTGACGGCCAATGGTGCCGTATATACCCTGGGTCTCAACCGCATGGCCCCCCTCGGCTACGTGGTCGAAGAGGGTCTCGGCACGGTCGCTTCCTCTTCCGGCACGCACCGCTCGCACGTGCCGACAAGTGCGGGCACATCGATCGGGCTCCATGGAGCGGAGTTGGACGTGCAAGTGACACCGCGCCGGGTGCTGGGACCGCTGAAGAAGGAGTGTGTACTTGGCGCCGCGGCCAGTCGCTTACACACGGCCGTGTTTACCGCCGATGCTCTCTACACGTGGGGTACCAACAATGGACAGCTTGGTTACGATCGTCATGCTGCGCCGGTGCAAGTACAGCCACGGCGTGTGACGCTGATTACCGCGCCCATTCAGCAAGTGGTCGCGACTGACTTTGCCACGGCGTGCCTGCTGGAAAGCTCCGATGTGGTAGTGCTCCATGGCGATGCTCATTTCCGCGTCACGTTCCCATCCCCCCAAAGCAGTGTCGATCCCAGCTTGTTCCGTCCACGGCAGGCCCATACAAAGCCTACGATCCGCAAGCTCACTTGCTCTGGCACCATGTTTGCAGCCCTCTCCGAACTGGGTGACCTCTTCACATTCACACTGGAGCATCCCAGCACCACAGGCGCCAAAGTTGTACCGCCACGCCCCCAACTTGTATGGAGTGTGCGCCGCAAGCTCTCAGCCGTACGCGACGTGGCCATCGGCTCTGAAGGCTCGCTGATATTGTGCACGGCAGATGGGCATGTCTATGTGCGTGAGCGCCGTATGGAGATGAAAGCCAAAGCACGTGCCAAGTTCCAGCCTGTGCCGTACCTGCAGCGCATCGTGCGTGTGACGGCCAATGAGACGGGTAGCTATGCGGCCTTGAAGGCGCCCTCGTACCTGGCTCCGATGCCAGTGCGCGGTCCTGCGTTGGACGAAGAGCTCCGGCAGCTCGTGCCGGCTCTTGCAGATCCACAGAGCATGGATGCTCCGTTGGCGTCGGCCGATGTATCGCCCGACTCGGGCTCCGACTCAGACACCGAGGCGCTCTCTTCCTCGCGCCTTCCTCGCGCCGAGTCGCAAGCGCGCGCCCTGCTGCACCGCGCCACCTCGCCCACCGACTTTGCGACCCTGGTTTTGAGCGATACGGACCAAAAGGCCGGCTGTGATGCACTCCTCCTCGTGGAGCATGGCACGTATGCCGTGCCGGTGCATCGCCTCTTGCTTGCCGTACGCGTGCCTATGTTGGCGCAGGCGCTATGGCACGGTGGTACGGCAGGTGACACCAGCATCTCTTACGAAAAGAATCTTTGGATTGTGCGGTATGATGCACTGTCTCTGCTCTCGGCCTTGTTCCTGCTGTGCTATCTCTACACCGACGACGTGCCGCCTGTATGGAGCGCGAGTATGCGCCATGTTGTTGCTCCGCTCAGCCGCGAGTGGGGCCTGTCTGTGGCACCGGTGCGGGCCGAACTCGTAGCGTGTGCAGCATCATGGCACCTCGATGCATTGCACGCGTATATCGAGCGCGGCATAGCCTCTTCGCCGACGCCTACGCTCCATGCTCAGCTTGCCGCCCTTTTTGCGCAGGTCGCCGCGCATGCGCCTTTGTCCCAGCTGCCTGGGGCAGATGTGGTGCTGCACCTCGCTGACATGGACGTCGCATGCCACTCGCTCTTCTTGCGCCGCTCGCCGATGCTTCAGAGCGTGCTCGATTGGCGGCACGCGCGAGATGCCTCCGGTCCCGTGGACGTGGATATGCACCATTGGACCTGGCCCATCGTGCGTGTGGGCCTCATGTACTTGTACACGGATGCGGATACGGCCTTGTTCCAGCACAGCGATGAGGACAAATCGCCGGATCAGTTTATCGACTTTGTCCTGGACGTACTGCAACTCGCCGATGAACTGTTGCTGACGCGCCTGCAACTTATTAGTCTCACCTTCCTTTCCCCGCGCGTCAAGGCGACGAATTTGGCCGCTCTGCTCACCGACGCTCTGTGCCTCAATGCGCCGCCGTTCAGTGAGGCCTGCATGGACTATGCGACGCGCAACCTCGAAATGCTGCTGGAGCGCGGGTGCCTCGCGACGCTCGCCCAGCCAGAACGCTTACGCCTTACGGCCCACATCCAGCAAGTCCAAGATGCATACATACACCGCAGCCTCGCGCGTGATCGCCTGCTTGCCCTCACGCTCAAGCACCAGGACTATGTGGCGGAGCTGGACCTGCCCAAGCCCTCTCTCCACATGGCCTGCCTCAAGGTGCCCAAGCGCCTCAAGTCGCCCAAGCCCGTGCCCGTCGACCTTCCACCGCTCACAGCGAGTCCTGCGCCGCCGGAGGAGGACAGTCTCTTGTTTGCGATGGACGACGTGGGCTCTGCACCGCCCAAGGCACCACCCGCACCCGCATGGCAAACTGTGGGGCCCCGTCCCACGCCGCGCGTACGACGTAGCGGCCCGATTCCCCCGGCACCGACGCCCCCGATCGTATCGCCCCCCGATATTCCGCGGCTCGCGGTGAGTGAGAGTGCGGTTCCCCGATGGGGTGCTTCGCCGCCGATGCCAAGCGTGCCTCTCCCTCGCATAACGCCACAAACGCAGTCGGCTGTGTACCATATGCCCATGGCCCCCAAAGTCTCGCAGAAAGAACGCAAGAAGCAGCAGCAATCGCACAAGGCGCCTGTGCCAACGCCCGACAAACCTGCGTGGTCTACTAAGGGCAAAGGTCGTGCGGATGCCTGGGGTATGTCGCCTACCTCGCCCCCGACCGTCGGTATGGCATCAACGCCCCCGCCCCTCTCGTTTGCTCAGATCCAGGCTCAGCAGGAATATGACCTCTCCCAAGAATTGGCTCAGCAGCGACAGCCAAAAAGCTTTGCCCAAATTCTCCATGAGGAACAGCATGCGCGTGAGCGCGAAGAACGCGAACGTTCTGAGGCTGAGGCATTTGAGCGCTGGTTCGAAGAAGAGAGTCGTCGCGTACAGCAGCAGCAGGCCTCGCAACGCACTGAACGACGTACTACGTCGCGACGCGGTAAGCGACGCGGCAAGGCAAACCCCGCTACAGCGCGTGTAGATGATTAATGTATATGTACGGTGCTACTTGCTTTCGTTCGTAGCGTCAGCGGTCGGGGCCGTGGCTTTTTCTTCTTCCGTCGCACCTGTGGCACCATCGGCGCTGGTCCGGTCTTCCTGTGCTTCTTTGGTATGGAGGGCCTCGTTGGCCGGTGCGGATGTACTCGCTGGCTCATTTAAGGTGGTTTCTGGCGCAGGGGCCGCTTTGTCCGAGTCACCCATGTATTGTCCTAGAGCCTCGGCACCACTTGTACCCGGCGCTGTCGCGTCTTGGCTGGGCTCGTCGGACACAGGAGCAGGCGCCTCGTCCTCCGGCGCAGCCTCTGCTTTGCCCGCCTGTGCATCCGCTGCGTTGGTTTCGCTAGGCACCGACTCCACACTTGGCTGCGCTTCCACTGGCTTTCTTGCCGTCTCGGTGGGCACAGCGTCCACCTTCTCCGGCACCGTGGCTGCGTTGGGAGGCATCGTGTCAGCCTCACGGCCCTCGGTGGGCACCGTCGTAGCGTTGTCAGGCACAGCGTTGACCTGCTCCGACTCCGACTCCATGGGCGCCTTTGTAGCAGCGTCCTTAGGCTCTGAGGCTGACGACTCGGCTGAAACATCATCACGAGGCGGCAAGGCCGGCGTAGGTTCGTTGTGCTCCTGCGTCTCTGCACGACTGGACTCTGGCGAGCGTCCCTCGGCTTTGGCCGCACCCGCCAGGCGCTCGGCCAGCGATAATTTGCGCATAGTCGGTTTCTCGGGGCTTGGTGGCCCAGGAGTCGGCATCGGCGTCTGCCGCTGCATACCCCGACGCTTCGCAGCCTCGGCCAATCGCTGCTCAAGAGAGATTCGCGGTCGTCGGCCTTCTTTGGTGGGCGATACAGGCGACGAAGCTGGCGACTCAGTCGCTGCCTGTGTGTCTAGTCGCGAGGTGGGCGTCGTGGCCGCTGGGATCTCTAGAGGCGGTCCGGCCACGCGCTTTTCTGGTTGGGCCTGGGCCGCTGCTGTCTCGGCAGGCGTGTCCGATGAGGCCTGAGGCGCAGGCACAGCCTGTGCCTCGTGGTCCACAGTCGGAGCCTCTGGGGCATTGAGCTGGGGCGCTAGTGCCTCGGGCGTTTCTTGCTGGTCCGGCTCAACCTTGGCCGGTGGCTCAGCCTTGGCCGGTGGCTCGCCTTTCGCCGGTTCTGACTGGGCTGTCTCTGTCACCGGCGCCGACGGTGCAGAGGCCTCGACATCCTTGGCTGGCACGGGCGGCACCGGCTGTTGGAACGCCTCCATGGACTCGAGCTGCGGCGACTGCGTCGATGGCGGCCGCTTGCCCAGGCTGCGGCGCGGCTTGTACCCGAGGGGCTCCGTGGTAGGCCGACGCGGCTCCAGTTGCGGCTTGGGCGTCTTGCCTTTCACCGCCTGGTGCAGCTGCTCGCCCTTCCATGGGGGGTACATGCTCTTCATTTTCTCATCCAGGAACGCCAAGTCGTTAAGGAGGCGCGTGTGCGCCTCTGTACTGCGCACATCCACCGCCGACACGGCCACGGCCATGCGCGTATCAATATCGCGGGCGACCTGAGCCACAGAAGCGTCCACGACACTGGGCTCCAAGTACTGCGACATGACCCGGTACAGCGTGCCTGTCTCACGCACCAAATCGGCGATGGGCGCACTGGGACCTGCGCCTGCGCTTACATCGACATTTGTCATCGCCTTGCAGTGCACATGCACGCGGTCGCCCATAATGGCCACGAGCTTGGCATGAATCTCATATTGGTGCTCGCGGAAATCACGCTGCAGCTTGTCAAAGTCGCCCAGCAGCACAGCTTGGGACGCTGTCAGGTGGCGCTTCATCAGCGCACGCAGCGACGGCAGCAGTGCCATCATCAGGGAAAGTGTCTGCGCTGCCAGCGCCAAGTGCCGCGCTGTGATATTCTTCAGGCCCGCCGAGCGCATCGCACCTGCGCCCAGCACCACTTGGCAGGTGCGCGAGTTGAACTGCTTGAGTAGCTCCACGATCCACCCCAGCACTTCAGCGGCAAAGAGTGGCAGATTTATCACCAGACGTACATAGTCGTCCAGGAGGCCAAGCACTGTGCCGGCCGCCTTCACCACAAAGAACGGCTTGTCGCCCAGCGTCAGCTGCCGCGTTGCTTCGCCCTCCGTGGCGGGTATCGCGGGCGAGGTGCCGCCCAAGGCGCGCTCCACCCTATACAGGGCCACGTCCTCCTGCGCCGCCTCTTGCAGGCGCTGCACCGTCGCTTGCGAATCCGGCGAGACGGGCGCAGGCGCCCACACCTCGTCTTCGACCGCTCGTACCGCGCGCTCAATGCGCTGCCGATGCTGCGCACCCAGGTACGCTTTCGCTTGCGTCAACACACAGCTGCGCAGCGCCACGCCTGGCCGTCCAGCGCTGGATTCGGCCAGGTGCACAAAGCGCCACACAAGCGAGTGGTACACCACAAAAGCGTCCCACGCCATCGTCGTTAATTGTGCGCGCCGTGGCGTCATCACATGCACGATGTGTCGCTCCACGGCCGCCCACAACGATCGCGTGGCCTGAGTGAGACGTTGCACCTGCGCTTGCGACGCACGCTCTGCCCACGCAGCTTGAATGCGTTGAATGTGCTGCGTGATACGCCATAGCACATGGAGCAAAGCTGCCAGCCCTGGCACATAGACCTCCCACGCGGGCGCTGTCAGCTGCTCAGTCGTGGCACTAGGCACGGCCCACTCGGCAGGCGCGTACGCTGCCAGCCGCTCTGAGACGCCATTCAGCACCAGCGGGCCCACACGCTCCGCATACGCATCAAGGGCGGCGTCCAAGCCATCGCAGCGCTGCAAGAGGTCCCACACGGGTTCCCAGGCCTGTGCACGCGGCTCGGCGAGCCAAGGCACTTGCGAAGGCAGCACCTGGTCCAGCGGGAAAGGTGGCACACACACACTCAGATCGATCGCGTGGATCTCTTTGCGGGGGAGGACCATCGTATCCATAAGCTCGGTGAGCACACTCTGTAACTCGCGGGCCATGTTTGCCTGCTCCTCGTCAAGTTGGGGCAGAAGGGCTTGCAACGAGGCCACTCCTTGGAACTCGGGATCGGTACGCAAGGCCTGCCGGATCTCCTCCATGGTCGTCATGGCATTGTCGTACTCGCCATGCTGCACACTCAATGTGACGAGGTGACGACGGTCCAACAGCCGCTGCACCTTGCGAAGCACGTCGTGCTGTGCTTCGAGCGCGCGGCGTTCCGCCTGGACCTGCGCCAGATCCAAGCCATCCTGCACATGCGACTCAATGGCATCCAGCTGCGTACTGACGCCGTCCATGTGCGCCAAACAATCTTGCGCATCCGTGCGCAGCTGCTGCAGCGTCGAGAGGGCATCAAAGAACGAGGCACTTTTGGCTCCGATTTCCGCCACCAGGTGCTGCTCAATGACATCCAAGTAGTAGCTCAGCTTTTCTTGGAGCATCTGATTGAGTACCACGCCATACTGCAGCGTATCCGGATCGGCCTCGGCACCGAGTGCGGTCGTCTGTTTGTACCGCTCCGTGACAAGATCAAAGGTGTATGGATTACCCAGATCAAAGTCCGAGCTAAAAAAGACTTGCGGCACCGTACTTAGGGGCGGCAAGCGGCTCGTGCCGGGGTCTGTCGGTGCTTGCCGCGTGCGTGCCATAGCGCGCTCACGGTCCAACTTGTCCCATTCCGCGCCGTGCTGCGCCACGTAGCGCTCCAGCACGGAGATGTCGGCCGCAGGCGGCGCCGTTGCCACATGCCCTGCAGGTCCCACGTCCGGAAACTTGGACGAACCGGCATGAATCGGCGGCGGCTTGCGCCATGGGTGGTTCAGCATGGCCGAAATAGCTACGGTGAGTAGGCGTGAACGTACTGTGCATACCAGCGAGCGAGAAGCTCGAATCCTGCCCTGCAGGCTCCGGCACATGCGCGCCTTCCGTCGCCGACGCGCGCGCGTCAGGCTGCTCGCCGGACATGGCGCTGGAGGCGTACGCTTCGCCCCCCGGTCCGACACGTCGCGGTAATATCACGTGATACATGGTGCGTGCGCGACGGCCGGACGAGAGACCGCGGCCTGGTCGGACGATGGCGCAGGTGTCCCACGCCGTGGCGTTGCTTGCGCACGCGGATTTGGATGTACACGCGTTCCTCCAGGATGTACGTCGATCAGACTACCTTGCGGAGATTGTTGGCGGGGAGAGCGCCATGGATGCCTCGCCCCTCTGGAATTTGCTACGTGTGTGCCCCGGGCCTGCAACGGCCCCGCATGCCGCCACTGCTTCGACACAATGGGGCTCGGACCTTTCGCAAAGCGTTGCTGTGATTGCGGATGAGCGCTGCGTGCAAGGAGATGGCACTGCTCTGGTTGTTGCCTTGCAAGACGGGCGTGTTAAGGACGAGCTGCGCGTCGCTCGCGCTGGTGTCCTGGAAGTGGCGGCGACCGTCGCAGCGGGGGGCGCGTTGGACGAGGTACGCTTACCCACTCACCCAGTTTGCCAAGCGCTGCGCCCCTTTGGATGTATACACGCCGTAGCTACCGTCCCTCGCCTCTATGGGCCTGCACAAGCAGGCGCGCTGAAATCTCGCCCACAGCCACAAAGCATGCCACGACAATGAGCACAATGATAATCCATGTAATCTTGCTCATCGCGGCATTGCTCAAATGCTCATGGATGATCTCAAGGAGCTCATTGGCGATCGTCAAACGCTCATTGAGCGTCTGCGTACGATCGTCAATCTCCAGGTATTCGCGAATGGCATCGTAGAGCGCCTGCAGACTGGCCTCGTTCCAGAACAGGTCCGGCGTGTCCAAAAGATCGCTGGTCAGATTCACGTCCACACGCAGCTTGAACAGGTGGCCCGACATTTTCAGCGCACCACGCCGACTCACATGCAGCTCACCCGTTTGCGCCAACTCACGCGGCATATGCGAGGCCATTTCGAGCGTCTTGTGCATATTCTCCTCAAATTCCGACAGCTTGGTGCTCTGCGCAATGGCGTGGGCCAACGACAGCTTCAAGAGGTGATTGGGCGCTCGGAACGTGAAAAAGTCGTTGTTGATGCGCGGCGCTGGCACATGGGGGTCGTAGCAGAATTGGAACAGCTCGCGGTCGTACGTTTTGTGGGGGTTGCGCACGGAGCCCGAGGCCATCAAGTCTTCAATCAACGACTCCTCCTCGTCCTGCGTAAAGTTGAACATGACCACCACACCATACGGCAGCACGACCAGCTCGGCCATGTTCAGCGCATCACGAATCGCGTTCGGGGCATGCTCATTCTCCTGACAATCGTGCGTATGCGACGCCTCATTGATGTGCACGACAGGCATGGGTGTATCGGAAACGCGTCGCTCCTCCTGCTCCGCATGCAGCATGTCATGCGCACCCGCGCTGTCGGCATCCTGCGGGACCGTCGCAGGCATCGATCCGGGCGATGCATGCCGCGGGTCTACCTCGCCCTCCCGCAGCTCATTGGGAATGTAGCCATCCGTGTCGATATCCTCTTCTTCTTGCGGCACAAAGTAGTTGCCCACGTAGCCACTCTCCTCGTGGCGCTGCAGCTCGCGCTCATGCCGGCTCGATGCGCCAGGGCTGCCTGTTTGTGGCTCCTTGGAACTGCGCACCGTGGCACGCCCAAAGCCGGGCAGCAGCGGCTTAAAGTAGAGCACGTACGCACACCCCTCATACAGGCGGGGCCGCACGCCATGCTCGCGCCGCAAAAACGCAAGCAAGGTCGGCAGGTGCAAAGCCGCGGAGATGGCGTACGATGTGAGGCGCGGAAGCGGCGTCTGGACGCGCACCTGCGGCGTCATATGCTCAAACGTATGGTACACGGGGTCGCTGCGCTGCTCCGCACGCCATGCCATACGCGCCGACGCTGCATCCTCGGCATGGCCGCGCTCTTCCTGCGCGGGCAGAGGCGCCAGCTGGCTCTCACTGGGCAGCAACACATGACGCCCACTGATCTTCGACGTACGCACCGGCTTTTCCGCACGAACCGGCAACGAGTAGCGCGGCACACGCGCCGGCGTGCCTTTCAGCTGTAGCGAAGGCCGACTCGGTCCAGCAGGGGCAGGGAGCCTCGGCGGCGCGTTGCGCGACGGCCGCAGCGAGCCCAGAGGGGCGACCAGCGGCTTGGGTCGATTCGGCGGCGCTCCCCCCTCCGCCTTGCCCATCGAGGGCGCCTGGCGCTGCGGCGCGCGTGAGCCTTTGACACCAGGCATGATAATGCCCGACGGCAGCTCGTTCAGCGCTGCATCCCCTGGCGTCTCTACCTCAAAGTCGTCGAGATCGTGGTGCTGCTCCGCCGCATACGACTGTCCCCGCGTCTCTGCACGGCGCGTACGCAAGGCCGAAGCCGTAGAACTAATACCTGGTAAGGGCTTGTGTCGTTGCGGTCCCGCTTCGCCTGTGCGCGACGTGCTCATGCCAGGTCGCTGCGCCATGGCGGGCGACGTGCTAGAGGCAGCGGCACCCGCGGCGCGGCGGGTCTAGCACGTGATACCTCGGTGCCGCTTGCCGCGACGCGCCATGGACGTGGCCGCGGGCGATGGCGCGACAGCGCTCCGCATGTTTGCGCAGCCAGCCACGAAAGATGTCGTAGTTCCTCCGCTGAATTTCGATATGGTCGCGCCGGGCGTGTACCGCAGTGGGCACCCGAATGAGCGCAACTTTGCGTTCCTCCAGCGCCTCAACCTGAAGAGCATCATGTACATTGCCAACGACGACTACCGTGAAAATATGACCGAGTGGGCGCGCAGAGAAGGGATCCAAGTCTTCCATCACCGTGTCGCCGTGAACAAGGAGCCATTCGCCGAGATGGACGAGGCTGAAGTCGCTCAGGCGCTCTCGCACATGCTCGACGAGCGCAATTTGCCCATGCTGGTGCACTGCAACAAAGGCAAGTACCGCGTCGGCTGCGTCATGGGATGCGTACGGCGTCTGCAAGGTTGGAGTCACATTAGCATTTTGGAGGAGTACGCCCGCTTTGCTGGCGATAAAATCGCCGACGAGGAGTTTATTGAGATGTTCGACCTCGCACGCGTTCCCTTGGATCCGGATCACCGTCCTACGTGGCTATAAGGCCCTCTGAAGGGCGCGCAAAAGCGCCGGCTGCACGACTTTTCGGTTGGCGGCCGTGTTGCTTTGTCGCCACACCGCACCCACGAGGCCAGGCACGGATCGCACACGCCCTTCGGCGTCGAGGCCTGCGACGCGCTCTTTCTTGCCGTTCGACGAGCGCCGCTCGCCTTTCCACGTCTCCAAGCCCAGTGCCGTGCTCTCCAGTGCCTGCTTTATGCCCGCGAGCTCTGCCACTTGGCCACGCAATGCCAGTGCCAGATCGCGGCGGCTCTTGGTGTCTGTCTTGTACGAGCTGAGCACCACGGCCATATGTACACGTCGCTCTTCCATGAACGCATCGAGCGCGGCCCACCAACGCGCCCACTCTTGCTCTTGCGCCTCAGCGGATACCTCGCTCATGGGCGCAGAGACGCGGTACGCACCGCTCAGCCACGCCGAGAGCGATACAGGCACCGACGCTAGCGCCACTTGCCATGAACGCTGCGTGGTGGACACATGCACCTCCTTGAGGTCGCGCTCTAGCAGCCCATGGGTATCGAGGTGTGCCACATTGCTCTTGATGCGCTGTAGCTCGCGGCTCCAAGCCGCTGTGCGCGTAGAACCGAGTGCATTGACGCTGTCCTGCGTCATTGACTCGCGCTGACCGAGCGACGTGCTCTGTGCCAGGTACGCATACGCTTCGGCGTCTGTGCGTGTGCCTTTCCCGCCTTCGTCCTGCATTTTGAGCTGCTTGTTAGTCATGTATACATACATTTCTCGTATCCAGCACGATCGCACTCAATAAAAGGTCCGATACACGGCTGGGAAGCGGCGCACCGCGCCGCGCCTGCTGCGCCAGCAACGCCACGAGACTCGCCGCGGAGCCAACAGGCGACGTGGATGGCGCGCGAATCATGCGCAAAGGCGCCTCCTGGTACAGATGATCGTCTTCGTGGTGATCCACCACCACCACCACACGCCGATCGGTGCCCCACGCCGCGCGCAGCTGGGGGTGATCGACCAGGCCGAGCGATACATGCGCGGCAGGGCCCCACGTAGGCGCAGCCACATCGCCCAGCTCATCCACGCACAAGAGCGACATCACAGGCGCCTGTACATACTCGTACACATGCAAGTTCTCTTTCCGCTGGCTCAAAGCGCGTCGCGGCGTTTGAAGGACGGGGACGTACACGCCTTGTGGCACACCGTAGGTGCGTGTAAAGTATGCCTGCTCGTGGTTCATCACATACGAGAGCGCGATGGCCGAGGCTGCCGAATCCAGATCCCCCGCCTCGTTGCCCATAATCAGGGTCAGTGGCGTCATTGGTGCACTCCCTGTCTCGTACTGCGCCTTGTGCGCCAACGCATGGTCCTTGGCCCAGCGCAAATACGCCGCAAGCTCTGTAGGCACGTCGGCGTTGCCAAGCGCAGCCGCATCACGATCATGCTGCTGAGGCATTGTCATGGTGAGTGGTTGCAGACGCCACGTATACCACACCGATCCTATACAGACCAGCCAGACAACCACCAGCCCCGCGGACGTCGCCCAGGGTCGTAGCATGTGTGGAGGTACATTTTTCGTCGCCTCATGCTGCGAGTGGCGCACGCCTGGCGCGTGCTGCCTCGTCGAGGTGGTATGGCATGGGCCACGTACGTGCCTGTTCGGGGTGTGCGCACTCCCTCCAAGCACAGACTCGCTGCTATCGCTGCATCCAAGGCGCGTGCGTCAGGTGCGCCTGCGCCATCGCCGTCGCCCAAGCCAGGGCCTGCGTCTCGCCGTGCTGCGCCTCTCTCGCGCCCTGGCGAGCTGCCTCCTTTAACGTTTGACTCGCCTACGGCGCCCAACGATCAGCAGCGCATGTTTTCTGCGCCACCGCTCTCGCCTGCGCTCGTTGACCGGGTGCATGCCCTCCTGGGCGAGCAGGCCAAGCCCACGACGCCCCAAGCTCACAGCTTAGCCTACTTTTTTCAAGGGTCGTCTTCGAAGCATACGATCCTTGCTGCAGAGACAGGCAGTGGCAAGACACTCGCCTACTTGCTACCCGTGCTTCAAGCCCTACATACATCGCGCTCAGCTACGGAGCACGCAGATCTGGCGCGTGTACGAGCAGGCCACGCTCCTCGTATCTTGCCGCGAGCTCTCGTGCTCGCACCAACGCATGAGCTCGCGCGTCAGATTTCCGACGTTGCCAAGGCGCTGTGCCATGATGCCTCGCACAAATTGCGGGTCGCCTGCTCGTCCAAGCCAGCCTATGCCGCGCACTTGTACCAGGACGTGGCGCAACTAGCTGCACGTGCCGAAGATCCCATGGACGTGCCTGGTGCACCCATTTCACCGGACGTGCTCGTTTCTACGCCATCGTTTTTGAATGAGTACAGTGAGCGACTGCTTGCCTGGGACAATGTGCAGGCGCTCGTTATTGACGAGGCGGACACGCTGCTTGACATGGGCTTCCGTCCCGCGACGCAGCGCCTCATGGACGACATGCCAGCTTCGGCGCAGCACATGTACGTCACTGCTACGATTCCCCAGTCGATGCGTACGTTCCTCGAAGAGCGCTACAAGGACTTGCATATCCTGGCCTCACCCCATCTGCACCGCCTCCCACCGCGACTCAAAGCCATGTTCGTGGACCCAGGCGGCAACAAGGAGCTGGCCGTGCTCAAAGAAATCTTCCGTGTGTTTACCGCGCCGGGATGCGACAAGGACCAGATTCTCATTTTCCGCGACAAGCGCCGCAGTGTGGAGCAACTGAGTCAGTACTTGGCCGCTCGTCGTGTCGACCATGTGGCGCTCACGGGCGAGGCAGACGATCGGCGCACACGCACCAGCAAGGCTCTTTATCCGTTCCTTGCACGCCCTACCTCCTATCTCGAAGAGGCCGATCCACCCGCGGACGCACCTCGTGTCTTGCTGACGACGTCCTTGCTCTCACGAGGACTCGATTTCGGGCCTTTCGTGCGGCATGTCTTTCTGCCGGATGCTGGGCGCCACACGGCACGCTCTGTTCATGCGGCCAACAACAATGCGCTAGAGCTCCTTCACCGCGCAGGTCGCTCTGCTCGCGCAGGTCGCGCAGGCACCGTCGTTGTCTTTGACAAAGAAAGTGCGCCTGGAAAGACCAAGGTGCTTATCAACCACCGCGGTCAGAAAAAGGGCATCGTGCGTGGTCAAATGGCTTTGCTCGTGGATGCGCTGCAGCGCAAGAAAAAACGTCGCGCCTCGTAGCGCGTTGGACCTATAGTCTCCTCCACATTCACCTCGATTCCCCATGAACGAGGTCGTGCACCGCTGGCTCGGCCAGGTGCTCGTACCCGTACGTCGTAGCGACTCATACAGTACGTGGAACACGCACGCATCATGCACGATATGGAGTGCGTGCTCACCGAGTACCATACCCTACGGCCACGCACCGACATGTTCAGTACGTGGCATCGCTAACCCAGCCTACGACGATGGGCGCTTCGTTTTGCTCCTCCTCCTTGACGGTACACTGCCTGTGCCGTTCCGAGGTCAGGTGTACCATATTCCTGTGCATGTGTGGATTCCGCGCGCGTACCCTGCTGAGGCGCCTATGGTCTTTGTCACGCCAACGCAGGACATGGTCGTATGTCGCGGCTCCTGCGTCGGACCGGATGGGCGCGTTCGGCTGCCGTACATGGATGCATGGGAACGCAAGACCGAGGTACGCGACGACACTTACGCCAGGGTGCCTCTCTCACAGAACTAATACGCGAGTGCCAAACCGTCTTTCATATGGAGCCCCCGGTGATGGCAAAGAAGTTAGCGCCGTCCGCACCAGCCCGTATGACATCCGACGCTTCCGATACAGCTAGCACGCCTCCCGCCCGGCCTGCCCGGCCGCCCAAAGCGAGTCCAAAGGCAGAGATTACCACCACATCGACCCCACCGCTCGCGGCGCCGGAACGGCCGCCGAAGCCGGCACCGCCCCTGGCCGCCGAGGTCCGCACCGAGCCTGCTGCTACACCACCACGACCTGTCAATCCAGCGCTTGCTGAGCTGCAAGCGCGTGTCCACGCCAAGCTCACGCAAAGTGTCACAGACACCCAAAATGCGCTGCACCAAGCGAACGAGCAGCTACATCGTCTGTGCACCGACTTGGAACGCGGGCGTCCCGCGATGGACGACGAAATGCAGCGTCTGCGCATTGTGCGTGACTTGTGTGTGGTCGATGCCGAGCGCTTCAATGCAACGATGCAGCAGGCACAACAGCAAACGGCCGAGCTACAGGCGCGCGCGGATCCCGATGTCGATCATATGCTCTCCGCCACGAGCCTCGCTGAGAACCAGTGCGTGTTACCTACTCACCAGACTCTTGCAGCTCATGGCCGAAGATTTGGCGCTGGAAGACACACTCTATCAACTAAGTCGCGCGCTGTATACCGAACAACTTCCCCTGGATCGCTTCCTCAAGGTACGCCCTACGTTCTTACACAGCACGCACGCATTCTCTCGCGCGATCAGTTTATGAAGCGGGCCCTCGCCCAAAAAATCGCCGCGGGGCTCGGTTGGCCTACGGCGACACCGACGCCAACGCCGCACTCGAGCTCTGCGCGTGAGTAGGCTGTACATACCTCGCCTGGCTTGACACCAATGGACGAAAGCGTCAGCTTACCGTCCTCACCCACGACAAAGTGGCTAACGTCAGTGGGTCTCACATACCTGCGCTTGGTGCTCGACTTGGTGCCTGTCAAAGCCCCAATGAGCTCGCGCTTCGGGTCACATAGAAGGCGGTACGGCAACGACAGCTTCTTGGACCACGTCGTCTGCGACTTGGGCGAGTCACTCGAGAGGCCAAACACTTCGTAGCCGGCCTTTTTCCAGTCCTCGAACGCATCGCGGAAACACTGCGCCTGGCGCGTGCAGCCGGGCGTATTGGCCTGCGTAAGTAGACAAAAACGTACCCTCGGATACGTAAAAAGGACCACCTTTTTCAAGTCAGCTACTTGCACGCGCTCTTCCGACTGATCGAGCAGCTCGAGCGATGGCAGCGCATCGCCGACCTGGAGTGGGCCCGAGCTACGGCGTTCCGTCTTCTCAGGCGCTTCCTCTTTCGACTCGGTTGCAGGCGGCTCAGTGCGTGCCTGCTTTGGCGCCTTCACTTCGTCGTTGGCCTCCGTGCTGCGCTTGCGCGCCACACGCGCCGAGGCACGGCGTGCAGGGGCAGCGGGGGCAGTCGTTTCGTCAGCCATGGTGGGATGTGGAGGCCAGGAGGGTCCTCACAGCGCTGCACCACCGCCCTCGCCGCCGGTCCCTCGCGGGAACGGGGTAGAGCGTGTTGGTGAGCGAGCCGTAAGGTTCTATTGTGCGTAAAGGAAAGGATAGCTACAGAAACGCTGCACCACCTCGAAGCGACAGGACCAGCTGCATGTGAGTTTTTTATACGTACATGCAGGACCGTGCCGCCCTCAATGCCAAAGTCCTTCACCGTCTTGTCGTCGGCCCTGCGGTGAGTGCGCTGCACCTACATTTGCTTGCCGCCAAAAATGAGGCGCTGCTGCACGGGCGGAATTCCCTCCTTTTCTTCTACGCGCTCTTTGATGCGCAGAATCTCGTCATAAGCGCTTCCTCGTACGCACCTTGTCCGCCGCATCCACATCCAGCTCAATTTCTAGCGTAAGCTCAGCGTCAACACACCTTTGCCGGTCAGCGTCTTGACCTTGATGAGCATGGTGACAAGGCAAGTCACGTGGGGCGGGTCGTGCACGCTGCTAGAACGCTGTATCTTGTCCGTATGCATTTACTACCCCGCGAACGTGATAAGCTCTATGTGCGTGAGGCCGGCCTCCTAGCGCAGAGCCGACTAGCGCGTGGCCAAAGGCTCAATCAGACGGAGTCTGTGGCCCTTCTTTGCGCTGTCATGCATGAAAAAGCGCGCGATGGCGACGTGAGTGTGTCGCAAATGATGCAGCTCGGTAAGACCATCCTCGGATACAGCCATGTGCTGCCTGGCGTAGCGCAGACGCTCAAGGAAGTGATGATTGAAGCTACGTTCCGGGATGGAACGTTCCTCATTGCCGTGAAGGACCCTGTGTGCTCTCCGCGCGGCAACTTGGAGCTGGCGCTTTTTGGCTCGGGCCTACCTGTGCCCACCGATTCGAGCCTCTTCCCGGAGGTGATGACCGCCGAGGGCCCCGTACCTGGCCGTGTCATCGTGGCTGAAGGGCCACCGATTGTCCTCTTCCCCCAGTACCGCCGTATCCAGGTCGATATGGCCAACACGGGCGACCGGCCTATTCAGGTGGGCTCGCACTTCCCTCTCGAGAAGGTGAACCCGGCGTTGGTCTTTGATCGCGACTTGGTGCGTGGCTACAAGCTCGATGTCGCTGCAGGCACAGCGCTGCGTTTCGAGCCGGGTGATACCAAGCGCGTTACGCTTGTCGAGACGGGCGCTACGTACAAGGCACGCATCGAACGCGGCGACACAAGTGTCCCATCCGATGGCCCTGCACCTTTTGAGCTCTCCAGACTGGCGTACAACACACTGTATGGCCCTACGACCGGCGACCGCGTTCGTTTGGGCGACACGGACCTGTGGGCTGTGGTCGAGAAGGACTATACGGTGTATGGCGACGAGTGCACGTTTGGTGGCGGCAAAGTCTTGCGCGATGGTATGGGTCAATCGTCAGGACGCCCCGCTGACACGGTGCTTGACACTGTGGTGACCAATGCTTTGATCCTCGACTCGACAGGCATTATCAAGGCCGATATCGGTATTAAGAACGGGTCGATTGTGGGTATTGGCAAGGCGGGCAACCCCGATACCATGGCGTACGTATCGCCCAACATGATCGTTGGATCGTGCACGGAGGCCATTGCTGGGGAGCACATGTTAATTACGGCCGGTGGTCTCGACTCACACGTCCATTTCCTCACGCCGGATATGTGTGAGGAGGGCCTCGCCAGCGGTATCACGACGCTGATCGGCGGTGGTACGGGCCCTGCGCATGGCAGTCGCGCTACAACCTGCACGCCAGGCCCGTGGCATGTGCGTCAGATGCTCCTGGCCACGGACACGCTGCCAGTCAATGTCCTGTTCACCGGCAAGGGCAACGACTCGGGCGAGCAGCCTCTGCGCGACCAAATCGAGGCTGGCTGCAGTGGCCTCAAGGTGCACGAGGACTGGGGTGCAACACGCGATGTGATCGACTGCTGCTTGCGTGTGTGCGACGAGTACGACGTACAGTGCACCATTCACACCGACTCGCTCAACGAGACGTGCTTTGTGGAGGGCACCATCGAATCGTTCCGAGGCCGAACGATCCACACCTACCACTCGGAAGGCGCTGGCGGTGGACACGCGCCTGATATCATCCGTGTGTGTGGCGAAGAGAATGTTTTGCCTTCGTCTACGAACCCTACGCGCCCGTACGCGTGCAACACTGTGGACGAGCATCTCGACATGCTCATGGTGTGTCACCATTTGAGCAAGAACATTGCGGAGGATGTGGCTTTTGCCGACTCGCGTATTCGGGCGGAGACCATTGCGGCGGAGGATGTGCTGCACGACCTGGGCGCCATTAGCATGATGAGCTCCGACTCGCTGGCGATGGGTCGAATCGGTGAGGTGGTCTCGCGTACCTGGCGTACGGCCAACAAGATGAAGCACGAGCGCGGCCCGCTGCGTATGGCCCACGAAACAGACGCGATCACAAACGACAACTTGCGCATTAAGCGGTACATTTCCAAGTACACGATCAACCCCGCCATTTCGCATGGCATTGCCCACAAGGTCGGCTCTATTGAGGTGGGCAAGTGGGCCGACTTGATCATCTACCAACCTGAACACTTTGCTGTGCGACCCGACATGGTGCTCAAGGGCGGTCAGATTGTGCTGGCGAATATGGGCGACTCGAATGCGAGTATCCCCACGGTGGAGCCTATGTACTTGCGCCGCATGTTTACCTTCCAGCCCAAGGCCGCTGCGCAGTGCAGTATAGCGTTTGTGAGCCAGGCCAGCGTGCCCAAGGTGGCCACCTATGGCCTGGACAAGCACATTGTCGCGGTGGAAGGCTGCCGCACGTTGCGCAAGTCGGACATGCGTTGGAACGACGCATTGCCGTCCGTCGAGGTCAACCCGGAGACGTTTATTGTGCACGCCGATGGCGAAATGCTTACCACGGAACCGTCCGACGAAGTGGCTCTGGCGCGGGCCACAGGCTTGTTCTAAGATCGAGGCTTGCTTTCCATCATACAAATCTGCTCGCTTCGCTTGCGTGCCGCATTTTGCACTCGCAATGGTACACCCTGCCAGTACTTGGCCTGCTCGGCGCCGCGCAACACATAAGCGCCGGCGCCCAGCGCCTCGACCAGTGTTTGCGCTGCGTGCGCCGTCGCACAACGCACATAGGCTGTTGGCCTACATGCTACCACGTCGACATAGTCCACGGCACTACTACCGAGACTCGCGAGGCGTGCCTTGATCTGGCGCGCCGTTTCGTCCACGCTTCGCACCAGGCACACGATCGTGTGACTCGGGTACGCCACCTCGCTCGCTTGACTGGTCTCGCGCGCCTGCGCCGCCACAGCCTTGGCAGCACCAGTATTCTGCGCCACAAGCTCCCTGTGCCAAGCATGGTACTCGTGCCGCATGGCCTCGTAGCGCGCCTGGGACATACACCGCACCGTTTCGTCCGCGCCCACTTGGGCCCATACAGGCGAAGGCCACTGGCGTCCTGCGCGATCCCACGGACAATGAGTGAGTAGCGCCTTGGCCGTGTCTTCATCCACCACGACCATGGCATCGCGGGTCTTGACAAAGGCGGGGGGTCGGCGCGGCATTTGCTCCGCATAGGGCGGACATACCGCATAAATGATAGGATCGAGACTCGTGTGAACGGCCTGGGCCAATGCGCGCACGACCATCGCTATAGTAAGCGCGTCGCTGGCTTGCATCACCACATGTTCCTGCGTCAGTGCGTCTTGCGTACCAGAAAAAGGACGGCGTACGAATCAGCCGTCCTCCAGACCACTTGCATCGTATCAGGCCCAGGCTGCAGCCAGCGCAGCGGATAGAGCCAGGGCACAGCTGCACACAAGTCCGCCAACGAGGCGCATCCTATGGCCTGCATGTGCGCATCACTAGCAATCTGCGCTAGATGCACAGGCTCGCCCAGTCGCGCGTGCAGCGTGTGGGCCAATGGGGTATCGAGGCGGCTGAGCCACCATGGTGAGAGCTCGTTGAGCAGGCGCGCGGCCATAGGGCGCACGTCATCCGGTGACGATGCGTGCCATTCGACGTGCGGTGCCGGCGGAGGCGCTCCGCGTGGGTGACTGCGCTTCGTACCCGCGACGCTGCGCGGCACGAATGGCAGCATCGCTCAATGTGGTCCGTTCGCATCGGGCCCGATGCGCTGCTGCCATCCACGTCATCGGCCGAGGGGCTGTCATGCTTGTCCCGACCCCACGACCTTCCAACATGCGGGCAATCTGGTTCTGCAGTGTTGTACTGGCATTGCTCCTGGCGCTTGTCCAAGCCTCGAATGTAGTGGACCTCACGGAAACGAAGGACTACGACAGCGTGGTCGGCAAGTCGACCGGTGTCCTGGTGGAGTTCTTCGCGCCCTGGTGTGGACACTGCCAGCGCCTGGGGCCGGAGTATGAGAAGCTTGCCGACGCGTTTGCGGGCAAGAAGGACAAAGTAATTATTGCCAAGGTGGACGGTGACAAGAACCGCGATTTGGCGAACCGCATCAACCTGCGTGGCTTCCCCACGATCAAGTACTTCCCGCCCTACTCGGAGACGGGCATTGACTATGAAAACGATCGCACGGCTGAGGCGCTTGCCGCCTTTGTCACGCAGCAGAGCAGTGTGCAGGGCAGCATTGAGCCGCCGGCCGAGTCGCAGGTCGTTGAGCTGACCGCCAAGACGTTCGATGAGGTTGTGATGGACCCCAAGCTGGACGTCCTGGTCGAGTTCTACGCGCCGTGGTGTGGCTTCTGCAAGCGCCTGGCGCCGATCTACGAGCAGGTCGCGCAGGTATTTGAGCGCGACCATGAGTGTGTCGTGGCGCGCATTGATGTGAACGACCCGTCGAACGAGAGCGTCAAGCAGCGTTTCCAGGTGTCGTCGTACCCGACGCTCACCTTCTTCCCTGCTGGCTCGGACGACAAGTGGCCGCGCCCGTACCTCAAGGAGCGCACGCTGGAGGACTTTGTCTCGTTCATGAACGAAAAGTGTGGCACGTTCCGCAACTCGGACGGTTCGCTGTCGGCGTTGGCGGGTCGCCTGCCCGCCCTGGACGGCCTCGCGTCGCGCTTCTACAGCGCGGGTGAGTCGGCGCGCGCCCTGCTCTTTGACGAGACGAAGAAGTACGTCGAAGATATGAGCGCCAAGGTCGTGGCCCCAACGAAGCTCACGGCCGCTCGCTACTACACGCGCGTCATGGAGCGTGTGTCGCGTGATGGCCCTGACTATGTGCAGCGCGAGAGCAAGCGTCTCGCCAAGCTGCTCAGGAAGCACGCCGACGGTATCTCCACGCTGACCGCTGACAAGGTGGACGAGATCACCCGCAAGAGCAACGTGCTCGCCGCCTTTGTCAACGCAAAGATCGGCCAGGCCGCCGAACGCGCCTCCAGCTCGTTGCTCGCCTCCCAAACCCCATCGGCCGAAAAAGCCGCCCACGATGAGCTGTAGTCTGCTGTAGCGAACTCCACTTGCGCCATGGTCGAGGCCGACGCCGCAGCGACCGTGCTGCAGGGTGCGTATCGCGGCAAGCCTGTCGCGCTTACGATCCATGCATTGGAGTTCAGTGTGCATCTCAAAGACCAGTTGTGGGTGCAGCTACCCGTGGAACTTGTCCTGGATGCGAAAGTAGAGGATCACACGCTCACCGTGTCGATGCTCGCGCCGCCAGCCCGCCGTGAGTCGTACCAGCACCTTGTATCGCGTGAGCAGTGGTCAGAGCGGCATAAGCAAAAAGTCATGCAAGCACTCCGCCTCTTCTCGATCCAGCTCAAAGTCCATGCGCCGGAGGCCACGGTTTTCGCGGCTGCCCTGCTCAAGGCCGCCTACCCACGTACGACGCCGCATCGTCGCGTTTTAGTCCTGTGCAATCCACAAAGCGGCCGGGGCCATGGCAAGCATATGCTCGATATCATCGTAACGCCTGTCCTTCGTCGCGCTGGGTGCATGGTGACAGTGATCGAGACCGATGGACCTTGGCACGCGTACCGCGTATGCCAAACCCTGTCTTTGCAGGACTATGATGTGTTGGCGTGTGTTGGTGGCGACGGCACCGTGCACGAAGTGGTAAATGGCCTCGCTAGCCGCAGCGATGTTGCACAGTCCATGCAACTGCCCCTCGCACCGATCCCTTGCGGAAGTGGGAACGGCCTCTATGTCAGTCTACACGGGGCTGAGAATGGGTTTGTGCACCATTTGGCGTGCCTAAATGTCATCAAAGGCACGCCTCATGTACACGAGCTCATGTGCATCACGCAAAGTGCGCAGGACCTGGACACCGACGCTTGGCCCTACACCCTGCGGGGCCACGCTGCGGATGGCCGCGAGTATGTCCAGTACTACTCGTTCATGTCGCAGACCATCGGTATCATGGCCGACCTCGATATTGGCACAGAGGCATGGCGGTGCTTGGGTGACATGCGCTTCGTTTTAGGCTACCTGCTGCATGCCATCCGCAACCGGCCTTGCCACGCGGATGTGGATGTGTGGTTCGGCGACCACGGCACCAACTCGCTCACTGCGATGCGCCAACGTTCCGACGCGGCGTCCCATTCGAAGGAGCGGCAGCGTCCGATCCCTCCAGCACCGCACCGCCTACGCTGCGGCTCGGTGCTTGACCCCATCTCGCCCTCCGCGACAGCGTATGACCCGGCGATGCCCGACTCGGCGCTGGTGCGCCAGGGATGGATGCGTCTTGCTACGCCCCTCTCTTTTGTGTATACGGGCAAAGTGCCGTATGTGGCACGTACGCTGATGGCGTTCCCTTACACGCATCCCCACGATGGGCTCATCGATGTGGTGACCCAGGAGCGAAGCGTGCCGCTTTGCAAAAAGATTTGCGCTACGAGCCACGGTGAAACAGGGCACCATATTTATGACCAAGGCACGCACTACATGAAGGTCCAAGCATTGCGCATCACGCCCCACAATACCTCAACGCGACGCAGGTACATCAGCATTGATGGCGAAAAGGCGCCTTATGCGCCGTTCCAGGCGGAGGTATCGGAGCTGTACATGACGCTCCTCTCTCTGGACGACGATGAATGGCGCGCACCCAGCTTGCGGCCGCCCATGCTCGATGAGCGGGCAGCGCAGGCCTAGCCACGGTTCATCGTATTGCCCTCTCCACGACGGTGCTGCTCCTTGTAGGTATCCCAATAGATCGCCTCCTGTCGAGCCTCTTCCTCGGCCTCTTCGGCATCGCGCGTGCCATCCATCTCGGCCGTTGTCGTGCGCTGCTCCCGCGGCGTCGGTTCTTCTCCATGACCGCGCGGTATGATATTGCCCCTACGCTCCTCTTCCGCGAGGTATTCGTCAATGCTCATCGTCGGCAAGCGGTGCGACGGGCGGAATACGGCCGCTTGCATCTGAGCACGCTTGTCCGCCGCGGGCGTAATGACAAAGGGCCGAAGCGGCTTGCCCGTTTCACTCAGCAAGGGCCCGGACGTTTTCGAGAACCAGTGCGAGTCCAAGCGCCATGTATCGTCCTTCGCTTCCGTCGGCGAGGGGTCTGAAGCAGGCGGCGGCATGTGCTCCAGCAGCTCCCATTCCTGCTGGGCCGAGTCCAAGAGACTGGCACTCCGCAGCGCATGCAGCACACACAAGCCTAGGAGGTATGCACGCAATGTACGCACCGGCGGCACATCGCCATCCATCGCTCGTACCTCATCGCTCTCCTCCTCGCCTTCCTCGGCACCAGGCACAACAAGCAGGTCGAAAAAGACATCCGAGGGGGCCGACGCATTCGCACGCGTTTTGGCTCGGGAGGCCTGACGAAACGCGTCGAGCTGCTGCTGTACAGCGCGCTCGAGCTTGTGCGACTGAATTTTGACCATGCGACGCTCTGCTTGGTTGCGCACCATGGCCTCGGCACCATCAGGCTGCATATGGGGCTGCAGCAACGCGCGCACCGCCATTGGAAGCACCTCGTAGCGGCGCATCACTGTGAAGAACAGTCGTGCGGCACCGATCGATGCCTGCACATGGTTTTTGCGGGCACGCATACGATCTTCGTTCTCGCTGATCACAGAAGCATTTTCCAAGTAGCTCTGCATGCTCGGAATGAGCAAGACACGCAGAGACGGCGTGCTGATCTCGTCCAAACGATCGTTCACGCTAATAATGCCAAGAGCGTCGGCTGCGTGTGCTACTTGGCCCAGCAGGCCCATAGCACGCGCGCCTTTGTCGCTTTTGGGTCCCGCCTCAGCGGCGAGACGAAACGCGGTATCTAGCTCGGCTGTGAGCGAGGACGCGCCGCCCTCGTACGCCTCCGAGCGCATAGTCGCCGTCATAAGCCAAGCTTAGTCAGCACACTCACACGGTCTACGGAGCCTGCCACGAGAAGTACACCGAGGCGAGCAGCCATAAGCTGCCAGCGACCACGAACTCGATGCCACTGAACAGCAGCAAAAATACGCCGAAGGAAAATAGGGGGTAGTGGAACATGAGATAGCTGGTGTGAGGAGGAAAAAGACGTACGGCAAGCCTGTGAGGTACGCGTCAAAGCGGAGCGTCGCATGCTCCACCGGCAACGACGGTCCACACGGTTGGGTGGGGCAGCGGAACTGAATGAGCGCACGCGTGGCTTTGTAGCCGCGCCGCCGCACAAAAGCAGGGTCGTCGAAGCGCCCCGTCGCACTAGCGTATGGCACGATATGACGCAGCATCGGCACACGCACCACCTGCAGGGGGGCCAATGGCTCGCCGCGCACGGGCTGGGTAAGGGAGCGATACAGGCGCGATAGCCAGCGTATGACATAAGGTTCCTTCACCACAAGGGTAGAGCGCGATGATTCGTAGAGCAGCGTATTGTTTTGGCTGAAAAGGCTCATATCCATCATGACATTGCTCGTCCAGACATGGCCCGTGGGAGGCACGCGTAACTCGAGCGATACATCGTACGGCTGGTCGATCATGAACAGGTCGATGTCGGACGCCTGGCGCCATACCGGCAAATCCCCTTGATTCGGGTGGAGAGATACAGAGGTGTGGGGCATGCTCACACTGTGGTCAGCTATCCGTACGTACGTATAATCCAGCCATAGGTCCTTGGACAGGGCGACTTTCGGCACCCATGCATGATAAAAGCTAAAGAACGCGAGAATGGCCAGGATAATACAAGCTCCCTGAATAAAAAGGAGGAGAATCAAGCGTAACACAATGCGGTGCGATGTGCGCGAGAGGAACAGGGCGTACAACACCGCGCACATGTAGGCCGTTGGCGTCACGACAAACACCTGCCACATGGCCAAAAGGATGGCATGCACCGCATCCACGATGCGGTACACGTGCGATCTTCGCTCCCGCGGAGCGCCTCGAGTGGCTGCTCCCCGCAAGCGCCGCACAGGGCGGCCGGGGCGGCTCGCTACAAAGCCGCGGGCCGTCATCGAGAGCGATCGGGAGGGTCTGAGCGCGCCCGATCAGGACATAGCTCTGTGACCTACAAGGGGGTATGACATGTTTTAACAAAAGCATCGGGGGCCCCCGCCTCTTCGTCTTCCACCAACATGGCCACGAACAGCGGAGGCGGTGACTTCAGCAGCTCTATGCGCAAGTTCAAGCTTGTCTTTCTGGGCGAGCAGTCCGTCGGTAAGACGTCGCTGATTACGCGGTTCATGTACGATACGTTTGACGGCAACTACCAGGCGACCATCGGCATTGACTTTTTGTCCAAGACCATGTACCTGGACGACCGCACTGTGCGCCTGCAGCTGTGGGACACGGCGGGCCAGGAGCGTTTCCGCTCTCTGATTCCTTCGTACATTCGCGATTCGTCCGTCGCCATTGTCGTGTACGACGTGACGAACCGTGAGTCGTTCCAGTCGACCTCCAAGTGGGTCGAAGATGTGCGCGCCGAGCGTGGTAACGATGTCATTATTGCGCTCGTCGGCAACAAGACGGATTTGACCGAGAAGCGGTACGTTGTACCACTAACACGCAGCGAGGTCAGCACGGAAGAGGGCGAGGCACGCGCGAAAGAGTACAACGATGTCATGTTCATGGAGACGTCGGCCAAGGCGGGTCAGAATGTCATGCCGCTCTTCAAGAAGATTGCGCAGGCCCTACCCGGTATGGACGATGCGCAGGCGGACGGCGCAGGTGGCGCTACTCATCACAGTACGTGCTCTCGACTTACACAGCTATCGACGTGTCCGCGCAGCCTACGGAGGACACGAAAAAGTCGTCATGCCAATGTTAATAGCGGAGCCAGCATGGCACGAGGCAGTGTCCCCATCCCACGCCACGGCGCCGAGCCGGCCCAATTCTCGGATGCCTGTGGCTGCAAATGCGGCCAGCCGTGGCGCTGTACAAGGACCACATGGGTGGGCACCCATGTGGGGGCCCAGCGGTGGCGAAGCATCAGTGCCCATGATTCCGCCGAGACCATCTCGCGTGCTGCATCCAGGCATGCGCACGCACCTTGAACGAGTAGGAACGGTATGGCACACGCCAAATAGTACATGAACACAGTGGGAAACAGAAACACGAGCAGCGTAAATAAAATCGTCCCAAGAAACAGCTGATCCACATCGTGCTCCGCCTTATCGACACGCCCACCATGCAAAGGGTTGCGCTTGCGGCTGCGAAACACATCAAAGAGCTCGCTGGCCGCCCGCATAAAGAACGCATACACGCCACGCAGGCTTAAGTACATGAGCCGCATGTGCACCGTAGCCAGCACCAGCAGGTCTGCCACAGCGCCCAGCCAACACGTCACACCGAGCCATGGCGTAGCGAGCGCGAGAAGGCTGAGTAGGCTGGGTATATACAATAGGCTGGGCACGAGCACATAGTGCGAGTACGTCTGCGCCATCCAGCCTAGCACATCGCTCAAGAAGAGCGCCAGCTCCCCATTCAGCTTGATACCGAGCGGCCAATGGGCCAGCCAGTCAAAAAGGCGCGTGAATGCAGCGCCATGGATCCATGCGCATGCCTGCTCGATGTGCGTCACCAGCTGGGGCCTGGCCTGTGTCATAGCATAGGCCACCATACGACCCAGGGCCATGTCCAGCCCACACACAAGCGATCCCGCAAAGCAGGCACGTAGCGCCGTGTGCATAGGCTGCACGGGCGGCCGTTTCTCACGGCACAGCGCATCATACACAGCATGCTGCGCGGCCCACAAGTCGAGCCACGCAGCGAGCTGGGCAGCACGCTGAGCCAATGCGCGTCCTAGAGCCGACATGGCGACAAGGCGACCAATGCGCTCAGGCATGGCAGGGAGGTGTGCACGCCATTGCAATAGGATGCCTTGCATAGCACGCCAGCGTAGTCGGCACGGGGACGCGGTAGCGTAGCGTGCGATGTTCATACGCTCAAGTGCATCACGGAAAGGCGTTCCAGGTACGCGTGCCGCAAGAAATTCGTCGCGACGCGCGGGATCCATCGCAAGTAGGTGCTCGAGTCGCGTCCACGGCACTGTGCGAGGCGCGCGCGTCTCGCGCGTACAGAGCCATTGACCGCGCTGCACGTCCGGAGGGGTATATGACACGATGGACAAAGGACAGGCTGCCCATGCCGGATCAAGGACCGAGATCGTAGGTGGCTCGGTCTGCATGGCCACATGCAGCACATCGCTTTTGGCGTGCGCGAACGGTAGGCCCGAGAATGATGCCACGCCCAGCGTCCGCGCGGCATAGGCCAACGTCGGCGATGAGTGGGAGGTGATACCCGCCACCACAATCGCCACATCGGGGCCTTCTTCGTGCAAGACCCAGCCATACAGCGTGCCTGCGCTTACAGCGGTGGTGGGCCAATACACGCGAATATACTGTACACCGCGTGACGCGTCGTCGTTGTCGGTCTTGGGCACACGTACTCGCCAGTGGCTCTGAGAGGGCGGCGGTAGAGGTGGCCGACGATCAGCTAGCCACGCTGCCTCCTGCGATTCGTGCTCTTGCGCGAGGGCATAGGCCGCCGTCGCGGTGAGCGCGGTGAGTGCACCGGCGCCGACCGCTGCGGCGCTCATACGTCGGTGGAGGGCAAACAGGGGTCGTTCGCCGCCTCGACGTGCTACGCCCGTGGGGGGAAGGACGAGCGCGCGATTTGGCGCTGTGATGGCCTCGCACTAGCGATATGCCAGCGCTATGAGATGCAAAGGATTCGCGCTACGTGTGCCGAGGCGAAACGCCGTACGTGAGCGGCACGAGCCGCGACCAGAGATACTTAGGCCTTTGGTGCCTCCGCCTCACCCTCCGCGGGCGACGCTGCATTAGGGTCAATGAGGCCGAGGCGCAGGCCTTGCGCGTGGTTCTGGCGAACCGCCTCGCGCGCCTGCTTCGACTCTTGATGCTGAACCTCGATCATGCGGCGCTGGATAGCATGCGCACGCTCCAGCTGCACAGTGAGAATAGATGTACATACCTCCTTCGTGTGGTGCAGGCACTCGAGGTAGTCCTCCTTCTGCAACGAGCACTCGGACGGCTCATCCGCGGTCAGGTAGCACTTGCGAAAGTCCTGCCAAAACGCAAAGCAGCGCGACGGGCCTGTACATGTGAGTAATATAAAACCCACCTCCTTTGATACCGAAGCCGGACTACTCGTGTTAGCGTAAAGCGCTACGTACCGCCATCGTGAAGCACGAGCAGGACGACGGGAGCACCGAGCCGAGCCGCGCGGCCACGGTTGTATCACGTGATGACGTCACATGCAAGCTACGAGGCTACGTCGAGCCCGACGCCTGGTCACAGCGGTGGCCCAGGTCCTGCACGGCACGGAGGGCGGCCTCCAGCGTGGTATAGGCCTCCGAGTCCGCGCTCGTGTAGGATAAGAGATCACGTAGAAGCAGCACGTAGCGGGGAATTCGCTGCGTTGGCATGATCGCCACGTCCACGGCACTCAGCTCCTTCGGCTCCGACCGCGTCTTGTCGCGACGCTCGGGCTCGGAAGGATCACTGGACGATGTATCGGCACGCGCGAGGCGGCGCGGTGGCTCTGTCGTCGGCGGGGCAATAGGTACGCGACCAAGACGGCCTTTGGCCTTGCTCTTGGACGACTCGGCGGCACGCAGGGAGCGCAGCGTCGCACCCACAACACCGTGCCAGCTCACATGCACGTCCTCGAAGCGGCCCAGCATAGATAGGAACGAACGCGCAACGCCCTCACTGGTCGGGCTCTCTTCAATGCTGTACACGAGTGCGCGACTGACGGAGATGAGCTTCGGGAGCATCTGGCGCAACGTCACAAGGTGCGCTGGTGTCGTCGGCGTCGGCATACGCAGGGACTGCGACGAGCTCGACGGCTGGGTGGGCATGAGCACATTCGTGGGCAGCCGGGTCGAGGAGGTCGTACCGGTCCACTTGAGCACCACAATGAGCAAACTTTCCAGGTGCGCAGCGTAGCTGCGCTCCGTCTGGACAAGCTCGCGAATGAGGAACAATGCTTTGACCTCCTTCTTCCAGTCGTCGTCGTTGGTAAACGGCGCACTGGGAAAGTTGCCCGTCGTATGTCCAATGCCCAGCTCGTTGGAGATGGCCTCAGATTCCTCCGACGAGGCATGCACCGAGGCAGCTTCCAGCGCTGCCGACTCCTCCGACTCCTCCGATTCGTCCGACGCCACACTTTCCAGCTCCAGAAAACTGGTGGATGCATCGGGCGTCATTGAGCGCACATCCAACGTCTCGGGAGGGTGCGACACCATGAGCGACTCATCGGCGCGGTCCGCCAGCGACGACGCACGTGGGCGGCCCATGACGCCGGACTCGACCGTGCCCCGATCGCTCACCACACGCGTCATGGGCAGCGGCGGTTGTCGTGAGGAGGGCGGCGGTCGCAAGTTGGGCATACTCGCTTTGCGTGCGGAGCGCGCTCGCTGGCGCACCGCCAAACGTTCCTTGTGCTGGAGCCGCACCTGCTCCAGCGCATGCAAAAACTCTAGATCGTCGGCAATACGCAGCGTGGGCTGGCTCTTGTTCCTTCGTGTGCGGTACATGCTCACAGGCGTCTCGCTCTTCGACGGCGCCTCCTTCTGCAAAGCTGGCAAGTCCACAGCACTGGACGGGGACGCGATCGGAAGGGGCTCGGTGCTCTCTGAACGCCGCGAGGCCTGGCGTCCCTTGCCCCGGGCCGCATTCGTCTCGTCGTCGTCATCGTCGTCGCCCATCGACGCTCCAGCATCACGTACATTGCGCCGGATCCGCTGCGCTTGCTGCGTCATGGCTGTCAAAAGACTGGATGACTTGGACGTCCGTAGCGGCGGCCGTGCACTGCGCATCACGTCGTCCTCCAAAGGCTGGCGGGGAGACTGATCCTCCTCCGACGTCCTGTGCGCAGGCGGCGAGGGTAGCGAAGGGCCACTGGTATCGATCGCTAGACCCATTCCGGTACTGGCACTGGAACTCGTTTCGGACGCCGCTGCTGGGCCACGGCCTTTGAAGCGCTGCACCCACGGCGGCGGTGCACTGGTCGCACTGTCCGGCTCGCTCTCGCTGGATGGCACGGCATGCGCAGGCGGCGCGCGCACAGGCATAATGTCGTCGTTGGGCATGGTAGCCATACCGCGTACCTTGGGCGGCGTAGGCGCCGTGGAAGGCACGTCTGGCTGCGCCGCTTCGATCCGCTCCACAGACACGTCCGAGTACATCGACGAGGCACTGGGCGGCGCGCTGCCCGCATCCAAGTCGTCCAAACCCAAATTCTCCAGCAGACCTTGCGCATCACTTTGGCTTTGTGAGGCCGAGGCAACCGACTCCATGGGCCAACCTGGCCACGTAGGGGACAAGGAACGTGGCTCGTCCGACAGCAACACAGGGGTGTCGATCGGCCGCACTAGCATATCGTCGACGGGCGGCATCGGGGTCGCTTGGCCCTCGTCGTCAGGGAGCAGGGCTAGGGCCCCAATGCTCGCTTCGCCCGCCTGCGTGGACGAGAGCGAGGCAGGATCGGCGTCCCATGCAAGGCTTGTGCTCTGACTGCTGGAACGCAGCCGCACACGATCGGGGGTCGCAAAACTGCGATCCATCGTGTCTGTGGCAGTGACAAGCGAAGTCAGGGATGTTTGCGTGTCGCCCGAAGCCATGGAACGCATGGAGACAGGCTTCGCAGGACTGTCATCCACCGGTGGCGATGGTCGGGGCGGCAAGGGCGGTATGGGCCGCGCTTCCCTCTCCGATTCATGCACGTTGTCGGGCCCCGGCGCCTCCGCATCGGCCGGCGGCGATGGCGGCGATGGCGGCGGCAGCGGCGGCAGCGGCGGCAGCGGCGCACTCGTCTCGAGTGCGCCAGGGGCAGGGACCGAGATAGGAATGATCACTGGCGGCGCCACCGTAGGCGGGCTCGCCTCACGATGGCTGGTGTGCGAGGCGGGCGTAATCACAGCATCCGTCAAGGGACTCATCGGCGCCGGGGTCGGCGGCACAGCCATGGGGCGAGGTGATATGGGAGGCGCCTCGATAGGTCCTGGGTCCGGCACAGCGAGCGTATCGCCCTCTTGCTTCTTCTTCTTCGATTTGCCTTTGTTCTCCTTGGTAAACTGCCGGATATGAAGGAAACGGTGCATATGGTCAATGCTCTTGGTACGTGCGCGCAGGAACAGCGCACGCTTATCGTTCGGGAGCTCAGGCGGCGGCGGCGGCGGCGGCGGCGGCACGGGCGCTGACGCCGGCGCCGCCGGGGTCACCACGGCTTCGTTCACAGGCTCGGGTATCTCTTGCAAAGGGGACGACTGCAAAGAACGTTGTAGAGAGCTCTTGCGAGACAGCGGGCCGGTCGAGGCACCGCTCGATGCGCGCGAGTGACGTGATGCACTGCTGTCATTGCGGGTCAGCAGGATGTCTGGTTTATCGGGCATAGCATCTGATCCCTGCGACGAAACACGCCGCGCTGTGGACTCGGACGTAGAGCGCGCATTGTCAGGACGGCGCCAAGGAAGTTTGCTGGCGTCGTCGTTCGAACCCGGCTCCTGCTCGTCGTCCCCGGTGGGGCGGCGGAAGCCAGGGAACATGGAGCGAGCATGCCTCATCGCAAGGCGCAGCCCCGACGACGAGGACTCGCTCATATCAGGCGATCCGTCCATGCTGCTGCGGGGCGGAGCGGGGCGGGCCGGCGTCATAAAAGGCACCGCGCTGCTGCCACCAGCAGGGCTGCTACCGGCGCTGGTAGTTAGGGAGCTGGACGCGGAAACAGCTTCGCTCGATGCCGCAGGGGAAATACTTGTGCCCGCATCGCCCGGTCGCTCTTGCTGCGACAGGGACACGGCCAGGCAGGACCAGCTACTGCCTTCCCCAGGCACTGGCGGCGAGACGCGCGCCAGCCCTGGAGGCTCACGGAAATAGGGCGGCGAAGTCAACGCGAAGTCGCACAGCGAAACCTGGCGTGAAATGGCTTGCTAGCGACCGGACGTGCCCAGGCGCCGCGGAAGAGTGGCGGAAGAGCCCGATCTTCGTGGCGGCCGCTCGGGTGGCGCGCCGCGCTTTCGCCGGCACTCACGTGCTCCGCGGCCCCAGGGCCCCACCGCGCGGGCGGCGCTCGGACAATTGTCCGCTTCCATCATGTGGGTGTCTCGCGTGGGGCGCACTGCGATGCGGTGTGCGCCAGTAGCATATAAAGCAGGAATTAACACAAGCAGGGCTTACCAGACGATCTCTACTCCAAACGCACCTAGTGCCATTGGCCCGTACTCGCAAGCGGTCGTGTACAATGGCACCGCGTATGTGTCGGGCTGCATTCCGTTTGACCCACAAACCATGCAGTGCGTCGACGGTGGCATCGAGGCACAGGCGGAGCGTGCGATTCAGAACCTGCTGAATGTCGTCACGGCAGCTGGCTCGGACAAGAGCCACATTCTCAAGACCACCGTGTTTATGAAGGACATGAACGACTTTGCCAAGGTCAATGTACGTACATACACAGCTCACCCAGGCCATCTATGAAAAGGTGCGATCATTTACTAACGTTAGGCATTGGCGCCCTACAAGCCGGCTCGCTCGGCCGTGGAAGTCGCGCGCCTGCCGCGCGATGTGCTCGTGGAACTGGAGTGCATTGCGGCTGTGCCCCAGGCGTGACGCTCGCGTGCTGCTTTGTAGCTAAGTGAGGCGGATCACGATAAATAGCACGACCCAGCACACCACCACACTGGCAATACTGCCGAGCGTGAACCAGCCCATACGCCGTGCCTTGCGGGTGAAGGCGCCGAGCTGTCCGCGTGTGCGTGTCATCAGGTCCAAGTTCTGCTCCAGGCCCGTGCCGGCCTGCTCCACGAGCTGGCGATCGCGCTCGAGCGCCTCTGCAAACGCCGCCGAGTTTTGCTTGAGCACACCGGCCATGCGCAGCAGCTCACTGGAGAGTGCTTCTTGCAGGGATCGATCGTTGGTCAGCGTGGCAGGCCGCGTCGACTCCGCTGCGTGGGAAGGGGGTGCCTCGTCGGACGGCGGTCGCCGCTGCCGCAACATCGATCCGTCTGGCTCGCTGTGCGAGGCAGAGGCGGCAGCGGCAGGGGGCGCTTCCACGCGGCGCTCTAACGTAGCCGGCGTGGATGCATGCGCCGTCGCTGGCGGCATGAGCCCGGCGTACAAGTAGTCGTCCCAGTACGCATCTGCCTCCGAGCGCGTGGCGCAGCTCGTGCAGGACGACAGCTGTGTGCGCAGCAGGGCCTCGGCGTCCTGGCGCACCGCTTCGATGCGCGTAAGGAACGGCGCCGCTGCATGTATATCGGATGCCATACGCTGAGCGTAGCGCACGCCTGCAAGCAGGTCGTGCACGCGTGCGTCCTCCCCACACGGCGCCGCGGTAGGAGTGCGCTCAGCGCGCGCCTTTTCGGCCTGCACGCGGCGCTCAAGCGCCGACAGATACTGCTCTAGGTTGTGTGGTACGTGCTGCGCCTGTACACCGAGGGGCTCGTCGCGCCCTCGGTAGAACGCGCTGGACGCCATCGCGGCCATGAGCGGCGCGACCAAGGGGCGTGGCGAGCAGCGCTGAGGTAAGCAAAGCCCACGCGGCGCCGGCCGCAATTGTTCTTCGTTGTATGCCAGTGGGCTCGTCTCGACCCTTGCTACGTGGAGTGAGTCGAGCTGTGCGAACAATGTCCCACACATCCGAGGCAGTCTCTGCGTGTCGCGCGCAGATGGAGGCGCAGCTAGAGAAGGTGCGTTCGCTGAATGCCGCGCAGGCGCCCGTGGACAAAGTGGCGCCGGCGCTGAGTGAGTTGCAGCACTTGGGGCAGCGCCTGAGCGAGCTGAGCCTCGCGGGCAAGAAGGGCAAGATCACCCTCAAGACGCCGAAGGGTACGCGTGACTGGGAGCCGTTATCCATGGCGCTGCGGAAGCATGTGTTCTCGACCATTGAGCGTGTGTTCACGACGCACGGCGCTGTCACCATCGATACACCCGTGTTTGAGCTGAAGGAGATCCTGGCGGGCAAGTACGGTGAGGACAGCAAGCTCATCTACGACCTGCAGGACCAGGGTGGCGAGCTGTGCAGCCTGCGCTACGATCTGACCGTGCCATTCGCGCGCTTCGTCGCGATGAACCCGACCGAGTACGGCAACATCAAGCGCTACCACATTGCGAAGGTGTACCGCCGTGACCAGCCTGCGATGACCAAGGGCCGCTTCCGCGAGTTCTACCAGTGCGATTTCGATATTGCCGGCACGTACGATGCCATGGTCCCCGATGCAGAGTGCCTGTGTGTGCTCGTGGAAACGCTGGATGCCCTCGAGATCGAGGGCTTCACCGTCAAGGTGAACCACCGAAAGCTGCTCGATGCTATTTTCGCCATCTGTGGTGTGCCGGACGACAAGATCCGCACCATTTCGAGCGCCGTCGACAAGCTCGACAAGTCGCCCTGGGCCGACGTGAAGCACGAGATGGTCGTGGAGAAAGGCCTGGACGAGGCGGTGGCAGACCGTATCGGCACGTATGTGCAGCGCCGCGGAGGTCGTGAGCTGTTGGCCGAGCTCAAGGCGGATGCTGAGCTCACCAAGAACGCCCGCGCTGTCGAGGGTCTGGACGACATGGAGCTGCTGTTCCAGTACCTCGAAGTCTACGGCGTGCTCGACCGCATCTCGTTTGACTTAAGTCTCGCGCGTGGTCTCGACTACTACACGGGCGTCATTTACGAGGCGGTGACCGCCGCCTCGGCCCCGCCCAAGCCCGTGGAAGGCGCCGCTCCCAAGAAGAAGCTCGCTGAGGGCGAGATCGATGAGAGCACCGTGGGCGTGGGCTCGATCGCTGCGGGTGGCCGCTACGACCATTTGGTCGGCATGTTCAGCGGCGCCAAGCGCCCGGACGCCGTGCCTTGTGTGGGTGTGTCGATTGGCGTGGAGCGCGTCTTCTCCATTCTCATGCAGCGCATCCGCGATGCGCAGGCGCGCGGTGAGCGTACGAGTGTGCGTCAAAAGGAAGTGGACGTCTACGTGATGAGTATGGGCGATGGCCTCTTGCTGGAGCGCATGCAGGTGTGCAAGCAGCTGTGGGACGCCGGCATCAAGGCCGAGTTTCTGTACAAGAAAAAGCCCAAGCTGCAGGCGCAGTTTGCCGTGGTCGACAAGGAGCAGATTCCCTTGGCTGTGCTTCTCGCCCCGGGCGAGTGGGCACAGGGCACCGTGCGTGTCAAGGAGCAGCTCGGCAAGGACGAGACGGGCGACAACAAGGGCACCGAGGTGCCGCTCGCCGAGCTCCCTGCTTTTGTGCGTGCCAAGCTCGCGCAGGCCTAGTTTAGGAACCCTTTAAGCGCGCCGCCCACGTTGGCCACGTCAATGAGGAAGCTGTCGTGCCCATGCGGCGCATCAATCTCATAGTACATCACATTCGGGTTGCCATTCATGCGCAAACACTCAGCCATCTCGCGCTGCTGCTCCACAGGGAACAGAATGTCGCTTTGCACGCCGAGAATGAGCACGGGCACCGCATGCAGGCGGCTCAGTCCGCGAGTCAAAGAAGGCACATAGGCATGCGCGCCGGGATGCGAAATGGTAGTAATGTGCGGCCGCGATGGCGCACGGGGACGGTCGTGCGTTGGCTCAATCGGCAAGTGTCCATCGTCGCCATGCGCTTGGAGCCGCGTTTCGGCCAGTTCGGCCAATGCATCGTCCGTCATGTCAAAGAGGTCCATCGACTTGGAGATGTACAGCAAGGAGTTGGCATCGTATTTCAAACAGAACTGCTCGCCCTGGTGGTCCAAATACGTTTCCACCAGAAAATCCGGGCACAGCGCCGGCGCGCGTTGCGAGGGCGACGTGCCGTCCCGCAGCAAATGACGCCGCTGGCGGCCAAAGCGCTGCTCCCACTCGGGGCCGGAGCGGTAGGTAATCGTGGCAATCTGCCGAGCCAGCTTCATGCCTTTGTGGGGCGGCACACGGTCAGGGCCGTAGTAAAAGCCCCGGTTCCAGTGCTCGTCGGCCATCAGCACACTGCGCTGCGCAAACCGCAGAGCAATGCCGGAGGGCGAGCTGCGCGCGCAGCCACTGATACTTACCACGCGCGCGACACGATCAGGGAATAGATGCGCGGCAGCGATGCTCTGCATGCCGCCCATACTAGAGCCGACGCTGGCGTACAAACGCTCGATGCCAAGGTGATCCAGCAGCAGGAACTGCGCGCGGATCATGTCAAAGATGCTCAGGACGGGAAATCTGGTGGAGTAGGGTGCACCGGTCGGATCATGAGGGTGCGGACTCGAAGGCCCAGTGCTGCCATAGCACGAGCCGAGCACGTTCGTGCAAATGATGAAGAACTTGCTCGTGTCCAGGGCCTTGCCGGGACCAATAAAGTCCTCCCACCAGCCCTTGGCCGGGTTGTCAGGGGTACTCGCCGCATGCGAGCTTGCAGACAAGCCCGTGTGCAGGAGGATCACATTGTCGCGCGCAGCGTTCAATGTGCCCCACGTCTCGTAGGCAATCTGGAAGCCCGAGAGCACACTGCCATAGTCCAGGCGCAGATCCTTTTCGTAGCGAAAGGTTTGGTAGCCCGACACCACCTTGGTATACGAAGGCTCCGGTCCCAACATCCCCAGGTCCTCGTCGGCAGATGCATCGGCAGATGCATCGGCAGATGCATCGGCACGTGCGCTGCCAGCCATCACACGCCGCTCTCGCAGCTCATGCTGGTCCAAACACGGCAGCGGCATCGCTTCGTTCCAGCCACGCTGGCTGCTCGAGGCATACCGCACTCTTGGGCACACGGAGAGGCGCACCAGGCGCGCGCGCAGCAAGGGACGCGCCACCGACCTCGCCCACATGACAAGAGCACCGTCACGAGAAGAGGCAGCCGCGGCCGTGACGTACGAGGGCCTTCTCGTACCTCCACTCTGCGACGCTCGCGTCATACGCCCCGAATAACGTCATGCCACGTGATACGAAGACGGTCCTACACGACCGTGCGCCAGGGCCGACCGACGACGTTGACCATGGTGCAGTACGTGAAGCTCATACACCCGCGCTGACCAGGCAGCGCTGATGCCGCGGCCATCCCGTCAAACATTCAGACCAAGCCGCATTTCTACGAGTATGTGGAAATGCAAGTAGCGGGGCTGCTGGAGGGCCAACGCAGCTGGGTCACCAACTTGGCGAATGTGAGCGCAATCTTGTACCACTCAATGAACCGCTTCCATGCTTGGAAAGATTTGCACATCAACTGGGCTGGATTTTATGTTCTATCGCCGCTCTTCCCAGGGGCTCTGACGCCGACCAAGCAGCCCACACTCTGGCTGGGCCCTTTCTGCGGACTCCCGGCATGCCAAGCCATCCCTTCCGTGCCGGGCCGAGGCGTGTGTGCTGATGGCAGTGCGTTGCTTCCACCCAAAGCGGTGTGTGTGTCACATACCGATGCATACCGTGCGTAGACACAGTGCTAACACAAGCAGCGGGCCACATTGCCTGTGACTCTCTCTCCCAGTCGGAGATCGTCGTGCCGATCGTCGTACCGCGCACCTCGCTCTCAGACGCGGCGCAGGCGGCGCTCCGGGGCGAGGGCCCCGAAGACCTTGTGCGCGCTTGGAGTGGGCGCGGCGATGGGGACAACGTGATCATCGGCGTTCTCGACATTGACTGCGAGTCGCAAAACGGCTTCGACCACGAAGATGTAGCTGCGCTCGAGGCATTGGTGCGGACAGTGAGTTGCGCTTGTGACTGGTGCGTGTGATAGAAGAGGTACTACGGAGTCAACGAGCCTGGTAGTAGGTGGAGCGCGCTAGGTCCACGGGCCCGATGAGGGTGCACGCGGTGTTGGGGCGTCAGTGCAGGACCCGCAGGGTAGTCACCGCGCTGCGACCTCAGCCATAGGCACGCATGCCCTAACAAGTGGAGGCAGGGTCAAGCTGCCAGTCGCGCCAATCACATGACAAAATGCAACTTCGCAAACCCCGCGCCACGCTGCGGTCGAAAAAATAAGAATATTCTTAGCAAAGAAATGCAGTTTCTGGCCGATGCCTGTATCTTAGTCGTAACAAGATAGGCTTGCAGGAAGAATCGTGAGGTGGCGGCAAAGAATTTTTTTGTGTGAAAGCCCACAAGCCAGCGGTACCGCCGAGACATCCTAGCATTCTTTGCCATCCACGCTGTGAATATTGCATTTCACAGCGCTGCCTCTTGGTATTCATTCTCACTGTCTTGATTGATTGCCATCAAGAATCCTCCTCGAGCATCGCTCAGCTGAAGGCGACTGCTCCGACCTACCTATGAGTTCTTATTCAGCCGGTTCTATGCGTGCTAACCCTAGCGGTACCACAGCGGTAGGTGTCACTGACGGTCGACTCACGCTCCAGACGTGTACCTATGCCCCCAATGGGTCTTCCATGGACATGCGAAGGCCGCGCGGCGCGATGACCATGTCCACCCCCTCGGCGGATTCGGGTCGGCTCGTGTTGAATGATCCGCGTCGGAATGGCGAGGGCCGGCCCATTCATCGTACAGGGAATGGGGCCTTCTCGACGTCGTTCGGTGCTGCGGGTGAGGCGCTGTCGATGAGCGCGGCGTCTGACGCCGGAATGAAAACGCGCAGGAGTCCAGACGCGCACAGGAGCTACACCATGCCGGCGGGATCGGCGGGCTCCATGGAGGCCGCGGCAAGAGACTTTGGCTTGTCTCACAACCATGCTAGAAACGGCTCCGATGATTCGATTCCGCCCATGCTTCATCCGTCCGGCTCGCCGTCTTCTACAGCCACGGACGATGCAGATATGAAGGAATCGTCAGCGGGTCCGCATGGTCATCACCAGACCATCCACAAGTGTGAAAGCTGCTCCAAGGTATACCGCCACCCCAGCTGTCTGGTCAAGCACCGCTGGGAACACACCATGTACTGGAAAGAAGCCTCCAAGTTCCTGATGAGCAAGCATCAGCAGGTCCAACTTTTGGAGGCTGCAGCCATTTTGGTCGGTATGGACTCCAATGCGCGGTCCCTGCCGGAAGAAAAGGCCTTGTGGCCAGCTGCAGTGAGCCCGCCATCGTCAGGCTTACTGGGCTGTGAACACGTCAACTTTGACACCCTCATGGCCAACAAGTCCCGTCATGGGTCTATGAGCAGTGACTCTGTTCGTATGCCGTATGGCACATCGGCGCCATCAGCGCAGGCGCTCCCTGATATGCATCTCCGTGCGCCGAAGATGGAGCCTCTTTCCAGCTCTCCCCACATGCGTCCCCACTACTCCCACCATGAAGTACATGATATATCTGAAGATCAAGAAGAAACAAGTGAGCTGGACATTGCCGCTCGAGAAGATGGCTACGGACTCCACTCCGGAGGTGATATGATGGCAGATATGGACATGGATGCTGATGAGTAAAGGAACCCATGGCTAGGGATGGGGGCGACTGCCCACATGCCTATAAAAATGTCTTCCAACAAGACAAGCACGGTTTCGCGGCCGTGATCCTGGTCATAGTACCCACACATGTACAAATTGATACGATTCGATCGCCAGCGACCCTGGGTGGATTCGCCCCACAAATTCTGTCGGCCGATATGCACACTACCCCATACGAGTGCCTTCACACCCTCCTCCACACGCGCCGACGGCCAGCCAGGTTGACGTCCCCCCAGGATGGCAGGCCACCTGGGAGAACAGGTGCCCGAGGGCTACCGGGGTAATCTGACTCCGACACAGTCTCAAGCACTCAAAGAAGCTTGGACATTGCTCGAAGATATTTTTCAGCGCAACTGCGAACGCTCCGATAAGCTGGAAAGGAAGGGTGGCCCCAAAGCCGCCCAAACCGGCGAAGAACTCTCGGCCAACGTGAAGACAAAGGAGGATGCCAAAGCCTCCAAAGATTCTCAAGATCAAAAGGCAATCGATGCTGCTGTGGCCAAGTATGGCGGCAGGTACTTGCGCCAGAGCTTTTGGGATACGGCCAAGATGGATGCGCCTGACCAATTGGTGCTTCGTTTTTTGCGCGCGCGCAAGTTTGACGTGAAAAGATCCATGGCCATGCTGATTAGTGCGATTCAATTCCACTTGGACGTGAATACGGAGACGATTTTGTTCAAGGGAGAGCAGGGTCTGATGGACGTGCCCGGGTTCTTGAACCAGTTCCGCCGTGGTATCTCGTACATTGAAGGCAACACGGACAGGTATCAGCTTCCCATCTACTTTATTCATGTGGCGCGCCACCTGGCCAATGCACAAAAGCCCGACACGCTACAGCAATTCGTTGTGTTGGCCATGGAGAATGCGCGTCTCCTGTGCACGCCTCCGATCGAAAAGTGTGTGATTGTGTTTGATATGGCTGGGTTTGGCCTGAAAAACATGGACTGGAACTGTGTCATGTTTATTCTGAAGTGCCTCGAAGCGGTGTACCCAGAGTCGCTGCAGCGCATTTATATTCACGGAGCGCCATGGATCTTCAAGGGCATTTGGTCCGCGCTGCAGCCCCTTATGGATCCGGATGTGCAGGCGAAAATCCGATTTAGCAGCAAGGCACAAGAGCTGGAGGAGTATGTGCCTCGATCGCGCTTCCGCAAAGGAATGGGCGGTACACTGGACTGGGACTGGTCGTACCCCGAGCCAGAGCCAGGCGAGAATGAGCTCCAGAACGACACGGAGACGCGTGTGCAGATTCAGCGTGAGTACCGCGACTTGTGCGAGCAGTTCGAAAAGGCTACGCACGCGTGGATCCAGGGCGACGAGAGTATGGAGTACCGGCGCGAAGTCCTCACGCGCCAACTTCGTCTGAAATACTATCAGATGGCTCCCTTTGTCCGTGCTGTCACTGTGTATTCACGCACCAAGGTGCTTCGCAACGACTTTACGGTCCAGTGGACCTATCCGCAACTGGACGGTTCGGTCCAAAGTCAAACCATCAATGAGCGACACAATGTGCCTGCCTTGCTCCAATGGCTCCGTGACCACGATGAAGATACGCTTGAAGACTCTATCGGCGGCCAGAAAAGTCCGTGTATGTTCGCAGGCGACTCGTTCTCCCCGGCAGATGCCAAGACAAAGTGGCCTTCGAAGCAGAAGGAGAGCACGAAAGGTGCCAGCAAGGCAGCAGACGCCTCGCGGAAACAACGCCGCAAGCCTGTGCCCCAGCTAGACGGTGACAGGGCGTCTCTGGAAGACGAAACATCTACACGATCCGGATCCTCGACGCCCCAGCCCAACGGTGTGGCGGGACCGGAGAAGTCAGCCTCGCTAAGCGATGCCGAAGAAGACAAGCCTGGCCCTCCCGAACCCAACGGCTCTACCGTGGCAGCTGCTGGCGTCGCTGCCGGTGCCACTGCTGGCGTCGCTGCTGGTGTAGCAGCGAACACGCAGTCGGATGTGCCTTCCTACTCGGATGCCGAGGATTTGGACGGCTTCGAGTCGGCGGAAGAATTTACGGATGAGGACGATATGCAAGTGGAAGAGGAGCGGTATGCCATTTCCAATGAGTGGGCGGACAACTTTGATTTGGACGACGATGAGCGTTCTCTCCTTGCCGAAGATGGCGAGTATGCGATGGTGCCTGAGACAGTAATGACGCCGCACTATGTCCAGGTCAAGATCTCGCCGCAAGTATGCGAGCTCACGGACAGTGTGTTGCGCGAAGACTTGGAGACGGCGCATGAAGCCATGCAGCTCTTCCTCAACTCGCAAATGCGTGAGGCGGAGGAGTTGTGTCGCGAGGGCGCGGGAACCCGCTTGTACCGTGCGGCAGGCATGTCGTTGATCAACATGGTGAAAAGTCTGATGACGTTTGAGCCAGAGGACATGCAGATTGCGATGAAATGCTGTCAGCATACCAAGAAAATCGCTGGGCTGCTTCGCAAGAAGAAGCGGCTGTCGACGTTGCTGCCGCAGTCGAAGAGTGTTCTCAGTGAGTACTCGCTCGTGCAGCAGCACGCCGAGCTCGTGTATGCCGAGTCGATCCTGTGCAAGTCGATCGTGGGAACTCTGTATGCGGGTGACACCATTGGCCTGGTACGCGAAGCAATGAATCTGCGCACGGCCTACGTGGTGCTGCGGGATCTTTTGCGTATGATCGAGGCGGCCGACCAGGCCAGCGAGCCAGCAAGTCGCGATCCACGACCCTCGACCAACATGGTTGACCAAGATTTGCGTTCAGGCGTGTACTTTGGCATGGGCTGTTGTATGCTGGTGCTGTCACTGCTCGAGCCGCGTATGCTCCGATTCATGGAGGGCGTCGGGTTTGTGGGCGATCGTCGCCAGGCTTTGCGCCTGTTTGAGCGCGCTGGCGGCTGGACACGCACGGAGCTGGAGCCGCACATTGGGGCTTTGCAGGAAGGGGCACGTCGGCCTTTGTGTGATATTGCGATTCTGCTCTACCACCTCGTCATCCCCTCGAGTGTGCCGCTGCCCGACGTGGATCTGTCGCTGGCAGACCGTGTTTTGTCGTGGAATCTGCACCGCTTCCCCCAGGGCACCTTTTACCTGTTCTTCTCGTCGCTGCTGTATGCATCGCAGGCGCTGCCGGAGAAGGCGGTGGAATGCTTCCGCACAGCCATTGACTCTCAGCACGAGTACAAGCAGCTGCACCACCTGTGCTTCTGGCGGCTATCGCTCACCTACCTGAGTATGGGCGAGTACGACCGCGCCCTCACATGCTACGATGTGCTGGCGCGCGAGTCCAATTGGTCGAAAGCCATCTACCAGTATGCCAAGGCGGCGCTCCTGTACGAAGCCAATCCCCTGCGCCGTGCGCAGGCGAGCATGGCCATGAAGCAGGTGCCCATTCTCAGTAAGAAGATGGCCGGACGCCATGTGCCGTTCGAGCGCTTCGTCATGCGCAAGGCCGCCAAGTTTGAGCACCAATCGATGCTGGGCCTTCCTGCGCTGGAGTTTGTGTACATGTGGAATGGATTTGCACAAACGCCCATCACCACGCTGGTCACACGGCACCTGACGCACATTGACCGTGTGCTTGATGAGCTGCTCGCGTACAAGTCGCCGAACGAGTTTGCTGGTGGTGCCAACGACTACTACGCATTGTATTCGCTCGCCTACTTTTTGCGAGGTGTGGCCCTTCGCTACGTGGCCTTCCCTGAGCGTCACACCGTCGTGCGCCTTCCGGTGGGCATGCAGCTCGATATGGTCGAGGTCGCCAACGATGCCAAGCAGTCCCTGCTCAAGGCGCGTGAGCACGGCTCCTTTTTGGATGCGGTGGATCGGTACCTGGTGTACTTTGCGCACTACGAGCTGGGCTCGCTGTACCTTGCCCAGGGCGACCTGGCCAAGGCGCGGCGTGAGTTGGAGCTCGTCGAGTCGCGCAAACCGCTCGTGCCCCAGGAGAACAGTCCTTTGAAGAGCCCTCGGGCGGCGTATGTAATGAGCCACATGTGCCAGATGCGCGCCCACCTCTTGCTCCAGAACATGAAGCTTTCGCTGCCGTCGGAGGGAGGGGGTAAGATCACCCGCTCGTTGTCCCGTCGTATCCGTTCGCTTAGTGGCGCCAACGAATCGCCGCCCATGTCGACCACGCAGCGGTCGACAGCGGCTGCGGTGACAGCGGCTTATCCGGCGTCCGACGCATCGACGCAGCACTACAATGATATCCCCGATCGACTGTGGCGCGCAAACAGTGCCGGTCGGGACCTCGGGCGCCGTGCACGCTCGAGCCGTCTACTGTCATAGATCTATTTGCCGCGGTGTAGCGCAAACGTTTCCTTGATGCCTTTACCGACCCGCAAGTCGTCCATGCACAACGTATCGACGCGGCGGCCTTCCGTGGCGAGCTCAACCACCTTCTCAGCGAGGGCCGCGGGCACACTCACGACGCCATCCACGTCAGCAAGGAGTACGTCGCCAGGGTGCACCGTCACAGGCGGGAACAGCGGCGTGCCATGCTCATCACGCGGCACGGTTGGATCGACAATCTCCAGCGGGACTTGCAGTTCGCTGGGGCGCGTAAAGGGCGACTGGCCCAGAATCGAATGGCCACGCGCAAACACAGGGAAATCACTCTCGCGATGCTCGCCCAGGTCGCGACAGCGACCATCGATCACAACGCCCTTCACGCCCAAACTCTGTGCGCGCGCCGTCATGAGACCTCCCCACACAGCCGAGCGGGTATGGGGCGGGGCGGAGACGAGCATCACCGAATGGGGCTCAGCCGCATCCACAAAGTGCTTGGCAGGCTTGGGCGCAGCCTGATCACTCTGCAGCACCATCTTGACCGTGAACGCAGGGCCGCAAATCGTCGTGGGGCCGCGAATGTGGTCGGGCGAGAACATCTCAATACCCGGCAAGTAGCCACCATGTGGCAGCTTCAGCTTGATCAGGGCATCGGCCACCTGTGTTAGACAGCAATACGCACTTCGCACGACGAAAAGCTCGCGAGCCGAGAGAGGAGGGCCTGACTGACCGACATGGGACAAGGCGGATCGATAACCCCGGTCCTGCGCACGCGGCACCTCCACATCTCAACGTCGCCGGTGGCGCTGCGCGGCGGCCCCTGCCACCACCATGTCGCTGGTACGTTCGCTTGTCTCACCGGCAGTTTGGTCAAGTGGATGGAGGTCTTGCGGGCCTAGGACGTCCAGCGCGCTGGGGCGGATTGAGCGATATGTTTGGCGGCTTTGACCGCCGCTTCCCTGCGCCACCCGAGTCGTATGAAAACTACTTTAAGGCGTACCATATGAGCCGCTTTGGCGGTCGAGAGCGCAAGGATGTGAGCTATGGTGGAAAAAGTATGTGTTTTTTACTTATAGCAGTGATTATGCCGCCCTCTGCACTGGCTACGATCAGTATGTGGCTCGACTAACCATGTAGCCGACTTGGAGCTCGAGTCGCCGTGGACGTTTGTGCTTCGAGGCGTCGGCCATGCGCGCACGCAGCGAACGCATGCGGGTGTCGTGGAGTTTATCGCGGATGAAGGCAAAGTGTATCTGCCATCGTGGGTACGTGCACGCTTCTCACACCAGATGATGCGTATGCTGGAGCTGCAGGACGGCGACCCTATCCACCTACAGGGCACGCGCCTGCCCAAAGGCAAGTTTGTCAAGCTGCAGCCCCAGACGGTGGATTTTTTGGAGATCAGCGATCCAAAGGCCGTGTACGTATACCGAGACTGATGCCAGACTCGAGCAGGCCCTGCGCAATTATCCTACGCTGACGCGCGGCGATATCATTGAAATTTCCTACAACTGCCTCACGTTCGAGATTTTGATCATGGAGGTCCAGCCAGACGCCGAGGGTATCTCGATTATCGAGACGGACCTGGAAGTGGACTTTGCGCCGCCCAAAGGGTACGTGGAACCTACGCCGCAGCCGCGCGCAGCGCCATCGACCATGGCATCGAAGCTGCACATTGATCAGGCGAAGTACGACGTCATTCGGCCCACCCAGGACGGACGTGGATCGGCTACCCAGCCCTTGTCCAGCGAAGCAGCCAGTGCCAGCGCGCCGTTCCGCGGCTTGGGCCAGACGCTGAGCGGGAAGAAGACCAAGGGCAAAAAAGACAAGCCGATCACGCCCCGCGATCCGCAGAGCCTCGTGCGCAGTACCGAGTACGCAGTAGCATGACTGACATTAGCCGTCCTTCTATCGTGACCAATGATACACTACGGGAAGACAAGCATGTGCCCGCCGCGCTCAACTTGCCCTTTGGCCAGCTCTTCTTCGGCTACGATGTCGAGCGCCTTCCCGTGCCCGTCTCCCAGGCGAACTCTACCACTGCGCAAGAGCCGGCACCTACGTCAGAAAACACAGCTTTTCAGGGGCAGGGTCACACGCTCTGGTCGCGCCCGTCGCCAGAGGTCATCGAGATCGATTCCGACTAAGCGTCGGACGCGTCCTGGCGTGGCCTCTTAAATAATTACCAACATACCCACCGTAGAAAAAGCCAGGCGCTCGCGCCGTGGACGGTCGACGACGCGACCTACGACATGTCGGCACCGGTCGCCACCGCGCAGCCCAGCACGAACTACCGTGCATTTAAGAATGCAGACAAGCCGGAGGAGGTGCGGCGCTCGAATCTAAGTGCGGCCAAGGCAGTCAGCGATGCGGTGCGCACGTCGTTGGGCCCCAAGGGCATGGACAAGATGGTACGTGACGCCGCGTACTAACGCAGATTCAAACGTCGTCGGGTGAAGTGGTGATCACCAACGATGGTGCTACGATTTTGAAGCATATGGCTGTCGTGCATCCGGCGGCCCGCATGGTGCGTATCCCTCAACTTACGCGTGCAGCTCGTCGATCTCTCGCAGGCGCAGGACGTGGAAGCGGGCGATGGAACTACCTCAGTGGTCGTCATTGCCGGCAGTCTGCTGGGCGCCGCCGAAAAGCTCCTTGCCAAGGGCATTCACCCTACTGTGATTGCCGAGTCGTTCCAGCACGCCGCGGTGAAGGCGGTCGAGTTTCTGAACGACATTTCCACGCCCGTGGACTTGAGTGACCGGGACAGTTTGCTTCGCGCGGCAACCACGTCGCTGAGCTCCAAGGTCGTGTCACAATACTCCTCCGTCCTGGCTCCGATTGCCGTGGACAGTGTGCTGCGTCTCGTGGACCCGACCAACAACGACACGAAGACGGTGGACTTGCGCGATATCCGCATCGTGAAGAAGGTCGGCGGTACCATCGACGACACGGAGCTGGTGGACGGCCTTGTGCTGGAGCAGAACGTGGTGACGTCCAGCGGTGGTCCTTCGCGCGTCGAAAAGGCCAAGATTGCTGTGTGTCAGTTCCAGCTGAGCAGCCCCAAGCCGGACATGGACAACCAAATCGTGGTGAATGACTATCGCCAGATGGACAAGATCCTGAAGGAAGAACGGCAGTACCTGCTGAATATGTGCAAGAAGATCAAAAAGACGGGCTGCAATGTGCTGCTATTGCAAAAGAGCATCCTGCGCGATGCCGTCAATGAGCTGGCTCTCCATTTCCTCGCCAAACTCAAGATCATGGTCGTCAAGGACATTGAGCGCGACGAAATCGAGTTCCTCTGCAAGTCGCTCGGCACGAGCCCGATTGCCGATATTGAGGCGTTCACCGAGGACAAGCTGGCTAGTGCAGAGCTCGTGGATGAGGTTCAGCACAGTGGCGCTCGCGTCGTCAAAGTGTCGAAGATCAAGAACCCCGGCAAGACGGTGAGCGTGTTGTGCACGGGCTCCAACTCGCTGGTGCTTGAGGAAAGCGAGCGCAGCTTGCACGATGCTTTGTGTGTGGTCCGCTGCCTTGTGAAAAAGCGTGCACTCATCGCCGGCGGCGGGGCCCCCGAAGTGCACATCTCCCGCATGCTGGCGCAGTGTGCGCAAACGCTGCCGACGATGGAGGCATACAGCTTCCAGGCCTTTGCGGAGGCCCTGGAAGTCATTCCTACGACGCTCGCAGAGAATGCTGGTTTGAACCCCATTACCATTGTCACCGAGCTGCGGAACCGCCATGCGATGGGTGAGAAAACGGCCGGCATCAATGTGCGCAAGGTGCGTAGTACGATCACTCACATTTCAGGGTCTTATCACCAACATTCTGGAGGAAAATGTTCTGCAGCCGCTCCTTGTGTCTACCAGTGCGCTGGAGCTTGCATCAGAGACGGTGTCTCTTCTGCTGCGCATCGACGACTACCATCTGTCGCGCTAGAGCGAGCGGCCCCGCCGCGTGTGTAGCTGGGGAATTAAGTGCATAGGTCCCAGGGCCCTAGATGTTGCGATCCGAGGCTGTGCGGGGCAGCTCCAACGTTGCCACCATGCAGAACCCTTACCTCACCAGTGGACACGGCGCCATACCGTCAGGACAGCGCCCTGTGACACTTTTGGAACCGCCAACACAGATGTCGGCACAAACGAGTGCGAATGCCTATCATGACAACGGCACGTGGGAGCAACGCTTCTCGTCCTCGGACAAGGGCACGTTTGTGGACGATGCAGGCGTCGATGACACCGCGATGTTCGCGGATGCTCATGCCCCGAATAGCTTAGAACGGGCGTGTCGCGGAATGAACGGATACCGTGGCATCTGGCTCCCGGAAGACCGCCGGGCCTTCCAAAACCAGTCGCTCTTCATGAAAATCTTTCGCATTGTTGTATTTATTCTCGTGATTGGCATCATTTTAACACTTTGCATCCTGATGCTGCTCTTTGTGTTTCTGCGCCCTCCAAACATCGGCTTAAAAAATGTCAATCTCCCAAGCAACACGGACGTGCGAATCCAGGGCCAGACGTTCCAATTTAATGCAAACATTGACTTTTTGATATCGAACCCCAACTATGTGTCTGCGACCTTAAAAGAAGTGAGGGCTGTGGCCTACGATTCATCGCAGCAAACCACGTCTGTCGGCTCGTGCAAAGCGAATGACAAAGTCATTGCTTCACGCGATAACACCACCCTCTCACTCCCTTGCCAGCTTCACTACGACATGGCGAAAGATCAAAACCTCGCCATCATTCAAGACATCGCCACCCGTTGCTTCAAAACGAAGCAGCAATTACAAATTCTTTTGAAAGTTCACATCTCATTCCAGCTGTATTCCTTCAGCGTTCCTATTGATGTGAGTCCTACCATCTCCTTGGGCTGCCCCGTGACCCAGCAACAAGTGGAGCAGGTCTTGGGCAAGAAACTCAGTCATTTGGGCATCGGCTCCAACTCTCGACGAAGCCTATGGGAGCCGCCCGTACGGCGCTTGGCCTTGTCGACGACAGACGACCTATGACATGCTTGCCCTCTTTGTATATAGTCGAACTAGCTTATTTCCACGGGAGCGCTCGGGCCCATACCCCTTTCCACCCCACCACGAATGCCCGCCGAGTCGTACACTGCCCTCACGCACCTGGCTCTCAACGTCACACCACCTCGTACGGAGTGGTTCAATATGGGCTACTGACTAGATACGGATGTTTTTCCGGAGGCTTGTCAAGGTTTGTGGCCAGGTGCACTGACCGTATAGCTTTGGCAGAACTGTTGCAGAAAGCCGCTGGCATTGGACCTGGCGATCATGTGCTAGATCTAGGTCATGGATGCGGCGATTCTCTGCTACTACTGAGCCAGCATTCACTGGCTTGTCTACACGGAGCGACGTCGTTGCCCGTTCATGCACAACGTGCCCAAAAAAGGCTTGGCGACAAAGCACACGTCTGGTGCGCGGACGCTGTGGACTGGCTAGCTGGGAACGACGGCATGGACAAGTACGACGTAATATTGGCCCTAGATTGTGCGTACCATTTCCGTGATCGGTCGCTCTTCTTTCAACGAGCCCAAAAGCGACTCAAACCAGGAGGGCGCCTGGCGCTGGTAGACCTGGTATCTGCGTGGCCGTACCCCGAGCCAAGTCCTTCCTTCACACCCAGCCTTTTGCAAGCACCTACGCAAGCACCCAGTTGGTTTATGCGTTTGCAACACAGGATGACTTGTTACCTCTCCGGCACGCCAACCCAGTCCATGGTGTCCTGCGCAACTTATATGGAGCAGCTCCAAGCGGCCAAGTTCTTATCTATACAACTGCAGGATATCTCACACGACGTGTTCCCTGGCTTTTCACACTTTTTACAGAGTCTTGGTATCGAAGACCAGACATGGCGCGGCGGTAGTCAAGTACAATCGGCGGCACTTCGTGCGTTTGGGCGCGTGGTGCACATGTGGGCCCAAGGGGGTGACACGGGCATGGTCCGCTGCCTCCTTGTCGTAGCCCGCACCTAATACCGTGGGGACACCCATAGCTGAACACCCTTTACCGGACTGAGCTTGACGTGTGTTTGTGTCACGAAGGTGATGGAGCCATCCACACAGGTTGTATGCGCCTGAGAATCGTCCGCCGATGAGAGCCAATCGTACCCACTGGCACGGAAATATTCCACCACGCGTGGTCCCTCTGTGCTGCCCTGTATATCCACTTGGCCATCTGGTGTATAGGTAAAGTCGACATGGATGCCACCTTTGTACATGCCTTCAAAAAGGACAGGCTGGACCACATCCTGTGCATACTCATTGCGCATCTCTTGGGTATCATCCCCTTGTTTCAGCAAGGCTTGTACCCGCGGATTGCGGTAAGGACGAATGACAATAATATCCACGGCATTGGGAGGACGGCGAAGATGGGGCTCACATAGCACGCCAGCGAAGGGAGCTGGAATAAAGTCCGACTCCAAACGATCCACGAGCATAGCATTCATATAGACAAAGACGCCAGGCACTTCGACTCGACCATCGCCATGGCATAAATAGTCGTCAAACGCGGCACTCGTTGGCTTAAAGTCCTTAACAGCGGGGTCATACTTCAGGACGCATCCCTGATCCAGGGGATGGAGAACCAATGTAGCATCGAACCAAGTCGCCACATTTTCTTCAGCTGCAATTTTGAAACGTTCGACGCCCGGGTAGTCGGAACGTAACATCTCTGAGTCACGTAGAATGGCGGCATGGAGTGCATGCGACGCCACTACCGCCGCGATGCGGTTAGAGGGATCGACCTGCAAGAAGGAGAGTGGTTCTAGAGACTCTGCGTCTCCTTTCAGGAAGGCTTCAAAGGAAGCCAAGCGCCATTGATCGTTATCCGAGGTACCCGGTCCAAAGTGGGACTGAAACAGGGCATTACCTGTGCCTGTGGGCACAAGAACAAGCTTCAAATTCGATAGATCTGTTCCAAATCGTTGCACAGCCGCCTCAATAAATTCATGTGTTGTACCATCGCCACCCAGAAGAATGCAGGTCCATGACTGAGACAAGGCAGAAAGGTGACGAACAACGTCCGCGGCGCCCGCCTTGGGATTCGTAGCACAGTATATGGGTTCAGGTTTACTAGGGTCCACATTCATCCATGATTGAAGGCGTGGTTGGATATGCTCACGAACAAGTTGCTCGGCAAGGCCTTGGCCGGCGGCCGGATTGTACACGACACACACAGCCATCGATGGGTGGGAAAAGGCTCGTGCGCGATGCGACGCGCTGCGATGTGATATTACGTCATCATTGCAACCCCACGCCTGCCACAAGGCGCAGCACCTTGCCAGCCTCACGCCACAATCCCGGACTTGCAGCGTGAAAGGAAAGGAAATTGGACGGTCACACGCACTATGAAGAAGGAAGATACATCAGCACAAGACTCCAAAGAGGATCTGTCCCACAAACAAGTAGATGAAGGTGCAACAGACGAACACGCCAAAACGGTGGTCGATGCTGAGCCAGAAGATACCAACACGGACGAAGCCAGCCAAGTGGATGAAGTGACATCTTCAGCATCAAAAGATCTACAGGCTCAAAAAGATGACGTTGAAGATGATGGAATGGAGAATGAAGCGACGTCCTTGTCGAAATCGAACGCTGCTTCGACACAGCCACACATGGGTACCCCACCCAAGCCCATGACCCGTGAAACCCAAATGGAACATCTCCAATCCATGTTTCCAGCATTTCACAAGATCACAATCTCGGACATTTTGAAAGCCCGGCGGAGCAACATCGAGTCTGGTTCGTTTTATCTACTAACGTAGCCATTCAATTTCTACTGGAGCTCAGTGACTCGAGCAGCGAGCCACGACGATTCGAGCCGAACACCATGACAGATGCACAAATTGCTCAGCTATTACAGGAGCGTGAACGGTATCGAGCCTATGTCACGCAGCTAAGGGCGAACAACAACGGTCCTGACGCGGCATCACGGGACCCCAACCAGCTGCGATACAGTCCGCGCATTCGTCAGCAACATGGTCGACCCAGGGCGACTCCTTTGACATCCGCAGGACCCCCACCACCTCTACCCAGCCGTGCGCCTGATATTAGCGTGTGGCCTACTTCGGAGGAGGCGCGCCAATGGAAGGAAGACTTTAATCGCTTTACCGAAGGTATGTGCACCTCTTTGCTAAACAACAGTGGGTCTCGCGAAAGTGGGTACCACCCTATCGAATTTGCGGCAGAAGGCCGAGACGGCACTCCGCCAGCATGATAACCAAAACCGTACGAACTCGCCAGGATTTTTCCGCCATCGTACACCGACTTCTCATGGATCGAGCTTCTTCCAACAGGATGCGCATGGCCGTGGTAATGGTCACGCATGGACAGCAAGCCCCATCTACCGCACACGACCCATGTACGATAATGATCCAAAGCCTGTGGACGATGAAGACTTGGAGAGTCTCGTGGATAAAACATTGCATCGTCACGCTCGTTCTTCGAAAGATGTCCTCGAAGACTCGTCTCCCTTACCACGTTTGCCATCCAAAGACCGGGCTCATGTGGAAAAAATGGCCACTCCCACAAAGAGCACAGTGCCTGCTTGGGGGCAGCGATACGGCAGCAAAAGTCAATGTACAGCGTCTGAAGCGAAGGACCATGCACTTGGTTCTCAAGCTATTTCTTCAATGAAAGACAAAGCAGAGGAGGAACGTTCGTCGGACACTCAGCCGCAGGAATCTCCCGCTGCGACCAAGTCGCAAGGCAACGAAGCCCAAAAGACACCTAGCAAGGACTCGTCTGACATGAGCAAAAAGACTTCAAAGACAGGGGAACATGCAAAGGTACAGCCTTCTGAGCCAGAGGATGATGATTTCGTTGAAAACCCCTTTGATGACGATGACTAGCCGTCCTGTAGTCAATACATCCGTGCACAGACGATCTGCCACGTGTCGTCCTCGAGTGTAGTGGAGGTAGCGGTCGCGGTCGCGGTCGGACACGAGGCGTGGCATCACGATGGAGGACAAGGGTCTGGCTGACATGTCTTCTTCAATGCATGAACCCTTGTCGAATGACTCGCGTACTGCCTTAGAGATTGTATCTCAGATGCTGCGGGAAGTACGTCAGCTAAAGAAGGATACCCCAACAAGCAGGGCGGCTGGAGAGTCTCTCCACGCACTCAACTCGCTCACTGCGTCGCGTCTTGGTTTCTACTCTCTCGACACAGTCCAGCCCACTTCTGTTTTATTATCAAAGGAATCTTGCACAGAGAATCTTGCCATGATATCGAGAGCAGCAAGTCAGTTGCGCTCAGCGTTTCACATATCAGATGCACCGCCCTTATTACAAGAACTGTCTACGCAAGCGTCTGAAGTAACCTATGCCACCCAAGGAACAGCTTCTCTAGCTGCGTGTTTAAAGGATGCGTGGAAGTCGTTTCCCTCTGCTCTGTGGACGGGATCCCTCTCTCAAAAGAGCACGCCCACAGCGAATCATGCTGATGCTGTCGCAGTGTTGGATGCATTGTGCCAAGCCATGACACCCATTGCGACAAAGTTGCGTTTAGAGTCTTTTCATGAGCGTATTGAAATGCCTGATGCTGATGTGCCATCCGAAAAAATTATGACATTCACGATCGGTGGGCGCATTATCGTTCTTGACTTGGAGTTGAGCCTGTGTCGCAAAAATGACTTGTGGACGCCTCTGGTGGGACTACACATTTCGTACGCCACAGGCGATGCTTCTGCTTTGTCGGACTATAACAAGCGACTGGAGGATATGTTGTGTGCCTGGCTTCAGCAGCTTATGCATGTGCTTTTCGGGGTCGAAGTTGATCCTCGGGTCTTGGCGCGATGCCAGCCATGTGAAGAAAATACCCCATTAGCCCAGGGCATGCGTTTTTGGAATGCCTTCGTTTCAAGCTTGGCCACGTTGGCCTCCATTGATGGCATCAATGTGGAATCCAAAAAGGACTTGTTCCAATGCTTTGCATCGCTTTGTGCTTTGTCGGAGGATGTGTGTCAACGAGAGGCTCGCACCCTTGCTTCACAATATGGCCGACATCTGGACCTTTCCGTGAATATGCTTGAACAACCAGATATGGTGGAACTTCTGCAACGTTATGGTCATGGCGTGTGTGTTTGTCACTACCAATCCCCCTATCTATCCCTCGCATTTACCCCTCATCATACGGCCACCGTGCGGATCATTCCAGCTTCGATACCCTTTGAGTCTGACCAGGAACCCATGGTCATGTTGGCACGATCTGTGGTGGATATGCCCGAAGAAGCCAACCAGCTTTGGCAGGTACAAGGCCACTATTCTGACCAACCTAACCGGGCCCTAGCCTATATTGCTGAGCTGAGCCCGCCCATGGCTATTCCGCACAGTATGGCGCGTGCTGTGTATTTGGCATGCGGCCTTGTTTCTCAACAACTTGCGACGACCCCTGGCGAAACCCAGTTTGGATTTTTGAAACAGAACATGTCTTCGACATCGTTTTACAAGCCATCGCTTCATGATGAGGAGGTACGAATTGTCTCTGCTCTACCATTCCAATGCCTGAGACGCCTCTTCCGGGCACTCGAGATTCTGCAAGAGTGTTCTCAATGGACAAGCGTAATCCAAGGCATCAAAAACGATACCAACGCCAGACCTGTTTGCACCCTCCAGCTCGAGCCTGGGTCAGAGCAAGGAACATGCCGCTTGCGGCTGCATACTACGGCGACACACGCCCCCGCCACTAGGATCCATGCCACTCTGTGGCCGATGCTGACAAATAGGATCGGGTGGGAGTGGGAGGCGCAAGCCATGCGCTGGGATGGCACACTCATTGCCTCGACCCACTCCAAAGAGACAACATTAGCGGATGAGACGTATTGGCCTGACAGTTTAGTTCTGACGCGCGTCAGGGACATCCTAGATGCATGGGTAGGCACACTGTAGAAGAATCACGCAGTCAGAGGGGTGATCCACTTGGCTTGTAAGTGAACTGTCAGGGCTACAATCGAAGAGATAGAGCAAATTAAGCGTCCAGCTTAGCAGGGAACGCGTCGTTCTCACGCTGCTCATCCCACTTCTCGAGCTGATGGTCAGTTCATCACAAAGTATACATACCCACTCGTTCGGGCACAGCGAGTGGAACGCCGAGTAGAACTGCTTGCAGGGCTCGAACTCCTCACCCTTGCTGTTCACACACCGGAAGTAGTCGACGTAGCTGCATGTCAATAAAAGAAAGTACATACTTCTGCCAGCTGTAGGTATAGGACCACGCAAGGGTCGTGGGTTAGCATCCATTCGGCTTTATGCCTGAAGGTACATACCAGTGACGGGTCTGGTTCTATGCAAAGTCAGTCATACTGTACGATCACACATACCTGGTTGGGAAAACGCGAGTCAAACTCAACGGTCTTCAGGTTCAGCTGCTCAGACATGGTAACAATAAAAGACGTAAGGTTGTGAGCAGGAGCCGCACTGGGCCAGGACCGGATCTGCCCGCGCGTCGGCCCCGTATTTCGGCCGAAGAAGGAAACCTCCAACAACAACCTCTGGCCATTGTGGAGCATGGACGCCCTGAAGGCACAGATCGCGTCGCAGAAACGCAAGATTGCCCAGGAACAGAATGAGAGAAACAAATACATGAGAAGAGGCGATTTGCAAGCGAACGCTTCTGAAGATTGTGCTCACACAGTTGACGAGATACCCGCTACTTCACCTTTAGCCAGTGAGCATAAACCGTGCGCTTCGCAAAGCGTGACTATAGCAGAGAATGAAAAAGCCGCGTCGACGCAAGACGAAGAAGTTACAAAAGAATCACTGGGTGTAACGAGTGAGGAAGTTATGAGCCGGCTGCGGGAAAGAGCCGAGCCCATTCGCCTGTTCGGAGAGTCAGAAAAAGAGCGTGTGCAGCGGCTGCGTGCTGTAGAACAGGAACGCCAGCCAGAGGGCCAGAAGGAGGAAGACTTACAGGTGGAACGAAAATCAACGGAGGAAGTAGTCGAAAGTGCAACGGAAAGGCCCGCGTCGCAAGAGCAAGACACCGATACCTCCAATAAAGATCGAGTCCCTGCTCGAATGCGTGAAGGTGTGGGGATGCACACTGTCATGGACTTGAAACTCATGTGGACGGATCAGGCCCGTGTCTATCCCATTATTTATTACACGCTCAAAGGCCTGCTCGAAGATTGGGAAACGGAGTTGAACCAGCGCCCTGATATTGTCAAACGCAGTGAGAAGGGGCAGAAAATGAGTGAGTTGCATGCTCAAACAGCAGTCAACCTCAAGCCTTTGTTGAAACTACTTCGTCGTCGATCTGTGGAAGCAGACGTGCTGCTAAGAATCGCGGAGATTGTTCATTATATGCAACAACGTGAATACAGAAAAGCAAATGATTCATACTTGCAGCTTTCGATCGGTAACGCGCCTTGGCCTATTGGTATCACAATGGCTGGGTACGTGAAATTGACGCATTAACATTCTAGTATCCACGAACGATCAGCGGATGAGAAATTGCAAACATCGAAAGTCGCTCATGGTATGTTGGTAACCATATTGACTGGCAGTACTCAACGACGAGGTTAGCCGCAAGTACATTCAAAGTCTTAAACGACTGATGACATTTGCACAATCACATGTACGTCCATGCATAACATTAACGCAGCAGTACCCACCAGATGATTTGAGTAAGCTTATGGGTTGAATGTGTCTTTATACTGCTACATAGATACCCACGTTCTCTAGGGGCTCAGCATGCTCGATCTACGAGCATATCGCAGAGGGACAGCAGCCTCGTCCGAGCGGAAGTACGTGCTCGCACGTTGTCTCCGATCGATGCACGTGACAGTCAATCGGGACACGAGAATTCAGCATACCCCCATCCGCGTCGTGCTCCTGGTCCGCGTCGACTTCATCGACGTCTCAGCACTTATACGCTGTGGGCTGGGTGAAATGAATAAGATTTTGGACCTTTAGATTGATTAAAACAGGGATTCAAAGCAATAATGACCGTAACGATAGACCGCAAACCTGCAACAGATGTCCCTTATTCAGTAGACGCAACGTCAACCCCGGCGCAAGGCACCATGACTCAGAAATGGTCTTCCTCGGCAGTGCTTTCGCAAATTTCTAGGGATACATCGTGTTCATTTGATCCGAGCAACCCATCAAGCCGTTCTTCTGAGGGCACGAGTGCTGATGATCCTACCTCGTCGACCTCGTTTGGTGCATTGGCTCAAAAGCCAGCGGAGAACCAACGTGAACTTCCTGGAAGATTTTACGAGGCTGATCCTGAAGTTTTGTTTACATTAATCAGTTCGTATTCAGCGTTTTATTAACATGTGCAGGTGATATGCTGTTGCAGCTGACAACGCACAACGATACCATTCCACTTCATCCATCAGACTTGACGCGCTTTCATTCGCGTGCGGCACCTGGTATTAGTATCGGTGCATATCTGAGGCGTATGGCAAAATACACGACCTTGGACAAGCCATGCATGTTGGTCGTACTCATCTACATTGATCGAGTTTGTGAACGTATGAGCGGCTTTACCATTTGCAGCCTCACGGTTCATCGTTTCTTGTGTGCGGCCGTGGTGTGTGCAACAAAGGCGCTCTGTGATTCATTCAGTACGAATGGTGTGTTGCACTTGGCTGACCAAAGCACACTATGCCCGCGTGGGAGGTATCTCACTGGTTGAGATGAACCTTTTAGAAAAGGAGTTTCTTAATGTCATTGATTGGCGCTTGATGGTATGTCGAGACGGGTTTGACACATGCAAAGGTGACAGCACCTGTGATACAACATTATTATACGTCGCTGGTGCATATGCACCCGAATTATACGCTCGGGCCACAAGCTGGGCCCATTCCTACTGCATTTCCAGCTATGGTCCCTGGTCGAAAGGATCCCTCGTAGCTTTGCTATTCGTTGTACAATAGAGTCAGGATTTTGAAAGAAACGCAGGCCACGAGGTCTGTGCGAACACGTGAATGTTTCGTGCGTGGATGAGGATGATGAATGGACACGCTAGATGATGTTGGCACCCGGCCGAGATCTGACACAATAATAATACGCACAGGTGACTGCACGATTTCCCTGTCAGCAAGCATCACCTGTATTCTCGTCAGACCAGGGCTTCAAAAGCCCGGGTATACAGGCTCTCTTGCTAGGGAAGCAGCAGTACGGGACGTGGATCATTGTGTGTGATTCGTGTACCTGCTGAAAGCCACCCCCAGCGGCCATACAAACAACTTGACATCATGGACACATCCATGAGCACGCTGAGTGCTCGAATGTCAGCTTTGGCGAAGTTGACAGAGTCAGGATCTCAAGATACGCTTCATATACCTACTTTTGATGTGAGCAAGAATGCTACAGATTCATGGGATTCCTTTCTTCCTCTTCAAGATCCTATGCGAGCAAACGAACAGTCGCATAGCGCCCATCAAGAGGAGAGTTGGAAGAGCCTCCTCAATGTGCACTCGCCTTATGGGGAGAATGATTCTCGAGAGATATTTTTGGGGCCCTCGAGGTTGTCATCGCCCGATCAACTCAAAGACATGGATGATTCGGTCCCGACATTTGGGCGCCGAGCGGACCTCTTTGTCCGACGCTCATCAGCCATGAGTCACAGTCCTGTCAAGATGCATCGCGCTTCTTCCTCTCAGCCAAGTACAGACACCGACATGGGTGGTTCACCGCCATCCCAACCTGGGCTGCGGAACAGCCCAGCATCTGATTCACGCCGTTCCCATTCTCTCGACAATGCTATTGCCCATACGTATGATTTTGGCTACATGCACGAGAGTAGAACGAGCTCATCCAGTCTTGTGATGGACAATGAGCGTGCTAACTGGCCAACAAGTACGAGGCGCCAGGCATGGCACGATGTGCCTATGGAAAGGACATCCTCGTTTGCGTCTCAAAGCATGTCTCGATCCGAAAGTGAGATACCTCCCGTGACATTCGGTACATCGCCTTCGATGAAAAAGAGCAGCAGTATGCCAAAGTCCACAACGATGAACACAAGCACGGATGGCTTGATGGGATATACGTCTTCCAACAAGGACGCCTCTACCGCGAACATGTACTCAGTTGAAATCTGTGACACTGATGTCACAATGTCACCGAAAGATCAGCGCGTTACCATATCTACGACACCGGATGTGTATGCTGTGACCATCAGCATTCCTGGTGTCAGTATTGATGGTCTAACGCTTGCCATGAAGGGTCCGCATCGGCGAACACTTCATGTCATGGCAAATCGCTGGGACTCGGACGAGCATTTCGAGCGTCGAATCACGTTTGGACCTGATGCAGATATGTCTTCGATTCGTGCACGATTCGAGGACGGACATCTGTATGTCGATGTGCTTCGCAAAGGAGGATCCATGGTCGAAAATGCAGGATCCCTCCAGGGATCAGCGCTCGGTCATGTGGGCATCCAAAATCGAGCGGCCGTTCGAAGTGCGTTGTTCTAATGCCACTGTTGCTCCCATCACATTCCCTGTATATACCGTTTCAAGATCGTGTGGCAACCTGGAGATGGGGACCTTGCCATGAGTCCACTGGCAGCGTACGACTCAGCCGACTCGAGAAAGCTTGTACGTTCATAGAGACTCGATAAACGAGAATATACATCTAGTCTATCACTTACATGCCTTGACACTATTTACGCGCTGTGACCGTACGCAATGACGCGCTCGTGGTCAGCCATGTATTCCTTCTCGCCAGCGGGCTGCTCAGGGTAACCGAACACCATCTCCGATTGGATCGCGTACGAGTCAGGAAGCTTGTACTCAGCCTTGAGAGTCTCGCCCGTCAGGCCGCCGTAGTGCTGCAGGTTGGCACCGTAGCCCAGCGACTCAAGACCGCTCCACACGTAAATCTGGGCCATACCCGAAGAGTGGCTCGACCACACAGGGAAGCCAGCAGCGTATTGCGGGAAGGCCTCCTGCTGGCCCTTGATCAGGTTCATGTCCTCGAAGAACAAAATGGTACCCGTACCCGCCTGGAAGCCAGCCAGCTTCTGCTTCGAGGCCTCGACGGCCCCCTCACCGGCCACAGCGCGGAGAGCGGCAGGGACAATCTGGCCCCAGTAGTTGTCGTGCTGAGCACCGAACAGCACCACCACGCGGCTGCTCTGGACGTTGAAGGCGGAGGGGGCCTCCTTCACGAAAGCACGAATGTACTTGATGATCTCTTCCTCAGGGAGGATCTCCTTCTTGGAGAGAGCGTAGATGGTGCGGCGGTGCTGAATCGCCTGCAGGAAGCTCTTGGCAATCTGGGTGCTGGCCATGACGAGAAAAGTTGGGAAGTTGCGCTCGAACGGACTGGCAATATATAGGTGTGGAGTTCGGATTTACTGCTGCGCCCGCGGGACGCCCAAATTCTCCACGTCACGATCGCGTGTGGAGGCCGACTGTGCGAGTCGGGGCGCACCGTGCGCCCACGGCCCTAAGCCGACGATCCACGCGTTGACTGGTGGAACTCAACTAGACGTTCAATGCCCCATCAAAAAGATGTTGCTAAGCGTGTGTCAGACTTGGCGGCTAGCTTAAGGACCGCGTAGAAATCGTACGAAGGATTCGAGTTACTGTGGCGACACAAAGCTCGACACATCATTGTTTCATGTAAAGATGCTGGTAGACCATAAATCAATAGCGGAGACAAAAGAATGAGCTCAGCTTGGACCTTGTTCGAGGAGACTCGGAAGCGCGGTCCGTGCATGTGGCGTCCTGTGATTGGCCGAAATACGTCACCGAGCTAGAACCACCGGTGACACAGGCGACCCATGCTAACGAGCTCGCGTTCCTCGGTCCAGGCATAGGCCCACGGGGGATGAGGCCCCATCCATATCGATGCTAGACAGTGTGTGTCACCAGAGATGTATTTATAGTGTCTACAAAGTAGCTTAGTTGAAGACAATGACGTGCTCGTCATCAGGGATGTAGCTCTTTTCACCGGCGGGCTGCTCAGGGAAGCCGAACACCATCTCCGACTGGATCGCGTACGACTCCGGAAGGTTGTAGACCTTCTTAAGAGTCTCGCCAGTCAGCGAGCCGTAGTGCTGCAGGTTGCAGCCGAAGCCCTGAGCCTCCAGGAGAGCCCAGGTGTAGATCTGAGCCATACCCGAAGAGTGGCTCGACCACACAGGGAAACCAGCAGCGTATTGCGGGAAGGCCTCCTGCTGGCCCTTGATCAGGTTCATGTCCTCGAAGAACAAAATGGTACCCGTACCCGCCTGGAAGCCAGCCAGCTTCTGCTTCGAGGCCTCGACGGCCCCCTCACCGGCCACAGCGCGGAGAGCGGCAGGGACAATCTGGCCCCAGTAGTTGTCGTGCTGAGCACCGAACAGCACCACCACGCGGCTGCTCTGGACGTTGAACGACGAGGGCGCCTCACGCACAGCCTGCTGGATCAGCTGCACGATCTGCGCATCAGGAAGAATATTCTTCTTCGACAGAGAGTACACAGTACGACGGTTCTGGATCGTCTCAAGGAAGGACTGCGAGAGCTGCGACATGGTGTGGACGGGAACGTAGTGGCGAACTCTCCACGCATTTATATCCACATGGGCCACGTCGCCCTCCACATCACCTATCGGAGTTTCGAACCGAGTTGTGCGCCCCGATGCAGGCGTCCAGCTGAGCACACACCTGGCTCATGTTCGGTCGATCGCGCGGCGATTGCGCCCACATGGCGTCAAGAAGATCGACGATATCGCCTCCATAGCGCCGACGGATGCCGCCCACAAAGGGACTATCGATGTGAGAAAATACGACGTACCGGAGCTTCTTTTGGCCCACGAGCAGATAGATTTGATGTTCATTCATGCCCTGAAATGGGTATCGTTTTTCAGGTTGATGCCATTGGAGTGCCTCCCAGAATGTCATGGCAGCACTCCATACATCCACTTTTTCGTTGTAGTTCGGCTTGGGCACCCATAACTCGGGCGCCTGCCAGTTGACGGTGCCGACGAGCGAGCGGATTCTCGCTCGGGCGGACGTTTTCACGCGAGCAAGCCCAAAGTCGGCGATCTTGGCGGTGCCATCACCGGTGATGAGCACGTTGGTAGATTTGCAGTCGCGATGCACAATGGTGGGGGTGCGTGTGTGTAGATACTCGAGTCCTCGCGCGATTTGCAGTAGGAGGCGAAATAGATCAGCATGCGGAGGCGGTGGCGTGTTGCGAATGTAGTCAAACAGGTCTCCATGTTCGCACAACTCGCTGACGATCATGCATGGAATTGGCGAGGGGCGCGGGGGAATACTAATGCCGATAAAGCGGACAATATTTTCATGGCACAGATCACGTAGAAACTTGAGCTCCTTGATATCCATCTCTGTGACCTCGTCGCGCAGATCGGAGATGGCTACACGACTCACTTGCGTGCTTGATACATGGTAGCGACCCCTGTAGACCACTTTAAAGGCGCCACTCCCGATCTGCTCCAGCTTCTCCAGTCGCTCCGCGGGAATTTCACGGTCGAGTAAATCGAGACGCTCGAGGTCCAGGCCGCCCAGGTCTTTGCGCTCCGATGAAGGTTTCGTTAGACCTGCGCTCATCGACCTGCTCATGGGCGCAGGTTTGGTCGCATCAGCAGGCACGGTATTCTGCTGGGCCTCGCACATGGCCACGAGGGAATTCCGTCGATGTTTTTGCAGGTCGGTACGCGAGAGTGGCTGCTCTGTCTGTGTTTGCGGTGGCGCGCCGTCTTCTTGGGTCGCCATAGGACGTGGGAGGTGCGTGGGTGTGTCGTCAAGCTCGGATGACGAGCTACTGGGCACCGACGACAGCTCTGACTCTGACTCGTCGGCCCATGCACTCGCCGAGGTCTCCATGGGTGTATGTACATCGTTAGGCAAAGGTGGTGCATTCACAGGGCGCATTCGAGGCGATGCACCGAGCCGCCGCGTTTTGACAGGCGTACGGTCCATCCGGCGAAGACGACGCGAACTGGGCGAGCGCATGAAAACCGGGCCCTGTGGCGGCCGCTTGGCCAAGTGAACGGGCGATTGATTGACGCAGAAGGGGTTGGAATCCGCTCGATGTGCCTTACGGTCTTGAGCTGCGGGCCGCCAGGGCGTCGTAGCGGAGCTTTTGGAAGGTGCCAAGGAGGGACGTGTGCGGAGGTTCTTCCGGGCACGCGCCTGTCGAGGTGACGAGATAAGACGGCGCCTGTGTGTCCAGCGCGATGGTTCGTTGCCACTTTGGTCGGACGACGATGTGGCGCACCATTCCGAGTCGGAGTCAGTCAACGACGAGCTCGATGACGCGGCTGTCGTTGTGTCGTCTTTGACGCGACCCGCCGACGTGCGCTTGGATCCGCGGCGTGCTGGCGCCATGGGCGGTGCCACAGGCGGCGCCTGCCGTCGGAAATACTGCAAAAGGGACGTCTGCATTAGGCCATGAGTGCGCAAGCGCCCAACAGGGGGGGGTCGATGTGGCACGTCGCGTGGGGGCCGTGCGGGGTTACGGCACGTGCTATGAATCGGTCGGGGGGTCTACCATTGTGCCAGCTGCTCGGCCGTGAGCGGCTCCGTCTCCTGTTCATATTCAATCTCCACACGTGGCCGACCTGCTGTGAGACGGGGCCACGTACCTTTCTTGCCACGCGGGTCGGGATGCCGAGGCGCCGCGCGCTTCGTGCCGCGCTTGGCCTTGGGTGGCGACTCGCTATCGTCGCTCTCATCGTCCTCGTCCTCGTCACTGGGCATGTCCTGATGTAAGTAGCGCGTACGTACCGAGCCCCAGTCCTCGATATCGTCGTCACTATCTTCGTCGTCTGAGACAAATTCGCGCTGGCCAGCCTCATCGTCGTCCATAGCCCGGAGCTCTGCGTCCATGGCATCGATATCCTCTTCCGCCTCCTCGTCCGTGAGATCCTCTTCGAGCTCGAGCTCGTTGCCGTCGGCATCGGGGATGCGCGCCCGTGCATTCTCCAGGACGGCATTCCACACGTCCTCGTTGACGTTCAGCGGCGCATCGCCGTAGGCACCGCGCTTGAGACGATCCAAGAGCTCCTTTTCGATCGACTTCTCGAGCTTGGCGGCGCGCAGCGCCTTGGTCTCGCGTGTCGCCTCGCGACGCTCCGTCTTCTTCTTGATGCCGACCAACTCAGGTCTGTAGGGTAAGTAGGTGGCCATACGTACTGTTCCTCTTCCTTCAGCCGAAGCTTGCGCATCTTGATGAGGTACTGGGTGATCTTGGTCAGACGCTGCTTCGCCTTGTGCACAATAAAGTTGGGCCAGTACACGAGCTCCTTGTCGATCTGCTCCAGAGCCGTGGCGTACCGATTCGACAGGCGGATCCGCTCCCACTGCCGCCGCGGCGAGTGGGCGCGCTCTGGCGTCTTGACATACAGGTACAAAATGCCCTCGCGCTCCCGCACCGTGGCATATCGCGAGTTTGCTAGCGGGCACGACTGCCGGTTGCACAGGCCCGTCAAGTTGTATTCATTGCGGCAGAACGTCGAATGTGTCGCCGACTTGATCTTGTACGAGCAGAACTGGTGGCCCACCACCGACCAGATCACGTCGTCCGCCTGCATCGTGGCGAGGAAAAAAAGAGGGCCTTTTTGGGTGACCGGACCTAACCTCCACCTATCTACACGACGCGCCTAGGTCCGCGCCACACCCATGACCCAGTGCCACGGCACACCGGGCACACCCACATCGACGCACCGACGCAACTCGCGCCAGCGCACCACCGCAGAGCGATCCTTTGAGTCCATCATTGCCTCGTCAGGCAGCTCAGCAGGATCCGCACTCGACCGCGTGATTACATGCAGCTGACGCGCCGCACGTACCACATGATCGACTTCGCGGGCGGCTGTATCGAGCATCCGCCGAGCCTCGGCTAAAGCGCCATCAGCGGGCGGTCCGTGTGCCCGAGCGCTCACCACGGACTCGGTACGCGCGACCAGCTGGGCGCTGGCACTGGCCGCCGGCGATACCAACACAAAGTCGGCCGGCTCCATAAACGCACGCGCAAGTGAGCCAGCGAGGAACGAGACCAGCATGGCCAGAATGAGCGTCGAGAGTCGGTACCGCCCTGGCGCTGTGCCTGGACGCGCCTGCGCATCGGCTGGCGCCAAAGCACCCGGCGGCTCGCCCCCGGCGGTATCCGTGTCCGACGCTTCCGCCCCCCCTTTGCCCGACAAGGGCTCGTTCGTGGGCGTGATACTTGCACTTCCGCTCTGTTCAGGCGCAGGCGCGATGGAGGGCCGCTGACCGCCCGTCACAAACGACGCTAAACCACCGTACCGCCCCGAAGAGCGCGATACGCGCAGCAAGCCAAACAGCTGGGACGTCGCAGGCGCCGACGGCGAAGGTGGCGCGGCTCGCGCGGCCTCAGTAGGGTTCGCCGCGGGCCCAGGGCCCGCGGCGGGGGGCGTCGGCACCGGGCTCTTGGCCGTCACCGAGGCTAGGGGCGTGGCTAGCACCTGCGTACCCACATCGAGGGCCTCCGAGGCCCGCACCTCGTCCGCCCGCACGCGCTCGAGCGCATCCACGTCCACCGGCCACGGCGCGCGCGCGGGATCCGGGCCGTAGGCAATCTCCGCGATGCGGCCATTGCACGTGACAGGGACATGGCCGCCCGGCGCCCTGGGCGCCCCGTCGGCGCGCAGGGGCGCGATGGCCACGCGCACCAGGGCCGCAGCCGTGCAGCGCTCTAGCGCCGCTGGCGCCAGTGTCACACGCACGCAGTGGCAGTGCGTCTGCTCTGCCGAGGCATGCGTCGCCGCTTGCAAGGCACTGGGCGGCCAATCGAGCACGTGCACCTCCAGCGGCAGCGCCTCGCTCGGCGGGCGCGACGGACGCGCGTCCACATCGTCCAGCGCCGCGTCCCCCCAACGCACCTCCACCGAGTAGCCGTGGGGATAGTGCCGCAGCTCGACTTGGACTTCGGCCACGCACCATGCGGGGGGCGATTCGTGACGGAACGTGGCCGAGGCGCGTGGGCGTAAACGCGAGGGGCTCCCAAGCGCAGGGCCCTTGCCACGCGACGCGTCCGGCGTTGTGCGTGGCGCCGAAACGCGTGCGAGCATAGATAGCGTGCGTGTGCTCGGATGAAAGTCGCTCGAGAGCAGCACGACTGCGCGCGGCGTGCGGTGCAAGGCCCACACGAGCGAGTCATCATCGTCGTCCTTCCGCACGCCCAGCCATGTTGGCGGCACACGCACCGAGGGGCATGGGCCCAGTGCGGTAGCGCCGCGCTCGAGAGCGAGTACTGTGCGCGGTAGCGCCGCATGCCATAGCGCATGCAGACCGGCGGTGAGACCGCCAAAATCCATCGCCACGACGTGCGTGCACCGCGTGCTGGGAATCGGATAGCTGTCCGTGCTGTAGGGATCGACATTTTCCAAGATCCAACCGTCGATCCACACGCGGCCGCGGGGCAACGATCCAGCCGCCTCGGCGAGCGTGGGCGGAAGCGGTGCGCCATCATCGCACGAGGCACTCACGTGGAAGTACACGGGCGACTTGGCCACATCTTCGTCTGTGCTTGCGCAGCCGCGCACGGTGACGCTGGCCACCACAAACGAGCGCGCTTGGAACGGAAACGACGGCGGTGTTGTCCATAGCTGCACCGAGGCACCATTGCCATAGCTCTCCAGCACGCGACACTCGGCCAGCTGCTCGTCCCAGTGCGCACGCGCGCCAGGGTAGGCCACCAAGGGAAGCAGGTCCTCGGCGGCCATCCCTTGCACCACCTTGTCGGCCCGATGCACCGCCAACGTCGGCGAGACACCCGGGAGCATGCGCCGCCGCACAAACAGCCCTTTTTTTTCCGACACATGCGTCCAGCCCGCGGGTTCGCCTGCGGGGTCCGGCGGCTGTTCGGCGTACATGCGTCGTAGCACACCGAGGGTGGCGAGCGCCGCGTGCATTCGCGGCGGCGCAGGTGGCGCCGATGCCTCCGTCGGCGATGTCGTCCGTGGCGACGCGGGCTCAGGCGCGGAACGTAGCGCTTCGTTGCTCGCACGTGTATCGAGCTGATCCAGCGCCACACGCTGCGGCTTGGTGCGCTTCTTCTGGGCCAGCGCTTGAACTTGCACGGCATCCAGCTCATCGGAATCCACAGCCACGCGCAAACCATTGAGCAGCACCACACCCTGCTCGACGCTCTGGACAGGGCCTTTGCGCACCACCACTTGCACGCGCTCCGTGTGCATATGCTCCAGTGTCAGCCATAGGCCACCGCTGCCTGCTAGCGAGTGCCGCCGAAGGCACGACACGGCCGTCGGCGGCGGTGTCACGCGGATATCGAGGTTCGGCGCCCAGCGCTCGATATCGCAGCGCAGTTCGCATTCGACGGCGTCCGAGGCGGCTTCCGCACTATCACTGCTCGCCACATAGTCCAAATGGAATGCATCCATGGCAGGGGGGTAGCTCTGCATCACGGCACGCGCATTCAGCATGCGCGATACCATCGGCGGACCGCCATACTTGATCGCACGCTCACCCGCATCGGCCATCAGCGATACCATGAGCGATGGAATGCGCGTCTTGGGCAGCCATCCCCGCGGATCGCTCTGCTCAATGAGCGTCACATGCACGGTGGTGGGCGATAGCGCCTCAATGCTCCATCCTTGCAGATCCACATGCGTGCGGATCGTGCCCGACTCGGGCGGCGGCGCGTGCTCGTCCGCAGAAAACGAAAAGAGGTGAATGGACGCCGGCGACTTGTACACGGTCTGCACCAGCGCCGCATCGCGCTGACTCACCGGCCATGCACCCGCATACCGCACATGCCATACACTGCTCTGCCCCCCCAGGTCCTGTAGCAAGGCACCAGCTTTGATACTTTCGCTCCAGGACGCCACCAGCGCGGGCGTGCTCAACAACGTGTACAAATCCCACACACTCAGACCCACAAACGTAGCTTCGGCACGGTACACCACCAGTGTGGGGTCAATCGAGTCGAGCTTCGTGACGGTAACGCCTCGCGTATCGCTCACATGAATCCACTTGGCCTCCGGCTCTTGCAGTAGCGACGCAAAGTACACGTAGTTGCGCCGCACTGTAGCAGCGAGCGCACCCAGAGCAGGCGGGCGCAAAGACGAGGTGGATGCCACGCGCCTCGGGTCACTCGCCTTGGGCGCACTCGCGGTGTCGGCCTGTGCAAAGCGTGCCAGCACCGTATCCGTTATAGACTCGGTGTCGGGTGCACGCGCCGACTCCATCGGTGCCTCGCCATTGACCCGCACGCCCTCTGCCTCAACACTTGTCGCGTCCAAAGACAAGCGCACCATCGCATCGGCATCGTCCAGCGCGCCGTGCTGTACATCGAGCTCGTACCATGCGCCATGGCGCACCATACTCGCTTGAATGTTGGCAGGGGTATCACTGCCTGCATGTGGGAGGCGCACCACACGCACGTCCCAGCCGTGCGCGGCCGCGAGCCGCACGCGCACGGTGCGCGAAGGCAGAGATGCAGCACTTGCACCATCCAGCACAAGCGCACGCGCCTCGCCTTCCATCACGGCGTATTCGAGGTGCAACGCTGGGTCAGCGTGCTGCGCCGTAATTTCAATACCGTCGCCGTAGTGGGCCGCATACGCAATGTGCGTACCATGCGCCTGCACACATTCCACCAGGGCCGGCAGCATGCGCGGAAGGGGCGCAATCATCGCACTGGGACGCACACCCAGGACCGAGCCGCGTGGATCCAAGGCCCAGTACGCTGTGATTTGCAGGCGCCTCATGTCCTCGGCGCGGCGGTGCACAACAAGAGCAAGGAGGTGCACTTGCGCGCGCACATACGGCGGCGCAGGTCGCAGGTAGCTGGGTGCATCGGATGTGCGAGGCACCGACGCGGCCGTAAGAACAAGCGTCGACGCATCGTGGCGCACTCGCGCAAGAACCACCGCATCGCGCGGACTCGCGGGCCACCCAAACTTGAAGCGTATCTTGCAAAAGCGTGTATGAAGTCCCAAAGTCTTGAGGATCTGCGATCCTTCGACGATCGGCAGCCATTGCGGTACGAGGGCCTGCGAGGTAAGCAGCGCGAGAAAGGCACCGAGATCTGGCGCTTCCCAGGTGCCTGTCCATGTGGCACGGTATACATCCGTATTCTGTACGCGTCGGCGCATCACCTCCAGGGATACATCCTCTGGCATATCGTCGGGAGCACCGTCGCGCCCGGGCGGCACCGTCTGCCATTGCGGTGCCTGTCGCTCATTGATGTGCAGCTCCGTGAGTAGTTCGAGTGATTTATCCAAGGTGTTCTGCCATAGATCTTTCAGCGCTTCGAACGATTCGTCGGGTAGGGGAGGGATGTCTGTGGGGCCCTCCATGACCGCGCATGGATCTACGAGACAAGATGGGGCGGCGTGGTGGGGCGAAACGATCGATCGGGACGCAGTTCCATCCCTTGATATACACTTCATCCCGACCCCCCCACATCCCTTCGACCCTATAACTCAGTCGGTTAGAGTGTGGAGCTAATACGGCAGTGTTACTCCAAAGTCGCCAGTTCGAGCCTGGTTAGGGTCATGGGATTCGCTTACGACCCTATAACTCAGTCGGTTAGAGTGTGGAGCTAATACGGCAGTGTTACTCCAAAGTCGCCAGTTCGAGCCTGGTTAGGGTCATTCAATCTTTTTTGTCTTCTTACAAACCAACTATGGATAGTAGCCTGTGGGCATGTACCCTGGTGGCATCATTCCCATAGGGCCCAAGCCCCCCGTAAACGGCGAAGGAGTTGGGCCATCCACAATGCCCCCTGCCGCAAAGCCCGTAGGTTGCGCACGTAAAGCGTCGTACTTCCCACTGCTTTGAGGCGCCGACGAATCGCGGTTTCCAAAGGCCCCTGCACCCGTCTTCATCTGCTCAAACACATTCGCAGCGCTGAATCGCTCTTGCGAATTGGTCGCGGCTGTGGTCTCCGCCGTAGCAGCACCCAGCGTGGGTGGCTGCATTTGCGGCTGCGGCACACCGTACGCGCCAGTGGGCGGCGGCGCGAATCCTGTAGGTTGTGGCAGAAAGCCTGTAGGCTGCACTCCAAAGCCACCCGGCGGTCCAAAGCCCGTAGACGGCGGCATAAAGCCCATGCCCGTGGCCTGCGTCGGGACAAACTGCCCGGTGCCCTGCAACGGGATGAGCGGCTGCAGTAGCGACTGATTCAGCGGCACAGGCGCCAATGGCCCACGAGGACCAAAGGGATCGGGTGTTGTAGGCGCCGCTGCCGGCTTGGGCGCCGGCTTGAGTCGCTCCAGCTTGTCAAACAATTCGGAATTGGGGTCCGCTGGGCGCTCGTTCCTTTTCTTTTCGGCCTCTTGCGCCTCTTTTTCTTCGCGTTCGCGCTGACGCACAATCTCGACGGCAGCAGCGATCGTCGCGGCATCCACACCTGTCGGCGCCGGCGCCATGGGCATGGGCGAAGGAGCCGATTCTGACGATCGTACGGGCTCGGGCGCCGGCGCTGGTGCCGACTCGGGCGCCGATGTCGTCTTCCGCGCCGAGTCGCGCGGCGTTCGCTCACCCGTGCGTCGCTGCGCAGCAATTTCTTGGGCTTGCAAGCGTCGTGCCAGCGCCTCATCTTCCCGGGCCTGACGGTCGCGCTCCGCCTGCGAATGTGGCGCAGGCGCAGGTGAGGACGATTGCGTTTCCGGCGCGGCACCGTAGGTTTGCTGGATATAGCGGCGCACACGCAAAATGTCGCCCTCTTTCAGACCCAGGCTCCGCAGCATACTGGCATCCAAGTCCGTCACCACCGACTCGTCCATATGATCGCGCTCAAACGACGTGGCGTAGCGCGTGCAATGATCCACATCGACACCGGCGTTGAGGAAAAATTCGAACCAGTCCATGTGCGCCCGGGGCGGCTGGCGCTCGCGCGCTGCACTCTCAAGACGCCGGCGCTCATGCGGAGCGACGTCACGCCGGGGCTCTGGCTTTGGGGGTGCATCCTCGCTCAGACGACGCCCTGTGACACTTTCCAGGTACACCAGGTCCGAGCGCGACATCTTGTACAAGGGCACATCGATCAGAGCGCCGTTCGCCTTGTGCAAGCGCACCACGTCGTGATGCACACCCACCAGCTCTGCATCCACGCGGAACTTGCCCGTGGCATCCACCCATGTCCGCATACGCGCCGCCGAGGGCTGGGTCGCGGAGCGCTCGGCGCGGCGCGGCGCACGCGGCTCTTCCGCGGGCATGGTCCGCATCTTCAGGTCCAGCGCCACGAGGCTCGGGCTCGGTGGCTGATTGAGCAGCTTGACATACGAGGCAGGTACAACGCCCACCTGGCCCGATGCAGACTGCAGTTTCCACCACTCGTCGTCCTCCCGCTCAAGAAGGTACAACTGGTCGTTTTCCGAGACGGACAGCTCGTCGTGGTCCTGCGCCTCAAAGTCGTACAGCACCACGACCATTTCGCAATCGCTCATGCGCTGAGCGGACGGCGGCGGCACACGAAGCGTGGACGACTCGTGGTACGCGCGCTGACTGTGCTCAAGGCGCGCGCGAATCGCTTCGTAGGCGGCGCGCGAGCCAACATGGAACACGAGCGTGGGCAGCACATCCTTAGCCTGCACCGTGAGCACCAAATACTTGTTCTTCTCCAGCGCCCACGACTGCACATCCTTGATGGGAATCTGCGGTACGGACGCGCCATCCTGCTCGGTCACATAGAAGATGGACGCATTGCCGATGCCCAGCGTGCCTTTGGACTGACGCTTACGCTTCTTGGCATCGACTTCGGACACGGACCACATACGAATCTCGTCGTTGATATCCGGCGCGGTCCAGGAAGCCGGCACGCTCGACGGCACCACCGTCGACGCTTGGCCATCGGCCGCATCCAGCTCCTCCTCGTCGGCGCGCGGCACGTCAGCAGGCGACGTTTCCCGCAGTGAGCTCGAGGCCATCAAAGGCGATACGCTGGGTGATGCTGCAGCGGCTGGCGTCATGGCTTTACGCGTAGGCGGCGGGAGAATCACAGGCGCCGTCTCCGCGGGTGGCGCAGGCGCAGGCGGCGGCGCTGGGGCAGGTGGCGGCGCGATCTCAGGCGTTACCACCTCGCTATGAGGATTCGCTGCGTCCTGCGCCACGTCGGCTGCCACATCTTCCACATAGTTCGCCGGCACCAGGCCCATGGCTTCAGCGGTGGGCGGTTGCGTACGCGCCAGCAACCACTCACCATCGACTTCGAGCACATCGAGCGGCTGCGCCTCTGATATCGTCAGCTCGTCCGTGTTTTGCGCCTGGTACTCGTACGTGGCCACGACCGAGCGAAGTGGCTCGCGCATCTCGACATAATTCGCGGGTACGAGGCCCGCCGCGCCAGACTCCTTGTGGCGGGCCTGGCACCATGTGCCGTCGAGGACGTCATCAATATACACGACATCGCCTTCTGCCAGGCTCAACTCGTCGTCGGCCTGCGCGGCGTAGTCATATTGCGCGATGGCGATCCCCAGGCGCACCATGCGTCGTGGTATCGTCGTGCGCTGGGCCCCGACCTCCGCACTGCCGCGCCCCGAGTCACGTGATTCTCTTGCACGGCCCGCGACTGGCTGCGCGCCTGGTCGGCCGCGCCGGCGGGTGCTGTACTTGGCTCGCGTCGCCACGCGTCTCTTAACGCTGTCGTGCGCGGGTGCTTGCTCGTGAATGGTACGCGCCGCTTGCTAACTCGTAGCCACCGATGCACCAGCCGAACGGCTCTGCTGCTTTACCCCCGCGTGACATGTACGCCGGCCTCGCGGCTCCTCGGTACCCTGTTGCTAGCCTGGGCCGACGGCCCGGCCGGCCAGGCGAGGTACCGCAGCATGGCCTGCCGTACCACTCGTATGCACAGCCAGCCCCCGGATACCCACCGCCTATGATGGACGCGATGCGCGCGGGTGCCCATGCGCACCCGGAGCCGCCGTACACGTACGATATGGCGTCGTACGCTCCTCCGGTGCCTGGCCCCGCGCCTGCCAACGTCGTTGCGGCGCCACCTGCGGCCGCGCCCCCGCCCACGAATGGCGACCCCAGTGCTGGACCAGCAGCGAGTCATGCGCCGCCGCCGCCCAGCAGCTCTGCAGCGCCGCCTGCGGGACCTACGCCGAATGTGTACCTTGCTACCTACTCGTCGGTGCCCGTGTACGAGATCACTGTGCGCGGCATTGCACTCATGCGCCGCCGCTCGGACGGCTATTTGAACGCTACGCAGATCCTCAAGATTGCCGGCATCGAAAAGGCGCGCCGCACCCGCATTCTCGAGCGCGAGATCCTCACCGGGGAGCACGACAAGGTGCAAGGCGGCTTTGGCACGTTCCAAGGGACATGGATCCCTTTGCAGCGCGCCCAGGAGCTCGCGATGAACTACAGCGTATACCACCTCATCCGCCCCCTCTTGGACTTTGATCCTGCCGCCTCGCGGGCGATGGGACCGTCTACGGCGCCGGGGCGGCGCAAGGCGGAGAGCCCTCACGGCGCCGGGGCGGGCCCTACGCGGGCGCCTGCGCCCCGCGCGGCGCCCCAGCAGCCGCGCTTTCTCACGCTCAAGCCCCCCCGCGAGGCGCTGGGCACCACGGCGGGCGGCCTTGTGCATACCTTGCCGCCGCCGACGGCGGCGCCCGAGGCCCTTGCTGGTGTGCCGCCTGGCTCGCACATTACGCAGCGGCAGGCGCTGGGCGCGTACGCCTCGCACGGCTACACGCCTCAAGGTGTGCCGCTGCCCGGTGCGGACGCTGCGCCGAACGACGATGCGTCGTCGGTGCGCGATTTGAATGGGCTGAGCCGCAGCGATGCGCTGCACAGCGCGGCGCCGCCCACGGATGCGGGCGATGATGCGCCTGTGGGCGACGCGGCCGGCCCGCGCTTCGCCGACAAGGCGGTCCCGCCCCGCTTGGGCGACGAGCGCGAGCGACGAGCGCGTGAGCAGCTCACGGGCCTGTTTGTGCACGATCCCAGCGCGCCGCCTGCCCCTCGTTTGCCTGTGGACGAGTTGCAAGCGCTTCTTCACGACCTGGGCAGCGATGCGTCGCGGCGCGGCGCACGATCCCCGCTCAACCTGGTGATTGATGACCATGGCCACACGGCGCTGCACTGGGCGGCTGCCTTGTGCCGCTTGCCGTTGGTGCGTATGCTGACCGCGTTGCCTGCTGCCCAGAGCGGTGCCAACATCAATGTGGGCAACTATGCGGGCGAAACGGCGCTGCACCGCTCGGTGCTTGTGACGAATGCCTACGAGCTATCGCAGTTCCCTGAGCTGCTCGACTTGCTTGCCAACAGCCTGGAGACGCGCGATCACCGCAAGCGCACTGTGCTGCACCATATTGCGCTGGTGGCTGGCCTGAAAGGGCGGGCGGCGCCAGCGCGGTACTATTTGCGGTGTGTCCTGGAACGGCTCGCACGGCGCCCTGGCGCTTCCAGCCTGCTGGACGCACAAGACGACGAAGGGGAAACGGCGCTGAGCATTGCGGCGCGTCTCGGCAACACCAACATGATCCAGATGCTACTCGAGGCGGGCGCGCGCAAAGATTTGCCCAACTACCTCGGTATCACGCCGCTGGACTGGGGCATCACCGGTGCGTCTCCGGCGCCGGGCGAGTCGGGTGTCCTAAGCGAGCTGGGCTCGTACCGTCCAGCGGATATGGTGCGCTCCTTGACCAAGCCGCCGCCGGGCCCCGTGAAGAAGAGTTACGATGTGCGGGAGAAGCTTATGCAAACGCTGGACGAGCTGCAAGCCATCTTTGATCGGGAGGTGGCGGCCAAGCAGAGTGCGCTAGAGACCACGCAAACGCATTTGCAAGCCGCTACGCGCGAGTTGGCCGCGCGTCGTCGCGATCTGGCCGCCGCCCAAGCGGCCATCACCGAGCGTGAGGAGCAGCGGCAGCAGCGAGAGAACTTGACGCAGGCACTGGCTGCGCTGCCGCCGCCCAGCACCGATGTGATGTGGACGCAAGCGCCGCTGGACGAGGCGCAGGCCGCGCTGGCCGAAAACGCTAGCGAAGCATCGCAGGCTGCTGCCATCGTGCGCCTGCGCTGGCTGCTTCGCCGGTGCGACGACGAGCGGGGTGCATTGGAAGTTGATCAACAAGCGCGGCGCACAAAGGCGCAAGCGCGGCAGCACTTGTACCACCAGGTGGTGGCTATGTGTGCGCAGGTGCCGCTGGACAAGGTGGATGGCATGCTCGATGAGCTGCTCGCCGCGGTCGAGTCCATTGGTCCCGACGTCGATATGCACTCTGTGGCCAATTTCATGCACAAGGTAGGGCGCACCGAGGCACCGCCCCGGACCGCAGCGCCAGCCGAGGGCGACGCGCTGCCCCGCACACCGCCGCCGTCGGCGCCCCACGCCCCGGCCTAAATAGTGGAGGTAGTTCCCGCCACGATGGACGCCGAGCTGCAGGCGTTCCGATCGCAGTGGCGCGACGAGGTGGCGGCGCGCCATGGCGCGCGGGCCTCGGCGGCCGGTCGCACGGCAAGGCAGCCAGCGCCGCATGTGGGTGATCGCGGCGCTTCGTCGTCGCGTCCGTCGTCGCCACCGCGCGTGCCTCGGCAGCCAGACAGCCTCACGAGCCTCTTGCACACCTTAACCGAGGCGCACGCGGCGTCGGTAGCACGCCATGCCGCTGCCTTGGCCGCCGAGGCACAAGCCTCAGCGGACGCGGACGAGGTGGATGTCGCAGCACGCCGTAGCGCTCCGCCTCTTCCCACGTCCGTGCACGAGATGTACCCGGCGGACGAGCAGGGGGCTGTGCCCGTGGCGCGCCTGCCCGACGAAGTATGGGTCACGATCCTTTTGCACGTCGTGGCGCCGACCGTGGCGCCGACGTTGGTGCCCATGGCGCGCGAGCACCAGACCTATGTGCCCGAGCCTGGGGAGCCGTGGCGAGCGTGTACGGGCCCGGACTATGTGTCGCTCGAGCGCGTAGGGCGCGTGTGCTGGCGGCTTCGTTGGCTCTCGGCCCAGGCGCCCGTGTGGAAAGCTGTGGTGCACGCGACGTATGCGCCGCCCCTCCAGCATGTGCCGTGCAGTTGGCGCGATGCTTTTGTGCACGAGCCGCGCGTGCGTATGAATGGCACCTACATTGCAACGTGTGCGTACACGCAGCAAGGATTGTCGGTGGAAAATGTATGGGTGCGCGTGCTGCACAAGGTCGAATTTTATCGGTACATGCGCTTCTTCCCCAATGGACGGTGCCTCAGCTGGCTCACCACCGATGCGCCCAGCGAGGCGGTGCGGCAGCTGGTCCCCGGTCTGCGCACCAAAGGGCTGGCGGCCGGCCGCTGGCACATGCTGCTGGACGACGGGGCCCCGCCTGCGCGCCGCGGCGCCACGATCGTGATTGACGACTTGCGCGACCCGCATTTGCGGGGCTATACCTTTCAAATGACGCTGCATTTACGACCAGCGCCCGGCCGTTGGCACCGCCTCGATATGCTGGCCTACTCGTCGCTCAATCTGCAAACGGCCGAGGTCGTGCCGATTCCCCACAAGCATGCACGCCCGTTTGTGTTTTCGCGCGTGGTGGGCTATGGCGTCTAAAATACAATGGCTACGCATACGCCGCACACTGCCGAAGCATGTCAACAGGTGCGCGTTCTTGCGCAGCACTTACCAGCGCACGATCGCGCAGCGCGCTCTCCAGGTCCTCGCTCACGAACCAAAAGTCGTCCTGGTGCTCGATCATATCGTACACCACACGCTGCGCCACGTGCGCCTCGCCCGGTGTCGGCTCCGCGGCGCGCGTGAACAAGAGGCTGGGCGCGAGTACCGTGGCCAAATTCGCCACGTCCATGCGGCTGCCCGTCTCGTCGTCGACGTACGAAAACGTAGCCACAAACTTGAAAAAGACAAACAGCACCTCCATCGTATCGCGATGCGCCTGCGGCAGCAACAACGTTACCAGCCGCAGCAGCCGGTGGCGCTCTGCCGCCTCCAGCTCGGTGGCCTGCGTCGCGAGGAACAGCGGGTACAAGCGTGCTGTGAACAGAGGATCGGGCAGCTCGCGCAAAAACTTTTTGAGCAGCGCCGCCAGCTGCACTGGGTGGTCCTCCAACAAATTCACCGTATCCGCGTCGCGATCCAGCGCATCGGCCAGCTCCTTGAGCCGTCGCATGTGCCCATTCTTGCGGAAGATGCCCTCCACGGACACGTCCATTTGCCGCATCGCCGAGACAAGGTCGTCGATGAGCGCCGGCACACGCATCGGCGTGGGCGTCGCACCCAGCGTCGAGTCCGCGCCTCGCCGCTCCACGAGAAAGTCGAGCGAGACGCCAAATACGCCTTTGCGCCGCACATCACGTCGGTCCTTGCCGCTTTTAAAGAGGAACTTGCCCCAAAACGTGCTCTTGCGCACCTCTAGCAGCTCCAGTAGGTCGTCCATGCGCAGCTGGTCGCCCAGCACGGACCGCTGCAAGCGCGCTAGCGCCACATACTTGAGCACCAGCAGCTCCTCAAACGACAGCGAGCTCATGGGCCGCCGCGCCGCTTCGCCCGGCACCCGCTGCTCGCGGTCGTGCTCGGCCTGCAGAATCATGGGAATGTCCGCCAGCGTAATTCCCTCTTCATGCGTGATCGTGGCGTCGCTCGGGATCGGCGGCGTTGGTGCGCCGTCCACACGCACCAGCACATCCGAGTTGTGCCGCGCAAACGGCGCACGAATGGGAATCGCACCCGCGGGCGGCCGCGCCGGCGGCGTGGCATCCACGTGTCGTACGCTGTCGCCCCCGGGCGCTGTGTGGAACCCGGCGGGTTGGCCGATCACCGTGGAAATGCGCGGCACATGCGCTTTGCTGGACATGTGCCGGTCGAGGTACTGCGACTCGATGCGCTTGGCCTCTGCCGACTTGCGGTAGGTGCTCGACTCGGCATCCGTCAGCGCATCCGGCTCCGGCTCCGGCGGAAGTGGCACTTCGAGGAGCGCCTGCCGCTTGAGCAGCGCATCCAAACGCTTGAGCGCTACACACAGCAGAAACGCGTACTGCTCCAGGCGCGTCACCGGCACATAGCGCGACGCCGCTTCGCCCGCACAGCTCACACACTTCACAGCTGCTTTGTCGCGCCGCGCGCTGTGGTACACAAACTGCGTGATCGGCACGCTGGAGGGACGCGTCCTCGCTCCTTCGTCCACGTCGCGGCGCAGCGGCACAGGCACACTGCCGTCCGGCTTGAGCACGCCGCGTTGGCAGTGTGCACACTGCATGCACGCCCAGTGCCAACGCAGGGACGTGCCCAAACGCACACACTCATCCTCGACGGTGTACCCACAAACGACACACAGGTCCGCGGCCTGGTCCGCCTCAGGGGGGCCCCGCACGCACGGCAAACTCGTGTACCCATGCACCGCGTCCGTATCGAGCGTATCGTGCATGCCCTGCAGCGACACGAGCTCATCGAGCCGCGCCAGGAACGACTCGAGCGCGGCTGGCACGCCATGCTCCTGGTCCAAGCGCAGCGCCCCCGTCAAAGAAATGCGGATCAAAATCTTCAGGTAGTGCGCCAATCCTGTGACGAGCGAGAGAAGCTCCTGCGTAATGTGCACGCGCTCTTCGCCCGTCTCCTGCGAGTGCGAGAGCAGGGAGAAGAAGTTGACAATTTTCTTGCACAGCATGCGCGCCTCGCGCACATACTGGATGGACGGCGCCCCAGCGCGCTGGGAGTGCATGTCCAGCTCGTCAATCGCGGAGAAGAGCACTTCGACGTGCACCACGAAGCGAGCCGCAAAGCGCACACCGCCTAGGTACTTGCCGCTGCCCACGTGCCGCAGCATATCCGAGATGCACGCTGCGGACGACTCTTCAAACGCAGAGAGCACGCGCCAGATGGTAAACACGCGGTGCTCCATCGCTCGCTGCTTTTGCAGCACCGAGGCAGGCGTTTCGTCCTCCCCTTCGCTGGAGGTGCTGGGCGAGAGGGCTAAAGCGCCAGGCATCGATAGTGCCATCTCGTCGGGGCCATCGTCGTGCGAGCGCGAGGATGGCGCATGCGCCTGCGGCGCCAGCTTGATTTTCCAGTACCGATGGATCATGTAGCACTCAGGGTGCCAGTGCTCGTCGGCATTGTTGCGGTTGACCTCCACGAACTGCTTGAGAATGGCTGTTTGGCATCCTGCGCACTGGATGGCAAACAGTGTGCTGTAGTGAAAGTGACAGTACACTTGGCCCCCATGCTCATAGTAACTGTCCTCCGGCCCAAACTGCGTGGCGCACAAGGAGCAGGTAAAGTGTTCCACATGGTACTTGACGCCAAGCGCCGTAATGTAGCTGCCACGAAGCGCGCGTCCGCACTTGGCACACAGCAGATCCAGCCGCCGGAAGTAGTCCGTCTCACACAAAGGAAACAGCTGACCGGGGTTCTCGTGCATCATATCATCGGTCGCCGAGAAGAACTTGGAGGCGACATTGCAGCCACAGTCTGCACACCGAAAGCACTCTAGATGGTACACTCCGCCGAGCGCGCGGACAAACTGGCCCGAGATGAGGCGGCCACATTGCCGGCACACTTGCTCCTTGCGCACAGCCCGCTCGTCCGGGCCGAGCGACCGCGAGCTCACATGCCGCCGCGCCGTCGGCCGCGCGCTCACCGCACCGCCTGCGTCAGACGGGGCACCATTCAGCGCCGCGCCGCCGCCGCCGCCCACGGCGCCCTCGGCCATGCGCGGCTCCATGTGGCGAGACAAGGTATGCGTCGTCTGCCGGCTGCGCGTGCGACACAGGGCCGGCGGCCTGGTAGGCCCGAGTGTTTTTGTTTCCAACACCAGCGCGGCCCCGCTGGGTGCCTGAAAAATTGCAGATGCGCCCCCGGCACGCCGCGGCGGGGCGCTCGTGGCCCCGAGGCCAGGTCCGCTTCCTCACGCGCCCTTCCCGGCCGTATGTCGGATTTGCGCGCGTCGTCGGAGCACGGCGTGGTGCCTGCGTCTGCGCGCTCTGAAGAGCGTCGTATGGCGCTGCCAATGCGCTCCCTGAACGCGTCCAAAGAGGCCATGTTCGAGGCGGACACCGACGAGATGGACGACTTGCTGATGATGCCCGATCCCAGTGTGGTGCCGTCGCTCGAGTCGGCGCCGCGTGTCGAGTCGCTCGGCGGCGCGCCACGCATCCCGTCGTCGATGCCGTACCTCCCTGGCGCGTCCGCATCGCGCACATCCATCGATTTGTTCGGCCAGAGTGTGCGCCAGATCAGCCAGGCGCTCCCTGCGTCGTGGGACCCGGAGCAGCTGCCCGAGTGGCTGCGACGCGGTGCCGGCGTATTTGAGGGCACGGTCAACATGGCGAATAGCATTCTGGGCGCCGGTATCGTCAGTTTGCCGTACGCCATGCGCGAGTCGGGCTTTGTCGCCGGTCTCGTACTGCTGGTGGGCATTGCCCTTTTGACCGACTGGACGATCCGATTGATCGTACTGAACGCCAAGCTGAGTGGCCGCGCTACGTACATTGATATTATGGGCCACTGCTTCGGGCAGCATGGTCGCATGGCCGTGTCCATCTTCCAGTTTGTGTTTGCTTTTGGTGGCATGTGCGCGTTCTGTGTCGTGGTGGGCGACACGATCCCGAATGTCATCTCCAGTGTGTTCCCCGTGCTGCGCCACACCCTTTTGAGCAACCGGCAATTCGTCATTGTTGTGTGCACGATGGCGATCAGCTTTCCGCTCTCGCTGTACCGCAATATTGAAAGCTTGAGCAAGGCCAGCGCCGTGGCGCTGCTCTCGATGGTGTTTATCATTGTGTCCGTGGTGGTGCGTGGACCTGCGATGCCTGCCGAGCTCAAGGGCGATCCTAGCCTGCGCTTCACGCTCGTGCGCCCCATGAATTTGATCCGCTCCATCTCGGTGATCAGCTTTGCGTTTGTGTGCCATCATAATTCGCTGCGTACGTACACTCGTCTGACCCAGTCATCTATGGCAGCTTGAAAGAGCCTTCGATGGACAAGTTCCGCACGATCACGCACTACTCGACGCTCATCTCCGCCGTGGCAGCGATTTCTATGGCCGTGGCAGGCTACTGGTCGTTTGAGGACAAGACATTGTCCAACATTCTGAACAACTTTCCGCAAACGGACACGGTGGTGAACATTGCGCGCTTCTGCTTTGGCCTCAACATGTTCACCACGCTGCCACTCGAGTGCTTTGTGTGCCGCGAAGTGCTCGAAACCTACTTCTTCCAGGGCGAATATGAGCGCCGGCGCCACATTGTTCTCACCACGAGCCTGGTCTTGTCGGCGATGATCATCTCGCTGCTGACGTGCGATTTGGGCATTGTGCTGGAGCTGACAGGGGGCCTCAGTGCCACCGCCCTGGCTTTTTGCTTCCCCAGTGTGTGCTACCTAAAGCTGAGCCACGACGCTAGCCAGCTTGACCAGTCTACACTCTACGTGCCGGTGCCGGACGCCGACCATGCTGCTGCCGATGTAGAGGGCGCCGAGGGGCCCGTCGAAGCCGACAACCTTTCTCTCCCGCTCCGACCGGGGGCCGACGTGGCGCGACGACAACCGCAGCAGTCGTTCCGCTGGTGGGAGTCGACCAAGCTGCTCAGCATTACCTGCGCCCTCTTTGGGTTTTTGGTTTTGAATGTATCAGGTACGTTATTGTGTCTCACAGCAAGTGTTCACCGCCCTCAGCGATGCGTGGAGCGGCCGCGCCGGTGCCACCCAAAAGTGCTAGCTAGCCCGATACCTTCCTTCGCCGCCTCTCCTGCACGCTCGTTCGTGGAGGCGCGCGCCCACCGCGGCACGCGTCGCGCGCTGCCTCCACACCACGTGAGGCGCGACGCGCGACGCGCGGCGGTGGCGCGCGGAGCCTCGCCCCCTCCGACCACGCTGGGCGGGCGGTGATGATGTTCCACGATGTGATCCTGCACAAGCAGGGTCCGCTCTCGCGTGTATGGATCGCTGCACACTGGGACAGAAAGCTTAGCAAGTCCCAGCTCTTGCAGACGAGCATCCCATCGAGCATTGATGTCCTCGTCGGCCAAGACGAGGAGGCGGCACCTGTCACGCTGCGGATCAGCGGGCAGCTTCTCCTCGGTCTCGCGCGCATTTACTCGCGCAAGGCCAAGTACCTCCAGGACGACTGTTCTGATGCGCTCCTTCGCATCAAGGTCGCATTCCGTGGCACCGCTGTGGTCGACCTCTCCCACGAGCAGTTGCACGGTGCCCGGGCGGCGATCACCCTGCCCGACGTATACACGCCGATGGACCTGCTCCTGCCTGAGCCCACGCTCGACCAGTGGGGCGTTCGCAAATCCGCTCATGCGCGCCAGCTCGCGCGCCCCTCTGACATTACTTTGCCGGATGCCCCATGGGCGATGGACGAATCGCTGCCGCCTCTAGGCCCTCCCAGCGAGGCGTTGGGCGATGTGACTACGACCGGCTTTGACCTCGGTCTTGTGGACGAGAGTCCTCGCCTGTCGCGTCCGCGCGCGCCACCGACCAAGCGGGTGCGCCACGATACCCATCGCGACACGACACAACATACCTTGCCTATGGGCGAGGCCCCTGGTGCTGACGACTCGTTGGCCAGTATTGGTGTGGCGCGTCATGCCGCGCCGACAAGCACAGCGGCGGAGCATGTGCATGCGCTCGTCGGCGACTTGGACCTCAGCGCCGATTTGTCGCTGGACCCTCTTCCGGACCTCTCCACGGGGGCGCCGTTGGACCTGCCGCCGTTGCCTGCAGGCACGCCGCCTATGACGGATATGCGCTCCTCTCCTGCGCCCAGTCGTCGCGACCTGACGCTGGACGATGTGGCACACACACAGCTTACGCCCCAAACGGCCGCCAAGCTGCGTACCGCCGCGGAGCAGCGCGCCGCCGACGTACCGCGTCCTACGCGCAAGCGTCCGATCCAAGACGACGTCACGGAAATGTACCCAGCGCGTGCGCGCTCGCTCCAGGCGCGGGCGGCGCAAATCGCCGCGACACTCACTCCTACGACGCACCATCAGCACTGCCTGCCGTCGTCGCGTGTACAACTGGCGCTGCTGGCGGCGCAAGCGCGTGGCGCTCAGCCTGTCCTCACGCGTGGCCTCGAAATGACGTGGGGTGCGATCTTGGGCCATGTCCCCGCTATGCATGCCGCCACCGATGCGCGGCACGCGATGCTGGCTCGCAGTGCCATCACACCGCAAACGGAGATGCAGTCGTGGCTCCAGCGTCTTCACGAGCAGGCCCAGGCGCTGCGCATGGACGATGAATTCCCGCTCGAGGTCGGTCGTCGCGCTAGCGAAGCGCCAAACTGGCTCGAGCCGCCGCCCATGCCGGACGTGGACATGGCCAAGCCCATGGATGAGAGCTTTGATGTGTCGCATGCCACCGATGCACCGCTCGACATGGCTGAGCCTGCGCCGGATCTGCCTGAGATGGATCTCACGCTGCCTGACGCTCACGCCGAGGCGGCGCCAGAAGACCTAGCTGAGCCAGCCGAGCCAGCCCCACGCCGCTCCTCGCGGCACCACCGCTCGAGTGTGGACATCACAGGCCGCCCTGCGCCGCTGGAGCGTATGCCGACGCCCGAGCTCGACACGGCGGAGGTCATGGTGGATGTGCCACCGTATTTCCCCTTGCAGGCGTTTGACTCGCGTGCGCCGGACACGGCCGCGGATTCGGACACGGTGCATGTGCGTACGCGCCGCGCTGCGCATGTGCTGCGCACGACCATGACCGAGGAACGTGTGTCGTTCCAAGCACTGGATGCCCATGCGACGCGCCGCGCTGCGGCGGGCTTTTTCTTTGAGCTGCTTGCGCTCGGCACCCGCGACTGTGTGCAGCTGCATCAAACGCACGCGTATGGCGACATTCATATCGAGGCCAAGTCGGCGCTCTACGATCTATAGTACTAGTGTAGCCACTCGGCGGTGAGTGCAAGTACGGCACTGCCAAACGGCACACGCCATTGGCCATCGCCATCACTGCGCACCATACGGTGAAGTCGCGTGGCGAGCAAGGGCAGGCGCGCAGGCGGATGATGGCCTTGCGCAATCGAATCACGCACAGCTTCCCGCAGCAGCCATTCCACCGCCACAGGGATCCGCTCCGGGGCCGGGATGACCGCTGCGTCGCCACTAGGCAAACGCGCACGCCACACGTCCCAGCGTGCCTCGGCTGTATGGTCCGCTCGTCGCATGCCCAGCAGCCACACGGGATCGCTGTTGGAGTGAGGGTACACGTCGGCCACGCCGCGGACATTCGGGAGGCTGTCTAGCAAGACCAACTTGAGCTGCTCCCGCGTGCCTTGCACCTGCACGAGCCATACACGATTGGCTGTTTGCACGAGGAATTGCGTAGGACGCACGCGGTCGATCGAGCGAATGGCTCCGTCGGCGGGCGCCTCCAGCGCCAGCGTAGCGGCAGGGCCCTTGCGAGGCAGCACCCAGAGCCGCAGCGTCCCATCCTGACCGCCGGTAAGTAGCCAATGCGTCGGCGAAGGCAACGGGCTTGTGCAACCTGGCGTCGTGCGGGGGGGCGAGAGGCGCGGTGGGCGTTCTGTGCTCGGCTCCTCCTCCAAGCTCACCGGCGGCCCCAGCGCGGCACAGCGAATCAAGCCGCCGTGGCTCTGCACGAGGCCCACGCGCTCCACTCCCTCGGTGTGGAGGCCGTACACGGCCAAATGGCCGCGCGACGAGGCCGCAGCGAGCCAGGTGCCCGGCAAGGCGCTGGAGAGGGGCGCCGCGGTCCATGCGCCGGGCAATGATGGGACGAGTGGTGAGATGCCCGTGTTGGACGCGAGAGGCCAGGCCCATACGGAGCCGTCGCCATGCAATGACACCGCATGCGTCGCTTGCCACAATACCTGCTGGACAGGGGCCGATGGACGCTCGAACGATGCGTCGATGGGGCAGCAGCTCAGATCCACAACCTTGCGGGTATTCAGGTCCATGTACGACACACGACCAGACACTTGGCCCCATACGATACGCCCCTCATCCGCGGCGAGTGCCATGATCGGTGTCCCATCTGCCTGGAGGCCCTGCTCCGTGCGCTGCGTCGCGAGGCTGTACAACGTGACAATATCCTTCTCTTCGATTCGCAGCGTGTTATGCGTGTCCACACTGACACATACACCGGGCGCCGCCGCGAGGAAAAGAATCGGACCTTCGTGCAGTTCGTGCGTGTGTGCAACGAGTTGCAAAGCCATCACATGTTCAGGCGGCGTATCTGCATGCAACAGACGCCACAACTCGGCATTGTCGCCGGGCTGATGCGACGCCTCCAGCTTGTCTGAATTTTGCTGCAGGTAGTGCAGCACCACCGACAAAATCAACGTCGATAGCGCAATGGGTCCCACCACGAACAAAACCAGCAAAAAGAGCGTGGTCCCACGCCGATCATAGAAGAGCGCCTCGAGCCACGGGCCCGGTGGTTGATGCGCCCCACGCGATGGCAGCATGGTATCGGCCCACGACACGAGCACCCAAGGGTCCAAGACCATGCGCACGTACAGCGCTCGGTCAGGATTGATCGCACGCCAAAAGGCTCCGTACGGACTCATATCGAGCTCCGCATCGCTGTATTGCTCCAGTGACGGCAGCACAGGGCTCGAGCCCAGCAGGCGAATCAGTCCATGGCTCGACAGGATCGACGGGAGCCATGCCACCAACATCACCGCACCGACACCGGCGGCCAGCGCTGTGGCCACCGCTTGGGGCGCGCGCATGCGCAGCACACGACGCACGCCTTCGATGAGCACGGACGAGGCAGAGTGCGGGCGATATGGCGGAAGCTTGGCAGGCACATCCACATCGGCCGCCGTCGCGGTGACAGAGGGCACACGCGCGCCTTGCAACAGCACCTCTGCCAGTTCCAGCCGCTGGATGTCGATGCTGAGCACCGTGACGAAAAAGGTCATTTGCATAAAGTAGTCGGCGACCAACGCACAGATGGTAAAGAGCACAAACTGCTTCACGGCTTCGAGGCGCACGAGGTAGCCAAAGAGGCACAGCATCATCACATCCACCGCGGCGGAGATCGTGATGGGGCCAGCCACCTGGGACAGGCCATACGCCACGCGCGCATTGACTGTGAGAGAAAGAGGGGTGTTGGTGATAGTGCGAATGACAAAGAGCATTGTTTCACCGCCCACCAGCACAATGATGAACGGCAAAATCGACCAGGGTACCGCGGTCAATCGAATGCCCAAGAGCGCACACAGACTGAGACTCATGATAAGGTCAATGATCAGCTGCACACTGCCCGTGAACACCATACCGAAGCGCGTGTGCAATCGCCGCATCTGTACCAGTTCGCGGAAAATAAACAAGAGGAGAAGAAGGTAGCCAACGATGACCACCTTGTAGTGCAGTTTGGGACGCTCCGTCACAGCTTGTGGCTGGAACTCGAGCACGGTCGAGCCGGATTCGATGCCGGGCGGCACGCGGACCTGCGCTGCTGCCACGCTCGAGGCTGCGTCTTGCACGAGGGACGGCCATGCGTCTGTGGGTGCGTCCTCCAAAAAGTAGGTGAGGACCAAATATTCCGCGCGCGAGAAGAGCGGAAGGTACGGCCACCGACCTGAGAGCGTCGTCGAGTAGAGCAAAGGCAAGGGACTATGCGGCGTCATAGGCGCCACGGGTGGCGTCACAACCGCCCGCACAGGGCTGCCCGTGTAGCTCTGGGCAGGATGGCCGTCGTGACGCAATCGCTCTGCATCCCGGCCCCAGAACTCCAAGGGGCTCAGCACCAGGCAAGACTCTGTTTCATTGCGCCGCACGCACGACGGCGCTCCTTTTTCAGTTGGATGCAGCAGGCGTGCATCCAGCGCCTCTTGGAGCGCCAACGCCGAGAGAAGCAGACGAGGGTGTAGCACGCCATACGGCGAGCCGCCTGCTCGCCGAGTCGCATCCGAGGTGACTAGCACCTGCGCCACATGCACTTTAGGCGCAGATACATTGGGCTCACGTACGACTTGAAGGCTGGGCGTCTCGTCCCACACCAGCCGCAGGTCTTGCACCGGGTACATATCCGAGACGATATCGGCGCGCGACGCACCTGTCAGGTCCAAAATCGAGGCGAGTGCCATATCCCAGATATTGTTGGGCATCCACGATCCTGTCACACAAGCTGCGTTATGGCCCACTGTCAGCTCATTTCGGTGCAGGCACGCGGGTGCACTGGCCATCGACGACGGATCCTCCGACGTCGTTAGCAAGTACATGACGACCGCCGGATAAAAGAGCGATGCAATGACCACATTGCAAAGCAAAATGGATCGAGTTTGATGGCAAGAAATCCAATGGCCATGCTGCGCAAACCGCTCTGCAAAGGCCACACGGAGGTGGGTATACGAGCGCTTTACAGAGTCGGTGAGGGCGCGCCATGAACGGCGGGCTGCCGAGGGCTCCGTGTCATCAGGGGATCCAGCCTTTTCGCCCACACGCGTCCATTCATTTAGCTGCAGCGATGCGCGCCTAGGCTCACTCACTATCCGACGACGTAGGAGCATGGACGGCGCATGCGCGGAGGCGCAAGACCTACCCCGACGATCCATAGGCGCTTCGCCTTTTGGTCAGCCAGGGCATGTCACGTGGCCATGCAGTCGAACCCTACGTAGACCCCTCCCGAGCAGGGCAGCTGCATGGCGACACGAGACACCATGCTACTTCGCTACGCGTGTCCCTCCCAAGGTCGTAAGAGCTATGGATTTGTTCCGAGGAGCATTGTGGCTGTGGTAGCCTGACCAGGAAGTGGAAAAATAAGCTCTGATGCATTTTCACGTCGGTAGCGCGCAGAACGTAGCTATGTAATCACCACCGGTGTGCGTGCTCTTCGCGGCCGTGATGGACGTGGTCGTGTGCGATGCTGCCGAGGACCAGCGGCACGTCGTCCTTTGTGGAGCGCCAGGTCACGTGCACCATGGTACACGTAGCCCCCACGCTTCTTGTCTCACGATACCATGGCGATGTCTGACTCTTCGAAACCGCTCGCCTTTGCTGTGGCTACTTGGCTCGAGTCGCAAGACGATGCTAAGCTGAAGGAAGCCGCTTCCCTTGTGAGCTCTGTGTTTTCCGTGGACCCTTCTTCGCCGGAGGACAAGGAAGCGTACGCGAAGAACTCGCCGGGCCTGCAGGCCATCTTTGATGTGTTCCTCAAGACCCAGGAGCGCATCAGCCATGCTGCTCCCCAGTCGAAGAGCGCTGCTAAGGAGGAGGGCAGTGTGTCGGAGGCGGACAAGGCCCGCGCTGAGGAGCTGAAGAATGAGGGCAACAAGTACATGTCGGCCAAGGACTATGGCGCCGCGCTCAACTCGTATACGCAGGCCATTGAGCTGCACCCATCGTCGCCCGTATTCTACTCGAATCGTGCTGCAGCTTACAGCCAGATCGGTCAGCACGACGAGGCTATCAGCGACGCGAAGAAGGCGGCCGAGATTGACCCCAAGTTCGGCAAGGCGTACAGCCGTCTTGGCCACGCCTTGTTCGCCTCCGGCCGGTTCGCCGAGGCGGTCGAGGCCTACGAGAAGGGTGTCGAGGTGGACCCCAGCAACAAGCTCATGAAGACCGGCCTGGATGCCTCCAAGGCGAAGTTGGCGGAGGGTGGTAGCAAGGACGCTGTGGCGTCCAACCCCTCGGCTACGCCCACGCCCAATGCAGGCGGCTTCCCTGGTGCGGGCGCCGGTGGTATGCCGGACCTGAGCTCGCTCATGAACAACCCCATGGTGTCGCAGATGGCCCAGCAAATGTACGTGCACACCTCACCACTGACATGACAGGATGCAGAACGGTGGTCTGGAGCAGCTCATGAACAACCCTATGCTGCGTCAGATGGCGGAGAACTTTGGCTCCAATGGCCAAATGCCCGATATTTCGTCGTTGATGAACAACCCACAGCTTCGCCAGTATGTATCAACCTATTGACACAACAGGATGGCTCAGCAGTTTATGGGTGGCATGGGCGGAGCTCCCCCGCGTCCGTAGAAACGTACGAGTCATGTGCCGGACCGACTGCCCCAGGGTGGGTTCTGCCCCTGCACCGTCGGTGGGCGCACGCCGCGCTATATCCGCTTGTTTCCGCCGCGCGCGCTTTCCCCCGCGTTTTCCAACTGACCTTACGCCCAATATAAAATGAGAGCGAGCGGTGTAGGATAGCTTCATCATCCGCCCCTTCCTCCCCTGCAAAGATGTCGGCGGATCCGTGGGACATGCCCCCTTCTTCCAACATCGATGCCAGGTCCGATCCGGAGAAAGGCAACGTGATGAGCAGCGAGTCTGCACCCTCGGCACCAGGGCCCGTGCGCACCGAGGACCAACAGACCGCGCCATCGAGCACGGAACTGCTGGATCCCAAGACATGGCCGCTGTCTAGGAAGCTGTCTGTACTGATATGCACATCCTTGCTGGGATTTGTCTCGCCAATGGCCTCGTCCGTCATCTCGCCCGGCCTGCCATTGATTGCAGAGGCCTTTCATATCACGGACGAAACTCGGCTCACCTTCACGCTGTCCATTTACATGCTTGGGTATGCGCTGGGTCAGCTACTCTTCAACCCTCTCTCGGAAGTGATTGGCCGACTGGTGGTGCAGCATGTGTCCACCCTCTTGTTCTTGCTGTTCAATATTGGCACGGCTGTGGCTCAGACGGAGGCCCAATTTCTTGTCTTGCGCTTCTTTGCCGGCTTCTTTGGATCAGGGTTGCTGAGTATCGGGGGCAGTATGGTGGCTGATATGTTTGTGCCAGCGCATCGCGGCAAAGCCATGGCACTGTTCTCGATGGGTGTCAGTATGGGCCCCATAGTGGGTCCGATTGTGTCTGGCTTTGTGGCAGAGTATCTGGGCTTCCGGTGGATCTTGTGGATCCTTGTGTTCACAACCACGCTGACCTTCGCTCTGTCGCTTGTGTTCCTTCGCGAAACTTACTACCCGATCGTTCAATTGCGGCAGCAGAAAATTCATGGACCAACGTGGATCCGCGTATTCGCCCATCGTTTCATGCCTTGTGCCCTGTCGATCCCGCCCAAGGAGCTTATGACCAAGTACCTTGTGCGGGGCTCTCCATTGAATTGGCCATGGTGTTTGGTTATTTGTACCTACTCCTTGCCAGCGTGGCTACTTCGTTCATTCGCGACTATCATATGAAGAGCTCCATTGCTGGCCTGAATTACATTAGCCTGGGCGTGGGTATCATGACAGGGATTTTCGTGACAGGCTATTTCTGCGACAAGATCTACCACCAGTTGCGCATGAAGTACGGCAAGGTCGTGGACGGGAACGATAGCCCCGAGGCGCTTAAAGGCGTGCCTGAGCACCGCCTCCCTCTCTTGATTCCCTCGCTGATCCTTGTGCCCATTGGCTTGGTGGTGTATGGATGGCCCGCTGAGAAACATGTTCACTGGATTGTGCCTGACATTGGGCTTGCCATCTACGGCATAGGATTCATGGCATCGTTCATGGTGATTCAGGTATATGTGTTGGATGCCTTTGAGTTCCCGGCCTCGGCCCTAGGCGCGGCGAACCTGCTTCGATGCCTCTTTGGTGGAGTACTACCGCTGGCGGCCCCTTCCCTATTCGACTCGCTCGGTCATGGCTGGGGCTGCACTACACTGGCCCTCATTGCTACGGCCTTTGTGATACCCTCTACCATTCTTTTGATGAGATATGGCGCCGCCTTGCGTGGGCGCAAATCGCACAAGGCGCAGTGTATGCCAGCCGTGTCCCTCCTGCAGGGTCCATAGAAATCACGTGCATGAGTCGGTGCAGGGTCGGCGCACCGCGGTGGTAGCGCGGGCCAACGACTTCCTCCGATACCATTGCTGTCTTAACAATGTCGACGAATGCAGTGTATGTGGTGCAATGACGGGAGATAGAGTAGGGTACTAACGCGACATGTTTATGTGCAATGCAGTGCGGATATTGGCTTGATTGGTACGTAGAGCCACCGCTCACAGACAGGCCTGGCTGTCATGGGTCAGAACTTGATCCTGAACATGAATGGTATGTCTGGCTTTGACTAAGACAAAGACAAGGGATTCAAGGTGGTGGCATACAACCGTACCACCAGCAAAGTGGACGACTTTTTGGAGAACGAGGCCAAGGGTGCGTGATTCGAAAGACGCTAACGCTCGCAGGCACCAACGTGATCGGTGCGCACTCGATCGAGGAGTTCGTCGCTCTTCTGAAGCGCCCGCGCAAGGTGATCCTCCTCGTCAAGGCTGGTGCGGCCGTGGATGCTTTCATTGAGCAGCTGTTGCCCCACCTCGAAGAGGGCGACATTATTATCGATGGTGGCAACTCGCACTTCCCCGACACGAACCGTCGCTGCCAGGAGATTGAGGCCAAGGGCCTGCTCTACGTTGGCAGCGGTGTCTCTGGTGGTGAGGAGGGCGCGCGCCACGGTCCTTCCCTCATGCCCGGTGGTAGCGAGGCGGCTTGGCCCCACATCAAGGAGATCTTCCAGAAGACGGCGGCGCAGAGCGACGGCGAGCCCTGCTGTGACTGGGTCGGTACCGGCGGTTCGGGCCACTACGTGAAGATGGTGCACAACGGTATTGAGTACGGTGACATGCAGCTGATCGCCGAGGCCTACTGGCTCCTCAAGCAGGGTCTTGGCATGAACGAGAAGGAGATTGGCGAGATCTTTGCCACATGGAACAAGGGTGTTCTCGACTCGTTCCTGATTGAGATTACCAGCGAGATTCTTGCCTACAACGACCAGGATGGCGAGCCGATGCTGACCAAGATCCTCGACAGTGCCGGCCAGAAGGGTACCGGCAAGTGGACGGCGATCAACGCGCTCGAGCTCGGCCAGCCTGTGACGCTGATTGGCGAGGCTGTGTTTGCGCGCTGCCTCAGCTCGCTCAAGGGTGAGCGTTCGCGTGCGTCCAAGATCCTGGCGGGCCCCAAGCCCCGTCCCTTTGAGGGCAACAAGCAGCAGTTCATTGACGACCTCGAGCAGGCTCTGTACGCGTCCAAGATTGTGTCGTACGCCCAGGGCTTTATGCTCATGCGCGAGGCTGCCAAGGACTACAACTGGAAGCTGAACAACCCGTCGATTGCCCTCATGTGGCGTGGCGGCTGCATTATCCGCTCCGTCTTCCTGAAGGACATTACGAGCGCTTTCCGCAAGAACCCCGAGCTGGAGAACTTGCTATTTGACGACTTTTTCAGCAGCGCCATCAAGAAGGCCGAGGACGGCTGGCGCCGTGTCGTGGCCCAGGCGGTGCTGTGGGGTGTCCCTACGCCCGTGTTCTCGTCGGCGCTCGCCTTCTTCGACGGTATCCGCTCGGAGCTCCTGCCCGCCTCGCTGCTGCAGGCGCAGCGTGACTACTTCGGTGCGCACACCTTCCGTGTACTGCCCGGCAAGGAGAACGACCACCTGAAGGAGGGTGAGGACATTCACGTGAACTGGACAGGCCGTGGTGGGAAAGTGTCGGCGTCTACGTACCACCTGTAAAGGACCTACGTAGCTTTTAGTGTGCACGCCATGACGTGTCAGAACGGAGAAGGGGCATGGCAGCAATCTGCACGCGGGGTTGGGTGGTAGGCCGCGCGGGTCTAGCACTGGAGCGCTTCGCCGAGGGACTCAACGATATGGTCGTCAAGTCCATATCGTCACACTCGGGCGATGGCGAACGCGGCGCCACTCGACGCGCCATCGGCGGGGGCGACGATGGCATATCTAGCTGAACGCTGATCTGGTCGTCGAGCAGAGCCGCGGCGCGTGGGCCAAGCTGCAGGTAGTAGTTGGGAAAGCGCTGGTACGCGGCACGGTGCTCGTACTCGGTCAAGATATTCTGGCTCAACAAATGGTCCATGAGGCGCTTCACTTGCTCATCCGAGAACGAGGCGCCCCGCCCGTGGTACAGATTCAGGTGGTGGCCCTTGTCTTTGATATCCTTGCGCAGACTGCCACGGAACACGCCCATGAAATGGACCTTGGTAAAGTTGGCGCGCGCGCGCGGCTTGGCGATCAACTTCACCATCTTTACAAAGTCTTTGGCGGCCACCGTCATATCCACCGAGTGGGCCGGCGTTCGCTGGCAGTTGTCGCAGCTTGCGTGGCACAGAGCCGGGTCAAACTGCTCGCCAAAGTACTTGAGGATATTCGTGCGGCGACACTCGGTCAGGGACTGGCAGAACGCCTTCACCTGCGCGAGGCTCTGGAGCTGCAGTCGCTTCTGCTCCGGCGATGCGTCGGACGAATCCTTGATCATACTTTCCAGCTTGCGGCTGTCTTCCATGGACCAGAAAAGGACACATTCGGACTGCTTGCCATCCCGACCTGCGCGACCGGTCTCTTGGTAGTAGCCTTCCAAGCTCTTGGGCATGGAATGGTGAAGAACAAAGCGCACATCGGCCTTGTCAATGCCCATACCAAAAGCAATGGTAGCCACAATCACCTTAAATTGATTAGCCTCCCAGCCCTCCTGGATACGCAGCTTGTCCTGGGTGCTGAGACCTGCATGGAAATGCCGCGCACGGATGCCGTACTTGCTCTCCAGGTCGCTGGCCACATTCTCGCAGTCACGCCGCGAAAGACAGTAGATAATGCCACAATCGTTCGCATGGCGTTCCTGGATGAGCGCGGCCATACTGTCCAGCGTACCGCCGCCTCGCCGTTTGGGGCGCACACTGTACGTGAGGTTGGGACGATTAAATGACTGTCGCAAAACCAGCGTGCGCCGCATACCCAAATGCTTCTGGATACCCTCGACAGTGTCGATACGCGCGGTGGCTGTCAACGCCATGAGAGGGACCGCCGGGTACTCCCTCCGCAAACAGTCTAAGCGCACATAGTCAGGCCGGAAATCGTGGCCCCATTGATCGACACAGTGGGCCTCATCGATGACAAAACGCGCAAGCTGCCGCGTTTGGTGCAAGTGCTGAAACAGGCGCGTCGCCAAGCGTGAATTGCATATGAATTCCGGCGTCACATAGAGTAAGCGCACATGGGTATTGGGGCGACACAGCTCTGCGCTCGCATACTGCCGCTGCGCGTCGCTCATATCCCCCGTAATGGACAAGGCGGGGATATCTTTGCGCAAAAGACTCTGAACTTGGTTGTGAATAAGGGCGAGTAAGGGGGAAATCACCACGGTGATCCCATCCGTCGTGCCTAGGGTCACGGTAGCCGGCAGCTGGTAGCACAAACTCTTACCCCCGCCCGTGGGCATGAGACAAAACACATCACGGCCACTTAGCGTCGCATTGATCGCCTCGAGCTGGTCCGGCCGGAATTTCGTCAAATGGAAAATGTGGCGCAAGGAATGCATCACTTGGTCGTCCCAGGGGTGTTGCTCTGTAGGCTGCGTCGGCGGCGCGGGACGCGCTCGGGGCGGTGACGCATCGAGCACTTCAATCACGTCGTTGGGTATCATGGCACATTCCGCATCCACATCATCAGAGCATAATGTGTCGGATGGTGCGGCGCTGGTCACTGGCGCCGCCGGCATGGCACGGCTCAGCTCTGCCGACGCCAAGCGTGGAAGCGACGCAGAACGTGTGGGCGCTGGTCCGGACAGGAGAGCAGGCGACGGCAAAGAGGGCGGCAGACTACTGTGAGACACGGACAGGTTTCGTGCTTGGAGTTCGTGCTCAATTGCCTCGATGCGCGCCGCACACATATGCTCCTCGACCTTCAAGTAGTCAGGGCTCTCGTCGTACAATCCGTCGCCACAGACAATGGACGCACGCTTGCTCATGGCCTGTAGTCGCACCTGCTTTACATGCTCAAGGCGCGCACGAAGCTGTGCCTCGCTCATTTGGGACCAAGAAGGGCTGGGCACAGGTGCCAGAACGCCACCGCTTGGCGAGCTGGAGGGCACAGGCGTAGAAGTCACATCCGCAGTAGGTAGCGGAAGCGGTTTGGAACGCTTTGGCGGTGTATTTTCGTCCGTCGCCTCGCTCGCACACTCCAGCGTCGGGAGGCGGCGCTTGCTGGTCTCCTTGGGTGCGCGAGGCGCGTCCGCGGTCGGCGCCGGCGTGGGTGGCGCAGCCTCGGACAAGTTTGTTTGCTGAGGTGTCGCACTCACGTCTGCGAGTGGCACACGATCCACGTCTACGAATTTGAAGCGCGACTGCGTAAGTAGACGGCACGTACCATGCAGCACCCACCGCGCGACGCGGCTGCGAGCGTGGCCAGAGCGGCGCGTGGCACGCGTTGTGTTGTATGTCACGTGAGAAAAAGGCTGGCGGTCAGCGTCGGTGCAGAAGGTCTTGCCACTCGCAGGTGAGATGGGCTGCTGGTGATCGGAGATGGAGTCGTGCGTTCACTATGAGAGCGGTGCTGTAGCCCGCTCCGACTCCCTACCCTCCTCCCTGACTGCTACACCTGATCTGGATCGGTCGAGCTTTGTGTCGGACGATCTGGCCACACCATCGCGGACGTGCGCTGCCACCGACCGAGCCATGGTAAGCAAAGCGCCTACATGGCATGCCATACCGCAAGAGACGGCGTTTACGCAGAACCATACATGGATGCCGTATTTGAACGCGAAGGAGCCAATGCTGCCTTTTCTAGAATCGATGGAGACCAAGCCGGCGTCGGTAGGAGCAGGTCTGCCCCCCAGCTGGCTGTCGCCCGTCTCCCTCTCACCCTGTGACTCGCCATTGACGCAGGATGATCATACCCCCCCGCCCAAGCGCATGCGCTCAGAGTCACACGCACCGAATCACCGACGTTCTAGCACGCCCGCAAGACCCGCATCCGACACCGAGAGTCTGCGTGCGTGGCTGCTACAGCGCCGTGCGCAGCTTCAGCAGAAGCAGGCAGATATACGCCAAGCGCAGGATATGCTGAAAGAGCAGCAGGGACACTGGGCACACGTTCAAACGTTGCTGAGCGCACGTATCGCCAAGCTGAGTCAAAACCGCACGTTGGCACCCACGCCTTCGTCCCCGAGCCTAGGACTCCTTGGCTCTGAGGAACTGGACGACCCGTTGTGGGATGCAGCCCCTGTGTCTTCCGTGGCGGATCTACTGGAGCAAAATATTTTGTGCCTATGAGGCGAGTCTTGTACATAGGGCGCATGAGCAGGCGAACGCCTGCGGCTAGATACCAAGCCTAGGTCATATTAGCACGCATTTGCGCTGGCGCCACCGACGTTTCCATGTGCGCTCGCGCATCGCTGCATCGAGGGCCGCGTCAAACACAGCGGCTACGCCCTCGCCCGTGCGGGCCGAGCACTCGACATACTGGCGCGCACCGATGGTGGCAGCCAAGCGCTCACCCTGCTCACGCGATACAGGCTGGATGCCCTGTGCAGAGAGGAGCGCAAGAGCGGTGGTATCTTGGCGCAGGTCAGTCTTGAGACCCACAAGGAGGAAAGGCACGCCCTCACAAAAGTGCAGAATCTCGGGCAGCCACTTGTCTTGCACATTGACCATGCTGGTCGGGTAGTCCACAGCAAAGCATATAAGGATCACATCAGTCTCAGGATAACTAAGAGGACGAAGTCGATCGTATTCCTCCTGCCCCGCCGTATCCCACAGCGCCAACTCGACGAGTTGGCCGCGGAACTCGATGACAGGCACATAGTTCTCAAACACGGTCGGGACATATTCCTCCGGGAAGCGGTTTTGGGAGTATACAATAAGCAAACTTGTCTTGCCACAGCCACCATCTCCGACCACGACGAGCTTTTTGCTCGTGGTGGCCTTGGGTCCTTGGTCGCTCGCCATGGCGTGGAGCCAGGCTCCCACCGCGCCACACGCCACGCCGTGCCAACCTCCACATCCAATCGTACAAGTACAGCGGTCTATCTAGGGGGAGCGAGGCCCGGCGGCGCGGCGTCTACGCCCTCGGCCTCGGCCTCCTCATCATCGGGAAGCAACGTATATTCAGGATGACGGCATTGTCGCTCTGTCATCGTCAGCGGCACCAGCCGCGTGCATGCTGCGGCCACCAAAGCCATGAGGCCACCAAACCGCAGCACCCAAGCCACGTCGCCGCGGTGCCCATGTGTGAAGCGAAAGATGAGCGACGAAGCAAAAGCAACCACAAACTGCGGAATAACAATGGCCAAATTGTGGATACCGAGCACCGTGCCGCCACACGCGCTGTGATCGCGGGTGCTAAAGTCATCGGGCTTCACCAGGTCAGGGCCGCGAGACACAATCGAGGCACCGTACGACGCCGATGTGGTGCGTGATGACGACGTATACCGCTCACGATCCAGTGTGCTGGGCCCATGTGGGAGCCGTGGCATGTCATCGGGCGTCAGGCTGCGTGGGCGCTCCATAATGCGCTGCGCCGGTAGCTGATCGTCCGCGTCAGGCGGGGCCGCCACACCCTGGCCTTCCGCTTCGCGCACAAACTCCCCAATCATGGCATAAGGCACCCACATCCATACGCTCCATGGGCCGCCCATCAGCAAGAGCAGGAGCATGGCCTGAGCGCGTGTGTGCACGAAAAAGGTGCCCAGCAGAATGCAGCCCTGCAGGAGCGCGCCACAGGTCCACAACGTACGCAGACTGAGCCCACGTGTGCGTGGCGCGCTGCCGTCGGTGCCAGCGAGCGAGATGGTGGGGAGCACCGAACCGCTCACCAGCGCCAAGATCGCAAAGAGAAGCATGGCGAAGCTGCCACTCTTTTCGTAGTCTTCCTTCCGGTGCTTGGACGCATGTTGCGCCATATCGAGCACATACGTGGTGCCATAGAAGAGGAAGGGGAACCAGCTCATCGTGGCAAACACTTGCACCAGACATACGCGCAAAATGGGTCGGGGCAAGGCGCGACCGACGTGGTACACCTGGTGCAGCGAGTGGGCCACACGGCGCCACATACCTTCGTCTCTAGGCGACGGGCACCTGCTGTTCGACTCATGCGTGGTGGCGCACGTAATCCCCACACAAAGGCCCATGCATGCAAGACTCAACACCGCGAAGCGGCGGAATTGACCGCCGCCGACCCATGCGAGCACGGGCCACGAAGAGAGATCGACCCAGCCGCACCAGTACCCCACGATGTTGCCAATGTGCAGCATGCGTCCATGCCACGCATTTGCCTCGTTCTGCTCGGACACGCTCGCATGATCGAGAATGAGTGCGCGAGCCATCACTTGCAACCCATTGATCGCAAAATCAAGCACCCAGAACCCGAGCACGCTGAGAATCTGTGTGAACGTGGCCATGTGCTTGTGTCGCACCGGGTCCCAGTCGCCGAGGCCCACGCCCAGTACATCCAGCAACAGCCGGGCGAGTGGATGCGAGAACGCAATGACGCAGGTCGCCCATGCCACCACGAGGCTGCACCCGATCATGTACTTGCGCCGCCGGAACGAAGAGGTGGACGAGTCGCTAAGCGAGCCGATCACCGGCTGCATCACGAGCCCACTCAGGGGGCCCGCCAGCCACACGTACCCCGTCGCCTCTTTGGACAGCCCAATGGAGAGTAGGTAGGGCGTTCCGTACGCCAGTTCAAGACTCCATATGACCTGGGATCCTGCGAGACTGAGAGACAGCAAGCCGAAGCGGAGCCATCGCCGCAGGCGCTCGCCCACGGCGTCGCCCCACGACGCTGCCACAGCCATCACGCGCGGGGGGATCGGCGGCAGCGGCGCCCAGGGTCTTTCGTCACGTGATGAGAGACCGTCGTGCGCGCTCGCTCGTCGTCCGTCGCCTGCGATGGACGATTACGACGAGTTGTACGTACTTGGGCGCCAGGCTCACACGCAGCGGGAACTATATCGGGCCTCTATCGGACTCGGACTCGGGCGACGAGGTGGTGGAGGAGGTGGCCGAGGCGCCCGTAGCGCCCCCGCCGCCCGTCAAGCTGGACGAGGCGCCGGAGGTGGACGAGCAGGCGGTCGTGATGCGTGTGGATGAAGACACGTCGCAAGCTGTTGTTCTGCACGAAGACAAAGTGTATTATCCCTCGGCTACAGAGGTGTATGGCGAGGACGTGGAAACGCTTGTGCAGGAGGAGGATGCGCAGCCACTCACGCAGCCGATCATGGAGCCCGAGCGCGAGCGGCACTTTGCCGTGGAAGAGAAGGAGCTGCCAGAAGTGCGCTTTGATCGCGAATTCATGCGGAACTTGATGGACTACCCTGAAATGGTGCGCAACGTCGCTATTGTCGGCCATTTGCACCACGGCAAGACGGCGCTGGTCGATATGCTGGTGGAAGAGACACATGTGCTCGACATCGACGCTGAAGTGCCGTTGCGCTACACTGACACGCATGTACTGGAGCAGTCGCGCGGCCTCTCGATCCGTGCGACGCCCATGTCGCTCGTGCTGCCCACCTCCAAAGGAAAGAGTCACCTGCTGCATCTCATGGACACGCCAGGCCATACCAACTTCCAGGACGAGGTTTCCACCGCTGTGCGCCTCGCCGATGGCGTGATTCTTGTGGTGGATGTGGTGGAAGGTGTCATGTGCAATACAGCCGCCATTGTGCGCTTCTGCCTGCGCGAAAAGCGGCCGATGACGTTGGTCGTGAACAAGCTCGACCGTTTGGTGCTGGAGCTGCGCCTGCCCCCTGCAGAAGCGTACTTTAAGCTGCAGCACACAATTGAAGAGGTGAATCGCATTGTGGGCGAGGTCAGTGGCGATCCTGGCCTGCGCTTTGCGCCGGAGCGAGGCAATGTGGCGTTTGCGAGCACGCAGGTCGGCTACTGCTTTACGCTGCAGAGCTTTGCGCAGCTGTACGCAGAGCGCGCGCCTGTCGATGTGGCTGCCTTTGCGCAGCGATTGTGGGGCCAGATCTACTACGATGCATCAAAACGCACCTTTACCCGGAAAGCGCCACATGCGGATGCCAAGCGCAGCTTTGTACAGTTTGTGCTGGAGCCGCTGTACAAGTTGTACAGTCTCGTTCTCAGCGCCGATACCGATACGCTACGACGCACCTTGGCCACGCTGCAAATCTCGCTACCGGCAGCTGCCTTCAAGATCGATGTGCGTCCGTTGCTCAAGCTGGTTTTGAACCGCTTCTTGGGCCGTGCCTCGGGCCTGGTCGATATGATCGTGACGCACCTGCCAAGCCCCTTGGACGGCGCTGCGGCGCAGGCACGTACCTGCACGGGCCCGTCGGACGGTCTGCTGAGCACCGCTGTGGCGCGGTGCGATGCAGCCGGTCCTCTGCTGGTGCACGTCGCCAAACTGTACCCCACCGCGGATGCGCGGGCGTTCCGCGCGCTGGGCCGCGTGCTCAGTGGTACGGTTGTGCAGGGTGCGTCGGTCAAAGTGCTGGGCCCTTCGTACGCCCCTGACGACGAGGAAGATATGGCGTTGGCCACCGTCGAGGAGGTGGCGCTCCCTGGCGCCCGGTACACTGTGGCTGCTGCGCGTGTGCCCGCCGGCAACTGGGTGCTGCTGAGCGGCGTCGATGCGTCGATTGCGAAAACCGCTACGATTTGTGGCACAGATGTGCCACTCCCAGAGACGTTTGTCTTGCAGCCGGTGCAGCACATGACCGAGAGTGTGCTCAAAGTGGCGATTGAGCCGCTGCACCCTGCCGAGCTGCCCAAGATGCTCGAGGGTCTGCGCAAGGTGAACAAGTGTTACCCGCTCGTCTCCACGCGTGTCGAGGAGAGCGGCGAGCACACGCTGCTGGGCACCGGCGAGCTGTACCTGGACTGTGTGATGCACGATTTGCGGTGCCTCTATGCCGATATGGAGATCAAGATTAGCGATCCTGTTGTGCGGTTCTGCGAAACCGTGGTGGAAACGAGCGCCGTGCAGTGCTATGCCAACACGCCCAACCAGCAGAACCGACTGACACTGATTGCCGAGCCGCTGGAGCCGGCGCTGGCCGACGATTTAGAGCATGGGCGTATCGACGTGCGTTTGCCCCCGCGCATGCTCGCGCGTGTGCTGGAAGAGCGCTACCAATGGGACAAGCTGGCGGCGCGCTCCGTGTGGGCCTTTGGCCCCGATGAGCATGGGCCGAATGTGCTGGTGGACGATACGCTGCCGGATGAGGTCGACAAAACGCAGCTGTACGCCGTGCGCGAGCACATCCGCCAAGGTTTCCAGTGGGCCACGCGCGAGGGCCCTCTGTGTGATGAGCCGATGCGGGGTGTCAAGATTCGCCTCACGCACGCGAGCATTGCCTCGGAGCCGATCCAGCGTGGCGGTGGCCAGCTGATCCCCACGGCGCGTCGTGCGACCTACGCGGCCTTTTTGCTGGCCGCGCCACGCCTCCTCGAGCCCATCTTTTTGGCGGAGATTCAAACGCCGGCGGAAGGCGTGTCCAGTCTCTACACACTGCTCGCGCGGCGCCGCGGCCATGTGGTATCCGAGGTGCCCAAACCGGGTACGCCGCTCGTTACTGTGCATGCGCTGCTGCCAGCGATGGACGCTAGTGGCTTTGAAACGGATTTGCGGGTCATGACGCAAGGCCAAGCATTTTGTCTACAAATGTTCGACCACTGGGCCGTGGTGCCGGGCGATCCGAACGATACCTCGGTGCCTCTACGCCCGCTCGAACCGGCGCCGCCGCTCGGCCTCGCTCGCGATTTTGTGCTCAAGATGCGTCGCCGCAAAGGGTTGGCGGATACCGTGTCCGTGGCGTCGTACCTGGAGCGCGATATGGCGGTGGCCCTCGCGCAAGCGGGTATGGACGTGGCGTAATCACAGCAAGGCGCTGAGCGGAATCGACTTGCGCACGGCATTCGAGTATCCTTCGTGGTACCGATAAAAGACGCGCAGCTTCGCCGGCGCCGGCGCCGTGTCGCTCGAAAGGGACGGCTCCGGCTCAGGCGGCGGCACAAGCCGCCCGAAAAAGTCGTGCAGAGGGGGCCGCACGGGCGTTTCCGTGGCCGTAGGCTTGGCGTTCGGCCTGCCCTGGGAGGCGCTTGTGCCGCGTCGCCGCTGCTGTTCGAGTTCCAGCGCGCGCTGCACCAGCGGTCGCGCGCCGTGGCGTGGCGGGCCGACATCGCAGGAAGCGCCTTCGTACTGCGCAAACACATCGAGCGTGGGGTGCAACCGATGGACAAGGGCGCCATGCTCGTTGCGGCTGGGCTCAAACTGCATGCCATACAGCAGCATCGTATCCACCAGCTGGTTCAGCCCAGGTTGGCACTCGGGCGTGGCCTTTTGCGCGGCCCATCGAAGGTCCGGGCTGAGAATGCGCGTGAGTGCCGGACCCACGTCCCAGGCCAGCGTGCGGCGATCGTAAAAGGGCGCACTGGCGGCCGGCACACGCGCGTGCAACGCGGCAATCGCCTCGTGGGTTTCCTTTTCCCGCAGATGCATATCGTAGTCTGTACGTGGTGCCTGCTCCGGCACAGGGTTCGCTCGATGCACAAAGAGGCGGTGCCACCCCACCAACGTCCACGGCACAAAGCCAAGCAGCTCGAACGCGGTGCCATGACTATGCCCCCCGCCGCCCCACGCATGGTGCAGCAGGCTTTGCGCAAAGTGCAACCAGTCGTGGGCGTCCGCATACCGCTGCCAGCCCTGGTCGGGCACGCGCAGCTGCAGGTAGTGCTCAAAGCAGTGGAGCAGCAAACGCTCGTACTCGGCAAACAACGTCAGCTCACGCAGCAGCGACTGGGTCGCAGCGCTGGCAGACGGTGTGGCCACATGTGTGCGATCCACGCCGCGAAACAGTTGCGTCCACACGCGCTGCAGCGACACAACGCTGTCTTTGATGCCAAGGGAGGCCTCGCGTACGGCGTCCACGCGCACAGCAGCGCCCTGGCGGTGCAAAAGCTCGAGCGCATGCAAACACGCGCGCAAATCACCATGGGTAAGCTCGCACAGCAGCGAGAGGCCCTGAGCCTCGGCCGGCAAACTTTCCCGCGCACAAATCTCACGCAGGCGACGCGTGATGAGCGGCGTGGGCGCCCGGTGGTAGCGAAGTACTTTGGCCAACGGGCGCAGCGGGCGCAGTGCGGGTGCATACAAATCATTGCACACACAGATGATCGGACGAAGCAGGGGCCGGGCGCGTGCTTTGCCGCGCGACGATCCCCGGCCGTCCTCGAGCAAACGTACGAGAGCGCGCACAAAGCCCGAGGCGCCTAACGCCTCACTTCCACCGCCCGTCGCCCCATCAATCTCGTCAATGACCACGAGCGTGGGCTGGCCGCCACCACGTACACTGTCCGACTCGAGTGCGGAGCGTACGCGCGTGTGCACATCGTTCGCGGTGCGTGCATCGCTGGCATTCAGCTCATACACGCGGTAGCCTGCATGCTGCGCCACAATGTGCGCCAGCGTGGTCTTTCCCAGACCCGGCGCGCCAGCCACAAGCAGTACGCGCTCAGAGGGGCGGCCGTAGGGATCCGGCGCGCGTTCGTCCGCCCACGCCGAAGGGCGCGCGGGCGGCGCAGCACGATGAAAGACACACGGGTCCCATGTCTTGAGCCACCGCAAGGCGTCGCGATGGACCCGATCATCGCCTAGCAGCTCGGCAAAGGCTTGCGGCTTATACTTGTCGACCCACATACGTCCATCGGTGCCGGGTACAACACGTTTCTCAGCGCTCGATGGCGGCGGAGCACGCGCGCGCTGCATCAGCACATCCAGTGGTTCGGCGAGGAGAGGCACGGGGTTCGTATGGGAGGTGCGCGTAGGGCGCCATGCCGTATGCCTCCGACGCCGCGGGAGAAGGATGGCTGAGCCGTCCATGCGCACCGCACGTAGAGGCTCCGCAGGTACATACTTGTCGATGCGCGTCGCGGCATGCGAGGCGCTGGGCGAACGAGAAAGAGATGCATCCCCATTTGAAGGTTGTGGGACGTCTGTCGTCAGTGTCTCAGAGTCCATTTCGTTTATGCCAGGCGCTGGCGAGAGCAAAGGGGCGACCTGCGCTTCAGGCGCCTCGGCCTCCCAAGACTCGTCGTCCATATCGAAAAAGAGGGGCGGTTCTGCAGTAGGATTTTCGTGCTGGATCGCCTGCTCCATCTCTAAGAGGGCTTCCATTTCCTCCTCGTCCATCTCGTGCGCGTCTGGGCGCCGCATCTGGGCGTGCCACGATCGCGTCGCGTGGGAGCAACGCGCGTGGCCGCCCTCGAATGAAGCTGACTCAGCCGCCACGCGCCGCGCCGCGCCGCGCCACGCTGCGCGTCGAATGCTCCGCACGGTCGTTCGAGCACGCGCACTTGGTGAAGGGATGGTAAAACGCGCCGCATCCAGCACAGCGGCAGAGAGCAGCAAGAAAGCACGCGCTACACCGACCAGTGCACCTACGGCAGCGACAGCATCGCCCGCGGCGCCTACCGGTCAGGACCATATCGCGCCGGACTGGGTGCCGCGGAATGCGCAGTTGCCCACGGGCACGCTCAAGCTCACACCGCGCGCAGAGGACCATGTGCGCCTGATGATCTGGAATATCACCTCGCTCAAGAGTTCGGACGCCAAGGGTTTTATGCGGTACCTCCGCGCCGAAGACGCGGACGTCGCGGTGCTGTCCGAGACCAAGGTGAACGACAAGCCATCGCATGCGGGTATTGATGCCATGTACCCCTACCAGTACTGGGGAATTGGCGAGAAGAAGGGGTACGCAGGCATTGCGGTGCTCTCCAAAATCAAGCCGGTCAAGGTCGAGTATGGGCTCCCTGGCTTTGACGACCCCAGCACGCGTGGGCGCCTGCTCACGGTCGAGTTTGCGCACACAATCCTCGTTGGCACGTACGCGGTGAATGCAGGTGACAATCTCAAGACGCTCGACACTAAGAGGAGGTGGAACGATTGCTTGGAGAAGCATCTCCACTCGCTCGGCCAGGCCAAGGATGTCGTGTGGTGCGGCGATTTGAACGTGGTGTGGGACGACCGCGACCTCGCCGGCGCCTCGAAAAAGTGGAACAAGTCGGCAGGCTACACGCAGGACGAGTGCGATGCGCACCGCCGCGTGCTTGCCACCAACGATATGTGCGATGCATGGCGCGAGTTGCACCCCGATGCGGTGGGCCACTACACCTACTATGGGTGGCGTGGGAACTGCCGCGCGCGCGGCGCAGGGTGGCGCATTGACTCGTTCATCCTATCGCGCAAAGCACTTGCACGCGTGCAAGCGTGCGAGATTCGGCACGAAATTTATGGTGCCAGCGATCATGTCCCGGTGGTACGTACAAACAACTGACAAAAAGGTGGCCGATATCAGGGGGCCGCTATGAAACTTAGCACTGGCTGTTGTGGCCCTTTGGCGGCTGGCCCAGGCCCACCGGGCGCGCGTGGTGGCCGTGGCGGCCACTGGAGATCTTGGCCTTGTGGCGCATCTCGCGCGCCAGCTCAAGGGCATCGGCGACGTCGTAGTGGTGCATCCGCCTTTGCTCCTCCATGAGATCGCGCGTCATCGAGATGATATCGTGCACCAGCACATCGATCATGTTCTCGGTCATGTTGTCACGCACGACCACGCGCAGAATCTCGACCTTCTCGAGCGACGGTGGCAGCTCATAGTTCGGCACAATCCAGCCCTTGGAGCGCAGGCGCACTTGCAGGCTGTGCTGCTCCATGTGGGGAAACTCTTCATGCACCTCATCGGTCCAGCGGAAGGCCACCACGGGCAGACCCGGCATGTACCTGGACGCCTGGGTGGTCGCCTCGACCTCCTTTGTCGCGGGGCGGTGAATGTCGGAGATCACCACAAACAGGCCACTGTACTCGAGCGCGCGCGAGAGAAGACGCGCGTTCATCAGGTTCGCCTCCATGGTCGCCACAAAGCCCTGGCGGCCCAGGCTGATAAAGTTGAACATTTGGCCCAGCATCGGGGCGGCCGGGCGCGAGAAGTTCAATCCGAACGAGTACTCGACCGAGCCGAGGTAGTGCAGCTCAAACACCAGCTCGCTCGGCACGAGCTTGCTCGAGCGAAAGATGATCCAACCGATACCCGGGTACACCATACCGAACTTGTGACCGGACGTGTTGATCGATGCCACGCGGGGAATGTCAAACGACCACTTGTGGTCAGGCGTGGCAAACGGCGCCACCATCGCACCCGACGCACCGTCGACGTGGATGGGAATGTCAATGCCCGTCTTGGCCTCGTACTCGTCCAGCAGCTCGGCCATCTCTTCCACGGGCTCGTAGTGGCCCGTGTACGTCGATCCAAGAATGACCACCACAGCAATCGTGTTCTCATCGACAAACTCCATGGCCTTCTTCGGGTCCAGGCAGTAGTGGCTCTCTTCGGTCACAGGCACCGGGCGCTCCTCGACCTCCCAGTAGCGCGCAAACTTTTCGATAGCCACCTGCACATTCGCACCAAACACCAGGTTCGGGCCTGGGTTGTGGATGTCCTTGCCCTGCGCCTTCATCTTCGCCTGCCAGCGGCGCTTGGCGGTGAGAAGACCCAGCATGATGGCCTCCGACGAGCCGGTGGTGGCGGTGCCCAGCGCCGCGAGGCTGCGGCCATCGTGGTCCTCCGACTTGGGAGCCTTCCAAAGGTTCGACAGTATCGTCACGCAGCGAGCGTGGATGGCCATCGTGGCAGGGTACTCGTCCTGGTCACACAAGTTGATACCGATCGTGTCGGTCATCAGCTGCGTCGCCTCCTCGGGCATCCACGTGTGCACGAACGAGGCCAAATTCAAACTGGGCTTGCCATCCAGCGACAGCTCGCCCTTGAGCAGCTCGTATGTCTCCCGCTCCGACAGGCCCTCCTCAGGCAGCTCAAACTTGGGAATCGGCTTGGTGCCGTACCGACCCGCATGGGCGTGGTGGTACACGGGCTCGCCCTGGCCCTCGCGCCGGGCCTTGATAATCGCACGCAGCGACTCCTCGTCCTGCGCACGCTGGAGGGATTTCTCTGGGTCGACGCTTAGCGACAGCATGATGGAACAAGGTGGCCCGTACACGGCCCGCGCATGCGTGGATAGCGCCCACGTTCGCCGTCGTTTCGCCGCTCCACATTGCTTGGTCAGCACACCGCCCCACGCCTCGCGCCTCGCCACGTGATGCAACCCCACCGTCACGTTCGATAGTCATGATGGGCACGCGCCTCGTCTGGGCCGGCGCGGTGCTTGCGCTGCTAGGCTGGGCCGTAGGCGTGCAAGCGCAGGGTGCAAGTACGAAACCTACGCCTTTTCCGTCGATTTCGACACCCCCTGCTAGCATGAATGGCCAGTCGGCCTGTGTGCAGTACGGTGGATGGTACGCGCACGTTGATTGACCGCAGCACCAAGGGATCGAATACCGCGAAAACAGAGACGTACGGCTCGGTCATTACGCCGCCCTCTTCACGGAGCGTAGCGACGCTGAACAATGGACGTGCATCGAGCTCCTACATCTCCTCGGTGGCGGCCGCAGGAGCGAGTCAGGCGTACGCCCAAGGCTCGGATCCGGCCTCGAGTACGCCTGTGCCGCCCCCCACGTCGGTCCAGTTTGATACCAAGACATACTCGAGCAACAGCGTTGTGGTGACTAGCACCGTCATGGCCGACAATGCGGCCATGCGTCACATCAACGTGGGAGCGCCGACGTTGCTATGCGTCGTCGTCGCCACAGTGCTGCTCCTAGCGAGTGGCGCCATCATGCTGTAGCAAAAAGCGCAACAGAGACAAGTCTATGCACTATAGGAAGCGAGCATGCGCTTAGTCGAACAGACCAAAGCCCATGTCGTCGTCCGACTCCTCGGCGGGCTCCTCGGCCTTGGCCTCCTCGGCGGCCGGCGCCTCGGCCTCGGCGGCAGGGGCCGAAGCAGCAGCGGCAGCGGCAAACGCCTCAGGGTTGGCCAGCATTTCCTTGAGCTTGGCCGAGCCCTCGAACTCGTACTCGGTGCCGAGCGAGATGGCCAGCACGTTCTTGTACGAGTTGACAAGCGAGTGCATGACCGAGGCCAGCGTGGGGTAGTTGAGGGCCAGCGAGATGCAGGCCACCTGCTGGATACCGCTGGCAAAGCGGCCCACCAGCTCCTCCTCGCTGACGTCGAGCACGTCGCTGCTGAACACGTTGCCGTTGCTGAAGATCTGCACAACGGTCATACCGTAGGTGAACGGCGAGATGTTCAGCAGGTTCAGCAGCGTAGCCTCGGAAGTACCGACACGGTTGCCGGCCTCCACGACCTTGACGTCCGAGACAATCTCAATGGTACCACGGGCAATCTTGGTGGGGACACCGAGGGCCTGGAAGAACGAGGTCTTACCGGGCTCCATACCAGTGTTACCGGCCGGCACGAAAATGTCGACAGGGGCGTACGCACCAGCACGGGCAGGCGCAGCCACACGGTTGTCGAGAATCTTCGTACGCACGTCCTTCAGGTCCGACGAGGTGAACACGAAACCAACGTTGCCACGCACGAAAGGCAGCAGGCGCTCAAACTCGGGGCGCTCCGCCACGACCTGACGCAGGGCACGGCGCACCATGGTGTTCTTACCCATGAGAACAGTAGCCTCACCACGCAGCGACTGACGGATCTGGTGCATCTGCTGCGAGGTAACGTTGTCAATGTTCACAACGAAGATCGACGAGTACTCGTCGAGCAGCTCGTTGAGCTTGACGAACCAAGCTTCCTTCGAAGAGCGATTCACACCCATACTAGTTTTTCAAGTCTTTGTAACGTCAAAGAAGCCCTTCCTATCACCACGCAAGCGGGTTGAAAGGAGTTTAAAGGGGGAGGATGACAAGGCGACCGGCCCTGGCACGAAGAAGAAAACGGCGGCTATAATATCACGTGACTCGATGCAGCAGCAGCGTCGACGTCCGACGCCCCCGCACGACGCGCGTCCGGCGACGCATGCGCGTATGGGCGGCCCAACGCCTGCCATTCTTCGTCGGTGCACGCCATGTAGCGGCGGGTAGCATCGCGCTGCGTCGGTGGATGATACCCCAAGGGGTGGGGGGGCACGCTCGCGCGGCTCACACACCTCCAGCGCCACCGACCTGGTGGACGCGGACCTTGCCCAGGCCCATGTACCATGCATTTCTTCGCGAGGGCATGCGTCTCATTGCCCAAACCACACGCACGCTGGAGCAGATTATCGCGGATTGCGTACCTACGCCATCGTGGTCCGACCACATGCACAAGCGTGAGGTACTGCAGTGTGTTTTGCTGGAGGCGGCATTGCGGACCGAGGTGCCTTTGCCCCGCCTTGAGCAGCTGTGTACGGTGCAAACGCATGTGCCTCAGGGTGTGCCGTGGCCTCTGCTTGCATTTCGACGCGCCATGATATTCCGCGCCTTTACGGCGCAATTGCAGGGCCACCGCTATGTCGCTGCCGCCCAACTGGTAAGCGACGCGCGGCTACGGCCTTCTCAGGCAACCTATATGCTGCGCCAGCTCTTGCAGACAGTGCGCACATCGAAAAGTACGCCTCTCGCTTGTGATCCGGCGCAGGCGCCGCGCGCTGCTGTGCGAGAAGCCTGCGAGCAATTCGCCACCCTGGCACAGCAGCGCGGCGTGCTCCAGGAACGTGTGTTCCTGGGCATGCTGCGCGAGCTCAGTCGCCGTTATATGCACGCTCATATGGCACGATGGGCACGCGCTTGTGCGCCTGTCGTCCAGCGCACACCCACACTTTCATCACAGCTTGCCGAGATTGTGCATCGCGTAGCGACGCGCCACGGCGCGCCATGGGAGGCGGCCATGCTGGTCATGGCCCTACCGCCATCCTGGCGCACATCTTCTATGATGCATACCCTGCTGCTCTACTTGGACGAAGAGCCCTCGTGGTCGGCCAGCGACGCCCTGTGGAACGATGTGCCAGGCCACACGGGGGCGCCCCTGGCTCTTTTGCACACGCACCTTGCGCGCCTTCGTGCGCATGCCGCGCAGGCAAAGGCAACGCCAGCGTGGCATGAATGGCGCGCGATCGAGCAGCTGGACGCTGTGCCTCCTGTTCTGCGCGCGCGTGCGGCGCTGCTGGTGGTACAAGCGCTGTGCGCGGCGGGCCGCCCGAGCTTGGCTATGCGCTTTGCGGAACGGCGTGCTCCCAGCGTGTTAGAGGCGCATGGCACGGCCACGCTCCATGCCATGCTGCACAGTGTGCTGCAAGCCGCGAAAGCGCACGGCCGGGACGAGCGCCGCACGCTGCTGAGCCATATGTACGAATGTGTGCTGCGCGCAGCAGCCCAGCGCCGCTCTCTACCCGAGACAAAAGATGCGCGTGCGCTGCAGGTGCGGGAGCGCATGCCATGCATGCCAACGCCGCCCGCCGTGCCGTCGGAGGCTGTGGTGCACGCATTGCTAGCGCAAGTATCGCGCCTAGTTGACACGTACGGATTGCGCCCAGACTTGTCGACGTTGCAGCTGCTTGTGCGAACAGCCACACAGTGGAATACGGTGATGGACTCGCGCGCTTTATGGCACATGGCAGGCCTAGCGATGCCCCGCGTGCCAGGCTCTCAGTCCCCCGCGCACCGTGCGCTGCTGAGCGACTTGGCCGACGCTTTAGAGCGGCGGAACGAGCGCGCAAGTGCGCGGCATGCGCGTGCTCTGTCGCGCCAGTGTGTACGACGTGTGCGCCGTCCCGTGTCGAGAGCGTGGGAGCACGCAGCGCTCAAGGCACCGGCGCTGCGCCGTTCGTAGGACCCGCGGGTGCCTCCACTTGGGAGGCGCGCCAACCCAGGTAGAGACGACCGCTTTTCTTGCCTACGCATGTCGTCGTTCAAGGTGCGGCTGCGTGTGCCGCCGTCTAGTGGGGCGACAAACGCATTGACTAGTTCGTCGGAGAGTCCGCCCGCGGACGCCAAGGTCGAGATGCCTGAGCCGGACGTGTCGATGCAAAGTGATACCGTCACGGAGGCAGGTGCCTCGGACGATGAGCTGGCCGACGAATCGCTTCCCCTGTCCACGGAGGCCAACGAGGATACGAAGAAAGGCAAGAAGAAGACGAAGCGCGTCGCGCCGCCTAGCGGCTCCATATCGGCGGTGGCTGCCACGCTCACGCTCGAGGAGCTGGACGCGCTGCCTTCTGCCAAGCGGCGCAAAGGCCTCAAGACGCGTGGCGCGCCAGGCCCAGGTCGTGGATGGCGCAAAGGTCTGTCGAAAGGCCAAAAGCCCGTGTACCGTTTGCCCGGCACGAATATGTCGACGGCCGACCTGCCGCAGCACCAGAGTGTGCACCCTACGACGCCGGCCAGCTTTTCCAAGCTGGCGGAGGCGGCGCCGCGTCGCGTGCGGAGCTCTGGGAGCCCAGCGCAGGTGGTGCCGAGTGTGCCATCGGGGCCGCTGCGTAGCAGTACGATCAAAGTCACGCAAAACTCCCCGGATGCGATTTTCCGGTACCCATCGATCCCCGGCTCAAAAGAGACGCCGACGTTGTTGCCGCTGGCCAAGGTGCCCAACTTTATCCCGGCCGTGACACCCGTGGAAAAGTTTCATACAGAGAAGCGTGTGCGGCCCTGGCGGTCGGCGCAGCGCGAGATCCTCACGCTGGGTGGGCGTGTATGGCGCGCGCCCGTGTGGCTGAGCGAGCGGCGCCCCGAGGATGAGGAGCAGGTCAACGACACGGAATCGGCCACGGCGGCGACGTAGTGTATAGATGCTACAAATTACAACTTGGACACGCGCGGCGGCTCATACTGCATCGCCAACGACTCGCGGTGCACCAGCTCCTTGTTCACTTGCCACGCGTTTTTCGCGGCTCGCGACTTGACGTGCTCCGCCAGCTCCCAGGCACGGCGCAGCGTGCCTTCCTGGCCATCCGCCGTAGCATCCACGAGATCCGCGTCCAGTGCCTCGCTCGCGGGGAAACGGTGGCCTTCCAGCACGATCTTGCGCATCAGCGTCGACGACTTGACCACCGATTGGATGGCGCCCAGCATGCCACGGGGAATCGGCGCGCCAAACTCGATCTCGTTCATGCACAAATAGCCGCGCTGCGCATTCATCACGCGGTAGTCGTGCGCCAGCGCCAGTGTGCAGCCGGCCGCGAACGCATGGCCACCGATCGCCGCAATGGTCGGGATGGGGAACGTGAGCAGCTCGCTAAAGACAGGGTTCAAGCATTCGTTGAAAAAGTAGGGGTCCTGAAGCGCGTTGAACAGGTCCAGACCATTCGAAAAGATCTTCGACGAGAGCTCCGCGGAAGTGATCAGCGCTGCACCGTCACCCACCTCGTCGCTGTCGACCCACTTGTTCCACTGGCGCCGCACATCCCGCAGCGCAGCCAGCAAGCCATCCTTCAGCAACGTGTGGGTGAGGCGGTTGTCCTTCGTTTGCTGGCCCATCAGGTAAAGCACCCAGATGTGCTCCTTCTCATAGAACTCGCATCGCACCAGCGGCGTTTGGTCCTTCGAACAGCGGTACACCGTCTCTGCGGGCATAGCTATGGTCCAAGCGGCACCGGTCTCCACCCAAGTACCTTCAACCGGTCCACGTGGCTAGACCAGGAGCGGCTTGGCGCGCGGCGGCTCGTACTGCATCGCCACCGCGTCGGCATTCAGCGCTTCTTTGATGCTCTGCCACGCACCTTTCGCTGCGCGTGAGCGGATGTGCGCAGCGAGCTCAAGAGCTTTTTGCAGCGTGGCCTCTGTGCCGTCGGCCGTAGCATGCACCAATCCATAGGCCTGGGCGTCCGTCGCAGTGAAGCGGTGCGCCTCGAGCAACAATTTGCGCTGCGCAGCCTTGGTAGCCACCGACTGGATCGCGCCCAGCATACCGCGGGGGATCGGCGCGCCAAACTCGATCTCGTTCATGCACAAATAGCCGCGCTGCGCATTCATCACGCGGTAGTCGTGCGCCAGCGCCAGTGTGCAGCCGGCCGCGAACGCATGGCCCGTCACCGCGGCTACGGTGGGGATGGGGAACGTGAGCAGCTCGCGTGTGAGCACATTGAGGCAGTCGTTGAAAAAGTGGGGATCGCGGATCGCGTTCTGCAGATCCAATCCATTGGAAAAGATCTTGCTGTCGAGGGGCGCGGTGGTAACGAGCGCAGCGCCTCCCTCCGTCTCGCGTGCCTCGACCCATTTTTCCCACTGCTGCCGCACATCGCGCAGGGCGGGCAGGAGACCCTGCTGGATCATCGAGTGCGTGAGACGGTGGTCCTTCGTCTCTTGACCCAAAAACTGCAGCGTCCAAACTCGCGTCTCTGCATGGAAATCGGTGCGCACCAGAGGCACATCATTGGCACTCGCATACACCCGCAACGCACGGGTCGAGTAGTGCGCAACTGCACGCCAAGGACGCGCTCGAACCGTCGCTGTGGCAGCACGGAGCATGGTGGTGGAGGGCCAACGCTACTGCGGCTCTATGTCGCTACGGTCCGGCAGCCAAAAGGCGACCTGCGCGCCGGCGGTGCTCAGCTGCGCGCATCGCGGGTTGAAGGCAACGACGCGCGGTGTGCCTTCCTGGCCGTTCAAAATGGCACTTGGCTGCAGCGTCACAGGCGCCGCAGGGGGCGCGGTAGGGATCGACCAGACACACAGCTGGGCATTGGCCGAGCCGGCGATCACCATGTGCCCATCGGGCGTCCAGCACATCTCCTGGCCACTGATGCCGGCCGAGGGAACAAGGCCCACCGTTCTGCCGTCCGCGCGCTCCAGGCCGACGTGGCCAACAAGGCGGTACAGGATCTTGCCTGAGAACGCATCAAGGACATAGTGCACGTCGCCTGATGTGCCGGCCAAGATGTGCTGGCCCGTCTGACTGAAACTCAAGTGCGTAATCACGGGGATGCGTGGCGGCATGGTGACTTGCGATAGTGCCACAGTGTCGTCAATGGTGATCGTCAGGAACGGGTTCTGGTCGAATTTGCGCAGGTCGTACAGCAGGACCGCCGAGCGCTCGTTGATGGCCACGGCAAACACGAGGCCGCTTGGATCATAAGCCACGACGGGGTGGCCTTGCACGCGCAGCTGGCCTTGTGCCGCAGGGCTGCGCAAATCCCATAGCCGCACCGAATCGTCAACGGCGGCCGACAGGAACGTATCGTCGACCGGCGACATGGCAAGGGACACAACTGTGCGCTTGTGTCCGCGGAAGTACTGCAAGTACTTGTTGTCGTGGAGCGAGTGGTACCGCACCGTGTCTGTGTGAGTACGGCAGACGTACCATCTTCCTTGGTGGACGCATAGACAATCGCCGAGGACCGATGCGTGAAGCGCGCCAAATGCACACCATACTTTTTGCTGTATAAAGTCTTGATATGCCTGTGTGAGTCAATGGTACGCACTTGCCACTGCGGCAGTTGTACAGCTGAATCGTCTCGTCGTCCGACGCCGTCACACACAGCTCGCCGCGGTCGTCATAGTCGAGACTCGTCACCTTGTGGTCTGGCTGCACATACTCCTTAAACACCTTGGCAGGCTTTAACGAGTCGACGAGCGCGAGCGACAGCGCCACCTGCGCTGGCTTCTCCGCGTCCACCTCGCTCATTCTATCGACACGCAGCCGGAAAACTACAGCGGCGCGCGTGTGGGTGGAGTAGGGGAATTATGGGCGTCGCGCCCCGCCGCCGCCGCCGCCGCTTCGATCCACTGCGCCATGGTATCATCAAAGGCGGCGCGGCGGGCCACATAGTCTGGTAGGCGTTCACCAAACGCACTTGTAGCTCGCTTACGTGCCGAATTGCGTGGGCGTGCATGGTCGTGCGAATGCGCGGCATTTTCGGGCGCCGACTGGGCAAGGTTGGCGAGCGACGGGCCCGTGCGTCCGGAGGATGCGGCCACCCTGGCCTCGCTGCGCTCTTCCGCACGGCGCGCGCGTGCGTGCCGTCGATCGCTGCGCGATGTGGGTGGCTCATCGACGGCTGTAGGAGAGGAGCGCCGTTTCAAGGGTGCACGGTCCGCGAGCGCATCGTCGGGGAGGAGCTTATTGTACCGTGCCAAGGTCTCGCGTGCCTCGGCCAAAAGCTCTTGCTGCTTGCGCTGAGCACACGCTAGAATCGCCTCGCGTGGTCGCACCTCGGCACCGCTACACAGCTCGGCCTCACGCGCCTCGAGGGCGGGCAGCAGCCTGTGCACGTCCACCGTCTCAAGGCGCGCGACCTGCTCGACCATACGCCGTCGATCACGAACGAGGCCTTCCTTCTCGAGTCGGCGCAGTCGCTTTTCTGCACGTTCGTGCTTGCTGTGAAGCTGCTCGTATGCTTCATCGGACGTGTCCTCCTGATGTGAGATGCGCCTACGTACCACTGGCGCGGACGTCCCGCGCGTTTTGCTCCGCACCGCCGGCTCGTCGGCAGACTGAAAATCCGGCGTCTCGATCCGCTGCATGTCGGCGCACCGACGCGCTTTTTCAGGGTCCAATAGACATGCTAAGATCGCAAGAATGCGCTCATCGCTCGTTGTACTCGCTGGGCCATGCTCCTTGAGGACAATTGGCGTGTCTGGTGGCAGAAAAGGGCCCGCTACGGTGAGTCCCAGGTACGTACGTGGAGCCATGGGCTGCGTCCCGCGCCCAAGAAGCAGGTCAATGTCGCCCGTCATACGCCGCGACTCGAGATGCGAGCGACGCAGCGATGGCGTGCGCTGGGGCATGGCCACGCCTGCGCCCGTCGCAGCCGACGCGCGAGGCGGCATCGCTGGCAGATCACGCGGTGCGGCGAGACGGCCAAGTGGAGGGGTAGGATAAAAGGGCCCATTTCTCTCTCGGCGGCACACGACCTGGATCATGGTGCTGTGTCGACGACGTGGGTGTGGACTCGAGATGGGGCCGGACATGACCGGTCCCTGCCGTTACCACCCTGGCGCGCCTGTGTTCCACGAAGGACTCAAGTCGTGGTCCTGCTGCCAGACGACCAACAAGCCTGTATTGGAGTTTGATCAGTTCCTCCAGCTGCCAGGCTGCGCCGTGGCGGCTGCGCACACGGACAAAGCGCAGGCTCTGCCGGAACAGCCGCGCAAGGCGGCGCCTGCCGAGTCGGAGCAAGTGGCCCAGTCGCTCAACGCGCTGAAGCTGGGCGGCGATGTGCCTGTGACGCGTACGACGCCCGTGGCGGCGCCACCCAAGGCGCCTGCGCCAGAGCCAGAGCCACGCGATCCTGCTGCGCTGACTGCGATTGCGGCCGGCACGGCGTGCCGTCGCCCAGGCTGTGGCTTCGTCGCCGAGGCAGCGATCTCCGGACGCGACCGCTCGACCGAGTCGTGCCGCTACCACCGTGGCACACCGATCTTCCACGAAGGCTCGAAGGGCTACACATGCTGTAAGCGCCGCGTCCTGCACTTTGATGACTTTCTGCAGATCGAGCCGTGCACTTCGGCGGAGCATGGCCACCTATTCGCTGCGCCAGAGCCTGCGGATCAGACCAAGGTGTCGTGTCGCGTGGATCACTACGAGACGCCTGCCGACGTGCATGTCACTGTGTACGCCAAGAACGTCGATGCTGAGCAGAGCACGATTCTTATTCGCGAAAAAGAGGTGGTGCTGTCGCTGCTGCTGGCACCGACCCCCAGTGTGCCTCATGCGCGGCGCTTTGAGCGTACACTGCGCCCGTACAGCGACGTGGATGCCACTGCCTCGTCGTACACACTCGGAAAAATGAAGCTGGATTTGGTCCTCGTGAAGAAGGAGCAGGGCACGAGCTGGCCTGCCCTGGAACGCGACGAGCCTGTGTATGGCTACGGCGTCACATTCGGTCGTCGCTAGATCATAGCTTATAGACCTGGCTCGCACGCCTAGGCCGTTGGCGCGGGCTTGGCATCGGACCCATGCACCAATTCTGCGTGAGTAGCGCGTACCTACCTTGAATGGACGACTCCAAGGTATCCAGCCGGTCCGCCATGTCATTCACTGCGTTAGTCGGACAACGTACTGCGCTGCACCACCTGCTTGTTGCGCTCCTCGAAACGCTTCTCAATCTGCGACAGCAGCGAGTCGACCCACTCGCCCAGCTGCTGCGGCGTTGTCGTGTCGGACATGCTCGCACGCCCCACGCGTTCAACGGGCGACTCGAACGGCGCCGCGGCCATGGGTGTCATAATTGCAAATGTACCCCATAAAGCCACCGCGCGAAGACCGTCGAGCCTGGTGCGATGTCATCGTCCATGATGCGCGTGCGTACGCAGCGCGCCTTTTCTACCATCGCACCTGCGCGGCAGAGTGCGCCGCCTAGCCGCAACATGGGAAAGGGCCAGCGGGCGCGCCGTAGCGCCGCCGAGCCGGCTGCGCCTGTGCGGGAGGACGCTCCTACGCCCGCTACCCACTGGGACCAGCCGCTGTTCCGCGAGGCGAGCCGGCGCCCGGCATGGCCACTGCCAAGGGTGCGCCTCGGTGTGGATGTGCCGCTATCGGAGCTCAAAAGTGCACCGCTCACACAGAAGGAGACACATCGCGCGAACAAGCTCTTTTTCCAGCGCAACGGCGCTTGTGTGCTGGGCGGCGCTCACACCCCTCTTGTGCGGTACGCGCCAGCGATCGCTGTGCCGAAGGATGTCGAGCTGGGCACGGGCCCGGGACGCAAGGCCGCCGTCCGCTCGCTGCTCGATGCCCAAGTGCGGGCTGGTGACTATACGCCCTACAAGGCCGGGCAAACGTTGCACGAGCCGTCGCTGCACACGCCAGAGGCGGCGCGCACACCCACCAAGGCGGCGCTGCGAGTGGCCGACCAGGCTATGCATGCGAATGCGTCTATGCACCCCCTCGCACGCCGGTACGTCATCGAGCGGATCGCTGCGCAGCTTAGCGTGGCGTGTTAAAAAGGGTATCTAGGTAGCTACTACGCCGATGTATCCATGTAGGAGGAGTCGGCGTGTGTGTCCGCTGGCCAGGGCGATGGTGCCGAAGGCATGCTGGGACTCGCACTGGGCGATGAGCCTACCGGTCCCAGGTGCGGACGCGCCAGCACACGCACCGGCACACTGGCCTGGGAGAGCGAGGCGCGGGACCACGGCGTGGTATCCGCGTCCAGCTCAGCCCCCATACTGCCGTCCCAGGCGACAGGGGCAAGCAGACTTGGTGCACTGGCACCTAGCATATCCATAGCGGGCGGGATATCGTCGTCGGCATGACTCAACTCTTCTTCTGCGAGCGTGCGTCGACGGCCAATCTGCACAATATCGCGCTCACCGAATCGCACGCGCTCGAGCTTGGCGTTCTCCAGCGTATCTTCCCAATCGCTCAGCTGGTCGGCATCCGCCGTACTGCCGAGGGGGGGAAGCCCTTTGAGCACACGCAGCAAGCGTGCATCGTCGGCGTCCTGCCCTCGCCACGGCAAATGCTCAGCTCGGGCGGCGCGGTGCGCCTCCTGCTCGATGCGCTGCCGCGCGGCCATCTCGGCGGTATGCTGAGTCGAGCCGGCGCGTGCGACCACATTGGTGGACAAGAGCCACCGTCGGTCCTCTGCCTGCTCCGCTAGCGCTGCCACGTCGCTGGGCAGGGCACCAGCGGGGTGCGACGTGCTGAGAGGCCATGCGGCCTCATCGTGCGCGGCCGGCCCTGGCTCCGCCTCATCGTCCGACGAGTAAGCATCCGTAGACTCTACGGGGTGGCGCGGCACGCGTCGTCGAACCTCCCGTGTGGCCGCCTGCGCCTGCCGTGCCCACAGCGTGGGGATCGGCGTCATGCGCTACGCGACGCGTTGACGTGGCCGGACAAGTCCGCGGAGGCTGAGTCAGCCAACGCCACACCCCGCCAGGGCCTCCACGGACGGACCCTTAAAAGGCACCGCGGGGCGAGGCCTCTTCCTCCGTCCTGATGTCTGCTCCTACAGTGCCTGCTCAAATGAAAGCGTTGACCGTCGACGGCAAGAGTGCCGCGTCGGTCAAGACGGTGGAGACGCCCAAGCCTGGTCCTGGCCAGATTCTCGTGAAGGTCGTGGCCAACGCGCTGAACCCCACGGACTGGAAGCACTTGGACTTTTTCGGTATCGAGGGCTCGACGCTCGGCTCGGACTTTATCGGCACGGTGGTCGACAAGGATGCGCATGCGGGTGATGTGGTCAACAAGGGCGACCGTGTCGCGGGCTGCGTGCACGGTGGGTACGAGCGCGGTATGGGCGCGTTTGCCGAGTACCTGGTGACCTACCCTGGTGCTGTCACTGTGGTGCCCGAGTCGATCTCCGACGTGGAAGGTGCAGGACTTGGTGTCGGTGGCTTCACGGCGCTCTTCGGCCTGTTCCAGCCGAAGCATCTCGGCCTGCCCGTGCCGCCCATTAGCTCGGTGCCGGAGGTGAACCCGAAGCTGAAGGTGCTGGTGTGGTCGGGTGCCTCGTCGGTGGGCCAGTTTGCCATCCAGGCCGCGCGCGCGACGGGTGCGTACGTCATTACCACCGCTTCGCCGAAGAACCACGAGTGGATGAAGTCGTTGGGTGCGTCGGAGGCGTACGACTATGCCGACGCGGAGACCCCCGCGAAGATTGCCGCGGCGCACCCTGACCTGCAGTACGCGTTTGACATGCGCTCGGAGCAGGGCTCGCAGGAAGCGTGCGCTCGTGCCCTGAGCCAGGATGGCGGCAAGTTGGTGTGCCTGCTGCCCTTCAACGCCAAGACGGTGGCCGAGGCGAACCCGAAGGTCACAGTCACGTTCCTGCTCCTGTACACCACCTCGGGCCAGCGCACGGAGCTGTTCTCGGCTACGTTTGACGAGGCCTACTGCCAGGAGGACATGCACTACATGCAAAAGATGGCCAGCGGCAAGCAGGGCCTCATGTACCAGCTGCTCTCGGCCGGTGTCCTGCGCCCCAACCGTTCGTTCCTGCAGTCGGGCGGTTTGGAAGCGATCCTTTCCGGTCTCGACCGCATGCGCAAGGGCCAACTGTCGGGAGAGAAGCTTATTTACTTGTAGAGGACCTGCCACCACACTAGCTATTTTGGGATATATGGTCATGATAGTCTAGGTCGAACCGTCGGCCTGAATCCAAGTCCATCTCGCGCGCGCGCACCCACCGCGTACGGAAGAACAGCTTGTAGGCGAAGAAACCAATCGGAAAGAGCGGAAGCATAATGTAGGCATCGACAAAGTCGCCTGCATCAAAGGGCGATAGCGTCGACCAGCCCTGGACGAGGGCCAGGAACAGACTCGCACCGAGGCCAAAGTACGCGGTCCATGGGTACCAAAGCGCGCGATAGGGTAGCTCATCGATGCTGCGCTGCTGCGCCCGCATGGCTGCGCGAAAGCGCAGGTGCATAAAACTCACCGAGCCCCATACGAGGAAGGTGGACATACCTGATACATTGACAATGTAGTAGTAGGCTTTGGCGGCGCCTGTGCTGACGTTCATCATCGAGATGGCGCCGCACGCATTCGTCAGAATCACCGCCCACACAGGCACGCCCCAGCGATTCGTGTATCCGAGCACGGACGGCGCCTTATTGTCGCTCGCCATAAACAGCAGCGTGCGTGAGCCAATGTACACGGAGCCGTTGAGAGCAGAGAGACACATTACAAAGATAAAGGCATTGATCAAGCTGGAGCCACCATGCCAGCCGGCGTGTTGGATGGCAATGGTCATGGGACTTTGCAGCGCTTTGCTTGATCCGTTGACCAGCCCGTCCGCGTTGGCTGGGCAAGTGACGCCAAAGAAGAAAGCGCTTCCCATATAGATAAAGAGGATACGCCAAAACACTTTGCGCGTGGCGCTCGGCACAGCCTTGCGCGGATTGCGGGTTTCGGTGGCGGCCAGGGCCACCGATTCAATGCCCGCATAGAACGTCGAGCAGAACACAAACACCATGGCCACACCACGGAAGCCATGCCTGCCAAACGCGCCGGGGTTGTTCCAGTATTGGAAGCCAAAAGCGTTGCCGTTCACGCCGCCAGATATGTACACAATAGAGAAGACAAAGTAGGCCGCGAGACCAAGCAGCTTGACCAGGCCCAGCCAAAACTCGGCCTCGCCAAAGCACTCGACACCGAGCATCTGGTATCCCAGGAACACGAACCAGAAGATGAGAAAGTAGCCCCACTGCGGTACCTTGTCGCTCCAGTCCGTGAGCACGGAGGTAATCACATTGTATTCGTTGGCCAGCACCGTGACCCACAGAATAAAGTAGTTCCACCCCACAATAAAGCCAAACGCACGGTCGACCGTGCGGTCTCCCAGCTGGATAAAGGCACCGCCACCTGGAAACTGCGTCGTGAGCTCACCGAGTGACTGCATAATGCTAAAGGTAATCAAGCCAACGATACCAAAGCCCAGCAGCAGGGATGCGGGGCCACCTTTGGCCAGCGCGCCACCCGCACCGACTAGCAGTCCAGGGCCGATAATACCAGCGAGCGCTAGCATGTTCAGGTGCCGATCTTTCAGGCCGCGGCGCACACCCGAGTCAGGGTCGACCCGCTGGCGGCTACGGGGACCCTTGTTGGGAGATCCACTCGTACCGTTGAGCTCCGACCGTGATCCTTCCCTGTCATCACCCTGTTTTTCCAGAGGGATTGACTGCTCTGCCACGGCCGCCGCCTCCGTCTCTGGCTCGCTTCGTGGCGAAGCGAGCATGGCAGTCCTGACGCAGAAGCAGGGACGAGCCGCCGGTAAAAATGCTGGACTCGCCGTACTGGCACCGGCATGCACGTGCGGAGAAACACGCGCCATCTCGCATCATTAATCAAGACTATTAGGTCATAACCCTACAGCCATAACACGTCACGGCCCCACAGACTGCGCTTAATATAGTCGCCCAAGACGAGCACGCGCGTGCGGAAGGACACCATTTCTGAGAGATACACACTGCGCCACGCATACATCGCCGTTAATCCACCGAAGAAGGTCTTGAATGGACCGGGGACCGGAAGCTCAAAAGCGGCCGCATTGCCCAGATACGCAATGCTGCCCAGGCTGCGGAACACGAACGGCTTGTAGATCGCCTCGTCCAGATCCTCTGCATCACGTGGCAGGGTGTCGCTCAGGCGCAGCGACGCGTACTTGTTCAGCTTGTGCCCGAGGTACTTGCCCTCCTGCGAGGCGGTTTGCGCCGTGGGGGGGTACGAGGTCATGTGCTTTGTCGCATCCGCGATCATCTCAGCCAGCTCCTCCGCACAAAGCCGCTCGTTCTTGTCCACATCGTACTTTTCAAACAGCGGCTTGATACCCTGCAGCTGCTCGTTGGCGATCGGGAACTTGAGGCGTAGCACGTTGACAAGCTGCGCAAACTCGGGCAAAGTCAATTCACCATCCTTGTCCTTGTCGAACCGGGTAAAGTTGTCGAAAATGTAGCCCTTCAGGTCGGAATCGAGCGTCGAGGCGTCGCCCAGAGCATACACCGTGCCCGGCTCCGTGCCCAGCACACGCAGCTGCGAATCGACTTTGAGTGCATGGCGGTGTCCCTGGTGCGGCAGCGTCGTGGAGAGGCGGCGCGTAAAGTCGTTCATCGTAATACCCACCGACCACACAGTGCACCCGGAAGGCATCGTGTGCAATACCTTTACACCCGTCAACGGATTCTTCTGCTCAAACGTAACGCCATCAGGGTGGATCTCGGTCACTTGCGCATTCGTCACGACATCCAAATCCTCCGCACGGAAGCGCTGCTCGGCAAACTTGGAGATGGCCTCTGCGTAGGTGTTCAATATGTGCGTCTCGTTTTGCAGCAGGTGCACCTTGGCCTCGCGCTCCACGTTGGGAGGGTAGTTCTTGTACACGTCCTCTTGGATCATGTCATGAATCTCGGCCGCCAGTTCCACACCCGTCGGACCACCACCGCACACCACAAACGACAACAAACGCTTGCGCTCGTCCGCGCTCGTCGTCGGCAGCGATGCCATTTCAAAGTTCTTCAGCAGGCGCTTGCGCAGGCGCTGCGCATCGTGCACCGTCTTGAGGCGGAACGTGTGCTCCAGACCCGTCGCGCCATGGTTGTTCGTCACACTGCCGACCGCAATCACCAGCTTGTCGTACGGCACATAGACCAACGCCTGCTCGTTCGGCGTCCGACCCTCCTCCATCGAGCCGTCCCACCCAGGCGATATCAGCTCCACTTCCAGCAGACCCCGCGCGCCGTCCATCGCTTGCAGCGTGGATCGGTCCAAGTTGGCCACCGAATGCACATTCACAGCAGCGCCTTGCACATACTGCCCATGCGTGCGTGTAAGAAGGCGGCGCAGCGACTCGGTCACGGAGCGCACACCCACCGTACCCACCGCAACGGCCGGCAGCAGCGGTGTAAACAAAAAGTAGTTGGTCGGGCTGACCAACGTCACCTCGTATTTGTCGGGGTCCAGCGTCTTGAGCAGGGACACGGCACCCCAACCACCGCCTACAATCACCAGCCGCTCCTTCGGCGGGCGGCCGTCCGCCGGCGTTGTCTCGGCACGCGGCAGGATGGGACGGTGCGCGGGGCCACCGTACTCACACGCGCGCTCCAGCGACATGTCCGTGTTCGCCACCGACACATGGTGGTACGTCATCGAGTCGTACACTAGCAGGCCGCCCAGGATCGCCACGGTCGAGAACGCCATCGAGCCAACACCGTACAACGGGTACCGCACCCACCGGCTTTTCCATAGTGACGCACGAGGCTTACTCGTTGAGAAGGCACGCGCCAGCATAGGCGCACGTAGCGGCGCACGCCAGGCAGCACCTGAACGTATCATGGTCCCAAGTAGGGAGTCGGCTCGTCGGCCTAAGGAATACGCGGCCCGTGCGTCCCGCGCCTTCCACGTGATCGCTGCCCCACTAGGGCCTCGGGGGGAGGGGGGCGGCGCCGATGCGGACTCTAGAGGCCCTGGCACGGTGGCCGTCCGTGATGGGCGCGGCGGTGGTGACGGGGCGGCGGCGGATGCACTGGACAACACAAGTGCCTCGTTCGCCCATGCCGGCTTGGTGTCGGCCTCCACGGCCAAGCCAGGCCGAGGCGGCGGGGGCGGCGCACGGCGATGCCCGGCCGCTTCCGCCCATGGATCCCCGACGATCTCTGCACCCATATGCGGATCAAGATCTTCGTCGCCTTGCAGCCACCACGGGGCAAGGGGCTGCGCATGTTGGGCTGAAGAATGTTGACACACACGGAGTAGCTCCTCGTACACAGCCGCTTTCGCCGCCTCGTCCACCGTGCACAGATCCACGTCCAAGAGGGCATACACCGGGCGGTGGTCACTCATACGCACATTCTGTGCGCTGCCGTAGGCATGGGCATCGATGCCAAGATGTGCATGTGTGCTTTTGAACAAAATGCGGTCCGTCCATGCAGGCGGACGCATCTTGTCGGAGGTATCGTACGAGTCCGTGCCCATATCGTACTTGTACGTGGGCGGAAACGTGAGCGGTGCTTCGTCGTAGCCGCGGAACGCCGCGCCAGCACGTCGTTCCTGCGTCAGTTGGTCGTCCTGCGCTAGCACACTGTACTGCTGCGAAGCACACAACGTACGAGCTTCCTCGTTGCTGGGGTGCGACAGGCGGTAGTTCAAATCGCCCATCCACACAATATGCTCGTGCTCCTCCACAGTTCGGCCGCGGGCAAAGGTGAGGCTGCGCACCAGGTTCGCATAGTCGCTATTCCGCTCGTCCGTGTTCGTGGCGCCCGCCGAGAAATGCGCGCCCACCAAGCAGATACTCGTATCAAACACATCGAAGCGTACACTCACACCACCTTTGTTGCCGCTCATACCGCGAAAGCCGGTTTTTTTGCTCGCCGCCTCGACGCACCGAATGTGAGGCAGCAGCGATGCCTGGGCGTAGGTGAGCAGTAGCATACCAAAGAGCTGCATGTGCCGCAGCGGCACATACGTCTCGTTATACGCGCCCAGTGTCTGCAGCACAGCCGCATCCCACGACGCAAGCTCCTCACTCGATGTGAGTAGCATTTGCTGCGCAGTCAGCGGCACCACCTCCTGTAGACACACGGCGACGAGCGCCGGTGGCGTCGCTTTCGGGGCGCGTGGATACAGCCACTCGCGCAGATCGGCCTGGCGCACCGGCAATGCACACACATTGAACGTGCCCACGAGCATGCGCACGGACTGCACACGGGCATAGTCCTCCCAGCGCTGCTCCAAGGCCAAAGACACGCCAGCATACAGTGGATCACACAACTTTATGCGCCGCTGCCCACTGCGCTGGCCCAGCAGGAGATCAATGGCCTCTTGCTTCAACGAGTCCTGGAAATGATTCACGTACATTCGACTGGCACTCTTCGCTGCATCGCTCAGGAGACCGGTCCATCCCTTCTTCGTGCCCGTGCGTGCAAAATGCGCATGCAGCGAGCCGGTGCCTGTATTGATGTTCGAAAGGGCATCGCCGTTCTCCGCCCACAGCTCGCGGTGGGCGGCGGCCAGCATAGTGGCCGTGCCCGCCTCTTTCGCCCACGCTGCTCGCTTCGGCTCGCCAAGACGTTCGTCGCACAGCGCTTGCTGCCAGTCTTGCAGCGAGGCATGCGAGAGCAACCCCTGCACCATATTGGTGCGGTCGAGGCAGTCAAAGCAATTGATCCGAAACACGCCGCTCTGGCGCTGCAACTCGGCCTGGCCGCGGTACACCGCATACTGATAGGTATGCCGTTGTGTTTGGACGTCGCGACGGCGGCCCAGCTCTTGTGCCACCACCTCGAGGCTGCCCACGGACCTGGTCACGGCGTGAAAGTCGCAGTGCATGTACGTCACCGCGGGCTTCTGCAGCTCGCGTAGATGTGCCTGGTATGCCTGGCTCAGTGCCACCTCTGCGTCGCGCGTTCCCAACAGGTCCAGCGCGCAAACGCGCCCGTATTCCTCGATCAGGTCGTCCATGTGCTTGCGGAAGGCAGACATGGATGCTGCGCCGGTACGGGTGATCTGAATCTTGGGACTGAGCGCCTGGATCCCCTGCTGCTCCCAGAACACAGGCACAGAGCCACGTAGCTGCATATACGAGTAGGTAAGATCATCCACTTGCAGCATCATTTCTGTCTCGACAAAGTGAGCGGCGTGGCCATCGTCGTCGATCCCGCGCATATTGTACCGCGTGCCTGCACGCTGCGTACTTAGCCGGCTCAAGACGGTGAGCTGGCATGGCACCGAGCCGGGGATGCGCCGCAGTCCCACATAGCCCTGAATCACCGAGAGACACCACTTTTCCGCATCATAGCGGCGTTGCCGCGGCAGGTCCAGGCGGTCGCGAAACTCTTCGAGCGGTTCTTTCATATGCCTGTTCCACACAAACTGTGTTTGGAAGGGGCGCTGCTGACTCGAGCACTGCAAGCGCCGCGTCAAGTCGTACTCGCCGGTGGTAAAGTAGAATGAGCCACCGGCGAGGTACTTGCGAATCGCCCCGCAGGGATCGTCGGGCGTCCCTGTTGGTCCTGGTGGCACGATGCGCCCACTGTCTGACATATCCATCGCGCCTTGTGCGAGGGCTACATCGTTCGGGAGCCGTCGGCTTAGGCAGAAGAAGGACACATTGCGCACACGATGCACTTCGTGCGCTCCGTGCAGCTCACCTACACGCTCCGACGCCGAGACGCCCACCAGAAATATATCTGTTCCCACACTCAGCAGGCCGAGCAGGCCCACCAGGGGCATGTTCGCCACGGAGAGCCTTCGCATCGAGTCCCACGCCACATCACGCGCGTCAAGCAGTATCAAGGTGCCCTGCCCCTCGACCACGGAAAATGACAGGACGAGTGACCCATCATGGTCTTGTGATGGTATGGACGGGTCATAGCGCGTTACCCACACTTGATGCGGCTGTGTAGCCGTCCGCGCCACCCACACATGCATGGATGGCACGTCGCAGGCTCGTGGCGGGGGCCGTGCTAGGTCCACCGCTTATCTCAGCACAAGCGCCCCCACCGCGCGTGGAGGGCCAGACCCTGTCATGGACTCGTGTGGGTCCAGCGGGGGGCTGCCGCCCACGTCGGTGTATCGTGCGCCGAATGCGCGCGCCTATGGTACGCAGTCCATGCTGATTGATCTAGCACCACCACCACCCGATATGGACGACTTTGAGCCAACTTCTCAGGAGTTGCGTGCTGCCTTCGCAGACACCCTTCAGGGCCGCCACAGCTCGAATGTGCCCCTGATGACACGCGCCATGCGCGAGAAGCGCGATCAGGAGCTGGGTGGCACCAAAAAAGTGTACGAACAGATCCGCATCCGTATCCGTTTCGCGGATCGCATGCAGATCGAAAGCACCTTCCCTGCTGCCGCAACGATCATGGACGTGTACGCCTTTGTGGATGATGCACTCGCGGATGCGTCCGATTCCTACATGCTATTCCAGTCGCCGCCACGCCGCGACTTTCCACGCACAGAGATGGCGCGCGCACAGACACTGACTAGCCTCGGATTCGCGCCGGCCGCTGTGCTTGGTGTGCGATGGAGTGATGCACTCAAAAACGGTACGCAGGCTCTGCTCTCCTGACACGTAGCCACCGATGCACCCGCGCCTCTCAAGCCGGAGCTGCTTGCGCGTGCACGCGACGTACCTACCCCGCCCTCATTTACGAGTGCTCAGGTGCCCATGGTCCGCGCACCTAGCCAGGATACACCCGCTGCCGAAGCTCGAGAGAAGCGCAAGTTCCCCAAGGTATGTCCGTGCACGTTGTCTGATCCCAGTGGTTCAAGAGCACCGGCGGCGCCGCACGGTAGCTTTCATAGTCACGTGACCTATCGGTCGGGTCCGGCCACGCCCGCCGTGCTCCGCTCGTACCGCTCCTCACCATGTCGCTGGCGAACTCGTTCTACAACTTCTTTGTGAAGCGCAACTCTATCTAGTAGGTGTATCGTGTCAAGATATCATGCTGACACATCAGCGTCGGCACCATTTTCGCCGGTGCCTTTGGCTTTGGCATCGCTTTCGACACCATGACGGAAAAGTGGTGGGACAGCCACAACAAGGGCGTACGTATTGCAGCGCTTGTAAGGAGCTAGGGCTAACACGGTGCGCTATGCTACGGCATTTTGCACATACCTCTTATCAGAAGCAGTGGAAGGACATCCGTCACAAGGTGTGTAACATGCACGGCCCGCTCGCTGGCTCAGGGAGCGAGTCGGGTCCTGCCTTTCTTGCTCGTATGGATACTAACTTGACAGTACCTGAGCGACGACGCGGAGGAGTAATGGAATGGCCCCGTGGCTCGTAGCTTGCAATCTAGCTTGGCACCTGTGCATGGATGGGGCAGAGACTTCATGTCCTGCGCTGTTCTGGGTCGCTCATGCCTCGTTTCTATAGATGACGCACGCTGCTGCGCGCGCTGCGCAGCACACCGTGGACGCCGTCGCGGTCGTTGGCGCCATCGTGCCCCTCCGTCGCCGCATCAGGATGTATCACGTGACACGACACGGTCGGTGTTGATCCTGCGCGGCGCCGACGTAGCTTGTCGCAGGCACGTTGAGGGGCGTGTCGGGGCTGCCTGCATCATGTCGCAACGACTTGCTGCACTCCAGGCGCTCTACGATGAAGGGCAGCGCATTGATGGGGAAGTGTCCATGGACCAAAGCTTGACAACCTACCCTCGAGCCAATACATCCTTGGGCCTCGACTCGTCCGCGTCACTGGACTTGCCACCAGCGCCCGCGCAGAACCTGCTCCTATCTACCGAAGACGAGCGGGAGACGTCTGTGCCGAACATCGAAGAAGAGGCTAACGATCTGGACCGTACGCCGGACACAGAGACGGCACCCACGCCGAAGCGGCCTACCTCCGCGTCCGCCTCCGCGTCCGCCACGCCGCGCACAGCCACTACGCGATCGTCGTTGTACAATACACCCGCGCACCTAGACGAAAGCAGTGTGCAAGATGCATCCTCGTCCATTTCGACGTCGCTGCGCGCTAGTCAACTGGCTCAAAGCCGCGATGCTCTGCATGTGCTCGACGAGGACGAAGGCGAAGGCGATGCTGAGCTGAGCTCATCGCGTTCCGGACACTGGGGTGTTCAAGAGATGCGCCGACGAACTGAGGCAGGCATCTCGATCAAATCAACGCTGCAGAAAATCGAGCAACTGACCGCCGAGCGCGACGATTTGAAGATCGAAGTCGACTTTCATCGGCGAAATATGAGCCCGGAGGATGTGGGCGCGGAAGTAATCTCGTTGCGTCAGGAAAAGCTCAGCTACGTGCGGCGCTTGCAGAAGATGAACGAGCTGGTAAAGAGTCAGGACCAAGCCCTCAAGACGGTCAACCGGCAGGTGAAGCAGTGGGAGGCCAAGCTGGCCGACTATGAGCAGCTGCAGGAGCAGTTGCGGCAGGCAGAGGCACGCGCATTGGCCGCGGAGCAGGGCGAGCGTACTATGAGTGCGGCGCCTGGGGATGTGGCCGAGCTGGAAGCGGCCTTGCGCGCCGAGCAAAGCGAGCGTCTCGCGCTGCAAGCACAAATCGATGGACTGCAACAAGGTCGTGCGGACACGGCGCCCTCCTCTGCCGATGAGCCATCGCGCTTTGGCGATACCAGCATTGTGTATGATGCGCCGGCGCTGCAGCAGCAGGTGGACGAGCAGAACGACGTGATCTGTGAGCTGCAAGATGCCCTGGCCGCTGAGCGCCTCGTTGTGGCGGAGAAGGAGGGCGAGATGGACCGTTTAGAGGCCGCGCTCGACGAGGCTGAATCTATGGCCACAGACTTGCAAGCCCAGCTGCAGGAGCGCGAAGCAGCGCACACTGCGGCGCTGACCGAGGTGCAGCAGCTGACGAACGAATTGGCCGAGGCGCATCGGCACCACGAGAGCGTGGAAGCGGCTCTCCAAGAGCAGTGCGCTTCGTCGCAGGCGCAGCTGGACGAGGCGCAAGCGGCGATGGAACGCCTGTCTACGCAGCATGCCGACCTCGAGGATTTGAATGCGCGTTTGAACGACAAACTTGTGCAGCTCGTACGTGACCTTAAGGACGAAGAGCAGGCGCGTGAGAGAGTGGATGTTGACTGGTCGCAGCGCTACGACACGAGCGAGGCGCACATGCGGCACTCGTTGGCCGCGAAGGATGCATTGATCGAGTCGTTGGAGCAGCAAGTGGCGCAAGCCCGCGATGAGGCCCAACGACTGCGGGAGGAGCATCGCACTGACAAGGCACAATCTCAGAGCTATCTCACTGAGGCCCAAGCGCAGTACGAGCGCGACGCGAATCGGTTGCGCAGTGACCTCGAGGAGAAGCTGCAGCTGTGGCAGGAGGCCCAAGACGATGTGGCCCGATTGCAATCGGAGACGAGCGAGCTGGCGGCTGCGCTACAAGGCGAGACACGCACGCGTCTCCAGGCGCAAGAGCGTCTGGAAAGCACGCAGCGTGCGCTTGACCAGGCGCGGCGCGAGGCGGAGCGGGCCTCGATGGCTGCTGCCGAGTCGGCGCGGCGCGATGCATCGTCGTCTGCCCGCAGCCTCGATGCGTCTGCACGCCCCCAGCTGGCGGAACGCAATGCACTTTTGGCTACCGTCTTCGATGGCCTTGTGCGTGCGCTGGGCGAGGACGCTGCGCCCAGCGAGGCGCGCCTGCTTCACACGCACTTTTCGCAATTCCACGACAAGGTGACGCAGCGGCTGCGGCGCCTAGTGGCCATCCAAACGCACTTTAGCCAGCGTGTGGAAACGATCGAGAAGGACCAAGCAGCCAAGTGGGCGTACGTATGCGCTCTTTGCTCACCCTAGCGATGTGCGGCGCCTGCAGGAAGCGCGGTGGAGTCATGTGGAGCGCATGGAAAAGGTGATCCGTGCCGCCACCGACAAGCAGCAGCAGTGGCGGCGCCGACTTCTTACGAAGGAGTATGAACTAACAGACATGCAACGTACGAACCGCGAGCTCGAGCAGCAGGTGGCGCGCATGCGCGACACACCGGTAGCGGCGCCCACACCCGCGACACCTGCCCAGCTCTCCGTGCGCCTGCGCGAATTGGAGCGTCGGTGCAAGGAGGCTGATGAGCGCGTCAAGCGCGAGCGTGCTGGTGCCAAAGAGCGCGCCACACGCGACGAGGCGCGCATTCGGTACGTCCTCGATACTGACCCAGCCACCTCCAGACGCTGCTCGACCGTCTCTCGACGGCTCCCCCCGCGCCGTAGCGATACCCAGCTGATGACATAATCCATGCATGCAAGGAGCGGGCTCAGATGCGGCCTGTTTTACGCGCCAGCCCCTTCCGCGTCTGATTGGCGCGTGCTACCTGTAGACCTGCCCTGCGCCACGCGCAGGGGCGGCGTGGGCAGCAGCCGTGGTCCACGGCATCGTTCGCTGTTCCCGCCACGCACGACGGCCGCGCTGTACCTGCGCTTCATCTTTTCTTTCATTGCACAGGCACGCTTTGCGACCGTTGCCTGTGGTAGGATGATGGGCGTCATGGCACCGCCTGCTCCTGGCCCCAGCATGGCTGCCTCGGCGCGATCGGGGCGGCCGCTCGTGCCATCGCGCGATCTCGTGCGACCTTGGAAGGGGCATTCCAAAGGAAAGGACCGCACGCGCCGTGCGCATAGCAAGCGTGGGCGCCCACGCTCGCGTGCGGTGGCGCCGAGCAGCAACGCAAGTCAGCGTGCAGGAACGCTGTCTCTCGCCGACCCACCACGCCCTGCCGCCGTGTGGGGTCACACACAGTATACCATGCTGGATCACCATGCTCATGCGACACCCGGCATGCGGCGCAGCACAGATCCACCTAGGCTGGCGGCCTCTGACGAGCCTACGCCCGTCGTGGTGCCCGAGTCTGCGCCCTGTCACGTCGCTACGCCAGCGCTTCTCGCCCCGTTCGAGGCGCCAGAGGCACCCAAAGACCGTATGTGCCCCGTATACATGGAGGGCTATGGTCGCCTTGCCATGCACCGCCACGTCATGGACGGCCCTGCGCCTCCCCCGGCGCCTTCCTGCATTGGTTCGCAGGGCGCCTCGCATGACCGATCGGAGCGTCTGCAACTCGTCGCGCGTTGGCTCGCTGCCGACGAGGACGTCAACGACGAAGAGCATGTACACAGTGCTGGCGCTGGCGCCAGCAGCACAGCCGCTTCGACCTACCATCCTATGGTGGCCAAAGGATTGCGGGAGCAGAGTCGACGTGCTACAGCGCGGTCATCGCGCGCCGTGCGGCCCGATTGGTGGATTGCGGCCGATGGCGTTCGTCGGCCGCGCGGTACGCCTGCGATGGCAGGTCGGCGACGTATGGTCTCGACGATGCGTTCCCTGGCGGCGAGTGGCATTGCGCCCTCGATGGCTTGTCGCTGTGGTTTCACCGACGACCACATGGACATGGTCCAATGCGATGGCTGCGCGCGGTGGCTGCATCTGGCCTGTGCGGGCGTAACCCACGTCGATCAGGTGCCTGCCACCGACTGGATGTGCGACGACTGCTACGATCAGCGCACCGCCATGGCGCAGCCGCGTGCAACGAGCAGCGCTGCGTACCACACAGGCCTGCACGCCCATGCGCGGCTGCGCTCCTCCACGCTGTCGCTCGCCCCCAGCCCTCAACGCAGCTTGGAGGACGTGCCGTTGATGCGAGCGTATGGCAATGCGTCGCCCGCGCACGTCTCTGCGTCCTCGGACGAGGGCGGCCGAGCGCTGTGGCGCACGCCCTCGCCCCCGCCCTCGCTGCAGCTGGTGGGCACACCGAGCCGCCACTTTACGCCCATGGCACAGGCAGAGTGGCTGCCTACCCCCACGCACTTTTTGGCACACACGCCGTACAACGGGATGCGCACGCCGTCGCGCGCTCTGGGCCCCCTCGACTCGCCTACCGCAGCGACGCGCCGTGCGCAGTACCTTGCGACACCACACAGCCACGCATCCCCATCGATGCACAGCGATCCTGTGCCATCGAGTGCGGCGCTGAGCAGCCCGATGCCCGTGACACCGACAGGCCCCACGCGCGGTCGTTTATTGGCCATGCCTCTTGGTTCACCGGCCACGCCCAAAACTGCGCCACTGGCGCAGATGCCCTTGGCATGGGCCTGGGAGTAGCACATCATCTGTATCATAGCGCTACGGGACGTAGCTACATACCACGTGATGCTAGCAGCTGGCGCACATCGCCCAAACCGTTTATGTCGCCCTGCGCCACAACGGTGCTGGGTTTACCGCTCATCAGTACGCGCTTGGCCACGCGGTGCAAATCGTCCAGCGTCAGTCGGTCAATGGCCTTGCACATGTCGTTCACCGAAATTTTGTAGCCGTGCACCAACACCTGGCGTCCTAGATCCTCCACCTCGACCAGGCGACTTTCGAGGGCCATGACCAAGCTGCTCTTCAGCTGGTTCTTGGCACGCTCCCACTCGCTCTTTGTGACACTGTTGCGGTACATGCCAGATGTACACAGTTCAAGCTCACGTGCAATCATATACGGAACCGTAGCATTGAAGCTGGGGTGGACACTGGCGGACATGCCAAACAGGCCCGTGTCCGCGTAGCAATGGTGGAAGCTTGCGCAGTGGTCGACAGCATGGTACTTGTTCAGCACATTGATATACAGGCGGCTGTACATGCCCTTACCAGGTCCGCCCGCACTGAAACTGCCACCACCTCCCAACAGCATCTGCATCGTGGCCAACGCATAAATGTCATCATCATGAATAGAAAGGCCTTCGTACGCCACGTACACATGCGTAAACTCGGTCGTGGCATCGGGGATGTACAGCTCACCGCCGGTGTAGCGCGCACGCTCCTTGGCGAGCTGTGCCATCATCGGGTCCTGCGGACCACTGCGCATCGTACCAAAAAGCTCCGATGCCATGGATACAAGTTCTTCATGGGCCATGCCTGCGCCAGCCACAACGATACGCTCAGGGCGGTACCAATGGCGCAAAAACTCGCGCAAGTTGTCGGTGGTCATCACATCCAGACTTTCGAGCGGGCACAGCAGCGGGTGCCCCAACGTGTTGTCCTTAAAGGCCGCAGCGTGCACCAATTCGGGGAGGATCATCTCAGGCTTGCTCCAGATCTCGCTCACCTCCCAGGCGGCGGCTTCGCGCTGCACAGCCAGCTCGGCCGCATCGAGGATCGGATTTTGAATGGTATCGGCAAAGATCTCCAACACCTTGCGCACGTCCTGATTGAACACGGACGATTGGTACATCATGGTCTCGCGCGACGAGGCGCACATCACATTGCCGCCGACCGACTGCATCAGCTGCTCCATGTCCGACGACGACTGTGTGGTCGTGCTTTTGAAGGCCATGCGGTCGAGAATGTGGCTCACACCGCTCTCACCCGGCACCCAAGGGCGCTCAAAGCGCGAGCCTGCATCCACGTACACACCCACGGCGCTAAAGTGACCCGGCATCTCCTCGGTCGCCACACGCAGCTGATTGGGCAGGCTCGATACTTGAATCGAGCTGTGCCGACGAACAGCCGAGCTGCGCAGGCCACGGCATAGCCAAGGTGCTTTCATGCCATGAGCACAGGGCAGCACTGTCGGTCGAGGAACACGCAGCATCGGATCGGTTCCTAGCCGGTGGTCGTACCAATTTTCCGGAGCGCCGCGAGGCACCGGTGGGCTCCTTATGCTGACTAATAAAAACTCGTGGCAGCGACTAGGGTGGATGGATAGCTACTGAATGATTAGGTCGTATGGGCGCATCTCCTCAGGCAGCGTCCAGTTTTCGCGGTAGATGCGTTGTTCGACAGAATTATTGGGTCCCTTGACTTGCATGGTCTTGCGCGCCTGGCGCTGAGACAGCTGGGAACCCGAGTCTGGCAGCGCCGTGGACGTGGCCGTTTCGTTTTGCTGGATCGAGTCCAGCTTGTCCGTGAGGGTCTGCACCGTGTCGGCCACACGCTCCTCGTTGTTTTGCGACAACGCGTTGAGAGCCAGCTCACTAGGGGTCATAAGGCCGGACGACAACGAGAACGACGGAGCGCGGTTGATCGGCTCGCCGCCCGCCGCGTAGTCCGACGAGAACGACATACCACGGTCAATGTGGCCACTGCCGGGGCAGCGCGCATTCATCCACTTCACATTGTCCTCGAGCACACACACACGACCAGCCAAGTCCTCTTCCTCCGACTTGGCCTTGCGGTAAATAACGTGCTGGCACACAGGGTACACGCTCATGGTCAGGTCCGTCGAGTGAACCTTCTGGAGCCACATCACAGACGACTGGACCGACACAACGCGGTCCTGCAGACCGTGCTGGATATACACAGGCACCTTGAACTTGTAGGCCATGTCCTGCACGTCCGCAATGCCGTGACGCAGGCAGAACAAATGACCCACACGGAACGAACCGCGGTGACTGCGAGGGTCAGAATCGACCAGCTGCTTGTACACCTTGGGGTCCTTGTCGACCACCTTCTTGTGGGGCACATACAGCTCCAGACGCTCGGCATACAGGAAACGAATAATGACCGTGAGAAGACGGACGATTGGGCCCACCTTGACGTCCTTCGGGTTGTAGTCAATGATCGGACCCACACCAATCACACCGTCAATCGGGATCTCGTCCATGTCCGTGGTGTCCTCACGGTAGGCCCCGGGATAGTACACCGGGTATAGCGTGGCCACCAGACCACCGAACGACAGACCCAGCAGGAACGTGCGGCGACGGTTCTGCTTGGGCGTCTTGTGACCCAGAAGCTCATCGTCGCGGCGCGCCACATCGTGAATTACCTGGCGCACACCGTCCGTGTAGCCTTTCATCTTCGCCTGGTACACGTGCAGGCCGGTCGAGTACCCATGCGACGGCAAATCCGGCACAATCAGACGATAGCCCGCATCCAGGTAGCGACGCGAGTGACTCGCCAGCGTGCCTGAGTGCACACCTGTACCATGGCAGAACACCATATCCGCCTGACGGCCCGTCGAGCGCTGCGCAAGCTTGTCTTCCCATACCTGGTACCACACAAAGTCCTTGCCATTGGGCATCATCGTCTTAAAGAACGACACCGTTACATCGGGGTTCTCGTGCAGACGCACCTCCATCTTACTGAAAGGCACATCACAGCGGCCGTAGGTACGGTCCTTGGGCTCATACAGGTGCACGTACATCAAGAAGGGTTCGATCCAGACCTCCCAAAGCGTGCGCCAGAGCGAGTACAGGAACGCCACGACCGGGTGGGGCCGCGTCTCCATCTGTTCGACTCCTTCCATGGTGTTGGAATCCAAGTCTGAGTCCGTTGTACTAGGCGCCGGACTTGCTGGGCTCGTTCCGGAGCAAAATACGCTGCGGGTGTGTCGGGACGGGGTGTCGGTGCGCCGAGTGCGTGTATTGACGCTTTCTCATTGGACGTACTAGCGAGCAACCTCCACGTCATACTTTCGTCGCGCATGGATCTCGGCGTGCGTCCGTGGGTTGGGGGCGCGTGACCAGGTGATGAGTAAACATGGCACGCATGAAAAAAAATATACAGTTTCGCTGCCCAGCCTCGCCACGCCACTTCGCCAACGAACTGTACAGCTGCTAAGTCAGCTCACGACGATCGGCCCCACGCAACGCGTTCCACGACGCGTGCGCACAGACATCGAACGCGTGTACTTTCCAGCACGCGCTGATCCCCTCAACGACGGGTGCCGCTGCGCCTGACGGCGTCGCGCAACCCGCCATCATGTCCGGGCACCTCACAAGCCCCGCGCCATCGTCTTCTTTCGCTGTCAAGCGCTCCCACTCGCCTGATCAAGACGTGCTCCGCGCGCCGTCGGACCCACCTAAACGCGTGCGCACCGACTCGCGCCCACCACAGGCCCATGCCTACTTGGCCTCGCTTACCACGTCGGAGCTCGTTGATCTCATTCATCAAATCGAAGATCTTGTCCAAGATACCCCTCTAGCCGCGAACGTACATGCTGTGCTATACCCCAGCGACATGGACGAGCGCCTCGCCACACGCCGGCGCGAGATGGTGGTGCATGCTGAGCCTGTGCCACTGGAACGGACCTCGTCAGCGCCATCGGCACCGCCTGTGTCGGTGCCCGCACCGGCCGGCCCTGGACCTGTGCCCGAGGTGGCCGCCAGTGCCTTGTCCACACCGCTGGAGCCGTCGACGCCCAGCCCAGCGGCTGCACAGCCGCCTTTGACGCCGTCGGTGCCGTCGCCTGCCGTGCCATTGAGCACGCCCAATCGTCCTTATACCCCTTCCATTCCCGTGGCAATGCCTGCGCCCGCCCCGACGAATTTGACCTCGAGTCCTGTACCGACCACAAGCAGCCTGCGTTCGGGCGCTGGCGGCGAAGCGGAGCCACTTACAGGCGGCAGTCATATTTCGTCCCGTATTGCAGCGATTCTGGAGTCCATCCAGAACTCCAACTCGTCCGGGCCCATGCTCGGTCTGCAAGGGCAGCCGCTCGCGCCATCGAAACAAGGCTCGACAACGACGACGGGCGGCCTGTCGTCGCTGCTTAGCAGCTCGTCGCTGCTGACCAACAGTCGCATGCCGGCCAACTCTGCTTTGTCGAAGCTATTGGAGCAATCGTCGTCGGCCAGCAGTCCGCTCACGGCCGCTGCGCCTTCCAGCTCAACGTCGACGTCAGGTCTCCATGACTCGCTAAGCACGTCCATTCGCCCGACGCTCAGCTCTTATACACCCACGTATGGCCTCCATGACACGCGGACCGACGATGCGACGAGCCAGCACGAGTCGCCCCGGATTACAAGTACACTGCCGTCGTACGAGGACATGATCATCGAAGGACTTCAGGCGATCGGAGATGTAAATGGTACACCGCCGCGTATGCTGTTCCACTGGATGGAGGACACGTACCCCCTCATGAAAAACTTCCGGCCGTCGGCGAGCCAGGCGCTGCAGAAGGCGTTCAAGCGTGGGCGACTGCACAAGGCGGGCAGTTTGTACCGTATCAATCCGAACTGGGACGGCAGCAATGCGGGACGAAAACCGACGCGGCGTCCGCAGATCGGCAAGGACCACCCTATGATGGTCAACGGTCCGAAAGGGCCTGCGCCCGCCAGTCCCTACAAGGCGCGTGCGCAATTCGAGGGCGCTGCGGCGTACCGGCAAGCGACATTGCCTCTGCACAAGCAACGGAACTTGCGTCCCTCGTCCAGTTTGCGGCCTGGTCCCAAGCCGTACGGGCAACCGGGCGCTGCGCCCCTCGACAACCCAGCGAGCAGTATTTTCCAGAACGGTGCGGCGGCGGCCGCGCTGCTACTGGCACACCAGCAGCGCATGCGCCATGCCACTGGCAGCGATGGCAGCACTCCGTCCGCGCAGGATCTCACGCCATCGCTCACTTCCTTGGTACAGCAACTGCGCTCGTCGACGGGCGGGCATGGCGATGGTCCCAGCGCCTCGACGCTTTCGAGTATGCTGGCGTCCGCCCTTCTCAAACATGCACAGCGCCCATCGGAAGGCCGCCCGGCCGTGTCAGATACGCCCTCGCTGGGGCTTAGCAGCACGCTGCCATCAGCTTCGTCGCCGGTGCTACAGTCCCTCACGCGCTTGCTGGGCACTTCGCGCACCGAACCAGGAGCGCCAGGCGATGGGCGCCCAGCCGAGGAATCTGCGCCGCCTGGGCCGTCCACAGCCTCGGTGCTGCCCGCCACCGGTCCTGGATCGCTGTCCGCCTCCATTGAGACGCTTGTGCGTCAAGCCTCCCGGGCGGCGCAGCAAGCGCAGAGCGCTGAAACGATGGGAGGTGCGCCGTCTGTCCCCGCAGGCACGGGTCCTTCTGCGTCGCAGGCAGACCTGGATGCGGCCGTGTCGCAAACATTGGAAGCCGCGTTCCAACAAATCGATCCTACCACCGGCAAGGGACTCGGCACGGATGCCCAAGGGGCAGGGGCGGGCTCTGTCTCAGAGCCGCCGCTGGAAGCGGGTGGCGACTTGGAAACGAGCGGCGACCTGGGCGGTATCAATTTGGCCGACTACAGCGATGCTTTGCGCACGCTATCAGCAGCGCTCGCTGGCTCCCGCGACGATGGCGATGACGAAGAGGCCCAGCGGCTGGCGGATGAACAAGCCATTGCCGATGCCGAAGCCGATTATTCGGGGCACGAGAGCGACGACCATGACGGGGGCGATGGCCAGGGCCTGGATGAAGGGGATGAATCGAGTTCTGGGCGCATGGAAGCGCTGCTCAAGTCGTATGGGATTGATGTATCGAATGAAGCGCTGCAGCACCTTACCGAGACGCTGCGCGACCCATCGACCTCGGTGTCGGACCTCACCGAGGCCAGGGATGCACACGCGGCGCCCTTGAACGAGGCGCCTCCTGCCAACGAGGAAGCAGGCTCTGCCGACGCAGCATCGGCGCCTGGTGCTTCCGAGTCGACGGAGCTGGGTGCAGCTCTGTTGGACAGCGATGCGTCCGAGGCTGCGAAGAACGCTTCGATTCAATCCCAGCTCGAGGCGCTCATTGCCAGTCTCGCTGCCGAGAGCGACGCGTGATAATGTTGTATAGGTACCTATTCATGAGGATCATCTTGTCCGAGTTGGAGTATGTGACGCGCTTCATCCAGCTTGGGGCGCACCCAGGAACTACCACTGAGCTCAATCGAGGTGGCCAGCGCCTTGCTGACGGTCTGCCACAACGACTCGTTCTCAGGGTCGTGCAGCAACTCGTCCGCCAGTTCCACGCCCCGTTGCTCGTCGCGCTCCGTAGGGCTGGGCGTCACACTGTGCGCCAAGATGTATTGCAGGAGCCGTGGACCTCGTTGCGCAAACAGGCGCAGCACACGCGCCGGGTTGGCGTGGATCGATTTCTCCTCTACGTTCGCCGCACGTAGCAAAGGACCGAGGTTCACGCCATACGCCACAGGCGGGTCATCCGGCTCCGTCTCGGTCGTTTGCAACAGTGTTCGGCGGAACGCAAAAAAGGCGTCCATGCCTTCCCCCATGAGCATCTCGCGCACAGCGCCATCCGTCACACCATCACGCAGCGCAAAGGCACGGATGAGGTTGGCGCCCAGCGCCCACAGGTCGCCAGACGGGCCCATGCGACGACCGAGCCTACTCACCTCGAGCTCCGGAGGCGTCCAATCGTAGCTGAGCAACTGAATCATTCCATCGTGCTGCCGCGAACCACGAAAAGGCGACGCGTTTTCAAAGTCGATAATATACAGCTCCGCATTTCCGTTGAACATGAGGTTTTCCAGTTTGATGTCGCCGTGCATCCAGCCATGGGAATGCATACGCCACAGTAGGCGAATGGCATCCACAAACACGCGCAGCACCACCGGGTACAATTCGTCGTCATTGCATCCGGCAATGGCAAAGAAAGCTTCTTCCGGAAAGTCTTCCTCCAAACGCACAATCTTGCCATCTTCGGTACGCAGCACATGCGGCGTGACGAGACTCTGGCCCGGCGTTAAGGACTCGGCTTTTTGCAACTCATCCAGGATATCATCTTCGTAGTGTTTACGAAGGTCGTTTTCGTACTCACGCGCATACACCGGGTCCACCATCTCGTTGTAGGCACTGCGCAACTTTGACTCTACGCTTTTGATTTCCATCGCAGCGAAAAAGTGGCCATGCTCGTCCATGGCCCAGCGTCGACGCTTTGCGGCCGAGAATACACGGTTGTCGGGCGTCGTGATCAGGTAGCTCATACCTGCTTTCCCATTTTGCCCGGGTGCGTAGAATAGGCGCACACTCAGGCTATCGCTCGTCTCGCCCTCCCGAAAGGGACCCTCCTCGTCATAGAGCGTGCCTTCGACATCCTCAATGGTGCGCCGCGGCCGAAGGGGGAGAATATCCAGGTTGCCGTACAGCGGGATCGGCGGGCCCATACTCGACATGCTCAGTGGCTCCGGCGAGCCACTGCGGGGTGTAGGTACCCGATCCTTTTGCGCCGAGCGCAGAAGGTGCGAACGTCGGTACCGCCGTGTTTGCACGGTCGGCTCCAGCATAGTCTGACGCTGCTGCATCCCAGGAAGATGCACCGTGGAAGCCTGCGGCGTCTTGACATCCTCTTCTTCTTCCAAGATCTCTGAGGCCACCACGGGGGGCGCGCCAACGTGCGCCTGCTCGGCCAGCGCTGCTGTCAGCGCTTCCTCCAGCTTCGCCGGTGACGACGCATCGAGCTTGCTGGACGTCGCTGATACAACGAGCGGCGACCGGAGCGGTGGCGAAAAGGCACCGGGTGAAATTAACGTCAACGGTGACGCCCCCGTCCTAGGGTCTGGGCGGCGCCTTGGCGACGAACGTAGGGTCCAGGAATTTTGACTCTCCGGCTTGGCCTTTAGCATGGAATCATAGCTGTCCGCCCGTTTCGTTCTGAATGCATCTGAGTCGAAGCCACTGCCCCCCACGGGCAAGCCAAGCGCGCTCGCATACTTGTGCGATCCCATCTTATCGTTCGGCTGCTCCGCCGGTAGCAACGTGTAGGCGCTTCGCACAAAGTTGCAAGGTGTACCCAACGCTTCGCAAAGGAACTTAGCCCAACGCTCTTTGTCTTTGCCTAGGAAAAGCGAGGCATTGCGTCGCTCTGAATTGCGACGCGACATTAAGGGCCGCTGCGAGTCCGCACCACGCTCGGTCATCGTGGCAGGGGCCGATAAATCCGCCACACAGGCCAAGTCACTTTGTCACGCGCAATTATGGGGCATGCCAGATCGGGCTCGTTCTACACCGATCTAGGCGGATCTATAGCCACTCAAGACGCCGGGTTGATCCGCGCCCGAGCCAAACAACTGTACAAAGATCTCACCGCCAGGTACGTCCAGAGGTCCAATATCAGCCTCACGCAGCGTATGCTCACGCTCTGAGAGCGGCGTCTCAGGCGTCAGACTAGCCAGGGCACGCTCGATGCGCCGCGAACGCTCGCGTTCCCAAATCTCATGGAACGCCAGGGTGAGGCATCGTAGACCCCAAAGATAGCCTGCATCGGGCTGGTCACGGTGCGCAGGTGGGTGTCGACCGATCGGCAATACCTGCTCCTCGAGCGTCGAAGGAGGCCTACCGTCGTGGTCGTCCGGGCAATAAAAGTCGGATCCCGTCGTGCAGTGCGCAAAGTCGATGATACGAATCTTCATATGGCCTCGTCGCCCGCATCGGCGATGGTGTACCTCTGGCACTTGTGCTGCATCGGTCACGGCAGGCGACGGAAGCGTGAGGATGGGCGTGGTGGTACTTGACGACGCCGTCGAGGAGCCCTTCATGGACAGCTCTCCAAACGCCTCACTGCCACCTGTGGCTGTCGACGCCAGGTCACTGGCATCCGACTGCGTGGATCGCGAAAGCACATACGGTTGACCCGTCGCACCGGGCAGCTGTGCCTCGAACGCTCGCAGCAGCGCGTTCTGCCGCCGCAGGTCGCCGTCATAGATGAGAAGCAAGCTGCTTGCATAAAATCGGTAGCCCTTGAGCTTGCACACATGTCGCGCCAGCTGGTGAAGCTTGTCCACCATTACAGGCACATGTTGGATTAAGACCTGGTATCCATTGTGGAAAAACTGCTCGAGTACGGCGGTGAATTGGTCTGCCTTCACATCTCGCCCGTAATACTTGTCTTGAAATTCGAATTGCCCCGTTCTAGCATCATACATCTGCATACCACAAATCCGCACACCGTGTGTGCAGCTTGTGGTCTTATTACACTTGTTGGTCTGACTCCGTTTCTTGGCGTCGGTCGCGTCGACGCCATATTGCCGCGTGCCCATCTTGAGGTCCAATACACATGGCGCTTTCAAGCCACCCGTCAAGTCCTCGAGCAGAATAAACTGCTCTTGCCGCGCAGGGCCCGAGTCGGCTGTGTGTGTAGGAGCTGGGGGCGTCGCAGGCGGGCGCGGCGTGTCCTTCTGCGGCCCTTTAGGGCTCGGAAGCATAGCGTCATCCTGCGTTGTGAATGGTGGCCAAGCACTATCACTGCTGCTGTGTCGGTTCTGGCGCCATGCCTCGACAGCACCACGCATGTGTTGCTCATCTGTATGTTTGTCTTCGTCCCAAGACTTTACATACCGCTGCTCCGACCCTGGCGAGCCATGGATCGAGTGTTTCGAACGGTGGTGCCGCGTCTTGCTTTGTCGGAAGACCTCTCGGATGACCTGCTCCTGTAGACGCCGGTTGACTAATGTGCTGCCCTTTCCATAAATCGAATGATCCAGGGAAGAGCAGCTGGTCTTACCGTCACAATGGACTGGATAGCCTACCTTGCGCGATTGCTTGACAAGCCACTCGGGCAAAATGTGCTGGTTGCGGTCAATTTCTACTTCCGGCACTTCATTCTCCATGTCTTTTTGCCCCTCAAACACTTTGCGACGAGACACAGCACCCTCTTCTTCCATGGCATCCCGGTCACGATGAAGCTGACGGTATGTGACATTCAACACGCCCAAATACTGCGGCACAAATGCCAGCATATCTGGATGGTCCCGCTCGAGAGCCTCATAAAACTGATTCTCTCGCGAAGTCAGCGGCTTGCAGACAGCGCGGCGCGAAAATTGAAATATATGGCTGTGTCCACCCACCTGATGGTGGAAAGGTTGGAGCTGCACGACACTAGGCGGTGGCTCGCTCGAATCCTGTACATGGTGGTGGTGGTGGTGGTGGCGAGAATGTGACGGTTTCGATCCCGTGGCATCCGGCACAAGATGGGGGGACGGGATCGAAATGGACGGTCTCGAGGGTCCGGCCACATCCGCGTAGCGGTCAAGCTGCGACGCTGTGCGCTCGCTGGTTGTATCCTGCTCGCTGGCCGTATCACTGTCAGAGGTACTTTCGTCGGTGGACGTATCATACAGTGTTGGTGCATAAGTGTCCTGGAAATCGTCTGGATTCTCATACATTGTCGTAGAGGATGAATCTGTGGGCCCCCGAGCAGCCTCTGCATGCGGGCTTGGGTCTAGGCTTGAAACGCCTGACGTGCTTCCTGGCAGGCCTGCTTGGATCGGCTGCGCAGGCGCTGTCATTACACCTTCCGAGAGTTCAGGTACACACGACGACGACTCGCTTGGCATCTCGACACTCGGCACCGGCGATACGGTGGGCGTTGTCACGCCTGGTGTCTGGGTCGCCATAAACAGCTGCAGGGACAGTGTCGCCTTGCGACCACTCCCCATACGTGGCGAGAGCAACTTTTCAGGACTGCCTCTCGATTCCTGTCCTGGGCCTGACCAAGTCTCGGGGGCATCTGTACGACTGCTGCTTTGGGTATCTTGCGCATGGTCTCTAGGTGCAGCGCTACTTGCAGCGCTCGCAGGCGTCGGTTCACTTGGATCCCTTCCGTTCATACTCTATGACAGAGTATCACGGCCTTACTGCGAGAGGGCTCACAGCGACGATGGATATCTCCTGGTTGCCCAGGCACGTAGCGCTCGCGCAGGCCGATCGTTGGAGACGCACGCGAATCAAAATATGCTCGTGCGCGGTGGAGGAGCCTCCCGCTTTGGGTATGCGCACGTGGCACTACCACGTGGGTACCTGTCGTCCCAAAACTATACCACATCACGTGCAGAGTAGGCGGAGGCCAACCTCCTGGCGGACACGTTGCCTCTTCTAGCATCCTCACCAAGTGGTTCAGTATCGCCATGCCTGTCCAGGGGGTTTCTTTCAAGCGTTACGTTGAGGTTGGCCGCGTGGCCCTCATCACCAAGGGTGAGAGCAAGGGCAAGCTCGTCACCATTGTTGAGATTGTTGACCAGAACAGGGTATGTATGACATGAGGCGCATGTGCTGTCAGGAGCTATGGTTATGCTCCCGACACATACTTGCGCCACCGTGAAAGAATGGAATGCTGACATGGCAGGCTGTTGTTGACGGTCCCTCGACTGGTGTGCCCCGTCAGGTCATGGCCTACCGTGACATGACGCTCACCCGCTTCGTCATCAAGGTGCCCCGCGCTGCCGGTACCCCGGCCGTGAAGAAGGCCTTCGACGCTTCGGGTGTGGCCGAGAAGTGGGCTGAGAGCAAGTGGGCGAAGACCCTGGCTGCTCGTGAGGCCCGCAAAAACACGACCGACTGTACGTACTATGATGCCTTGCTTACTCTGCAGTCGAGCGCTTCACCGTCCAGGTGCTTAAGAAGCAGCGCCGTGCCATCCTTGGCGCCGCTGCCAAGAAGGTGCAGGCCTAAACTTGACACAATATGACTCTAGGGCCGATTCCACTGAGCCCCAAAACGTAGCAGCGGTTCCGAGCACAACGGCCGTCCTTTTGGCGTTGTATCATTGTGCTATTATTCCCTGGAGAGCAGTGCGCCTCTCATGCGCCTGACATAGTTGTCAATGGCATCGTATGTCATGGATTGAACCTTGGTCTCGTAGCCTAGTCATGTGCCGCGGCCGGAATGGGTCGCCCGCGCGGCGCGGTAGGCACTCCACAGTCGACGCCCACGTCTGCTATGGCCGCCGCAGGTGAGGCGGAGGATCGCCCTGCGCCCCTCACGGCACAGGAACAAGGCATGTTTCCATTACTCATGCATGCAGATGATGTATTGAAGGCACGTTTGGCCGCAGATGAGAAGTATGTCCGCCGGATTGCCAAGCGCGTGGCGCACCTGGCCAAATGGGAGACCGACACGGAGCGGTATGTATTTGCCTCGGCATATTGACAGCGTAGGGATGCTGTGTCGCTGCTGCTCGACACAGACCTCAAGCTCTTTCGCCAGCACATCGAGCGACTCCACGCAAGTGCCGACTCTACGACAGCCCGTGAAATTCAGGCCTACGAGCGTGAGGCCGAGAGTCTGCGTATGTGCCACCTATCACTGACCTTCAGATCAACAGTGTGAACAGGAAAAGGCCCAAGTGAGCGAACTCAAGGCAGAGTTAGAGCAGGCCCAGCTTGTCCGTGCGCAAAAGCTGGAGTACAATGATATTGCACGCAAGATCCTCGTATACCCAACCCCTGAGGCCATGGACGCGTATGTATGAACGACTGATCTGTAGAAAGCTCCAAGGACTACGGGACCGCATCCAATCGCTCCAACAGGACGTGGAGCACTATGATCAGGCGCATACATCGGCCAAGAGCGGACTCCAGGATGTGAGTGCTACTCTCAGTGCTCTACACGCCAGTGTCTCTGCCTCGCTAGGTACGACCACGGCGCGCGCACAGGAACAGCCGTCCGTTTCTAAGTCTGTGCACAGTGCCGATGAGTCGGCGTCTCTGAAGCGCAGCCATGAGGAGGTGCACAGTAACGCCTCCGGCACGGATCCGAAGCGGCCCAAGGGCGCTGGTACGGAGTCTCCCGAGGGATCCTCGACCGCGTCCTGAGCCGCGGCACGTTGGGAGGCTTTTCTATCTTCTAGCACGATTGTAAGCATATCTCTCGTTGCCCAGGGGGTACGACTCGCAGCCATCACGGATGGATTCTACTACAACAGTACAGGCCGCGACGTAGAGGTCTCGGGTGCTGCGAGGTTTTGATGCTCGTTAAGAGCAAATGGCCATCTCCTGCCATGCCGGCACGTCTGAGTGGGTGATGCCATTAGTAGAAGTAGCCCAGGATCTTGCCGGCCACGTGTTTCCGGCGGGCCTCCTCGTGGTCCATAATACCCGACGAGGTAGTCAGGACCACGAAACCGAACGAACGGGCGGGAAGCATCGACGAAACCCAGCCCTCGATCTCGTTCAGAGGAACGGGGTAGCGAGGCGAGATCACACCGCACTTGTTAATACGGCCAATGAGCTGGACGACGACCTTGCCAGCACGGTGGTCGTCAATGACCTCAAAGTCGCCAATGTAGCCTGCGAGTGTTAGCATCTGGATCACAACGAAGCGTATCGCATGTGGCAGCCACGGCAGACTAGGCCTATTACGCGAAACACCCGTACGAATGGCATTCATCACGGGTGGTAGCTGGCCGCGTTGCTTTCTCGGAATCTTAAAGAAGGACACTGGTGGAAGCGAAACCCAATAGTCCAACAGTTATAATTCCGAGTGGCGCATCTGCCGGGCCACAACATGCGAGAATCGCAGGAGGGTACATACCGTGCTTCTGCATCACACTGAGGAACTTGATGACCACCTTCGACGAGGGGCGGATAAGAACCTGGCGCTTACCGCGGCGCTCAGCGTTAACGATGCTCACGAGGGCGTCGTTCTAGGACGTGCGTTAGTCACATTCACAAAAGAGACACATACCAGAACCGAGATCCTGACCATAGTGTACTTGAAGGTAGCGAGAAGAAAATGGCGAGCCACCAGCGTGTGAATTCGCACCGGCGCCGGGGGCATTTTTCGAATTGTTGGCGTATTCCTCCGCGACGCCCCAGGATTGTAGTAGTTCACGTGATATGGTCAAAACTGCATGCCACACGCCGCAGGAAGGTCGAGGGAGCGTAGACCCGGCGAGCCCAGCTTTTCCCCTAACTCTTAGCACAGTATGGTATGTGGTCACATATGCTTGGAGGCATGTGCGTCGTGCGCACTGTAAAAAGACGCCAGTATGGTGCGCGGTGATGGATAGACGTTGTATCTCTGACGCTGCGTGTCCACCCAGCGCCGTAGACAGCGCTTTCCACTCGAGATGTGCACGACTGCCATGGCCTCAGAGTCGTCAGAGAATGGGACTAACAGCTTTGCAGGGTCGCGTCCGCACCAAGACCACCAAGCGCGCCGCTCGCGTTCTGATTGAGAAGTACTACCCCCGTCTTAACCCGGTGGACTTCCAAACCAACAAGAAGGTGATCGACGAGGTGGCCATCATCCCCTCGAAGCGCCTTCGCAACAAGATCGCCGGCTTCACCACCCACCTGATGCGCCGCATCCAGCGTGGTCCCGTCCGTGGCATCTCGTTCAAGCTCCAGGAGGAGGAGCGTGAGCGCAAGGTATGTACCATGTTCTTGGGTCGGCAGCTAACAATCGCAGGACCAATACGTGCCCGAGGTGTCGGCTCTGGACTCGTCGGTCAACCCCATCGAGGTCGACCCCGACACAGAGGAGATGCTCCACAACCTGGGCTTCGACAACCTGCCCGTCACTGTCACGGCCCCTATCACTGCCCAGCAGCTTCCGGAGCGCAAGGGTCGCTACGTGCCCGGTGCCGGTCGCCGTTAAGCCACTGGCTTGCTAGCGGTGGTGTTGTCCTAGTCTCGCTGGTGACATAGCTCAGCGACACTAAAAATACATCATGTAATGCATGTTACTTTCCACATACGCCGTGGGGCTCAAGTCGATTTCGACCACTGGTATCTATAGCCTCGCCCTGTAAGATGCATTGATGCACGAGACACTGTGTGAACGCAGCTAGGGCATGGTATGCGCCCGCTCGGGGCTGGGGCCTGGCCGTGGGTTCTCCACATGGCCGCGGGCCGTGCCCTGGGCGAGAAGCACAGCCCACAGCGCAGGTGCCTTGGCTCCTGGCCGTGATGGACCAAAAGTATCACCAGTGGTGTCAGACGTATATGCGTGCAAGCCCTTCGGTACGCACAAATTCTAATACTTCAGGGCTTGTATTGTTTCTACAACGGCTCCGTATGTATGCTCGCACGGTCGGCTGACCAAGACAGGGGGAGAATGGGGATGCAGTGACCTGCTCTGAAGCCCATGGTGCGTGCCCTTCTACTTATAATAGGCTATGCTATGCTCATTGCTGCGCTGCACGGAAAGTATGTGGTGCCGAATGACTGACAGCCCAGCCAAGCCGACTTTGACGGACTGTTGTCCTTTTTCCTCCATTTTCGCAATGAACGCGGCCTAATGATGTGGCAGGTTCGCCAACACCGTGGCGGACAGCTTTATGTGGCTGATGATGCTACCGACTGTGCCACTGATGGCGGTAGGTCTACGCGTGTTGGTGCTGACCGGCAGACATTGATATTGCTACGGCCCTCTTCCAGGCCCAGCGCATCTGGCCCCATGGCTCCGAGCGTTTCCCAGCAGGAGCCTATAGGAACGAGGCTGCGCGAATCTGTGACGCTCTTCTAGCGCACTGCATTCATCCTCATCTGTTGGTCCCTTTGCTGGGCGATTGGTGCGACACTGACAGCAAAGAAAACCGACGGCTGTACGACTCGACGCGCAGCTCCGACTTTATTTTATCGTCGTTTTTGCTATTTCACATGAAGCACCCTGATCCTCATGCGCGAGCGCAGTGGCAGCGTGTTTTGGAGTCCACACTCCAAGTGGCCCTATCTCAGATGCAAGCGACGAAGACGGGCTTGCTGGCCGACTTTCTCGTGTACGATGGCCGCCATGGCTGGCATCCAGCCAAGGGAAAGCACTTGGAGTCGAAGCATGACGGCGACATGAGTTGGAATGCCTGTCGAACGCGTACGTCACGATTCTACGTCTGACAAGCAGCTTGGCGTCTCGCGCACTATTACGCTGTCTCGGGCGATCAGCGCATCCTGCCTCTTTTGCAGACCATGCTGAAGACCCTCATGGGCTGCCAATTCCCAGCTATACCCGCGGGCCTCCGTCTGAAGGACGGCAAGCCCCTTGTCGACTACTCGTCTCGTGCCTTTATTGCCCCAGCCGGCTATTTGGCCTACGCACTCGGGGACGGCGCCTCTCACATGATGGCCATTCGCGCTCTCGATGATGAAGAGGCAGACTACTTTGGCGACTCTATCGACCTGGTGATCGCCGAGGAAGCCATGGCCGCGTCCGTGTGGCTCCAATAGGGTCGTGCTAGCCAGAAGAACACCACGTGGCATGCCTCGCGCTGCGCTTAGGCCATTCATGACGCCCAGGTAGGGCTTACCGTGCTCGCTTTGTGTGCGGACCATGCGAACGCGAGTGAGACATTTGCTGCATCATGTGCGGCCCTTGTTCACTGCGTGTCGTTCTCTAGCAGCAAATCATCCCTCCAAACGGTTGGACGCGATCGCTGCAGCTACCGCGGACGCGGTATCGGAGAAGGCCGCCCTTCGTATGCCACCCCCTTCGGCGCCTTCTTTGCCCTTTTACACGTTTCGAGCGCCCACAGGAGCTATTGAAAAAGCTGTCGAAATGTGGGCCCCAGAGCATGGCGCGCATGTAAGTGCGCCACGCCTGCACTACCTTACGCATCGGCACGACGTGGACACGCTCGTTCCGCCTGCCCTACGATCGTTAAGCACGTTGTATCGCACAGTGGGGCTTGATTTAGAGTGGGAATTCGGGCTGCATGTGGGTCGCACGGCTGTGATGCAGCTTGCTACGGCCACCGACATTTTTGTGATTCAGCTGTCGCGTATGTCGACGCTTCCGACCTGCCTAGTGGACATGCTGCAAGATCCAACTATTCACAAGGTCGGCGTGGCTGTCCAGCAGGACTTGACCAAACTATATCGAGACTTTAAGATCCAGTCGGCAGGCGGACTGGAACTCAGTAGGGTGGCCGGTGAGCTGGATGCGGGGCGCTGGCCCAAGCGTCGGACACTGATCAGTCTGCGCGAGCTCTGTGTGACCTATTTGAAACAGGACCTCGACAAAGGACCTGCGCGCATCAGTGCTTGGACGCGCGTGCCACTCACCGACACGCAGCTGGCCTATGCTGCGTCGGATGCGTACGTCTCTTTGGAACTCTTCCATGCGATCTTGCTAGGTGCTCAGGCGCAGCGGCCCTGGTCCTATGCACAGATCAGCGACGCACTTACTCGAGCGATGCGGCCACGCGTGCGCCCTCCCAGTTCGCCTACGCGCAAGGGGCCCCTGGCCCATGAGCGTGCGTGGCAGACGTGGGCCGAGGGGAGCGATCTGGCAACCCTCGCCCAAGAGCGGCACATCCAGTTGACGACGGCGGCTACCTACGTGGCCAAGGCCCTACCTGGTGCCTCGATACCCGAAGAGCAGCATGCTGCCTTGTACGAACGACTTCGCGCTGAGTTCTCAGCGCCGTGCTTGCTCCCTGTGACGATTCGCCATGCCAAACAATTTGCAAGACTGGGCGTCTTTACCTACCAAGAGCTCTATCACATGGTGCAAGTGCTGCGGGACCAAGCCTAAGCAAAGGCCTCGCCCAGGCCCTTGTCATTGCAGGCCTGGTTGAGGGCCTGCTTGGCAGCATCGGTGCCCTTCTCGCAAGTCTCACGGAGCGTCTGCACCTGCTCGGGCTCCAGCGCCGCGCACAGCTTGTCAATAGCATCGAGCTGCTTCTCCAGCACGGCGGCCGAGGGCGACGTGCCCTCCGGCTGGAAGTAGTTGGCGCCCGTGACAATGTTGCGAATGGTCTTCTTCTCACGCTTGAGGTTCTTCTTGGCGGCCTCACGCACCTTCTTGGCGGCTTCGCGCTCGGCCTTCTCGGCCTCCTCCTTGGCCTTGGCCTCCTGCGCAGCCTTCTCGGCCTCCTCCTTCTTGCGCTGCTCCTCCGCGGCCTTGTCAGCGGCGCTCATGCCACCAGCCATGCCGGGACGGCCCTTGTTCTTCTTGGCCTCACGCGCCGCACGCTCCGCCGCACGGAACGCCTTGATACGCGGGTCCACCGAGAGCGCCTTGTCCACAAGGTTGCGCAAACGGGCGTTGTCCTCCTTCTTGCGGCGGGCGCGCTCGTTGCGGTTCTTCTTCTCCGTATAGCGCTTGTCGTCACGGTTGTCGCTACCCTCGTTCACCTCCTTGTCCAGGTACTCGAAGCTGCGCCAGCTGTCAAAGTTGTAGAAGAAGTTGTAAAAGTCGTCCACCTCTTCCTTGGTGCTGTCAGCGTTACCGAGCGACGGCACAGGGGTCTCTTTCGAGAAGCGAGCCTCGCGCTCGAACACAGGGCCCCAAAGCTCGTAGAAGCGCTCGGGGCTCTCCTTGCCGGTGGGCACATCGTCATCATCGACGCCCTCGTCGACACTGTCGAACTGACGGCGCTTCTCGGGGTTCGACAAGATCTCGAACGACTTGGCCACACACTTGAAGAACGAGTCGTCGCTAAGACCCGTGGCACCCACCTTCTTATCAGGGTGGTGCTTAAGCACCTTCTTGCGGTGCGCAATCTTGATCTCGTACGGCGTGGCCTTGTAGCGGCGCGACGACAGACCCAGCACAGCGTAGTGGTCCAGCGACTTCCACTCCTTCGGATCGCTCTCCAGAAGCTCGGCGCTCTCAGGCTCCTCCCCAATGTCATTGTCGAGCTCATCGACCTCGGCGTTGGCGGCCTCGTGGTCGGCCAGACGCTGCTTCATCAGCGCATCGTCCTGCTCGAACGTGTTCTGGTTGAGGCGGCGGCGGAAGTAGCCCAGGAAGCCTTCGCCCGTAGGCGTCAGCACAGTCTTGTCAAGCGAGACGCCCGACGTCGAAGCGGCAGCCGGCGCGTAGTTCGCCGGCGCGGGCGGCAGAGCAAAGGGCAGGTCGACAATGGCAGCCATAATGGAGAAGAAGTGGATCCTGGCTCGGTCGGTAGGGCCGCGGCCTGTTCCTTCCACGTGACACACGAGGGCGGCCGACGACTGGTGTAGCGTGAAGCGCCTTGTACAACGATGATCGATCTTCAGCTGCTGCAAGTGGAAAAGGGCGGCAACCCGGACCTGGTGCGCGAGTCTCAGCGCAAGCGTGGTGCTTCGGAGGAGCTCGTCGATGAGGTGCTCTCGATGTATAAGCACTGGGTCTCGCTGGAGTTCCAGCTGAACAACATGCAGCAGGAGGTGAACGCGATCCAGAAGGCCATCACTGCCAAGAAGAAGGCCAAGGAGGATGCTGATGCTGAGCTATCGCAGAAGAAGGAGATGGATGCAAAGATTCTTGAGTTCAAGCCGCAGGTGGCCGAGGCCGAACGCGCCATGCGTGCCAAGGCGGTGACGATTGGCAACATTGTGGGTGACCATGTGCCTGTGTCGCAGACCGAGGACGACAACGTGGTCATGCGTACGTGGCACCCGGATGGCCCCAATGGCCAGTTTGAGAAGAAGAGCGGTATTTTGTCGCACCACGAGGTGATGTACCGCCTGGAGCTTTTCGACACGGAGCGCGGCGCGAAGATCGCAGGTCACCGTGGCTTCTACTTGACTGGCGACGGTGTGGACCTGAACCAGGCACTGATCAACTACGGTCTCGACTTTTTGCGGAAAAAGTCGTACAAGAAGATTATGACGCCATTCATGATGCGCAAGGAGCACATGGCCAAGACGGCTCAGCTGGAGGACTTTGACGAGGAGTTGTACAAGGTCACCGGCGATGAGGACGAGAAGTATTTGATTGCCACGTCCGAGCAGCCCATCTCCGCCTTCCACTCCAACGAGTGGTTCGACCGGCCGGCCGAGCAGCTGCCGATCAAGTACGCCGGCTACTCGACGTGCTTCCGCAAGGAGGCCGGCTCGCACGGCAAGGACACCTGGGGCATTTTCCGTGTGCACCAGTTTGAGAAGATTGAGCAGTTCTGCATCACCGACCCTGCGAGCTCGTGGGCGATGCTGGATGAGATGCTGGCCAACTCGGAGGAGTTTTACCAGAGCCTGCAGATTCCCTACCACGTTGTGGCCATCGTGTCGGGCGCGCTGAACAATGCGGCTGCGATGAAGTACGACCTGGAGGCTTGGTTCCCCTTCCAGGGCGAGCACAAGGAGCTTGTCTCGTGCTCGAACTGCACCGACTACCAGAGCCGCCGCCTGGAGGTGCGCTGCGGTATGAAGAAGCAGGGCGACACCAAGAAGCAGTACTGCCACATGCTCAATGGTACGCTGTGCGCCACCGAGCGTGCGCTCTGCTGCATTGTCGAAAACTGGCAGACCCCGGAGGGTCTTCGCATCCCGCCGGTGCTGCAGCCCTACATGCAGGGACGTGACTTTTTGCCATTCACGCGGGTACGTGCTACCTACTCACAGCCAGGAGCTTCCCAAGGGCACGACCAGCCAGAAGCGCAAGTAGACACTTAGTAGCTGCGGCCAAACATGGTCCAGCGCTTCGCGGGCTTCCCACACTGCGGGCACACATGGCCCTCGATCGCCGGGTAGGGCGACTGGTCGAAGGGAATGCACAACGACTTGGCACCCATCGACGGCGCACGCTCGTCCTGCGCCTCGCCCGCGAGCGCAATGCGGGCACTTCGGTCCTTGATCTGGTCCTCGCACGCCTCCTCCTCGCACCACGGAATGATCACGTGGTTCTTCTCGTTCAGTGTGGGAGTAAACGCGTCCCACGACGTGACGACCTTGCGGTGTGCGCGGAATTCGGCCTCGGCCTTGGTGAACATGTCGCGCTGGATGGTCTCCAGCAGCTCCGGCACACTGGTCTCCAGCGATTCGAGCGAGAGCTGCGTCTTGACACCCGTGTCGCGGCGCACGGCCATGGCCGACTGGCTCTCCAGGTCCTTGGGGCCGACTTCCAGGCGCAGCGGCACACCACGGAGCTCCCAGTCGTTGAACTTGAAGCCGGGGTTGTAGTTGTCACGCAGGTCTGCGTGCACACGGAGGCCACGGGAGCTCAGCTGCTCGGCAATGTCACCACACGTCTTGTTCACGCGGTCCTTCACATCTTGAGGCACCTTGACACCCAGACCACAGGGCACCAATACCACTTGGATCTGCGACACACGCGGCGGCATAACGAGACCCTTGTCGTCACCGTGCACCATGACCATCACACCAATCGTGCGCGTGGAGAGACCCCACGAGTTCTGCCACACGTGCAGACGGCCTTCCGGCTTGCCGCGCGTCTCGTCCGTGGCCTTGGGGTCCTGCACCGTGATATCAAACATGCGGCTAAAGTTCTGGCCCAGCCCGTGCGAGGTACCGCCCTGGATACCACGGCCGGTCGTCGGCACATAGCCCTCGACCGTGGTGGTGTACAGACCACCGGCGAACTTCTCCTTCTCACTCTTGATACCAGGCACCACAGGAAGGGCAAGAAGCTCTTCGTACACGCGCTGGTACAGGCCGAGAATGTGACGCACCTCCTCGTCCGCCTGCTCCTTGTGCAAGTGCGCCGTGTGGCCCTCCTGCCACAAGAACTCGCGCGTACGCAGGAAGGGCTGGGGGTGCTTGAACTCCCAGCGAACCACGCTGTTCCACTGGTTCAAACGCAGCGGCAGGTCGCGGTGGCTCTGAATCCACTTGGCGTAGTAGGGGTACATCACCGTCTCCGAGGTCGGGCGAATGGCCACAGGCTTCTCCAAATCCGACTTGCCCGCCTTGGTAACCCACGCCACCTCAGGAGCAAAGCCCTCAATGTGATCCTTCTCACGCTCCAGCACATCCGACGAGACGAACATGGGGAAGTAGCAGTTTTGCACGCCGATCTTCTTGATCTCGTCATCGAAGAAGCGCTGGATGCACTCCCACACAAAGTAACTCCATGGCTTAAGAATGTAGCAGCCACTCACGTCGTAGTAGTCGAGCATGTCACCCTTGCGCAGCACCTGCTGGTACCACTCGGGAAAGTCGAGGTCCTTGCGCACCGTAATACCGATGAGCTCGGCATCGGCAATCTTCGCATCGACCTTGGCCTTGGGCGCAGGCTTCGCCGCGGGAGCCGCTGGCGCAGGCGCCTGCAGCGAGCTGAAAGCCATCGTGTCCAGCGGCACATGGGTCTCCGACAAATAGGCCACCAGGGTCGCACCCGTCACAAACACGGTCTCGCTCGCCGAACGAGCATGCACGGCGTACGTCGCATTGGAGTCGACCATGTCCTGGTCCACCAGCACGCGCAGTTTGCTGGCATTGTCTGTGGTCACAGAAAAGGGCGACACATCGTCCTTGGTCGCACCCAGTGTCGCGTGCAGGAGCTCAGGCACAGCCAACCGAAGCTCCTTCAGTTTCAGATGAGCACCAATCGCCGCAGTGTTGGACTGCGTGCTCTCATCTGTGACGACCATCACGGGCACAGGCGTCTCCGACTTGGCCGTCTTGGGCTTGAACACAAGCGTCTTGATCATGCGGTAGCTGGCAGGCTTCGCCGACGCCGGCAGGGCAGAGAGCGCGCTCTCCCATGCAGCCGGTGAGTTGACAGGCGCATGCAAAGCAGCGCGAGGCTCCTCTGCCTGGATCGACAGGGACGACAGCGCAGCGAGGATCGAATCACTCATCGGTGAAGCAGAGTGGAACAAACCAAGCTCGCAGGCTCTTCCACGAACCACGTGGCTTTGTCTTCGCTGCGACCCCGGCGCCGCGTCTTTGAACGAAGCTTCGCCCACCTGCTGTACCATGCCTGGCGAGGAGTTTGACGACGACTTTGAGGTACGTGCAAATTTCTTACGCAAGTTTGACCTCCCTGAGGCGCCGCCCATGCCTGCTGGTGGTAGTGGTGCGCCCCCAAGCATGCCGCCCGCCCAGATGGAAATGATGCAGCAAATGATGCAACAAATGACGGGCGGTGCGAATACAGTTTCGTCTGCGCGCCCGTACCCAAGCGATGTCGTCATGGATGACGAGGAGGATGGACCGCACAAGCACTGGACGACCGTGTACCCGATCTATGTGGATGCCAAGCGTCGGTATCGCCATGGCTGCCGGCGTGTCGCCTACGAAAAAGCGGTGCTGTTCCCGAACAGTTTGTACCTAGCTAACGCTGCCAAGCGACTTCAACTGGAGTACAAGCATGAGGTATGTTTCGCCCACTGACCCCAGCCGAACCATGCGCACCCCCAGGACTGGGAGAACCCGGGGCGCATCAAGGTCCGTCTGTTTGGACCGGATGGCCGCCCCATGCATGCGAATATACCTACTAGTGCGTTTACTTGGCTCACCGCAGAACAAAAGTGCATTGAGGCCCTCAGTGAGCTGCTGCAGTCCAGGGCAGGTGGCCCGCCTCCGCCGCTGACAGAGCGCCAGAAATGCTCCCAACGATCGTCCAAGGCCGCCCTGCGTCCGCGCCAGCGCCAAATCCGCAAAGTGCCGTTCCCTGAGCCGCTGCCGCCGCACAGTCCTGCGCTGGCCACGGGGCTGCTGAACATGGACATGGCAAAAATGCCTGGCGTCGATGCACTGAAAAGTATGGGCCCTCTTGGCAGTATGATGAGCAGTATGGGTCTGGGCGGCGACGAGGAGGAGGAGACGCCCGCGGCCCAAGCGCCTGCCAAGGCGCCCCCCGCGCTGGGCCGCCGTCAGCGCAAGCGCGTCGTGCGCATCGGCCGTTAATGTAGCATACATACCTCCATCCCAACGGGCCAATCACAGAGCTCATAGATGGCACGCGACACCGGCGCCCCGTGGGCGCCGACGCCGCCCCGTGTCTCTTTTTCACGAAACGATGTCGTTTTCGAGAAGCTGTTACAAGTGGGTGTTGGTTGCTATTGTGTAGCCATGTGTTTGGGGACGGTGTACTAATGCATGATGTTTTTTCTTTGATCGAATTTTGTAGCTGTGGTCGTCGTACGTATGCGCTTCTAACGTAAAAGCTGGTCATTCTATCGCTGCCTGCCCGGACGCTGGCAACCCCACTTGGTAGGTGGGCACAACGATTAACAACAGCTACAACTGTGGCCAGCAGGGCCACGTATCGTCGGCGTGCTTGAACGAGGCCGTGCCGAAGACGTGCTTCCGCTGCAACGAGGCCGGCCATGTGTCGCGTGACTGCCCGCAGGCCCCGCCCGCCGCCGCCGGGGGCGAGTGCTACCGCTGCGGCATGACGGGCCACATTGCGCGTGCATGCCCCCGCAACGGCGGTGCGCCGAGCCGTGGTGGCCGCTCGTGCTACAACTGTGGCGGCCTCGGTCACCTGTCGCGTGACTGCCCCTCGGCGGCGGGTTCGCTGTCGAACGCCGGCCCGAAGTGCTACAACTGTGGCCACCAGGGCCACATTTCGCGCGACTGTGAGCAGCCGCCGCAGCGCTCGTGCTACACGTGTGGTGCGGAGGACCACTTTGCTGCGCAGTGCCCGCAGGCTGTCTAATTCCTAGGTAGTGATAGGGTCTAGGAACATTGGCCCAAGAGGTGATTACCGGGAAAAGGTTGATTGTAGCCACCCTGGTCGGCCGGTAAATCCCACGAGGTGAGCAGTGGGTTGGTATAGGCTTCCAAATGGCGTTCGATGTAGTCTTTGGTGGGGAAGCGGGAGGGACTGCATGATAGACTGTCCTCGGAAATGCGGTCTTCGTCCTGGTACACGCGAACATAATCGATGCGGAATTCGTAAGGGAAATGATCCGTAAGCTCATCCCAGTTGATCCAAACAAAAGAGGGGGAGATACCCAGGTTCATAATCAAGTACATGGGCTCCTCGGGTATGGTGCGAGGTCCAATCTCCGTGCGTTGGTTGGGGCCAATGGCCGCAGCGTCCAAATTCACCACGGGCTTGCCCGACATGAACCAGGTGATATACGAGTCGTTCGTCGCACCTGGCTCATATTCAAAGGCGTACGTATCGAATTGAGCCCCTGTGTACTGATACGCAGCGTCCGATGTGTTCACCTTGGCGGACACAGCCTGTTGGAACACGGCACCGGTATAATCATTCTTCGTGGCATTGTGCACTGGGTCACTGTACACAACAAAGGCACTAGGGTCAGTGACATTGTAGGCCGCATCAAACGGCGCGATCTGAAGCGACATGGACACCTGGCCATGCCCATCAGGTCCATTGTTGGCGGTCGCCTCGAGCATATCAATCTCCGGCGCCGAGCGGCCGACAAAAGAGCCGTCAGGGTGCCGAGGTCCCGGGTGGTCGTCACTATCGGTGCAGGTGCAGCGACTGAGACGCTGGCCTTTCAAATAGCTCAAAGCCGGGCCAAACTGGCTGACATAGCGACCCGACGACTCGGCCGCGATAGGACCGCCACCCTGATTCGGCGGCCACGTTTGGTTGGGCATGGTGCCCACATCGCATGTGTCGTACGAATAAGGCCACATGCCGTCCGTGGATGCACCGTAGCCTGCACGACCGAGATTGCCCATGGCCCACACAGCGGGCCAGAGGCCCGACACATTGTTGAAGCCGGGCAAGATCAGGCGCGTCTCGACGTAGCCACCGGTGAAGCAGAACCGATTCCAGCCAGACAGCATACCGCCACGGAAATTGAGGCCATGTTCCGGCTTCCGCATGAGCCGGAAAACGAGATTTCCGTTCTCAGTGGTGACAGCGTCGGGGTCGTACCATTCCAGGTTCTCTGTTTGCCAGTAGTGCAAGTCTTCCGCCTGCCAGAACGGGTCATCGCCAGGGTAGAACGTGCGCCCATCCTTGTTGAACTCATCGCTGAATACCAGCTTCATGCGCTTGTTGTTACGCCTGCGCTGGCGGTAGTGCGCGTCTGGCGGCGTGTCGGGGTCAATGAGGCTGGTGCGCACATTCTGCTTCCCGCCCGTAAAGGGGAGGCTGTTCGTAGCCACGTTGGCGAAATGAACGCTGTTGCGCGCCGATGTCTCAGTGTAGGTGTGTAGGACAGGGTAGCCCAGGAAGAGCATCAATACACTCAGCGTCAAGATCGCCAGCATCGACATATTGGCGCAACCGCGTACCGACCACCGTTGCATCATACGCATCGGCTTTTCGTCCCATTCCCGGTCAGCACCCTGCAAGTCCTCGTGGTCGTCACCCAAAGCGAACGTATCGTAGTCGTTCGACAACGGCACAGGGTCGGTAGAAGGGTCGGTAAGAGACAAGAGCGACGAGTCCCCGTGCACACCCATGTACATGGGCTTGCGCGGCGTGTGCTCCGAGTACTCTTTGCGCAGCGGCGAGCTGTATATCGAATTGTCCCCGTCGGTGTCCACGCCCGAGTATACGCCCATCGATGCCACACTGTCCCGGCGCGATAGGGGATCCATGCTGCGCCGGTCATAGGTCGGCGTGTCGGGCTCTGTGGGCCGCCGCCTGTAGGTACCTGAAGCACCGCCTGCGGGGCGATCCGCCGTATACTGATCCACAATGCTGTCGGTGTCGCCCCACCGCGAAGGAGTCCGGTGGATGTAGGGCATGGCTATGCTGTCCAGGTCATCACGCGGATCGGCCAGCGACAGAATATTGGCATCCCCGCGCGACATCTCGGCCAGATCACCGTCCGACTTGTCCAGGTAGTAGGAGACAGGATCCTCGTCCTCGCTCTCGTTGCCCTGCAGCCCATAGGTCGATACGGGGTGGTCCGCAAGCAGCGCCTTGGACGAGCGGTCGTAGATCTCTTCCATCCCCAGGCTCTGATCCGACCATCCCATCGGGGCGGACCATGTCGCCGTAGGCGCCAGCACAGGCTGCGAGCGCCGACCCACAGCGGAGGAGTAGGACGCTGCTTGGGCCGACCTCGATTCGCGCTGCTCGTCGACGTCACCTTGGTCACTGCCCGACACAGGATGCAGAGTAGGTATAGGTGGCAGCTCTTCGTGTTGCCGCTGCATCAGGGACGTTGGCGGGACGTCCGAAAGCGGTAGTCCATGCTCGCTAGTACTGCCCAGGGCCTCACCCATGACAAACACACTATCTGGCGTGCTCTCACGCGGTGGCAAGTAGGAATTCATGATCGAGTCCACACTCGCCCCGGAGATAGGCCGACGCCGAGTGTCTCCCTCTTGCCCCGGCTGAAGACTCATGGGAGCAGCAGCACGATCGGCGACGCAGAGGCGGAGCGAAGCCCTCCAGGCCGCCTGCCTTGAATAAACATGTACGTAAGCAACCGTTGCTCGCTGCACAGACACAGCGCCTGCAGGCCTGGGGCGTACATTTTTTTCGACGCCACCGACGCGTCTTTGGCCAGCCTGCTTGTCCTGCCTGGCCCCACTTGCATGCTTCGGCGATGGCCCAACACCAGCGCAGTCCTGTTGCGTGCAGTTCACGCGCCCAGCCTTGTTAGGCGCGGTAGTTGTGTGCGTCGGTATACCCAGGACCACGCCCCGTCGCCGAGCACGGAGGCGTTTCATCGGCTCGGCCTGCCAGAGAAGCTGTGTCGACAAATGGCCGCCGCACTGCCTCACATCGCAGCGCCCACACCCGCGCAGAGCGCACTGATTCCAGCGATGCTCGCCCCCAACGACGTGATTCTACGTGCTCACACGGGCTCCGGCAAGAGCTTCGCCGTGTTGCTGGCGCTTCTTGCGCGTCCGCGCCTCCTATTCAAGTCGAGCGCTGAGGTACCTTCTGCCGGCATCTCGGCGCTAGTACTCGTGCCGTCGAATGAGCTTGCACTCCAGTACCTGCGCTGGGCGCGCGAGCTTATGCCGCCGGAGCTGCATCGTCACATGGACGCCGTGCTCCAGTGCGTCGTGCGTGGCAGTGCCGAGTCGCCCGAGGAGCAGTGTGAGCGTTTGCGGCGTCATCCGCCGCATGTACTCGTCGGCACACCCACGCGTGTGCAAGAGATGTTGCGCCTGCCGCATGGCGCTCCCTTGCTGGGGCTGGCAACGCTGCGCACGTTGGTGCTCGATGAGGCGGATGCCTTGCTTCAACTCCCTGGGCGCTTCCCCAGTGAAAAGCAGCGTTGGAAACACGCTGTGCACCGCACGCCTGGTCTCGACGTTTTGAATACCTTGATGCAAATGCGTGCCACGTTTTCGGGCGGAGAGCGTATCATGAGCGCAGGCCTCGAGCGCGGCCAGCACACCAAAGGCACCGAGCGGCGGCCGCCCGAGCACATCCGCCGCACGCAATACCGCGGTGCTGAAAAGTCCGAGTTGGCGCCGCCCCTCAAGCGTGTGCCAGGCGCTGTGCCATTGCAGCTCGTATGTACCAGTGCCACCGCCAACTCGGTCCTACGCCACTTTTTCGGGGCTCGCACTGGCTGGCTGCGCACAAATACGCGCGAGACGCGCGATCTCGCTCGCTGGATTGATCTGACGGGTTTGAGTGGGCAGCTGAGCGCCGTGGATGCGCCGCTGAGCGGTGTCGTTCCCCGCGAAATAGACCATGCGTGTGTGGTCGTACAGGAGACACACGATGGTCCGCTTAGCCTGCGCAACCTCGACGTGCGGCGCCAGCGCGCGGCGTCCGAGTCTGTGCGCACATCCACACCTGTTGCGCCTGCGCTCCCGCGGCATGCCGTCGACCCGCTCCTGCTGGAGGCGCTAGCGTATGTGTATGCATCGCAAGGCGTGCGCCGTGCCATCGCACTCGTGCCACCTCAATGGAGTGTGCGCCGAGTGGCGGACGAGCTAGCATCGCTCAAAGTGCCCGTGCATGTGGTGCAGCCGGACGACGCGGCACGCAACGCGGATGAGTGTGTGTATGTGCTTCAGAGTGTCAGCGCTCGTGGTCTGGATGTGCCAGGCCTCTCGCACGTCTTTTTGGTGGGCATAGACGCTGTGCAGGACGCTGTGCACTACACACACGCGGCAGGACGTGTCTCGCGCATCACCGGGGCGAGCGCCGGCGCTCGACCCCCTGGCGATGTCATCACGTTGCTACGAAGCGAGCCGGGCGTGGAGGCAAAAATGGCCCGTTTGTACGAACGGCTGCGTGTGACGCCGCGCCCCTTGGCCGTAGGTCCGTAACCTAATGACCGGGCTTGGCGCCATCTACATACATATTGCGCGTGGCGGCCGGCAGCTGAACGACCATACCGTCGAGCGCCTTGGTCACATAGACTTGGCACCCCAGGCGCGATGTGTCAGTGAGACCAAAGGCGAGGTCGAGCATGTCGTTCTCGTCGTCGCTCGGCTCGTCCAGCTGGTAGTACACATCCTCGTCCAGAATGACATGGCATGTAGAGCACGCAATCGAGCGCTCACACGCGCCTTCCAAGTCAATATCGTATTCGTGGGCAATCGACAAGATGTCATCGCCCTCGTTCGCCTCGACGGTCTTGATATCCTGGCCTTGGGGATCACGGAACGTAATTTTTATGCTACTGTAAGTTCGCAGGCGTACCCTGTACCCGGCGCGGGGCGCTGAATGCCACTGTGGCGCTGGACGAGCGAAGGCGTGAAGGCCACGCGCGGCGTCGCCACAAAAGTGCGGCATGGCACCGCACGCCATGCTCCCATGGCACGAGTGCGTAGAGGCATGGTACGAGATGCAGAGCGTAGCATCGCGTACGGCGCAAAAGGCCGAGCCCACATGGCAAGCGTCTGGCCAAGCAGCGCCGCGATCGATCGGTCGACGCTGGGCGCGGCCGAATCCCTCCACTTCCGTGGCCCCTGCGGCCGGGGTCGCAGGTCGGCTGCTTGCCTGGTGCATGCCGCTCCTGCGATGGCCGGCCCTGTGGGCCGGAATGATTTTGTGGGTCACGTTGGCTACGTTCCAATTTGGCTTTGGCATTTCTGAGCTGAATGCGCTGCATTCACGTTTCGTCTGTGCCACGCCTACGAGCGAGTGCTTGGGTTTGACGGACGACCAGTACGGCTATGTGACGGCCATCTACACGTGTGGGGGCGGCCTGGCATCGATGACCATGATTCCTTTGCCTAGGTACGTGCATATGGGACGAAAAACGTGCCTCCTCATCTCTGCGGCGCTCGCTCTCGCTGGTGGCACCCTGCTCGCCTTATCTACGCGTCTCCCAGGGCTCTTGGTAGCGCGCTTGTTGCAAGGCTTGGGCGCCGGCGTGGCTGTGGTCCAAGTGCCCTTGTACCTGCAGGAGCTTGCGCCACCGTCCATGGCCGGCACGATCGGCATTGGCAACCAGCTCGCCACCGTCACAGGCATCTTTCTTGCGCAAGCCGTCGGAACGTGGGTCGTGCTGGGCCACCATGCATGGCAGCGCGTGCCCGAAGTGAGCGTGGCCGTGGCCATCGTTCAGCTCGTGTTTGGGCTGTGGTACGCTGTGGAGAGCCCTGGCTGGCTCGATACGCACGGCACAGCGATTACTGTGCCGGACCTTAGGGCGGCTGAGGCAGTGCGTTCGCGCTTGGGTTTGGCGTACGATGCGCTGCCGCAGCACCACACCTCTGATGCGCCGCGCTCCTTGGCGCAAGGCCTGCGCATCATTGTTGTAACACAGGCGGCACAGCAGCTTAGCGGTGTGAATGCCATCATGTACTACAGCACGGGCATCTTATCCACCCTGCTTCCCAGCATGGCGCCATTTGTGGGTCTGTTGATCACGATGATCAATGCTGCCATGACACTCCCGCCCCTGTGGCTGGTGGACGATGCGCGCTTTGGACGCTGGCGCCTCTTGCTGCTGAGTGCTACAGGCATGGGCGTGTGTAGTCTAGTGCTTGCGTACGCCCTCTCTTACGCGCATGCATGGCTCAGTGGTGTGGCGATCGTGCTGATGATTGCGTGCTTCTCGGTGGGCCTGGGGCCCGTGCCATTTGTGCTGATCCCCGAGGTGATGCCGCCTGCGGATGTCACCACCGGCTCTGCGGTCGGCCTCGGGCTCAACTGGGCGCTTAATTTATGTGTGGCTTTGTCGTTCCAGCCGTTGCGGCGTGTGCTTGGCGCGTGGGATGGGCACACAGGCGGGATGGTATTTGTGGTCTTGGGAGGACTCAACCTAAGCTTCGCCGTGGCGATGCATCGTATGTATACATCTATCTAGCGGAGAGACCGCGCAGGCGCGGTGCGTGTCAACCCCCTGTAGCCACTCAGCACGCCACGCTGCTGAGCGGCCTTGGCCGAATCATTGGTCTGCTCAAACAAGCGCCAAAACTTCAAGCTCTCGTCGCTGCCCACCGTCGCGAGCGTTTGGCCATCGGGGCTGAGACTCGAGTGCAGGATACGTCCATCGTGTGCGCCGGGCACGTCGGCCACTTTCTGGCCCGAGGGGTGCGCCCAGATGCACAGGGCACCCGTGCCATTCTCAGCTTGACTCACACCATGCGCCGAGACAATCTCGCGGTAGTGAGGCGCCCACTGCAACGATGTGATCTGCGCGCCTGTTTGAATGGTTTGCACGCGTGTGTTCTGGGTCGTATTCCAAAAGTGGATACACCGGTCGGCACTACCGCCGCCGGTGGCCAGCAGACTGCTGTTATGAGGCGACCACGCCAAGGCCTTGACGGCGGCGCGATGGTTTTCTTTGCGCATTTTCGGCACATGGGTACGACGGTCCCACACTTTGACAACATTGTCGTTACCGCCGCTGGCCAGCAGCGCACTGTCTTCGCGCCAGCTCAGACCACACACTTGCGCCGCATGTGCATGCTCGAGCGAGCGCGTTTCGCTTGCCCGCTGCCGCACATCATGCTCGCGAATAAGGCCACTTGCGTAGCCCAGGCTCAACGTGCCGTCGACGGCCCACGCCGCCACATTGGCCGCGGTGGCATCGGCGCCACCCTCGGCGCTTGGCCGCAGCGTGCGGAGACGCGCGCCACGTGCCGCGTCCCAGATCTGGGTATAGCCACGATCGGTGCCGATCGCCAGAATGTTGCCATGCGCGTCCCACTGCAGGCTGGTGACCAGACCACCGCCGCCCACGCGCTCACTTTCCTCGTCCAAGTCCATGAGCATCTGCGTCTCGCCCGTCTCGCTATTCCACGCGTACACGGCCGACTGCAACGCAATTGCAATCATGTTCTGCGACGACCAGTGCAATAGATTCGCGTAAAAGTCTGGGACAATGGCGGGCGCATCCAGCACACGCTCAGGCGCGGTGGGGATGCGACGACGGCCTGCTGCAAGTAGGCTGCTTGGCAAAGTGCTCTTCGGCTTGGGCGCATAGCGCACACGCAAGTCTTTCGCATGCGATGCACTGGGAGGCGCCGCGGAAAACGAGAGGATACGCTGGCCCAGGTCCACCTGGCACACACCCTCGAGCGCGGGTGCCGACTCTAGGTCGGCGGCCGCTGCTGCGTGCGAGTCACTGGAGCTCGCTGTGGTCTCTGAGCTGCTCCGTCGCGAGAGCGTATCACCCGCGCTGTCTTCCAGGAAAGGCGTCGTGCCTCCTGTGCGAAGCAGGTCGCGGTTCGGGATGTAGCGATCCCCGCGCGATACCATAGCCGAGTTGCGGCGTCGCGTGAGATTGATATCAGGACCGTCCCAGTCCTTGGCAACGACGCCCCGCACGTCCGTGTCTCCCGGCACACCTGGGAGCAAATCTTCTTTGTCGCGTCTCGCACTCACTCCTGGCGCGCCAGCGCGCAGTCCCTTGGTGCCAAGGCTGACGGGCGAGGCTGTGAGCCGCGAGCGAATGTTCGTCGGTACATCAGCGAGGGGCGACTCGAGCGACATCATACCGAGGCCCCGTGCTAGTGCTCCCGCGGAGCCTTTGCTGCGTGTCGGCGTCGAAGGCGCCATGCCAGGTGCAAGGAGGCAAAAGGCAAGGCGAGTGACACCGCACCGCTCGACCGTGGGTCGTGATGTTGTATGAAGATCTACCGTGCTCAGTGGAGGTCCTGCGAGCGCGCCGCCTGCGCGGACCTCCACGGGGGGACGGCCTGGTTTCGAGGCCGCTACACGGCGGGGGCCGATGCCTGACCAGCTATCGCCGCGTCCGATGCATACGAGGAGGATGGGAGCGGCGCCGATGAGGGCGTATGGCCCTCGCTCGAGATCGCAGCGCTCGTCGTAAAGTACGGGTGCCGCAACGCCTCGTCCGCTGTGATGCGCTGCGACGGATCGAACTGCAGCAGCTTCTCCAGCAAATCAAGGGCCAGCGGGTGCACTTTCGGGAACATGGTCTGGAATGGCACCTTGGGCAGGCGCGGAAGCGGGCGGTATTGGATCTCGGGTGAGTCATGAAGGATGCGTTTGATCGTCGCCTCGTCGGGGGTGCCGAGGATGCGGATGATCTGCATGAGCTGGTCGTTGTTGTCGCGGCCCCGGAAGAGCGGGATGCCGCTGATCATCTCTGCCATGATGCAGCCGGCCGACCACACGTCAATGCTGGTCGAGTACGTGCGGCTGCCAAGCAGCACGTCCGGCGCGCGGTACCACAGTGTCACCACCTCATTGCTGAACGTGTTGACCGGGATACCAAAGGCGCGCGCCAGACCAAAGTCAGCAAGCTTCAGCTCACCGCGCTTGTTAATGAGCAAATTTTGCGGCTTCAAATCACGATGCAGGACCCGGTTCTCGTGGCAAAAGGCGGTGCCTTTGAGCAGCTGGAACATGAAACTACGCACTGTCACCGGATCCAATGCACCGCGATTCCCATGCATATCCATATAGCGCTTCAGATCCTGCTCCATAAACTCGAACACGAGCATCAACTTTGACTCTGTGTGGATCACGTCATGCAGTCGCACCACGTTCGTATGCCGCAGCTCCTTCATGAGCGAGATCTCACGAATGGCTGTAGACGGCGTGCCTTCCTCTGCATCAAGATGGATATCCTTCAGCGCCACAATCTCGTTCGTCAGCCGCGAGCGACCCTGCTGGTGAGTGCACGCGGGTTGAGCATACCTTGTACACGGTCGCGTACGTGCCCTCGCCTAGCACATTAGTTTGACTCACACCACCTACCGAGCTTCTCAAGCTCTGTTTGTCAGCTCACTACGCGCTACACGTACGGACGTAATTCATCGCTAGGCCGGCGGGCGCTGGTACGGGCACAGCGACAACAACACCCACGGCGCCGCGGGTGGCCCTCGTGCACGTACCGCTGACCAACGCTGACTCATCTTCTGCCACCGAAAATTTTTGCCGAAGCGCCGTCCTGCGCTGGCTACGCTCGCGACGGGTCACTTTGGAGTATGGCGAAGAACAAGACACCCAAGCCGCCCAAGTCGCGGCCCGTGTCTACCTCGTCCTTGTCCCAACCCTTGGGGAGTAACTTTAGTGCTCAGATCACGGCATTCGCTCGTGATGCTTCCCTGTTTGCTCAGCTCTCGCAGGCCGTCGACCGTGCCCGCTTGCGCGTCTATGCGCCCGGGACCGCTGGCGTCGTGGCCGACTACCTTTTGCCTGAGGGCATGGGATGCCGCTCCATGACGTGGGTGCATTTGGGCGCCAAGGGCAGCACCGAAGGACTATCGTCCAAAAAGCGCAAGGCGCTCGCCAAGGCGGAGGCGCAAGGCGCCTCGTCGTCCGCGTCCGCGCACGTCGCGCTCGGCTTGTCCGACGGCACGGTGCTGATTTTCTCGCCTCACACGGCCAGCATCGTGCACATTCTGGTTGCATCGACGCCAGACAGCGCCTCGGCTGCCGTCGTGTCGTTGTCGTGCGATGAGCAGTATGTGTGGGGCGCCACGGCCCACGGCTGGGTGCACGGCTGGGATATTACGCACATTGCGCAAGCGAGCGCCCAGGAGCGTGTGCCACCGGCCGCGCACTTTTTGCCTGATAGCAAGACGCCTATCACGCTGCTGCATGGCGGTCGTCATGGCCGTATGTTGGCCGCCCACCATGCGATATTTGAGTACGATGTCAGCCACGGTACGCCGCGCTCGCGCCCTACGGCACAGTTCTCGGGCCATGCTACGCCCGTGACGCACTTGACGTGGATCGGCACGCACGCGTTTGTGAGCGCAGCGGCTGAGGACCGCCATTTGTACTACTGGCTCTGTGACACCACACAATCGCACGGCCAGGCCAGTGCGATGATCACGCTGGATGCGCCGGCGCGCCGCGTACTGGCATGGGAGGACAAGCAGGCAACGTGGCACCTACTGACCATTTCGGAGCGTGGCACGGCCCAAGTGTACGCCTTGCCCCGTGACGTGTCGGCTGCCCAAGGCCTTGCTGCGCTCACGCCCATCTCGCAAGTCCGTCTAGCCAACGATAGCACCGAGCTGTGCGATGCTGTGCGCACGCGCAGTGGCGACCGTCTCGTGCTGGCGCGCACGGTGAAAGGCGTGAAGATGGTGCTGGACGAGGCCGCTCTCTACGATGGCGAACAGCTGTGCTCGCCCATTGTTGTGCATACGAGTGCGGCGCGGAAGCAAGAGGCCGCCTCGAGCGACACCCAACGGTACAAGGACCAAGTCAGTGCTGCTGGCACTCGCACCGAGCTGCCTGGCCATACAGCAGCGGCCGCTGCGCTGTTGGGCACCGAGGGAGGACGCTTGCCGACCATCGCGCCTGGCGAGGCCGATCCTCACGACGAGCTCTTGAAGAGCGGCGAGGCCATGGACGAGCCGACGCTGGCGCAGCGCCTCAAGGCGCTCAAGGTGCAGCGAGGCGAGGCGCTGACGGGCGATGCGCAAGCGGCGCTCGAGGCGGATGCCTCGGAAGAAACGACACCGATTGTGCCGGTCGGTGGCGCCTCTTTGGCCTCCTCGCTCACGCAGGCTTTGCATTCCGGCGACCATGCGCTTCTTACCTCGTGCCTGGTGCACTCGGATGCGGCGCTGATCCGCACGACGGTGCGCCGCATTTCCGGTCCTCTAGCCGTGCGCCTGCTCGAGGCGTGCGTCGACCGATTGAACCGCGGGGGTGTGAAGAGCAAGGGCGCTTTAGGCAGTGCACGCGCGCGCGGCATTGTCGAGTGGATCCACCAAACGCTCACCTGCCATACCGCTTACCTGATGAGCCTTCCCAACCTCGTGGCTCGCCTATCGCAGCTGCACCACAGCCTCGCTGCGCGTCTGGCATCATACGAGCGCTTGCTAGCTCTGAAAGGCCGTATGGAGCTGGTAATGAGCCAAATTGATCTGCACATGACGTACAGTGCGGACGATACGCCGATCCATGTGCAAGGCCAAAAGCTGGGCAAAAAGTCGACGCAGGCAGAGCTCGCGAAGAAGCAGGCCACCTCGCAGCAGCGCCAGGAGGGCGAAGTGTGGGTTGAGCCGCACGATGACGACGAGGAGGACGAGGATGTGGAAGAGATCGGACTGAGTGCCGGCGCCGACGTCCCGATGGAGGACGACGATGTGGATGGCATGGACGAGGACGATCTCGATGCGGACGAGGTGGATATCGACGATCTCGACGAGGACGAGGACGAGGACTTGGAGGAAGACGAAGCGCCTCTGGACGACGACGATAGCGATGCTTTGTCGGACGAAGACGACTTTGACGACGTTGACGATGTCGATGACGACTTTGACGACGACGACGAAGACGACGACGACGAAGACGACGACGACGACGAGTAGACACCCTTGTATACCAATAAAATACATGCTACGTACTAGGCAGGCCTCGACATGGGCATCGCGCGACTAGGGCGTGTGCCTGGGAGGCCGGTCCCAGGCGCAGCGCCCGGCATCGAAGACGGCGAGCTGATGCCTGTGGGCATGGGGCGCCCTGCGCCCTGGGCGTACGGCATCACAGGTCCCATAGCCGCCCTGACCGCTTGAGCAGGCGAGCCTTGGACATGCTCCCACGCATACGCCAAGCCACGAGGATCCGCGCCAGGCCGGGCCGTCGCATTGTCTGCCACGGTGCTGGGCCGTGATAGCGGCGCCCACACAGGCGCTGCATTGGGAGCGTCCCCACTTGGCAGCTGCGCCTGCGACTTGGGTCCATGTAGTGGCATAGAAAGCGTGCCGTAAAAGCCACGAGCCAGCGCCGACGATGACGTGAGAGACGATGCGAGGACGACCTGCGTCACCCACACCATCGGGCCTGCTGCGCGGGCCGTGGCGGCGATGGCCTGCGGCGGCACATGCAGTAGCAAGTCGGTCAGCGAGGCTACCACCTCGTTGGCCAACTCTTGCTCGCGCTCGTTCACACGCACGCTGCTGGCTTGGGCATACTCCATACGAGTGCGAGCCCATTGCAGCTCCTGGAGTTCCTCCAGCCGCAGCTGATTCTCGTGCAAAATGCGATCCACGTCGAGCGACTCCAGGGCCTGCGCAAGTAGCGCTGCATCCAGCGCAGGATCCAGCGCGGATGCCTCGGCAGCGAGACTATGCGCGGAGGCCGCTGGCTCGTCTGTCGGCGGCGCCTCGTCGGGCGGCGCTTCCAAGTCAGAGCCACGGTACGCCAACGTCATTCGCTCGGCCAGCGGCGCGCCCCAACGCGCATGCAATTGTTTTGCGAGACGCTGACGCGCAGTATACAGAGCATCGGTCGTTGAGCCGTCCAACGTCTTGCCGCTCGAGTCGACGGACGGCCCTAGGGACGATCCAAATGCGCCGTACGACAAGTACGTCGCCGCACGCATCGTATGCGGCTCGTTCGGTTTCGATGCCGGTTTCGTACGCGCAACGCAGTCGCCCAGCGTGTAGACGGGCGGCGCATCCATCGGCGGCGCGACGGCCACACCTTCCGCCGCTCCTGTATCCAGCGCCGCGCGCGCCGACGCAGGCAGCGCAATGGCATTCGTAAAGTAGTCGCCTGAGGGCAACGACATGTGCAGCGCAAATGCGTCGGCATGCGTACGATCCTGCACACGTCGCGCCTCGCGTAGGCCGGGCACCAGCTGGTTCAGCAGGTGCAGGAATAGCAGCACACCCATGTGCGCCCGCGCATCCGTGCGGGCCGTAGGCGCACAGAGCGACACTGCACACGTCCATACCTCGACCGCATCCACCTTCTTCGCATTGAGCATCGTGCGTAACGTCGCTGTGCCTTCACAGCGGTCCAGGACGCCAGGCATCATACTGTCTGTCAGTGGCGTGTCGTACCTGTCCATTATGGCCACGAGACGATGAGCATCCTCGCTAGCGAGGACCAGCGTATCTTCCTCTTTGACATCCGTATCATCCGCCTTACTTCGCCGCACCGCTCGCGACGATCTGCGCAGACCGGCGGCCATCGCACTAGAGACAAGAGGCGATCTGTTCGCGCTCAGCGGCCTGGCGCGCGGCGCGCGGCCGCCGGCTTACCTCATCCATGTCGGCCGCGGCCGCGGCCGCCACCGACCCAGTTTGACTGGCAGCGTGGCGATGGGCGTCGTGTCTTGGCGGGGGACTGAGAATGCGGTGGTGACACCGCCCCCACCGATCCCATTTCACACTGCACGCGCGCGGAATCCGGTGCCGCCAGCGCTGTCGTTCGGCTTTGGGTGCAGCGGAGCGTACGCGGAAGCGGGGCCCTCGACGCCCCAGGACACGGTGCCAGGGCCTTCGCGAACGACCGAGTGGCAGGCGCGCTCCCTTAGCAAGCGTCGGCGCAGTTCCTCCGATGTGGATGTGGACGATGAGCCGGAGGCCGAGGTCATGGATGAGCTATCCAAGCGCCGGCGCCCCGTGCGATGTGCGTCCAGCGATCACAGCCCACGGCGTGCTACCGGTGGCGACTTGGGCCGCTGGCTCGCGACCCTCGACAAGCCAGCACTTCTCGGCATGCTTTTGGAGCTAGCCAAGGATGCTCCGACAGCAGAGCGCATGTATACCCTGCTACCGACGCCCTCGGTGGACGATGCGCTTGCTGCTTTGCATTCGCTCGAGATACGTCTGCGTCATATGCTACCCACCTCCGCGCTGCCCGGCCAGGTGCGCGAGCAATATGTGCTCAGCCGTGTGCGCTCCTGCCTAGTAGAGCTGCATGCGGCGTTGATGCAGTATATGCCATTCTTCTCGCTCGCCTCCCGCGACGAGGCGCGCGAGCCTATTCATCCCACGACAACGTTCGCCTTTCTTCTGGGCGCTACGCAGTGCATGCTCCGCGTGGCGCATGTGCTGCCGTCCGACGAAGTACTTGGCAAAGTCCACATTCACGACACGCTTCTCTCGACCTACACTGCGAGCGCACCAGCTAGTCGCAACGCTGCTGATACCCTGGCGCATGCTATCTTTCCTGCGCTCTTGCGTGAATGGACCGTGTGGCTGATCACGGTGGACGTGCAAGTGAATCAAGAGGCGCGCATGTACGGCCAGGACGTCGTGCAAGCCTGGGCGCGCGGCCTTGCGCAGCTACGTTCTCCCCCTCACTCCCACGGTGCCACGGCAGCGGCGATGCACGTCGCGATGGAGCAGGCCGCTTCGCAGATGCACTCGTCCATTGGATGGCTAGCGGGCCCGTCGCACCGACCGACTTGGCATAGGAGCAGCCACGCGCATGCGATGGACGAAGGGGATGCCGTGTAACATAGCGTCGACACAGTCTGTGCTTGGAGCGGATATCTATCTGGGCTACGCTTCGTACTCAGACGGGACAAGCACGTGCGCCTCGTACTCTTCCAGCGACTTGTCCTGGAACATGGCCTGCAACACATGTGAGAATCCAAGGCGCCCTCGCGCTGCATTTTTCTGAAAGAGGTCAATCGTGGCCTCCTCGACTTTTCGCGCTGCCGACGTCCAGAAGCCGCCCTCGCGCGAGGTGCGCAGACCGCGGCAGTCAAACTCTGCCAGTTGGTCAAAACGGGTGTTGTCATCCGCGGGCATGTAGCGGATGCGTTCCGTAACGAGCAAGTAGTGATTGAAGCTCAAATTCATACTCTCCATATCAATGCATGGCACCTGCGGGTCGTAACGGATGACCTCGCGCACATATGTGCAATCTGTCACACCAAGCAGCTGCTATCAGTACGAGCAACATACCTTGCGAATCCAGCTAGGCGTCGACTGATCCACACCGATCAGCCGCTCCATCTGCACGGAGCCTGTGGTGGGATCCATGTGGTGCTGCAGCACATCGATGGAGCGCACATGCTCCGCATAGGGATTGGGATACTTGAACCAGATAGCTATGTGAGACACATGTACCTACCCAGCGCCGCCTGCGAAAACGCACAGGGAAAGAGTACGGCCGTAGAGAACGAGCGCGGCATCGCTTCCCCCAAGCCCACCGGCTCGGTGCGTAACAAGGAGGTCGACCGGCGCTGCGCCTCCACAAAAACGCTGGCTCGCTGGGGACTATGTGCGTCGCTTGAGCCCTTTCCGCCCGTCCATGGGCACAAGCACAGGAAGATTCGAGTGGGCCAAGCACTCCAATACCGTGTCAGGGCTGATCGGCGGGCCCTCGTACATCATCGCTGGCGGGAGAAGGCTGGGTAAGTAGCGGCTAACGCACCTCATAAAGTACATCACAGCGTCCGGCAGCACCGGCACCGGCGGCGGCGTATCGCGCGCCGGACGCCGCGCCATGTCACTCACGGCCGTCTCCTTGCGCTTCTTGATGGCCTTTTCTGTATTGGCGCGCGTACGCTTCACCGGCTCCGAGGATGTGGCCAGAGCGCGACGAATGTCCTCCATCGTTTGACGCCCGCCCGTCTCGACCTTGGGCGCGGGCTCAGGCACGGGCGCCTTGTCTGGCACAGCGGGCGCCACTTCGACGGCAGGCTCCTCGGAAAACGCGTCTTTGGTCTCCTTGGCGGCCGGCGCTGCGATGTGCGAGTAACCGAGGTCCTTGGCACGCACGTAGTCGAGCGAGTTATAGCGCCAGCGGTCCGCTACGCGGTCCAGGCGCGACATGTCTGGATACGTATCGGCAAGGCGAGCATCCAGGCGCGCCATCGCGCTGGTATCGCCATAGCTGTACTCATACTCAGCCCACCGCATCCACACTGTCTTGGCCTTGTCGACCGGCATACTGCTCACCGTGCGTTCCAGCACGGCACGCGCATTGGTATCATCGTTGATCGAGATCAAAAAGTCTAGGTAGCGAACGACCAGGTGCTCTTCGGGACCAAAGATCTTCAGGGCCAGCTCAAACACCTTGGTGGCCACCGTGGCATCCTTGGAGCAGTGGTACTCCAGCATGGCATTCGCCTCGTACACCTGCCACGTACAATGCGGCGATTTGCGGGCGCGCGCAAATACTTGCCGCGCCGGTCGGATCCCCTCAGCGCGGCGCACGAGCTGCATGTACTTGATCCACACCTGGCTAAGCGCCTCGCGCCACTCGTCCAGGCCGGGTCGTGCCTCGTTGAGCACCTTGGCATGCCGCTGCTCGCGTGTTTCTTGGATTCGGCGCTCAATGTCAGCCAGGGCCGCTTTGTCTGCATCGTCATCATCAGGCGCATCGTCCTGCGCACGCTTCTGCAGCGCCGCCTCACGCTCCGCGTCTGTTTCTGCATCCACAGCGGCAGACGCAGCTCGCTGCGCCTCCAAACGCACATCCACCTGGTGGTGCATATACATCAGCAGGTCGTCGAGCGCGGCGGACGCCTCCTGGTTCTTGTCTTGCGCACGCGCCATCTCAGCGTACTGGAAGCGTAGAAGCATGCTCCATGGGCAGGCCTCGCTGCCTTCATGCAGCCACGACAAAGCGTCGGCGGCGCGATGGACGGACACGCAGTACATCGCCGCCATGTACCAAACGACGGCATCAAACCGCACATACATGGTGGCCTTCTTATATGCGGACAAGATACGTTGATGCAGCACAGCGGCGTCTTCGATAGCGAGCGGATTCTTCTCCTCCCACTCGAGGTACCGGCGCCAGCCTTGCAAGCTTTGCCGCTCCTTGGCGGGTGTTTTGCCATTGGGCACGATCCAGCACGGCTGCACAGGCAGCGCAGGTGTCACAAGAGGGTCCGTGAGGGTACGCAGCTCCTTCAGCACCGCACGCGCTTGCATATACGCCGGCGACCGCTCGCCCAGGAACTTTTTCGCGGTGATCTTGTTGAGCGACGTCTCATACGCATCGTACTCGCGCCAGATCGCTTCCACCTGATTCAGTGGGATCATGACTGCGCGCTGGAACACCTTGCGCAGCTGGTCCATTTTCTGGCCCTCCTGCCACGTCCCACGCACTTCGCGTTCACGCAGAAGCTGAAGGTAGTCCTGCCAAATCGGTCCACTCTCGCGGTCCCAGCCAATGTACTTGAGTGCAAACTCGTACGCTTGCTCTAGCACGCGGCGCGTCTGATCGCGCGGGCTATTCTCCTCCGTCGTGAAAGGCGGCAACGGATTGACACGCCGGGTGTACGCCAAGTACATCCTCCACAAGTCCACCGACATGGTATTGCGCAGGCACCGCGTGAAGATCGCATTCACCTGATCAAAGTTCAAGCGGCTCAGCTCCCAGTCAATGTAGTCCATCCACTGTGTGCTAGCCTGCGGAAAATATTCGAAAAAGCGATCGTACACATCGCGCACGTCGTCCACGTTCTCACTTTGACGCACCAGCGCCAGAAGATCTAGCCATGGTGCTGAAAGTCGTGGATCTTGGTACACTTTCGCCTCGAGCGCCTCCTTTGCTGCTGCGCGAGCGCCGGAGGCCGCATCCAAGGCCGCCATCGTCGACCGTGTCGCACGCGCCCCGTGCTCTGTACGACCGCTCGGCCCCTGGCGCCTCGACTAGCACGTGACCGACTGCCACGAGCGTCTCCAGCGACGAGGCACGAGCCTTGCGGCCATGGCCAGTGACAGGTCCCTGCTGCGCGAGGCCATCGCCCGGCGTGGCGGTGGCAGTAGCACCAAAAACTCGTCCAACGACCAAAGTCACGGTGCTTCTGCTCCATTCGCCACTGCACCACCCTCGTCCGAGTCGACGGAGAGAAGAGAGGCAGTGACCGAGCCTCTGCCTGAACCTGAGGACGAGGCGCCCCTCAAACGCAAAGATCCAGACACAGACGCCAATGAAAGCGCGGATGCCAAGCGCGTGCGACATGATACCCTAGATGACGAATGGGCCGAGTTCCAACGAACGGTCGTCGCGCCGGCGAACGATACATCAGCCAACCACTACGAGCATGCGATCATCTCTGCTGAGCCTGAATTACGATCTACGACCCAAGCTGAGACACCCTACGAACAGGAGGAATCGCAAGCGGAGCAACGCGCGCGGCTGGACCGTGAGGCGCGCGAGGAGATTCTTGCTCGCATTGAGGAGGAACAGCGCGCCCAGGAGGACGCAGATGAGCGGTATGTCCTTCCATCTCACACCAGTGTACAACATCTTCGCACGCGTCTCGCGCGCATTAAGCAGGCCCGCCAGCGCCGCGCGGAGCACGCGCCCGCAGAGGCGTAGCGTTCGCGTTGGTCCTAGCGCTCGGCCGAAAGAAGGTGCTGGAAGTACGAAGCGTGGGTGTATATAGGCGCCAACGACTTGCCACGCCTTTCACCCCATGTCAGTTTCTGAGCTCAAGGCGCAGGGCAACGCTAGTTTCGCTGCCAAGGACTACGACAGTGCTATCAAGCACTATACCGATGCCATTGCCGCGGCGGAGAGCCAGGGCGAGAAGGACGGTGTGCACGTGCTGTACTCGAACCGCAGCGCGAGCCATGCCGGCCTGAAAAACTGGAGCGCGGCGCTGGAGGATGCGGAGGCGACCATTCGCCTGAACTCCTCGTTTGCTAAGGGATACGGCCGCAAGGGTAGCGCTCTGCATGGTGCGCGTCGCTACGACGAGGCCATTGCTGCGTACCATGCTGGCCTGGAGGCGGTGCCAGGCGACGCGGCGCTGCAGAAAGGTCTCGCCGATGTGCAGCGCGCCAAAGCTGACAGTGCAGGTGCGCAGGACCCTTCGGCTACGATGGGCAACTTGTTCCGTGACCCCCAGCTGTTTGAGAAGCTGGAGCGCAACCCGAACACGGAAAATCTGCTGAAGGACCCGGCGTTTGTGCAGCAGCTGAAGGACCTGCAGAGCGGCAAGGCGAACCCCATGATGGCGCTGCAAGATCAGCGTATGATTCAAGTGATGGGTGCTCTGATCGGCGTGGATATGCGTGCGTTCGATCCCAGCAAGGACAACGCTCAGCCTATGGACGAGGAGCCTGCGCCGAAGAAGGAGGCGCCGAAAGAAGAGAAGCCTGCGCCCAAGGAGGAAAAGCCAGCGGAGCCCGAGGACCCGAAGAAGGCCGAGGCCGAGGCGGAGAAGAAGCAGGGCAATGCCCACTACCTGAAGCGCGAGTTTGATGTCGCAGCCGCGCACTACCAAAAGGCCTGGGAGCTGCACCAGGATATTACGTACCTGAACAACCTGGGAGCCGTCTACTTTGAGCAGGGCAACCTGGATGAGTGCATCAAGACGTGTGAGAAGGCCGTCGAAGAAGGCCGTGCGATGCTGGCGGACTACAAGCTGGTGGCCAAGGCATTTGGACGTATTGGCTCGGCGTTCCTGAAGAAGGACGACCTGCCTCAGGCCATCACCTACTTTGAAAAGTCGCTCACCGAGCACCGCACGCCGGAGATTTTGGCCAAGCTCCGTCAGGCCGAGAAGGATCTCAAGGACCGCGAGCGCCAGGCCTACATTGACCCTGCCAAGGCGGAGGAGGAGCGCAACCGCGGCAACACGCTTTACAAGGAGGGCGACTTCCCTGGCTCGGTCCAGGCCTACACGGAATCGATCAAGCGCAACCCGTCGGACCCTCGCGGCTACACCAACCGTGCATCGGCGTATACCAAGCTCGCTGCCCTTCCCGAGGCTTTGAAGGATGCAGAGGAGGCCATCAAGGTGGACCCCAAGTTTGTCAAGGCCTACATCCGCAAGGCCAACGTGCTGTTCTCCATGAAGGAGTTCACCAAGGCCATGGAGGCCGCTCAAGCCGCTGACGACGTGGACGAGGCGCAGGAGGGCGGTGCTCAAAACCAGCGCGAGATCCAGGCTTTGCAGGCCAAGATCATGCAGGGTCTTTACGCGCAGCGCTCGGGTGAATCGGACGAGCAGACGCTGGAGCGTGCCATGCGGGACCCTGAGGTGGCAAACATTATGCAGGATCCGATCATGCAATCGATTTTGCAGCAGGCGCAGTCGAACCCGGCGGCACTGCAGGACCACATGAAGAACCCTGGTATCCGCGCCAAGATCCAGAAGCTCATTGCGGCGGGCATCATCCGCACACGCTAGTGTACCATACCCGTAGACCTACGTATTTTTCTGACATGTGCTCGAGTGGAGGCCAAGTCGGCCGCCCCCTTTTCTCCACCGACGGTATGGCAACTGGCGGTGGGCGGCGCGGCGGCCGCGGCGGCGCCCAAGGTCTGAAGCCGATCGGGCTGCCCTACCTGGAGGGAGCGCAGCTCGAAGAAGCGTCTATGTTTCATGTACCTACGGAGGTGCCTGCGTTGCGCCCGCCTACGGACGCAGAGCGTCACAGGGCCGCCTTGCAGTTGGACTTTCTCAAGAAGGCGCATGACTCGCCCTACTGGACGCAGTATATCCCCAAGAAACAAGGCGCCGGTGAGCTCTTGCGCTACACAGACAGGTATCAACCTGATAGGCGTGGCGCATCTTCCACTGTGTCTTTTCTGCAGCTCGCACCGCTGCAAAAGGAGGTCTTTCCGCCGCACCTTTGGGACAGCTTTACGAGCAGTGAGTCAAAACGGGCTGCCAAGCGCACAGCTCAGATGCAAAATTGTACGGCCAAAATCGACTGGGACCACTTGCACATGGAGGAAAAGCGGGCTGGTGATGGCGAAGAGGAGGCACCGCCCGAGTCCGAGGAAGAAGACCTCGGCGAGTATGAAGACGAGGTCGACGACGATTATGCACAGAACTACTTCGATAATGGAGAAGATGACGATGACATGGATGCGGATGGTGGTGACGAAGCTGCTTTTGACTAGTACTATACATGGCTATCGTCCTGCGATCCACAATACTATACGCGTATAGCCTTGCAGTAGCGCCAAACGCATTTGCGCGCCAATGGTTTTGTAGGTGGCCACCCAGAGCGTGCGGTTGTAGTGGCGCAACCGCCTTTCATTGACCACTAGCCATTCGCGATAAAAAGGCGCCAGCAGCTCCAACGTCGCATCGCCCTGCGGTGCCACTTGCGATTTGTATTCCTCCAAGGCGCGAGTAAACCGCGCGTTATTGTCGAGCCAGAAACGCTGGTTGAACTGATCCAGCCATATGCTCTGTACGCGCGTGTGCATTTTCACGGCCTCCAGTTGCCCTAGAAGGTGGTCCGCATAGCGAGTCAGAGCACGGGTCGACGACCCGCGTGGTGCTTGCGCAGGTGCTGTGAATTCATCGAGCGAGTAAGGGTGAAGAACGGAGGCGGGTCGGGTCTGTGGCTCCTTATACACGATAGGGCGTAAATTTGACACAGGATCGGGTGGCCCCACGAAGGCCTGTGGCCGCAGACGCGAGGCGCGCCGCATCGGCTGAGCGGCTCGCATGCTCGTTCACGACGGCGCTGTGCCAAGATCTGATCTCTATAGTCACGTGTTTCGGGGGCTCCGGTGTGGCAAGGCGAACCGGTGTGGAGATCCACAGCAGGCACTAACCCCGGAGCACCTTCCTCGACGACACTGTCCTGCCCCATGCTGCTATGACGTCCCTCATCTATCCTTTGGAAAGTGGGGAAGACGCAACATGGCAAAAATCCAACTTTGAATCATCTTCAGACATATTCGGTGCATCTTCGCAGGTGTCGTCAGTGCCTGGAAGTTTGCAAGAAGATTCTGAGGGGCCCCATGCTCGCAAAATTGGCAAAACGTGCGGCGAATGCCGACGAAAACATCTGCGTTGTGACTATTCCCTACGTGAAATTCTATTTCAGCGGCTGGGGCGCACAGATCCTGTGAGCTGTTCGCGCTGTGAGCACCGCCAGATCTCGTGTGAGCAAGTGAGTATTTCCCAAGCTCGCTTTTTCCCTCGCCCTTCTCGAACAGGGCGCCGCATTGAACTGGGACGCCAGCTTCATGGCTCTGCGATATATTCCGATATAACAGACTCGCCACCTTTGGACTCTCGCTCGTCCACGGAGCTCTCCTGGCCCCGGATCTACTTGCGACTCATCAATTGTTTTTTCAGCTATCCCTTCACTTTTGCGCCTGCTATTGAGTATGAGAGATTTGCTCAAGCGTTTAACAGATCGTTTGGTGACGTAAACATCATGGCCAAGTATTTGAATGGACAGGAAGGCGACGAACCGACGCGCGAATTCTTTGGGCACCGCAAGTCCTATTCCGTCGTCACCGACCCAGACCGTACAATTGACGCGACTCCAGAGACGGTGGAAACTTTACTCACAACGATATGCGCATGGGGATCGCAGCACATTGTGCTTCCCTTTGAAACGTTGGACATGAGCGTATTTGAGCCGATGGGCCACACCAGCCTGTTGGACGCCGCGCAGAACGATCCAGAGCTTGGATTCCGTTGCACAGCTCCCACGGGTACACCCGCTACTGTCTTGCCGGAACCTGGCTCGACCAAGCGGCAGAAGCGGAGACAGGGTGTCGCATGCGATACCTGCCGTCTGCGGCGTGTGCGCTGCGATTTGATGGAGCAGCCGCCAGGCGTCAAAGCGTGCTCGCGATGTCGCGTGAAGCAGATTGTGTGCACGGACCGGTACATCCAGTGGCGACGTGGTCGCGACATGATGAAGAATGCAGGGGCGTCGCGTTCCATGCCCGGCGTCCAGCTTCTTCCCCACCGGGAAGAGTTTGTGCAGCTGAATGAACTGCCTTCCTCGATCCGAAGCCTGTCTCAGCAGGAACTGATTGACTATGGTGTTTCCCGAGAAGCGGTGTACAACCATTTCGTGCGTCGTGCGCTGATTCTAGTACACAGACACAACATTGTGAACAGTTGCACGATCCAGGGCACGATTGTACTGACCATGCTAGCATCGCTCCTCGACTATACCCGTCCCAAGATGGCGTACGAGTCCCAGCGCGTGGCGAGCCAACATGTGATGAGCTTATTTCGCCGCAGCGAGTTTGACCTGGGCTGCGTGCTGCAATGCCTTCCGTTAAGTGACCAGTTTGCACGGCTGTCTGGCAACCGTCTGCCGCAGTCGACGTGGGTGTACGATGCCGTGTCCAATGTCTCGTACTTGCGAAAGCCTCACTTCCCCCGCAACTTTTACGTCGTCGGCTTCCGGGGGGGCCTGGATGCCACGGTGAATCAGCTCCCGGTGAGCGACGTCATGGACGTGTGCAAACAGGCGGACCCCGTTTCTGCGATCAGCATGTACCTTCTTTTATCTCAGTTCATTGGTGTTGTGGCGCATGACGCGTATGAATCGATGATGTCTTTGCCTGCCCTGCAAACGATTCCGCCCACCATGGCCTCTGTCGCGGAAATTAGGTCGGCCTGCCATCGCCTATGGAACGATCTGCACCAAATTGAGTTGTGTATGCACATTCTTGCTGACAAGATGCGCGAGACATACCGTTTGGCGTTTCCCATGAACATGTTACTATGGGGCTGGCTCCTTCTCTCCCTCAACTTTTTGTTACACCAAGCCATTGCACGGCGGGTCACCGAGTGGTTCTCATCGACCAAGGCGTACCACCAGTGGGCCATGTATTCCGAGGAGGAGCAAACGGAACCGCTTATGGAAGCCATTCACGATTTGTTGCGCGAGTCGCAGCTATGCACGCTCGGCATCAGTCGCACGATCGCTCATTACGCGCGGAACTTGTTGCCCACAGGGCTCCTCTTCCGCGGCTCATCGATGATTCGCCAATTGTTCCGTGTGACGCAGTGCATTGCGCGGGCTTTGCCTGTGAGCGACGAGAGCGCTGAGCCGCACCAGGACGAGCCGGAGATAGTACCTGGCCCCACGTCGCTACACTCGCTGCTGAATCCCACGGCCGGGGCCCCGCCCCCTTCGATGCCCGCCTCGCCCACGGAGACACTGCCGTTTGCCTCGCCTCACGACATGGACTTGCTTCTATCTATTCCTGACTCGCGCTCGCACGAGCCTTTTACCCGCCGCACCAAGCGCCGGGAAATTGATGGGTGCATCCGAGGCCTGGGGCAAATTGGCTTCTCCCAAGCGGGCATCGACGTGGAGATTCGGCGCATTATTGATTTAGTCCACTTTATGCGGTAGGCTTCTCTATACCCTACGCCACCTCTGCGCGCAGCAGGTCGGCCATGCGCCGCCCGGTCATTTGCAGGAAGGCCACGTGCTCGGCCGCCTCGGGGCTCACCGAGGCCGGCAGCGTGAGGTACGCGAGGTGCTCCTCGAGCACGGGCGCCAGCGCCGTATGAGCGCCTGCACGCAAGGCAGGTACATCGCCTGCCGCACGCGATGTGCCAAGACGCGTAAACAAGTCGAGGTGCCGCACCAGCAGCACCATCCAACGCTCGACCATATCGAGCTTGGCCTCCACCGTGTGACGCAATGCCTCGGCCGCTTGCTGCACCGCTTTTTCCCCGGCCATGCGCTGCGCCGACGGCGACAGACTGGGCGGCAGTCCTGCGTCCGCAGCCAAGTCCGCCCATTCATCCGCATGCAAAGCCTGCGGGTCCAAACGCACCGTTTCCACACGCTCCAAACTCTGGACGGCGGCAGCGAGGGCGTCCAGCTGCTCCCGCAGCGCGGCCACTGCCACCCCGAGGGACGGCGCAGCCACCACGCGCCCATTCGACGCAGCATGGTCCGACGCACGGCCCACATGCAGTGATGGCACAAGAATCGCACGCGCTTCGCCATGGGCGCTTGCATGCTCCATGTACCGGATCAGCGCACGCACCAAACGATCCACGCTGCGGCGCGCCGTTTCTTCAAACAATGTGAGACGCGTGGGCGATGCCTGCTGAACGAGGCCATTTAGCGTGGGCGCCACAATCGCTGTGTCCTCACGCTCCGTGGGCGTCTGGGGCGCAAGAAGCTCGTGCGCCTGTGGCACCAAGTACATGGCGGCCACCGACAGCACCGCTGCATGGAACGTGGCTGGTGGCGTGAGCGATGACAGCAAATGCACTAGGAGTGCGCCCTGCTCGACATCCGTGATGCCGGGCGTAGCATGCGTCATGCCATGCAGAACGGCGAGCAGCGCGTCTTGATGCGCCACAAGCACAGCCTGCACCGAGGTCTTGGCACCTGGCGCATGCGCCAACAACGCAACGAGCAGCTGAAGCAGCGGCGCCAATAAACTCGCATAGCGCTCGGCCACCGGCGGCAAAAACCCATCGACCTCATCCAGCGTGTGCTCCGGGCGCATCGACGGGAAATCGACGCGCGCCAATACATCGACCACGCGCGCATCGAGGACCAGCGTGGCACATTGCGGCACAAGGCGTACAAGAAGCGCCATTAGCGCCTCGTACACATACTGCGCATTCAGCGACGGCGGATCCGGCGCGAGCGCCGCCTGCAGCGGACGATCGAGCTCCTGCAGACGCAAGGCCAGGCTGACCAAGTAGCCACGCGACGACAGGAGCGGACCCACCCGCATGGGCGGCGCCGTGTCTTCCAGCGAGGCGAAAAAGCTGAGCGTCGTTAATGCCACCGTCTGCACGACATCACTGCCATCCAGCGCATCGCGCGCGGCCACATCCACGAGGCGTGGCGCATGCGTCGCAAGGAGCGTGCGCACACGCGTGCCCAGAGGCCCTGCGCCGCGCATCGCCAGCTGCGTCATGCACGTCACAGATAGGTACAGATCACTGCGCGCCGCGGCGCTCAAACCGCGATCCATCGACTCCAGGACGCCACGCAAAATGGCAAGCAGGCGGTCGTTCGGCGGCTCGAGCTGCACACGCAGCGCGTGTATGGCATGAAGCAGCGTGCTGGCGGCCAGATCCGACACGTACGCATCGTCCTCCTCAGGGCGCAGACGCGGTAGTAGCGCGCTCGCGACCTCCAGGAGGAGCGGCACACGCGCATCGCTGCGCACAGCGCTTAGCACCTCGTTCATGAGCACATCCAGCACTTGGCACCACGCCTGGAACGCTTCCCGTCGCGCTTTGGCCATTGCACGCCGCGTGTTTTGCGCAGCGGCCCACAACAGACGCGTGCGAGCCTGCTCCATCCATGCGCCTGGCTCGGTGGCGCTGCGCTGCTCCAAAAGCAACGAGGCCACCGCGCTCAAATCATACACCTTGTCCGACACCACGACATCATCAACGACAGCCGGCGCGAGAAGCGCGGCGGTACGCGCATCGTGCGCATCGTACACATCGTCCCACTGCACCTCGAACGTTTGCAGTAGCGCTAGCCACTGGCCACTACTAGCGCCGCGACCTTGCATCGTAGGCTCGCCCAACAGCGTCGCGAGCAAGGGCCCCGCACGATTGAGCTGCTCCTGCCCTGAGAGCGTGTGCAGCTCTAGCGCCACGAGGGCCAAAACATGTGCATGAATGTGCAGCCACGCGAGGGCCGCCTCGGGCTTGGTCGGCACTGCGTCGCCGTCGTGCAACACGAGAGAGCCACTGGCTGTGGCGGCTCCCTCCGCAGCGGGCTGCGTGGTCAAGTGCGTGAGCTGCGCAGCGATAAAGTCGTGCGTGCGTAGGAAACGCAATGTGGCCGTGCTGGTAAAGGGGTGCATACACACATTGTGCAAAACGGCCAAGCACCGCTCCACGAGCAGCGAAGGCAGCGTAACCGGTGGCTGAACGCGCGCGAGGAGCGCAGGCAGCAGGCCACCGCGTGCGCCATGCACGAGGCGGTCCGGCGCCGTGGCTTCTGCCTCAAAGCCCAAAAGCAGGTGGGCGACATTGGGCGCAGGCACATGGCGCGCCGTCTGTTCGAGCAAAAGCTCCAACAGCGCGGCTTGTACGTGTGCGGTGCTGGCAGGAGCGCTCAACGGATCCGACACGTCCAACGGCTTGTCGACGCCGTCGGGCTTGGCGTCGAGCCATGCAAAAGCGCCACTAGTCACACGCGATGTCTCGCCGGTCATCTCCAATAGACCCGCCAAGCGGTTCATCGAGGTGCGGGCACGGAGCGGCCCAAACGCATCCGAAGCCTGGAACGTGGATGTGCGCGCTAGCGCACCGATCAGTCGCAGGGAGAGCCACGCCATATCGGCATCGATGCAGTTCACGTAGAGCGCTAGCTGCACCACCACCTGGTGCGCATGCAGCAAATGCACCTCCAACGGCACCAGCTGAGCACGATCGCTGACCGCGGCATCGCTCCACGCAGGCAGCAGTGTGTGCAAGAGCAGCGGCTGGATCTCCAACACACGCAGCAAGATGCGCATCACACCCCGTACCGCACGCGCAAACTCGGGCGTTTGTGCGCGGTCCTGGTTCACCACCTCAAAACCGGCGAGCGACGGATCAGGATGCACAAACACCAGGAGCTCCTGCAAAAGGGGCGACCCACTCAACAAGCGGCGCAGGATATCAAAGCCAGGGTGCTTGGCCAGCGCGTCTTTGGTATCGAGCGGCGCCAGCGAAAAGGCCGCCAGGCAACGGTCCAAAAACTCGATGCACGACGCCGAGAGCGCCCAGCGCTGAGCCGGCTGCGCGTACAGACGACCCGAGGCGGGGAGCAGCACTTGCTCGACCACAAAGGCCACGTACGGCGCCGCGCCCGTGGCCGTAAAGGCGTGCACAGGCGGCAAAGAGCCTTGGCCCTGCACATGTGCGACCAGCGCGTTGGCCTGCGCCGCAGGCGTCGCGTAGGGCAACACGGCACTGAGCAACTCGACGAGGGAGCGTGTGCCAGGGTACCGACCGTGCACCGCTTCCACATGCTCCAGCTCGTACACGGCGCGCGGCGCTGCACCGCGCACAGCACCACTTTGCTCCAAACGCTCCCACAGGGCGGAGAGCAAGCGTGGCGACGTCGCATCGCGGGGACGCGCTGCAAACGCAGCCAACGCCTGCAAAATGGCCGCCTTGAGATCCACGGGCACGGCACACGCATACAGCGCAAACAGCTTGTCCAGCGGTGCATACTCTTTGTGCAGGAATAGTGCATCGCGCGTCGCCGAACTGTAGCGGACCACCGTGGAAAGCACGCTCAAAAACGCACGCAGAAGAACCATTTCGTCGGGCGGCATCACAGCGGATGCATGTCGCTGGAACGCCTCGACATAGTGGGCCACCCACTCAAAGAGGCGCGACCATGTCACGAGACGGCGCTCGCCCCCGGGCGGTGCTCCGGCATCGTACTCGAGCAGGGCATGTGCGTACGCCGCACACTGCTCGCCCTCGGCAAGCGCAGCCAGCATGTCAAAGAGGGCACGCTGCTGCCCAATTTCGCGCGTGTCCACCGCCCACAGAAGGAAGCGCGAGAGACCGCGTTCCTGGCCTTGCCAGAATGGCAGACCCGCTTCCGGGCGGCCACGGCACAAGAGCGCCATGACATCAAACAGCGCCTCAATATCGAAGCGACGAGCGGGCGGCGGTGCTCCAGGGCGCGCCGCGCGCAGAGAAGCAAAGGCCGAATCCTCTTCGGTGCGCTGCATCTTGCGGAGGAGAGGGAAAAAGGTCGTGGTGACGCTGAGCATGAGGTGCTGCACTTGCTGCAGCACATACTCTTGAAACTCGGCATCGATCACAAGCGGCCGCTCTTCCAGATCGCTGTCCCATGCGCGGCGGAATCCCAACACTCGCACGGCGAGGAACACAAGCGCACTGGCCTCGTCCTCGGCCGTCAGTGCACGCAGGCCAAGCGCATGCACATCTTCCATCGTGTGGCCCAGCGCGGCGGAGAGCGCGGCACGGTGCGTAAGCGCTTCTGCGATCAAGAGGGCCAAGGCCAGCTGCACCATGTGCTGAAGACCGGCATGCTGCCAGGTCCCTGTCGCGGCCGTCCACAAGCGCGTCAAGAGGCCGGTATCCATGCTCAATGCCTCGGTCGTGTACACGGAGGACGGGGCGTGCTGGGCCAGCCACTTGCCTGCCTCGTCCGGGACCGTGTCGAGGGCCGCCAGCACGGCCATGAGCGTATACAGCGCCGTGGCCGGGGCGGGTGCGGGTGATAGTTGGCTCTGAGCCAGGTGCGTGACCAATGCTTCGATCGCAGAGGGCGCCAAGTGCCTGGCCAGCGCAAGCAGGTACAAAACATGCCCGACCTCCTGCTCCGCCTGCTCAAGCCACGCCAAACGTTCCATCTGCACCTCATCACTCAGGCGCGCCGATGTCGTCGCACGCTGCATGGCCGCATGCACATGATCGCGCGCTTGCGCATACGAGCGCATAGATTCAAGTAGTTGGGTGATCAGCTGGTCGCCTTGCACGACCTCATCGAGGAGACGGCCCATACGCACACCTGTAGCAAGGTCGCCACTCGCACACAGCGTGTATGCGCCACTGGCCATTTCCTTAAGACAGGCAAGTAGAGCAAGGTGCTCGCGGTAGTAGAGCAGGCATGCCACTTCGGTAGGCGTGCGGCCCCAGCGTGCACTCGCTGCAATACCTTCTTGCAGCAGCGAAGCCGCATAGGTTTCCGACACTTGCAGTTCATCGGAGAGCAAGAGCGTCTGCGCAACAAAGTCGGCGTTCAGGGACTGTGTTTGACCCTGAAGCACAATCACGCCTTTGGATATATCACGGCGTTCTGCCTCGCTCCGCGGTTTCACACGGCCGAGCGTCGCGAGGGCGGAGCGACTACGCTCCACGTCCAGGTACCAGGCGTGTACAGCTGCGGCCGGCGCACTCACGACGGTATGAAGAATTCCATACAGCGTCTCAAAGCGCGCCGGTTCAAACACATCCATGCCGCCCGCCGCCGACGCCATCCGTTGCGTCGTGGTGGTGCGCGGCCGTCGATCGGCGGCGCGGTTGGCACCCGCCGCGCTCCATCACGTGAGTCGGCCGAACCCCGCTGCGATACTTGCCTGGTGGCCTGCTGCGATGGACCGCGAGGCGTACGTACATGCCTAGCTGATCGCGCCTAGCTTTCGTGCTGCCGCGCACGCGACGGTGGACCGCATATGTGATTACTATGAAACGCTCGAAGCGCGGCCGGTAACGGCCCAGGTAGAGCGCGGTTACCTGACGCAGCGCTTGCCCACCCAGGCGCCCGACCACGGCGAGTCATGGTCGGCCATTCTGCAGGACTATGACGCGCACATCCTGCCTGGGATCACACATTGGCAGCACCCCATGTTTTTCGGCTATTTCCCGTCGAATGCCACATACGAGGGCATCTTGGCAGATATGCTGGCGTGCATGACCACCAACCCCGCGTTCAATTGGAACGCGTCGCCAGCGGTCACGGAGCTCGAGTTTGTCGTGCTGGACTGGGTCGCGAACATGCTCGGCTTGAGCTCAAGCTTCTTGAGCCTAGATTCCTCCCACAATGGCGGCGGCATCATCTTTGGCTCGGCGAGCGAAGCCACACTTACCCTGGCGGTGGCAGCGCGTGAGCGAGCCATTTCGCGCATTGCTTCTGAGCGCAAGGAGGATCGACACACAGTGCGCGCCCAGCTGCTCCCACGCTTGGTATTATACTGCACGGAACAAACGCATTCGTCCGCGAAGAAAGCGGCCCAAATTCTGGGGCTGGCGAGCCGTGTGCTGCCGGTGCATCGGAGCGATGACTACGCTCTGCGTGGCTCTACGCTGCGCGATGCGCTTCAGCAGGACACAAAAGCAGGTCTTGTGCCGTTTATCCTCATTGCCAGCTACGGCACGACCAATACGTGTGCTGTGGACAACATGGCGGAGATCGCCGAAGTGCGTCGTGCGGCGCCGCTCCTGTGGCTGCATGTGGATGCCGCGTACGGTGGCGTGACAATGAGCGTGCCCGAGTACCGCGATGCTCACCTGGATGCGATCAATGCGCACTTTGACTCGTTTTCTACCAACTTGCACAAGTGGGGCCTCGTGCCGTTTGAAAGCTCGCCCACGTTCGTGCGCGATCGTGCGCCGCTGGTCGAAGCACTCACACTGACCCCGGCCTATCTCGTCTCGCAAGGTGGCGACGACCTCGTATCGGATTTGCGGAACATGCAAATCTCGCTAGGCCGCCGCTTCCGCGCTTTAAAAGTGTGGATGGTGCTACGCAGCTACGGTGTGTTAGGCTTCCAGCAGCACATTCGCTCGCATGTGGCCATGGCCGCTACCTTTGTGGCGCGCATCGCCGCGCACCCCCACATCAGAGTGCCGGTACCGCCCCGCTGGGGTCTCGTGGTCCTACGCGTGACACGCCCCGGCCTCGATGCGGCCCAGACCGATTCACTGAATCGCGCATGGGAGCAGCAACTTGTCGCGCATTCCTCCGAGATACTGTTGACGCCCACGGTCGTGCCAGAGATCGGCGTGTGCATCCGCTGGGTCGTGGGTGCGGTGAGCACGCGTCCGGTTCACATCGAGCGCGCAGTGGCGTTGCTCTGCGCGTGCGCCGACGCGCTTCCATAGGTGGAGGGATCGGCCGAGGTTGATCGCCGTAGAGCGTGCTACGACGCCACGACGACGGCGCCATGCTGGGGACCGATGACGCCCAGGAGGTGCCCGCGTGCCGCATCTGTCGTATGGAAGAGGAGCCGGATGCTCCTCTATACCATCCTTGCAAATGTACAGGGAGCATCCGCTACTGCCACCAAGAATGGTACGCTGCGTCACTAACATAGTCTTGTGCAATGGCTGCAGCACAGCCAGAAAAAGTACTGTGAGCTATGCCAGTACCCGTTTGTGTTTCACAAGCGCTATACCCAGGATATGCCAGAAGGTACGCTGCCCGTGTGGCTCTATGGGCGCTACCTTGTGTGGAGAGCGTACCAGGCGCTGCACTTTCTTGGGCGCCTCGCGGTGGTGCTCGTTTGCTGGCTCCTTCTCGTGCCCTACGCGACGCGACGCATCTATCGTGCATATCTTCAAACGGGAGACTGGATCTCTGAGGCTATTTTGCGCCGTCCCGTGGCGGTCTTGCCTGATGAGCGCATACCCAAGCTGGACGTTCGTACGTCGCGCCTCGCTGCGCTGCCTCGCTGGGCTTGGACGGTACTTACGCGTGAATGGCTCACCGGTGTCGTGTTGACCACCAGCTTGGGCATGGTGTTTCTCTCGCTCCTGTTCATGCGAGAGCAACTTGCCGAGGCCGTGCAGCGTCAGTGGGACGAGACGCCGGAGGAAGCGCCTGCGCCGGAGGCAGCGCATAACGCGGCCCTCGAGCACTTGCGCGCCGCTGCGCTGGAGGCCGCTCACGCACGCGCAGAGCAGATGCTCGCGGCCGATATCCCGGATGCCGATAGGGAGCCGGGGCCGCGTGCCGCGCCGCCGGCGGCTGGCGCCGACGACGACGATGCATGGACCGACGACGAGGAGCCATTGGCCCCTGCGCGTGAAGCACCGCTTATGCACAACGCTGCCCCGCCGCCACCTCTCCCTGACGACGATGGGGTCGAGCGCGACGAAGAAGAAGAGTGGGAGAATGCCGAGCACATGGCCGAGGACCTGGATGGTATGCTACAGGCCGTCGGTTTGCGTGGCCCCTGGCTCGAGCTTTTGCAGAATCTCTTTGTGCTAGAGTCGGTGGTCCTTTTGATGATGTCTTTGTGTATCATGGTCCCCTATACCGTGGGACGTGTGCTGGGCCTGCGCTTTTACGATACGCTGCTATTACCGGTCAAGGCACTGCGTGTGTGGACCGATCCTGTGTTTGAAAGCCTTATTCATGGCATGGGGCGTATGCTGTCCACGTCGTTCGAGGCCCAGGCGCCTGCACCCACACCGCCTGCGCCCGCATCCGGCACACTCGCTCGCTTTGTCCAGCGTGTGGGAAGCGTGGCTGCCCAACTGGATGCGGTGACGCGTGGCGGGCATGTGCTGCAGCGCACCTTGTGCGTTTTGCTGGGCCATGCGTACATCGCTGGTCTTTGGCAACTAGAGGCGCGCTTCGGGCACTGGGTGCACGGTGGCTCGACGCACTCTGCGGCCAAGTTCGCGCAGTACTACTTGCTCACGCTCAAAGTCTTTTTCTTCTCTGCGATGGACCTGGCTGTCTTCCCTTTGCTGTGTGGCGTGCTGATCGACTGGTGCACCCTGCCTCTGTTTGCAGGTGCTTCGCTTGGGCAGATTGGGGCGCAAGCGCATGCCGCGCCCCTGCCATTTGTGTTTCAGCGCTGGGCATCGGGCACTGTGTACATGTTCTTCTTCTCGCAGCTGATCAGCGCCGTGCGCACGGCCGTGCGCCCGGGCGTCATGTACTTTCTCGGCGACACCAGTGACCCCGATTTTAGCCCGCTGCGCGACATTTTGCAGCAGGGCACCTTGGCGCAGATGGTCAAACTCACGCACTCGGCCGGCATTTACAGTGTCTCGATGGCATGCACCCTCGGCCTCGGCTTGCGTGTGTTGCACAGCATCCCTGGCCTGCTCCCGTTGGTATGGCAGCCTCACACACCGCGCACCGTGGTGCCTGTGGAACTATTGCTCGTGCACTTTGGTTTGCGAGTGACGCTGAAGCGAGCGCGATGTGCGTACCATGCGCGTCGTCTCTTCCGCCTGTGGTGGATTTGGACCGCCAAGTGCCTGCGCATGAGTGCCTACCTCATGGGCGATGAGCAGCCACTCGAGCGCGGTCACTATGTGTATGCGTCGTGGGCCGATTGGGCGCGAGCTTGGGTCCAGCCTGTTGAAGCACCGTTCGTGCAGGATGGCGGGTACATGCGTGTGCCGGCGGATGACCGACCGGCGAGCCGATGCCCTGTGCTGATTCCCACCGACGCACAGGGCGAGCCAGTGGATGCGCGTGCGCGTGTGCAGCTGGACGAGCAGCTCGCTGCACTCGCCAAGATGAAGGATCGGGCGCCGTACACGGTCGTGTACATGCCGCCCCACTGGCGACTGCGCCTTTTGGCGGCGCTCGGCCTGTTTATGCTTTTGTGTATGAGTGGTGTGCTAGCAGCGCTCGGTGTGCCTTTGGCGTTGGGCCGCCTGTTGGCTGTAGGGGGGCAGTGGCCGCCCATGCACGATGCCTATACCGTGCTGCACGGCTACCTCGTGTTGGCTGCGTTGGCCGCTGCTGCCCAAGGGGTGATGGCCCTTTGGCCCGGTCCACGGACGTGGTCCACGTACGTGGCCGATGTACGGCATGTCGCGCGCGCATGCGGGCGCTTTGCCTTCCATCTCGGTATGTTTGGGGGCCTCGTACCCATGCTCGTGGGCTTGGTCGTGCTGCAGTACTTGTGGCCCAGCGCGGATACCACAGCCATTCCCACCTTCTCTGTATGGATGGCATGGGCCACAGGTGCTCTGCTTCTCAATACCGCTCTTTTGCTGGCCTTGTCCGTGGTGCCTGATGACGTGCCGCTCCTATGGGACGTGTACGATCATATGCAGGCCGGGCGGCTGTGGCGTGTGCCGGTGGGCCCCGCCGCTCGTCACGCGCTGCGTCCCACCGTGGCGTGGCTCTTGGCCATGCTGGCGGCGCCCTACATGACCGCTATCCTGTTCATGGTCTTGACCGGTGACTGGCACGCATCCATCGCGCGGCAACGACAGTATGTGCGCTGGGGCAACGGGACCGTGTTGGGCGGTCTGGCGATGTACGCGCTGGAGCGCTACGTGTTGCATCGACTAAGTGAATGGACGCATATTCTGCGTGACGAGCTGTTCCTTGCATCGACAGAGTTGGTCAACTACGGGGGCCAAGCGCCGGACACGCTGCCGCCCGATCTGGGCGTGTTGCCCGACGCGGTCGTCCGTGGCTAGAGGTAGGTAGACCTCCACACCTTGGTGTCCGATGCCACCGCCGGCCGCTGAAGCGGACGGCGAGCGGCCTGCTCCGCGCGTGTGTCCACAGCATGTGGCGGCTCTCTCTGCTGCCGTATTTGTGGCAGGAGCTGTAGGCACGGTCATGTATGGTGTTTGGCGTCGGCCGGCGTGGACGGTCATCGGGCCAGCGGCGGCTGCGAAGGACGCTGCCAGCCGTGCGGTGGCGTCGCCCACACCCCCCAACGATGCACCGAAAAGTGCGTGGGCACTGTTTGGCGAGATGAATGCAGCGATCTTTCGCCGCGGTGCACGTCCGCCGTTGACGGAGGCGCCCACTACGTCGCCTTTGCGCGCTCTCTCGCGACGCGCGCAGCCACCCCAAGGCGCGACGACGAGGAGCGCTGCGCCGACTTCCGAAGGGCCTCTACGGGCGCTCTCACGCTCCAACACAGGACCTGTGCCGGAACCTGTGGCGCGTATGGAGGACCTAGACAACGACGGCGCTCTCATGGCCGTGCGTGCGTTTGCCGTGGCAACGGCGTTGGTGGGCGCTGGCGCCGCATGCACAGCCTTCCTTTTGCGGGCGACGCTGGGCGTGCGCTCAATGGAAGAGTTGGCAGATACATTGCATATGTGGATGCCGTCGCTGCGCCCGCCTGCAGCGCTGGAGCGGTACCTTCCTGTGATTCCACGCGACGCATCAGACAACGGTGCTACCACCGAGCCCAATGTGGCACAGCGCCTGGAAGCGACGGACGATGTAATGGAATGGCTGCATCTTGCGCGTCTGCAGCTCGATGCAGAGATGGCCACTCACACAGCGGAACGCTTGCAGCGTATGGAAGCGCGCATGAAGCTATGAACGGCTACGCGTCGCGATGCCACCGAGGCTGCAAGCCACCAGGCACATTCACATCCGCGCGCAGCGGGTGCCCGTAGCTGCCCGGCTCGCCCTCCGACGGGACGCGCTCCTGGCGATCCTCTTCAGGGGCGAGCTCGCCGGATTGGAAGCGGTGCTGCCGCTTCTCTAAATCGTGCGCCCACATCGCCGCACCAATACGATTCGAGATGGAAAAGACGAGTCCGAATAGCGGCACGCGTTCCAGAAGCGAGGCCACCATGCCAAACAAAAAGTACGACGTGCGCCGCTCCTCGACCCACACAGCCTGCTGCTGCGCCGTCATGTGCTTTGCAGCAAAGTAGGGCGCATGCATACGCTCTGCGTATCGGAGCGCATACAAGCCTGATGTCACGAGTTGGCCGAAAATAGGCACAGCGCCAAAGAGGACAGACGCTACGCGACGCACAAGTAAATGATAACAGCGGTGGCGAAGACCATTCGCCGCTCGCTCTTTCAAACCGTGCGGCGTAGGAGGCACATCGGCGGTGGGCGGCTGCTGAAACTCTTCGGTGAACGGTGTCCAAAAGTCGGCCGACTTGCCACGCGAGGCGACAGTGGCATCGTACGCAGTGGCGCGGAAGCGGCGCAGTTCCTTGCCAAGGAACATGTCGAATATCATGTTGATCTGGTTCAGCACTAGGAGCACCGTCGTGAGCAGCTCAAACGACGGCATAGGCAGCCCCACAAACCCAGCACAGTGCTCCAAGTAGGCATACGTCGCCTTGGCACCCACCGCCTGACCAATACGACCCAAAAATAGGCGCGAAACTAGGCGCTGACCCGGCAGGGACACGAATGTCCACGCTAGCGTCGCGAGACCAGCGCGGCGCACAGTCCGGGAGCAGGAGTCCCACATAGGTCGCCACAGCTTCTCATCGTGCACCAGGCGGTACAGTCCCACTAGCGTTAAATCTCACTACGCACCCACGGGGTACACGGCGGGGACGTCGAGCGTCGCCTGCGGCATCGTACGTGGTCTGTGCCAAACGACGCTCGCCCAGCGCCGGGTCCTATCCACGTGATCTACTCCCATTCGTCGTCGTCGTCCGCACGGACGGACGTGGCGCTGTGTGGCACACCATAGCCCAGGATCGGCTGGTGCGCTTTTTGTTGAGGCCGAAGAACGCCTACATCATGTTGGTAGAAAGGACGTACCTGTTTGCCCAAGACGCCACTCGAGGGCGGCCGTAGAGAAAGCATCCGAGTTGCCCAGTTCCTCAAAACCAATCAGGCGGTCCTTGCAGATGCCCTGCACAAAGGCCATGACGCATGGTAGGACGCGAATGCCAAGCTTGTCCACAAGGAAAGGCGCATTCTCCACCTCGGTCCGTAGGAACTGCGTCGCAGGGTGCTGCCGCGCGAGGTGCTGCGTCAGCGCCGGCCACGTACCTCGAGATGCCGATCAAGAATCTGACACCGGCGGAATTCTTTCTTGGCAAAGTGAATGACGCACCGCGGCTCCTTTACACTGCGGCTCAGCAGCTCTTTTTCGTCTTTGACTTCGCGGTACTGTCCCCGGTCCGGGTCACTTTGGTCAGCGCCTGAACGTGCAGCCATGCTTCTGTGAGTATGTTGAACGTACTGAGCCTGGATCTCGGCGAGCCGCTGCTGCCGGTACTCTTGGAACGCTGCAGCAAGATCACCGTCCGCACCGCGTCCTGTGCCACCAACGACCTGCGCGGCGTCATCGGCATCCGCCTTATTCAGTGCTTCGACTTCCTGATCCAATTCCGCAAACACTTCGTCGTCGCTATCGCCTGGCGCCGCGTGCGCGGTGTACGCGCCCAGATCCGGCGCGTCTTTCGCGGCGGCCATGGTGTGGAGGAGTGTGTCGCGGTGGCGCCCGATGAATACATGGATCGGGGCCGCCCACCACCGCCATGGACGTGCAGCGGCAGCACACACAGGTGTCGGCGAGGGGCGATATGGAGCCGCTGCATGTGAGTGCGCTCCTCGAGACGCTCTCACGCATGGTGCATGTACCTCCCGAGGCATTTATCGTGCGTGCAACGCGCCTGCACCGTAGTGACGACGACGCGGCGCGGGCCCTGGAGCAGTCCGACTCGCAGTGGAGCAACGTGCGTCGTACGCGCGAGCAGATCCGCCTCACTGTGCGTACCGAGCAGGGCCGTACGCAGCTTTTGCTTCCGCAGCCGCCCACGCCGCCGGGCGCCGCGCCGACCGTGGCTGTTCGCTCGGTCGTGATGGTGGACGACGTCACACCGAGCATGCCTGGGCCGCCTCTGCCTGCGCTCGACACGTCCAGCATCTTTGCGCTACCGATGGATGAGCTGGCGCGTCATGCGATGCACTGCGATGGCTGGCAGGAGCTTGTGGCACTGTTGCACTGGACGCCAGCTGACGAGCATATGCAGTACGGATTGCGGTACGTGCTCTTGTCGGAGAATGCGCTCGTGCTGCATGAGCTGCGTATTTTCCGTTCGATTGAGGTGCGTGTGTTTCACTGATGATAGTGGGCCGTGGATGACACGAATCGCCCTATGGAATGGACCCCCAGCTCGATTCTGCATGTGCAAGCGGTGTCAACGCTGCGCTCCGATGTGGGCCCAGGTGTTCCAAAGAAGCAGCAGGACGAGACGGCGCGTGCGCTGCAATATGCGATCCAGTATATTCAGCGTCTCCAAAAGGCGCTGGACGCGGTAGTGCCACTGCATCGTGATGCGTAATTATACCAGTTGTATGTACTCTACGACCGCCCGTTCCCACGCGCGCAGCCCTCGTCCGTCGCGCGTATCGTGAGATGTGTCCCCGCGTTTTTCTGCTTCCAGCTCCGCGAGACCCTGCTCAAACACGGACCAGGGCACGCAGTTGCCCGGCGCCTCGGGCGTGCCGACGGAAAAGTCGCCTTGGCGTGTGCGCCGCAGACGCACCACATGCGCGGCACTTCCGCATGCCGTGCCCAGATCATGCACAATCGAGCGCACATACGTGCCTGAGGACACGGTCATAGCCAGCGTGAAGGCGGCCGGCCGCGCGTCCGAAGGGGTCTCGGAGGCAGTGACTGCCTCCGTCTGAGCCGCCTCGCCCTCCTTGAACGTATCGGTGCCATGGTCATCGCTTCCAGCGAGGTGTCGCACTTTTCCAAGCAGCGCCTGGTCCTCCGCCGGTACTTCGTTCGCAGGCGGCTCATAGGAGTGCGAGTCCGGCGCATGCCACGATACAAGTCGCAGCTCATGCACGGTGACGTCCCGCGGCTCAATCGGACGAGGGAGTGGCAGGCCCTCGCGTGCGTACTCGAATAGACGCTTTCCATCCATGCGCAGAGCGCTAAAGACGGGCGGCAGCTGTTTCACCGCCCCGGTAAAGTGCGGGAGCTTGGAGCGCAGGAGGTTTTCGTCGACGTGTGCATGCGGCGCGCGGCGCATCACAGGCTCCTGCGAATCGTAGGACGTCGTACTGGTACCCAGCAACCCTGTGGTCTCATACGCTTTGCTGCAGTGGAGAAATTGCGAAAGGTGCTTCGTAGCGGCGCCGATCCCAATCACCAGCACACCCTCCGCGAGCGGATCGAGCGTGCCGCCCTGCCCAAGCTTGGGCGGGAGGCGACCCCCACACTTTTTCTGGAGCGCCTTTTCCCACGGCTTCAAGCGGCGCCGGTCTTGTGATACGCGTTTTTCGTCCTTGGCGTAAAACAGGGACGAGGATGCAAGGAGCGGCTTCAGTCGGTCTAGCAGGTCCATGGATGTGGGGCCACTGGGCTTATCGATGCCCAAGAGACCAGAAAGTGGCCGATCCGCTAGCGATGCTGTTCTACCTGCGCCCACCGCTGGCATGGCCCCGTACACACGTCGAAGACCTCGCGCGGCGAGCGGCATGGCCAAGCGCCAGCACTGCTTAGTCAGGGAAGAGCCGCGCTTGCGCCTCTTGCCGGGATGCGGCGCGGCGCCTGTGGCGCGGTGACGTGGGGCATGCGCGCTGGGTGCGTAAGGCCCGTGGCCTGGCGCTATGCAGCCATGCGCACCATCCAAACAAAGACAGCGGCCGTGCCGGCGCGGGCGGCGCCGTACGATACCCTCTTCTGTGGCACGGACCAGTTTGCGTGCACGGCACTGCAAGCGCTGCTGCAGCGCCCTGAGCTCTTTCGCTCACTCCATGTGCTAACGCCTGCGGATGTGAAGCATAGCTGGGGCGCGAAGCGCATGCGTGTGTCGCCTGTAAAGCAGCTTGCCGAGGCCCAAGGCCTGCCGACGTTGCGCGTTCCATCCACCGGCCTCGATGACTTGATGCTGCCACAGGAAATGACCACGTCGTCAGCGCCTCTGCTTGTCACTGCGTCGTTTGGGCACCGCATTCCCACATCGCTTCTACAACAATTTCCCAGCGCCTCGCATACGCTCAACCTGCACCCCTCTATGCTGCCGGATTTGCGGGGCGCAGCGCCGATTCAGTGGGCGATCGCGCGGCAATACCAGCGCACAGGGATTACCGTGCAGCAGCTGCACCCTACCGACTTTGATCACGGTGGCATTCTGAAGCAGGTGGAAGCGCCTGTGTCTGCCGGCATCACGTATACCGACTTGGAGGCGCAACTGGCCCAGCGTGGCGCTGAGCTCCTCGTGGACGTGATTGCTTCGTTGCCGATGTACAGCACGCACGTCAAGGCCCAGGATGCACAACGTGCAACGCGAGCGCCCAAACTCCAGCCCAAGTTCTCGGTTGTACGTTGGGACCGCTGGGATGCGAAGATGTGCGATGCGCGTATGCGCGCCTTTGGCTATATGGTACGTTGTGCGACTCACAGTAGCAACCACTTACTACGATCTTGATGCCTGCGCCGAATACGCGCTTTCCGCCGGTGCCCTGCGCCTTCCTGGCAGGCTATTTACCGTCGCCTAACGCCACGTACCATGGTGCAGCCCTCGCACCTGGGCAAGGTACCTTTGTCGAGACATGGGACGCACTCGCACTTCAAACCGTGCATGGTCTGTACCTAGTCACACACGTGCAAACCAAAGGCAAGCCGCGGCGGACCGCGGCCGAGTGGTGGCGCGGCTTCCGTGATCGGGCTGATACACACGGCCGTCTGCAGTTCGCTTAAACGCGGCGTTGCGGTGGCGGAAGAATGTTTGACGCGGGCGGTGCACCGCTGACCGCGGCGTCGGTGCTCGCCGCTTCACGCGGCGGCGGCGGCGGAACCGTTGTGGGTTCGCTAGGCAGCGCACCACCCCGCTTCTCCTGCTTCTGGCGGAGCGAGTCAATGTCCTCCTCGGTCAAGGTGTGGTCCCCGGGGGCAGGTGCGTCAGGAATCGCATCTGTACCAAGATGCTCGGGGCGGCCTTCGCCCGCGCACAGCGCCTGCCACAGTGGCATGCACTCCCTGGGCAGCTGATGCCGTGGGATCTTGTTGTTTAGAATCGTCTCGACAGATACGCCTGGGTAGTTGTAGAAGCGCGCATTTTCGTCGGAGCGCGTGAGAATGATCGTACCGTCCAGCTGCACACCGGCGTAGAGACCTTTGGACTTGATGTAGGAGAAGCATGGCGATGCCTCGAGACCCGAGTCGATGATGGCACCGTTGCCGACAGGGCCCGCAGACAGGCTCAGCTCACCGCCCACGCTAATTTTCGGGTACTTGAACGCATCCACAGCGCGCTGGTTGCGCAGCACCAGCACCACATCGTAAATATCCACACCGGCCATCAGGCCCCAACCGGCCGTGTGCACAAGCAAGCCAGACGGCGGGCCCCATTCGCCATTCGCATCCTTGGTGAGAACTACACCAGAACCTCCTGCGCCCGAGAAGATAAAGCCAGAGCGGAACACGGTGAAGATAGCCACGCCCTTGGCGCCACGCAACACCTCCGGCGGGATCTTGACAAGCATAGGCTGCGTCTTCCTGGCCGCATTCTCGTCCGTTGCCTGGGCCGCCTGCATCTTCTCCATCGCCGCCACATCCTCACTGCGCTGCGTGAATGTGCGCACAATTCGCGCGGCCTTGTCGATCTCCAGGTCCAGCTCGGTTGGGTAGAACGCCTCGAGGCCCAGCTTGCCCACCTGCTTGTTCGTCCAGTGACCAATAGGGTCTAGCGCGCGCCACGTCGTCGTTTCCACTTTTTTCGCTGCGTCAGTCGCACGGCGTACCAGCCGACCACGCTTTCTCTTTCCACGTGTCCCACGGCATGATGGAGCTAGGGCAGGCGTGGCCCGCGCGGCCCCTGCGTACCTCCACAGCACCGAGCCTGGTCGCCCCATACCATCATGAGCCTAACTGTCCGTGCACAGAACAAAGCGTTTGGCGGTACTTTGACCAAGTATGCGTTCACCTCTGAAGCACTGGGTGGCCTTTTTGCGAATATGAATGTGTACGTGCCGCCGCAGGCGCAGGACGGGACCAAGGTGCCTGTGTTGTACTACCTGTCCGGTCTCACGTGCACCGAGGACAACGCCGCGCAGAAAGGCCACCTGTTTGGTGCGGCAGCCGAGGAAGGCCTTGCGATTGTGTTCCCGGATACGAGTCCGCGCGGAGCCAACATTCCCGGGGAGGATGACAGCTGGGACTTTGGCACAGGTGCGGGCTTTTACGTGAATGCGACCAAGGCGCCATGGAGCCAGCACTACCGCATGTACGACCATGTGCTGCGTGAGATTCCTGCTGTGCTGCAGCACGAGAACCTTCCCATCGATACGTCGCGTGCGTCGATCTTGGGCCATTCTATGGGGGGGCACGGCGCGCTGATGCTCTACCTGCGCGAGCCTGGCACGTTCCGTGCCGCGTCGGCGTTTGCGCCCATGTCGCACCCGAGCAACTCGACCCTGGGCCAGAAACTGATTCAGGGCTACCTGGAAGGTGGTATCGAGGAGGGCAAAGCGTACGATGCGGCGGAACTCCTCGGTCAGGTCGACAGCTCGCGCGATATTCACATCCTCGTGGACTGTGGTCTGAATGATGGCTTTTACAAGGATCAGGAGCTGCAGCCCGAGTCGCTTACGGAGGCTGCGAAGCGCAGCGGTCTGGATGCCGAGCGCGTACAGGTGCGCCTGCACGAAGGCTACGACCACAGTTGTACGTCGCCCTACGATCTTACCTACAGATTTCTTTGTCAGTACGTTTGCGGCCGAGCACGTCCATTGGCACGCGCAATTCCTCCGCTCATAGGCTTATACACGCTTGCGACGCTTGGTCGACGTCTTGCTTGCCTTGGTGCCCGTGGTCACAACCGCCGCGGCCGCGGCCGGTGGCTCTGTCTCGGCCGCCGCAGGCGCCGCTTCCGCGGCAGACGACGACATGAAACGGCGCACCAGCGCCGCGGGCCATGTGTGTTGCAGGGTAGGAACATCGGCCTCCGTTAGCGGCTCAATAGGCAGCCATTCGCCCGACTCGTCATCGACCACGGCCATACTGCCATCGCCAAAGACCATGACGTCGACAATGCACCTCGACTCGGTCACAGCGGTGGGTGCAGTAATGACCTGGCGGATCTTCTGGCCTTCCTCGTCCCAGTTGATCGGGCCCGCACTGGCTGACGGTGCTGGCGGCAAGTCCACAAAGCCGTGCAGCGGGACACGGACCTTTTTCTGCGCGGGCACACTCTTTGCCTTGGTGCCCTGCACGGCATCCTTGGGCGTTTGGAACCAGGAGCCCCACGCAAGGGCCAGAGCACTGCGGCGCAGGTTGTCAATACGCTTCTGGTTCACACGGAAGTTGTACACGCGCACAGTGTGCTCAACAGCCACCGAAAGCACCACGAGGAAGGTGAGGACCATCAGCAGACCAGGGCGGAAGCGTGAATAGTAGTAGCCAGTGCCACGCCACTTGGGGAAACCCTTCGAAAGGAAGTGGTTGTAGCGGTCGCGGCGCTCGTCGCGCAGAATCTTGTGGATCAGACCCAGCCGCTCAAAGCGCTTGTACGCATCAGGCACGTCAGGGTTCTTGTCCGGGCTCGGTGTCAGTGCTTTGTATGTACACGTACTGCCACTCAAGACTCTTCTCACGGTACGCCTTGCGGATCTCCGACTGAGAGGCCGAGGGACGCAGACCGAGAATCGAATAAAAGCTGGCACCAGGACCTTCGCTCTGCTCGAGTGCCTGCTGCAGCTCAAAGATCTGTGTAAGAAAATAGCACGTACCTCGATATCGTTCTTGTCCCAGTTGGCGGCCGCTGCGCTTAGGAAGCACACGCACAAAAGGGCCAGCACGGCGCACACACGGCGCACGTTCATCGTAAACGAAAGGAACGCGTGGGGGGCAATTGCAATTATGAACACCGCGCACTCGGCTCCACTTCGTACCACGCTGGCGGTCGACGCGATGAGCTCTTTGATGGACCGCCCATGGGCCATGTATGGGACCTGCTGGGGCATGGCAGGCGTGTATGTGGGCACGCTGCATGCCCTTCCGCAGGTCGTAGCCCTCGTGCGTACCGGGCAATGGGCCCCGGCGCGTCCGCGAGACGACCCACGCACGATCCGGTCGCGCCTGGGATGTGCGTCGCTAGCGACGCTGGTCAACATGACATGGACGTGTAGGATCCTTGCCCAGCAAGGTTTCCTGAGCAAAAGGCAACCTTTCCGCTTTCTTGATGCTCTAGCATGGCTGGGACTCCCGATGCCAAGGCTTTCGTTCCTGGTGTCCCACTGGCTGCCCTTCCACCCATCGCTCTGTGCCACGTTCTTGGAAGGATTACGCATTGTGGGACAATCCGCATTGCTCACCTCGTTTCTCTACCTGGGAACGTTTTGGGCGGATTTGCGCGCGAATGCGCTCCCGGGACAAGCAGGCTACTATGACGAAAAAGGACCGCGTCCCGGCCTGCTCTTCTGGCGCAACTATGTGATTGTACGTGACGGAAACTAACAGCTAGGGCCCCATGACAGAAGAGCTGGTCTTTCGCTCGTGCATGGTCGCAACCATGTCGGCCCTATGCCCAACGATGACACGTATGAAGACCATGCTACTGGCGCCTGTATTCTTTGGAGCTGCTCACCTGCACCATGTCATCGACGCACTACGGCACAAGCCCGCGCGGGCATGGAAAGGAGCTTTGGTGCAGACGGGTACGTGCTATGTGGCTCATCGCAGCGTTGCAGTTTGCGTACACGACCGTGTTTGGCTGGTACGCCACATTCCTCTTCCAACGAACGGGCACGGTATGGGCGCCTCTGGTGGCGCACATCCTGTGCAACTTTATGGGACTACCAAGGCTGGCTCCGCGCAGCTCGACGCTCGCACACATCGTGGACGTGGCGATGCATGTGGTGGGCATCAGCACTTTCATCGTGGCCAGATACCCTCTCACATCCCTCGTTGCCACGCGCCTTTACAAGTAGAGATAAGTAGATTCAATCGTGTCTACAAAGATATAAGAATGAAGATCGTCACAGGCAGATGGCTGTGGAAATTTACTTGTTGCCAGTAAGGTTGCCGAGCTGCTCCTTAGCCTGGTCAACGTATTGCTGGGCCTGCTGGCCAAGGCCCTGGCCGTTGCTCTGGCCCTGACCAAGGTTGCCGATCTTGTCCTTGGCCTGCTCAGTGTACTGCTGGGCCTGCTGGCCGAGGTTCGAGCCGTGCTCCTGAGCCTGCTGACCGAGGTTGCTGGCCTGGTCCTTGGCCTGGTTGAGGGTGTTCTGAGCAGAGTCCATTGTGAAGAAGTTGTTGTGTGAGGTGCGGGGGACGGAATGGCGGCCTATTTATGTGTTTGCGTGCCCGCCCGTGGCAGCGCCACAGGCGCCATAGAACGTTCCCCACGATCTATTCCACGCAAGATCAGCGGATTTCCCGTCTGTGCACGTCCGTGCGCGCATACAAAGGAGACATCGGCCAATCAAAAATGGCATTGCAAGGCCTATGATGTCAGCACGGGTACGTTGTTCCGCCTTGAACTCACAGGGCCCTGTTCAGAACGTTCCACGCGTACGTGATTGGGCCAACACAGCATTCAGTTGGGCCGTGCCACGCTATGGATGACGCCGACGTGGCCAAGCTGACGAGGGTGGACCCGCCGGATATGATGGGATGCTATGATAGGCGAGCCAAGCCATGCTGTGCACGAAGTGTGCTTTTCCTTGCGTACACAGGCGTGACGAACGTCCGTGCGCAGTAAGTAGGTTCGTTCTTGGCCATAGGCACATCAGGTAGTCGACCATCTTGGCTCCAGAGGCAAGCGCCATGATACTCGTCCGCCCAGCTCGCAGCCCTGGACTGCTTAGTCATCGAGCGTAGGCCAGCGCAGCGCCGCCTCTGGGACGGACGTGGGATGCACCACGCTGTTGCGTACGGTCTACGAGCACTTCTTGGACATTCGCGTCAAGTTATATATACAATGAACAACTATCTCCAGGATGAACAGCGTGCGGCACTCCAGGCTGTGCGCGTAGCGTGCTCCATTACGACCAAAGTCTTTCAGACACTGACGTCCGCCGAGTCCCTCACCAAGAAGGACAAGTCGCCCGTGACGATCGGTGACTTCAGTGCACAGGCCGCCGTGAACCACATTTTGCTGAAACACTTCCCCCAAGATAAGATTGTGGGCGAAGAAGATTCACATGACCTGCAGGGTGAGCAGGGCGCATCGATCCGCCAGAAGGTGTCGCAGCTGGTGAACGAAGCATTGGCAACCTCGCACTATATCGATAAGCCGCTCTCTGACGAAGATCTTCTGCAGACGATTGATCACGGTGTGTACGAAGGTGGCAGCGACGCTCGGTTCTGGACGCTTGATCCCATTGATGGCACCAAGGGCTTCTTGCGCGGTGGTCAGTATGCCGTGTGCCTTGCTCTCATCGAGAAGGGGCGCGTCGAGCTTGGTGTCATGGGCTGCCCCAATCTGCCGCAGGACAAGAGCCAGCTCAAGCCCAAGGATGGCGAAATCCGTGGCTCGTCCATGGACGGCCTCGGTGCACTGTTTGTCGCTGTGCGTGGTCATGGCGCGTATGTCATGCCGATCGACGACGAGCAGGCCAAGCCAGAGCCCGTGCACATGCGTGACATGCAAGGCTCGTTCGAGGGCGCCGCCTTTTGCGAGTCTGTCGAGGCCTCGCACTCGTCCCTCGGCACGAATGCGCGGATCGCCCAGATCCTTGGCATGGGCGACAATCATGTGCGCATGGACAGCCAGGCGAAGTATGCGAGCATTTCGCGTGGCGACGGCGACGTCTACTTGCGTCTCCCTGTGGGCGACGGCACATACCAGGAAAAGATTTGGGACCACGCCGCGGGTGCGCTGCTGGTGGAAGAGGCAGGCGGTCGTGTCTCCGATATCGCCGGTCGCCCGCTCAACTTTGGTCTTGGGCGCACGCTCGCCTCGAACAAGGGCGTGATTGCATGCCAGAGCTCAATGCATACCCAGCTGGTAAACGCTGTAGCCCAAGCACTGAAGGAGGAAGGCCGCGCAGGACTGCTGGCCTAAGTATGTAGCCCCCGAAGTGGAGCCCCGCGCGATTGGCCCGACGATCTACTGACGACCATAAGTACAACCTACGCGCATTTGCTGCCGCCCTCGTGGAAGGCTAATGTCCAAGCATGGATACAGGAGGACTGCCCCTCGTTTGATTGGGGCGGATTTGTGGTGGGCGATGCGCACCGCACCGCGACGTTGTGGTGCAAAGCGGAAGTACGTGGCATGGCACATTCTCGCATGAAAGGGCGTTCTTGCGGGTGTGCCCTTTGTTGATGCTGTGTTTGAGCAGCTGCATTGCAGGTTTGTATGCCGCACTTATGCAGTGTGCAATGGCATTACGAAGAAGGCACGTATATACGCGCAACCGACAGTGTGTCGGGAACGCCAGCGGGCCGCGTCAAGGTCGCCGTGGCGCAAGTCTCGGGCCCAGCGCGGTACCTCTTACTTGGCGAGCGCGTAGCGCTGAACACACTCGCGCGTTGCTCGGGTATTGCTACAGCGTATGTCGTACATCTAACCTCAGTTCACGCACTCTCCTCGATGCTGCGCGCCATGCGGGCTTCCAAGGCATTGTGGCCGGTACTCGTAAAACCACGCCAGGTTTCCGGCTGGTGGAAAAGTACGGTATGATAATCGGTGGCGTGGATGCGCACCGCTATGACCTGAGCAGTATGGTCATGCTGAAGGACAATCATGTGTGGAGCACAGGCTCGATTCGCGAGGCGGTTGCGCAAGCGCGCCGTGTTGCTGGCTTTTCTGTGCGCATTGACGTGGAGGTGCAGTCAGAGGCCGAGGCGGAAGAAGCGATTCGCGCGGGTGCCGACGTTGTCATGCTCGACAATATGGTCGGGGATGAGCTGGTGGCTTGTGCACGGTCGCTCAAGGCGCGTTTGAGCTCGTCACACCGCTTCTTGCTGGAAAGCAGCGGTGGTATCACGCTAGCCAATGTGCAAGCGAACCAGCGCGTGAATGACGGTGCGTTTCATGGGCTGACCACAGCTATTGATATTGTGTCTACGAGTGCGATTCATCAGTCGACGCAGCACACTGACTTTAGTCTCAAGATCAACCACTAGCGCATGAGCGACGTGAGAATGTCCGAGAGCACGCGTGGGATCTCGCGCGTGTCTTGCGCCACAAACGCGCGGCCCGGCAGGGCTTGCGCCATGTGGCCTGCCTCGACGCCGCCCTTGTCAATGAAGACCACGGCGGCCTTGACCTTGTCGTCTTGTTTGAGCGCTGCGCCGAGCATATCGGGCGTAATGGCATAGCGACCGAGGTTCGCATCGGATAGCGCAATCACAAAGTAGTCGTCCGCATCACGCTCGCGCACATCCTTGATCGACTGTCGCACGCACTCGACGGTATTGTCGCCGCTCATACAGTACTGCGTATAGGCAACAATGTTGCGCAGCACACGGAAGCGGTCGCCGTCGCCTTTCGGCATCGTGCCGAGCGGAACGAGGGGAATCACAACCTCGTCACCGGAGTGCGCCACAATGTCAAACTCGAAGCGCGTAGGATCCACACGCTCCATCGCCTCCATGACCATCAGGCACGTTTCCAACTCGCGCGCCAAGCGCCCGTCGTACTGCATGTGGTACATGGACGCAGAGGCATCCAGCACGATACGGATACGCTTCGGCTTGAGTTGCGGCGCGCCAATCTCGGGCGGTGCCTCGCTGCGGCGCTTAAAGATGGCACGCTCGCCCACCAGACCGTCCGTCAGGCGCCGCTCGTCCAGCTGCCCTTCCTGCTGCCGCACCATCCAGCGACGCTCATGCTCATTTGCCGTAAGTCCATTGAGCACGTTGGCGAGGTGCTGCACCTGCGGCTCGACATTCGCCTTGATCGACTGCATGAATTGCGCCTCCTCACGATCCAGTCGGTCCTCCGCCAGTTTCTCGGCCAGCGCCTTGCGAGCCATCTCGCGCGCCTCCGCCTGGATATGCTCCGGGACATCGCGCTTCAGCGCGTCAGGAATTTGGTGGATCTTGTGCCCTTTGTACAGTCGCTCAAAGCCGCCCCGGCCGCCCAGACCGGCCGTATCGCGGCCGCCCGTGCCACCCCGCCATGTGTTGCCTCCCACGTGCGGATCGTTGTTGGGATCGTCTTTGCCGCGCTTGGGTCGGTCGAGCGACGTGTCGCCCGGGGGCTGGAACTGCACGCGCAGCTCTTTCTTCGCTGCGAGCGCTTGTACTTTGGCTTGCACGGCCTCCAGCGTAAGCCCACCTAGACGCAGTCCGTGATTGGCAAACGTGCGTGCAATCAGCTTGAGTGCCTCTGGCTTGTGCAGGTCGAACGCGAGCGCATTGAGCATCACATCGCCGAGCTCTTCGCCAGGGTATCGGCTCAGGTGCCGCACAATGTGAATCAGCTCACGCAGAGAGTAAGGATGGCTCAAATGACCCTGGTCAAACGCCTGGCGCAGATCATGGAACGACAGGACGAGCGACCGAAGCAGCGCCTCGTCCACGGTCGGCGCCAAGTGACGAAGCAGCTGCACTTCGGACGCCACATCGGGGTTCGACACCGCATAGGAGCTAAAGCCTTCGCCAATCACCTCCGTGAACGAGTTGCCCAAGAATGGCCAGCCAGGGCGGTTGGCCAGCAGCACAAGCCGGAAATCAGGGTGCACACGGATGGCCTGTTCGTCAGCCGGCGTACCATGCGGCACCACACGACGCCCATCAGGGAGGGATAGCTCGCTGCGCTCCGCCAGCGACTTGAACACGGCGGCCACCGACGGCGAGCACTTGTCCACTTCGTCCACCACAATGACGCGACCCAGCTGAATCGCACGTACGAGCGGTGAATCGGCGTACCGCAGCTGCCCATTCTCCAAGTAGGCACGTTGCAGCAACTCGCCCACCGTGGAATCGCGGTTCATCTGGATGTACTCGCGTGGTCGGTCCAGCAGCTCGAGGACTTGATCGATGGTCTTATTCTTCCCGGTACCTTGCGCGCCCATCAGCAAAAGGTGCTCGCCCAGCACCTCGAGATCCTGTGCAAACGAGTACAGCAGCAACGTCTGCTGCGCATTGTGGAAGAAGGAGCCATGCGCCTGAGGAATCAACGAGGCACCCTGCGGGTCCTTCTCGCGCCACGCGTAGCGTGGCAGCACGAGGCGCTCACGTCCATCCTCCGCATCGACGAACCGCAGCATCGACGAATCGACTACAGGCGGTGCCAGCTTGAGCGGCGGCACATACTGGAAGGCGCCTTCAAAGCCATGCGGCACAATGCCATGGCGCACCATCATCTCATGCACCACCTCCCGAACGGTACGAGGCAAAAATTCGCACAGCTGGTTGCGCATCACTAGTGCATACACATCCTCGTCGGGCCAGTGCGCAAGGCGTCGCGCAAAGCGGATCAGCTGGCGTGTGCCTAGGCGACGGCCTTTGTGCAAGCCCACATTCGCATCCGATGCCTGGGCGCGGTACTCGTGCGCGAAAGCAAACAGTCGGTCCAGCTGGGCACGATCGCGCACGCCAGCGCGCTGTTCCACAATGGCACGCTCCTCGGCCTCGGACATGGGCGGCGCACTGACCGTGGCAAACATGGACGCAAGGCTCTCTGTGAGCCAGTCGCCCACCTTGGGCGCCGTAGCAATCACGCGCACATTCTTCGCCATTCGGCACACCTGCCCATCTTGCAGTGGATCAAGGGCCTGGGCGTCGGTCGTAAGACGCGTGCCGTCCCACAGCTCCAACTCGCGATCCTGCGTGAGGCGTGCAAGACTCTCCGCCGTAGGGCCCAGCACATCAATGCCAGCGAGGTGCACCAGCTTGCCCCGCAAAGAGGCAGAGGCCAGCGGCGCAGGCTCCCAAACAGTGGCACCATCAGGCGTTGTGGCTCGGCGCATGAGCAGCTCTGTACCGCTCACATCCTTCCACAGCCACACTGTCTCGACTTCGTAGCCAAGCAACGATGCAAAGAGCTGAAGGGCGGTCGACTTGGACGACGATGCCTGCGATACCACCGACCCGTCCAGCGTGCAAGGCACCAGGCACATATCCCGCCCTGCACAATGCAGCTGCAGCATGATGGTCACAAGCGATCGCATTCGTGGCGTGAGAATGACATCCGCGCGCTGTTCCAGCTCCGCGAGGGCCACCAGCGTTTGAGAGCCACACGGCGCAGGGACCTGCACACAACGCTGCGTCTCGACGTGCTCAAAGGTGAGGCGCGCTTCCGTGTCAGACACACGCTCTGCCGCCTTGAACGTATAGCCGTTCAGACCCAGACCCGCGTGAAACAGCTGATCGGCGCCGAGTCCCTGGTCGAGTCCCACGCGCGCGAGCATTTCGTGCAGTCGCTTGCGTTTCTTGGCATCCAGCGTGAGCATAAGAGGGTAGGCCGTGCTCAGCATCGCGCGTGTGGCCTCCGCCACGGGCATGGACGCTTCAGGCGGCTGCGTCGGTGCTGCCAGTGGCGCAGGCGGTGGGAACAGGGCAGCGAGATCGCGCAAAAGCGGCAATGCCGTCTCGGGCACATGGGGAAGCAAGTCTGTCGAAGGCAACAAACCCGACTTTTCGCTCTCACTGACATGCGAGCGGAAGAGCGCGAGCCATGCCTGCCAACGCTGCGTGAGCGATAGAGCCTCTGGCGTCTCGCTCTGTACGGGCGGCGCCGCATACACTGCGCCCTCGACCCAGCGCGCCTGAAAACGCGAGCGAAACGGTGGGTCAAGTGGGTGGCCGCGGTAGGGCGGCACAGGCAGGCCCAGGCAGAACACGCGAAAGTCGGGATGCACGGGAATGAACGTGGCATGCCCGGACGCCTCTGCCTCGGCGGCCCGCGCTGCAAGACGCTCCGCGGGTACCAGCTGCGTACCGTCCGCCAAATTCTGCTCGCGGTTCTCCAGAATATTGTTGAGGATCGGCATCACACCACGCTCTGCCCGCTCAATGCCGTCGAGAATGAGGATGCGGCCGTGCTTCATGGCACGCACCACAGGTCCATCGTCGTAGCGCAGGGAGCCGCCAGCCTCAAGCGAACGTTGCTGCAACAGCTCCGCCTCCCCAATGTCACGGTGCAGCGATACATACTCCACAGGCACTTGAACGAGCGCGGCAAAGGTTTGGCACAAACGCCGTGTGTAGGGCCCAGGCGGTGCCGACAAGAACACGTCCTGACCAAGCTGCCATTTTTTTCCGAGAAACTCGAGGTGCTCCAGCACCACAGGGTCGCTGGTATCGAGCCATAGATGCTCGCCGGGTACGCGCTCAGGCGCGTCCGGCTCGTGCACCGGGATCGCTACATGCGGTCCCAGGGTCATCGTGCCCAGATCCGCGCGCTTTTGCCCCGGCATAGGCTGTGCAGGTGTCGATACACCTGCGTGAAAGTGCCTCTGTACCGCACGCAAGCGGCGTTGCGGGGTCCTTGTCGACATCGGGGCAAGGAGGCGCAGCCGGAGGGGGCGCATCGGCAACCGCCCGGCGTCGAGGGCTTCCCCGGACGTGACCAAGCGGGGTACTCGGCCGAGGCGGGCGCCGTAGCTATCGCGGCGGCGCAGGTGGAGCTGGTCCGCTCGCCCGCCCGTCATGGCGACGGACCGTGCGACAGCACGTGGGATCGGCGACGCTTCGCTCGACGTGGATCACCCTGTGGATGACAGGGAGGTGTCTGCACTCAGTGAGAGTGTGGAAGATACGCTCGCTGTGGGCCCGCGCCACGGGGCTCTGCTACAGCCTGAGTTGGAGGACTGGGTCTTGCTCGAGTCGTCGTACATGGCGCACTGGAGCAACAAGCGGCACCGTACGAATGGCGACCCGCGGCAGCGTCGTGTGGAAGATATGCCAGATTGGCGCATGCGTGAGCGTCTGCGCACCGTCACAGCCGCCCTTGTCATGTGTTTGAACATTGGTGTGGATCCGCCGGACGTGTCCAAGACCAACCCGTGCTCCAAACTGATCTGCTGGATGGACCCCGAATCTCTGGATGCGTCCAAGGCACTGCCCGCCATTGGGCGCAATTTGCAAGTGCAGTTTGAGACACTGAGTATGAAGACGCGGTACAAGCAGTACCTGGACCCGATTGTCGAGGAGACCAAGCGCTTCTGTACCAATTTGCGGCGCACGGCCAAAGACGAGCGCGTATTGTTCTACTACAATGGGTACGGCGTGCCCAAACCGACGCCTGGCGGCGAGATCTGGGTCTTTAATAAGGCGTACACGCAGTACATTCCCCTCACCCTGTACGACCTGCAGGCATGGCTCGGCGGCCCTTGTATTTATGTGTGGGACACGAGTGCTTCAGGGCACATTGTCGCCCATTTCCGCCGCATGTCAGAGATGTGGGCCGAAGAAGAGATCAAACTCGCCCTGGCCGAAGGTCGGGAGCCGCCGCCGATGCCCAACGCCGACGGGATCACGATCGATGCCGTCGGCGAGCAGCACTTTTCCCTGCGCGAATCGATTCACCTGGCCGCGTGTGGGGCCGACGAGGTGCTGCCGATGAACCCCGATTTGCCGGCGGATTTGTTCACCTGCTGCCTCACGTCGCCCATCGAAATTTCGCTGCGGTGGTTCTTGCTACAGAACCCGCTGCCCAGTCGGTTGAATGTTGATATGGTCATGAACATCCCGGGGCGTCTGCAGGACCGTCGTACGCCGCTGGGTGAGCTGAACTGGATCCTTACCGCGGTGACTGATACCATTGCGTGGACGGTGCTGCCGCGCGCGCTGTTCCGACGCTTTTTCCGCGATGATCTGATGGTCGCAGCGCTGCTCCGCAACTACTTGTTGGCAGAACGCATCATGCGCTTCTACCACTGCACGCCCGTGAGTCACCCGCGGCTTCCCCCGACGCACAACCACCCCCTGTGGGACAGCTGGGACCTGGCCGTGGACCAATGTCTCACGCAATTGCCCACCCTTTTGGCCAAGGAGCAGGCGCGCATCGACGCAGAGAATGGCGGCCCACCGATACCGCCGCATCTCGCTGCGTTTGAATACCGCCACTCGTCGTTCTTTAGTGAGCAGCTAAAAGCGTTCGAGGTGTGGCTCTCGCAGGGCGACGTGAGCCGCCGGCCGCCGCGCCGCCATGTGCGCCGCCACCCTGTTGTGCGCCTTAGCGACGATGCTTCTGTCGATACAAACGAGCTATGTGAGCCGGAGGACGAGGACGAGGAGGACGAGCCGACGGTGCACGACCCGCCCTCGCAGCTGCCGATTGTGCTCCAGGTGCTGCTCTCGCAAGTGCACCGCCTGCGTGCGCTCATCCTCCTGAGTCAGTTTTTGGACTTGGGCCCGTGGGCCGTGAATTTGGCGCTGAGCATTGGCATTTTCCCGTACGTGCTCAAGCTGCTCCAGAGTCCGGCCGCCGACTTGAAGCCGGTGCTCATCTACATTTGGGCGCGCATTCTCGCCGTGGATCACAGCTGCCAAGTGGACTTGCTGCGTGACAATGGGTACATGTATTTTGCCAGTGTGCTCAGCCCCTTCCATGCGCCGGGCACCCCGGCCTGGGCCGGGCCCGCGAATGGGCTGCCGATCCCCAATGTCAGCGAGCACCGCGCCATGTGTGCGTTTATTCTCGCGGTGTTTTGCCAAGACTTTCCTTTGGGTCAGGAGGCGTGCCTCAGTACGGACATCATGGACATGTGCCTGGAGCATTTGGAGGACGATGATTTTCTTTTGCGCCAGTGGTCCGCCTTGTGCCTCGCCCAGCTGTGGGACCAAAGCCCGGCCGGGAAAGCGCGCGCGCTCGCACGCGATGCGCATGGCAAGCTGTGTTGCCTGTTGAGCGATGCCTCGCCGGAAGTGCGGGCTGCGATGCTGTACGCGCTCGGTGTCTTGCTGGGCACGGACGGCGGTGCGTTGGACATCATGGAGGGAAGCGATGCGCGGCGCGAGCGCGACCGCATGCGTAGCACGCCACGCAGTCTCTGCGTCGGCATTGGTGGGCAAACAGGTCTTACGCCCGAGCGGCAGCGCACGATTGAGGTGGGCATCGCCGTGGCGGTGCTCAGCAGCGTGTGCGACTGCAGTCCGCTGGTGCGCAAGGAGCTTGTGATCACGCTCAGTGCACTGGTTCATTACTACCACGGCTTCTTTGTGCTGGCAGCGTACTTGTACTTCTCACGCGATGCAGCCGCGCGCGACGGTGTGGTTTTGCCGCGCGTGAGCGTGGATGTGGATGAGCGGGTGCGCCTCGAGGAGGAGCTGCTGGCGTCGGTGTTTACGCATGTGGCTGAGCAAGGCGAGCCGTTCGCCACCAGCGACGTGGCCCATGTGCCGGCGTTTGTGTCGCTGTTTGTGGCGCTCCTCGATCTCAGTGTGGATGCGCACCCCGAAGTGGCGAACTTGGCGTGCACCGTACTCGACCATGTGCTGGCGCGCCTGCTTGATCAGGGCTTGCTGCGTGCGCGTGGCTCGACCTTTGAGCACATGTCGCTGGAGGAACTGGTGACGGCGCATACGGTGCCCACCGTGCTGATGCCAACCGCACATGCGCAACACCGCGTGGAGAGCCTTGGCGAGGTGCCGGTGCGCCATCGCGCGTTGGCCCGCACGATGCGTGCGTTGTCGACGCTGTCTGTGTCCACGCCGCCTGGGCCGTCGGCGCCGGCGCCGGCGGCGGAATGCGTGCCTGTGGCGGCGCCACGGACGCCTACGCACGATGCCTCAGCCACGTACGAGCCTCCGTTCGTGGCCGCCGCACCGCCCGAGCGGCGAAGTGCGAGTGTCGACGCGTTGTCCGCGTATGCACCGACGCGGCGCAGCGATCCATCATTGGCGCATTTGTTGGCGCGAGGCATTGCGAGCGATCTGCGTACCCTGCGCCTGCGGGGCCATGGCGACGATCTTCCTGGTGCGGATGTGCGCGAAACACTGCCGCTCAAGAGCCGGTTCTTTGCGTGGTGCAGTGAGTACTACACCGAGCCGCAAATGAAGGCGCGCGAGGCGGACGAGCCGGGTAGTCGTGCCCACAACCGCCAGGCATGGCGGCGGCAGCGGTGCGAGCAGCACATGGCCGAGGCGATGGAGCCCGTGGATGCGACGTCGTTGCGCACTGTGCAGCGTACCAAGACGCTGGTGCTGCCAGGCGCACCGGTGCAGCTGCTGCTTCATGAGTACGACCCGCACCTCGTCACAGCGAGCGATGGCGATGTGGTGAGCGTGTTTGACTGGCAGGACGCCCGACTCATCTCGTCGTTCCACAATGGCAACCGCGCCGGCTCGGACATTACGTCGCTGTCGTTTATCAATGAGGAGGTCGACGCGTTGCTCCTGGCGGGGTCGGCCGATGGCGACGTGCGTCTGTATCGCCACTACGACCGCGCTCCTACCTCGCAAGGCGGTCCGGAGCTTGTGAGTGCCTTCCGTGCGCTGCCCGACCTGCTCCGCAGCAAGTACCCCAGTGGTTTGCACGTGGCATGGCAGCAGGTCAGTGGTCGTTTGCTGGCCGGTGGCGATGCGCGCCTCGTGCGTCTCTGGGATGCGCACCGCGAGTTGTGCATTGCCGATGTCCCTACGTGCGTCAACAGCTGCGCCACCGCGCTTACCTGCGACCGGGACATTGGGCACTTGTTCATGGCCGCGTTTGGCGATGGCTCCATTGGTGTGTACGACCAACGGAACCCGCCTGCCTCGAGCCTCGTGCGACTGTGGGAGGAGCACGCGGCCTGGGTGCATGAGCTGCACCTGCAAAAGCATGGCGCTCGCGAACTTGTCTCGGCGAGTGTCGATGGCGAAGTGCGCGTGTGGGACATTCGCGCGCGGTCCTCGGTGTTGCAAAGCACCGTGCCTTCCCGCCAAGGCGCGCTATCCAGTTTGGCCGTGCACGAGCGTTTTCCTGTGTGTGCGCTTGCCACGGCGCCGTGCGCGACGGGTCCCACGCAATCGCACGCCACATGGCTGTGCGATCTGCGCGACTTGCAGCCGATGGGCACGTCGTATGTGCGCACGCTGCAGCCCATGCCGAGCCTCAGTGCGACGCGCCGTGCGCGTGAGTGGTGGGCCACGCCCCCGAGCCGCTATGCGCTGAGCACGAGTCGTGTAGCGTTCCACCCGCACGATGCGCTCCTGGCGGTAGGCGGTCCCGATGCCACGGTGGATCTGCTTCGCTACGAATGAGGCAATGCAGCGCGCTCCTCTGCCGACAAGGCCGCGGCGGCATGCTCCAGGCGCTCGGGCGTTATGCGCGTCCATACGTGCGCGACGTAGGCCTGGTGTCAGTAGAAGGAACGTACGCGGCGGTCCAGCTCCTTAATACGCTCGGTGCCTGGCACATGGACCAAAGGCGCATCCTCCGGCTCATCGAGGTCCTCCGGCAACAGTCCCGCGCCATAGAGATCTGTGTTGGTTCGCGCAACGCACCTTGAAACAAGTCGATCGCAGGCTCCTCCTCATCGTCCCACTCGTCAGCGTCATCGTCCAAAGGCACCGACGAGAGGTCGACGTTGGGCGCCGCTGCAGCACTCTCGCGGAGGAGTGCCTGTACGATTTTGGTACTAGCCGGGATTTGGGCGTATTGCGTCACTGTGTCAGAAGGACAACGTACCGTGTTTGGCGCGCGAGCGCGTGAGAATGCCTGCCTCGGGCCAAGGCAGCACATCGCCCTCCACCTGCATCTCGTCCAGCAGGGGCGGGCCGCGCTCCAACAGCTGCCCGAGCCCCAGCAAGTGCACATTGCCCACGAACCAGCTGTGCACATGGCCGACCTCGCGCAGCCACACACGCACAAGCACTTCCAGCGCACTGGTGGGACCCAACGGCGTGCTTTGAAGCCGCGCCAGCACCGCGTCGGTATGCTCCGCCACGAGGTACGCCAAAGGGAACAGCAGCGCCAGCACACACGTCGAGGTCATAGCGGTGGCCAGCTTGGCGACCAATGCGTGCAGTAGCACCGGCATCACAGGGCTCAGCCCCTCGCCTGCCTGCACAAACAGCGTGACGAGCAGAGTGCCCAGCGGCATGCCACACAGCGACTCGTCCTCGAAAAGCAAGAGGCGCTCTAGCACTTGCAGCAGCACTTGCAACGCAGGCACGCCCTGCTCGTCATGCCATGCCAATAGCTCGTGCGCACGCTTCTGTAGGAGCGTGGTCATGCCTTGTACAATACACAGCACCGCTTCAGCATCGTCACTGGTGCGTAAAAACGCAGCGGCGGCCGGTAGCCACACAGGCACCACACCGTCCAACGCATCCGTATCGGCCGGCGCCGCACTCAGTGTGCTGCGCAGCAGGGCCGCTGCACTGGCCGGCGCACCAGGCTCGTCCGCGCAGCGGAGCACAGGGAGTGTGTGAGAAATGCACGTTTGCACCGCCCGCGTACAGCAGCCAGGCGCAGGGCACCGCACAAGCGCATCCAGCAGCGATGCAATCGAGAGTTCAACGCTAGGGTCGCTTGTGTGCTGGCGCCACGTCGTTAGCGCCGCGTCCGCCACAAGCTGCAACGTGGTAGGGTCCAGCGATGAGGCATCGCGCGGCACCGCCGCCTCGACAGCATCGAGCAGTAGGACTAGCGCACTGCCCGACGCTTGGGGAAGAAGGGCACCTAGTTGCGCGAGCACAGTAGGCGCCTCCGGCGCTGTGACCGACGGCTGCCGCTGCCCCAAGTTGCGGATCGCACGCACGGCCGATAGTTTGAGCGGGAGAGGCGCCTCGCTTTCAGGGGCGCGCAGCGCCGCTAGTGCTGCATGGAACAGGCGCTGCGCCAGCTCGCTGGGCAGCGAAGACGCATACTGCGAGGCCAGCACAAAGCAGCGTCCGCGCAGGAGCGTCGGGGCCGGTGCATCCAAATTCGGCAGGACCACCGAGGCGAGCATCGTGGGGATCGATAGGAGCGAGTCGTCCCTGCGCTCGTCCAGCAGCTCCTCAATAGTCTCGTGCGACGAGCCCAGGAGAAGAAGCTGCGCCTCCAGCGGCTTCCACCACGCACCATCGGTGCTATTGGTCTGCGCTAGCGAAGGTAGTGCGATGCGCAGCACACGCAGCACAGGCAAGGGATAATCCTCGAGCAGCTGCTCAAGCAGGTCCATCGCTGCCGTACGAAGTGTGGCGCCCATATGGTCCTCATCGTCGCCTTCCACAAACGCATCCGCATCTGTCTCCCATGCCGCTTCGTCGTCACACGACACCTGCGCATAGGTGCGCATGAGCTGCAGAAGCGCATGCAGCGCGTCGGTAGCGGTGCCATCGCCACCGACGCCGCCCTGAACAAGGAGCGCGCGCATGCTGGGCGCGCGCAGCGTATCACCCAGCAGCGTAAAAACGGCGATGGCCAGCGCAGGCACATCGGCTGCCACATCGTCGTCGCCTTCTGGCGGCGTCGGTGAAGCGAGCACGCCTTGTAGCTCCGTCTCTTGGAACAGGGGCACGAGCGCCTGCAGCAGATCCAAGCACGTCCCCAGAAGCGTCGGCCCCGCCGCGGCAAATAAACTCTTGAAACGCGACGCGACACTGAGCGTGCGCAAAATTTCGCGGCGCAGGCCGAGCGTTTCCCAGGCGTTGGACGCGTGCCAATCGGCCTGCGCGAGGGAGGCGGGGGCGAGAAGAGCTTGCATCGCCTGCAGCCAAGGAGGAAGGTAGCGCGCAATGGCCTCTTGCACCGTGTCAGGGTACGTGTCTTTGGCCATGTACAGCGACGTAAGGCACTGGCGGAACACGAGCACACAGCGAGCCTGTACATGGGGCGCCACATGCCCGAACGAGCCGCTAAGCAGCTCCTGCAGCAGCGGAATAAACGTCTGTGCCACGATCAGCAGCTGGTTCTCATCCAGCTCGACCTGCACGAGGTCGGCCAGGCACTGGATCGCACCGTGCACCTTGGCCGGCGCATGCACATCCTGCTGCGTGTACGCCTGCAAAGAGCGCTGCAGTGCGGGAAGAAGCTCAGGGAAGTGGTCCGGAAAGTCGCAGCTGCCGATGAGCGAGAGCAGCTGCGAGACGAGTAGGCGCACCTTGCGCTCCGCGTCGCCCAGCGACGCGAGGAGCAGGCCTCGAATCTCCGCTTTGGCGGCCGGCGGCACGGCAGCATCCGATGCTTCGCCTGCAGCAGTAGCCCGCCGCATAAAAGCTTCAAAGTAGATCGACCAGCGCTCATGCACATACGATTTGAGCGCAATGCCCGCAGCCTGACGCAGCGCCAACGGCACCGAGGGTGTATGCAGCACTTGCGCGAGCTGGAGCCCAAATGTGCCGTCCGCATCGTGCCTTGGGTATGCACACTGTGTTAGCATGCGCTCCGCAGGCTCGCGCTGCGCGCGGTCCGCGGACAGCGTCGCCTCCAGGCAGGCCACCAGCGCGTCCATCGTGGCGCTTTGGGCCCCTGCATGCCGCGGCGTGGCACCTAGTCCATCACGTGCAAGAGCGACATGCCCAGCGAAAATTTTTAGGCGGGCGAGCAGCGCAGGCTTCTTTTACTGGCATCCCACAGGTCGCGTGCTGTTCTGGGCTACCATCAGGGCACATAGACTTGAGGAAAAGGAGCTTGAGCATCGTTGCAATGAGTCTTGACATTTTTGCTGCGTGTGGGCATGGCGATGTGAACGCTGTTCGCACGCTCCTGGACCAAAACCCTTCGCTGGTCGGTGCTGTGGGTATGTATCATGCACTCACAGTAGATGAGGCAAATCGCACCGCGCTAGCATGTGCGCTGCAGGCAGGCCATGTGCCCGTCGTCCACGAGCTCCTTGCACGCAGTACGTTCGCACACGACTCACCCAGACGCCGACCCACGCATTGCCCAGACCATCGCTGTGCCGAACGAGCACAACCAGCAGGCCTTTGCCCTGGTGCGCGAGGCTGCGCTTCACGCGGACACACGCATGGCCAACCAGGCGCCCCCTCGCGCCACCGTGCCGGCGCCTGGCGCCGACGACGAGGGTGCGGCACAGGCCCACCTCCCGCCACCGGAAGTCGCACGCATGATTCCCTGCAAGTTCTTCCCCTACTGCCGCTACGGTGACCGCTGCGTCTTCCAGCACCCCAGCGGCCCATTGCTCCCTCCGGCAGAGGGCATGGTCCCGCCCACGGGTGCGCCGCCCATGTTCTTCCCAGGCCCGGGTATGCCCTTCCCTCCAGGCCCTGCTCCCTATGGTGTGCCTCCGCTGTTTGCGGACATGAACCGCCCCATGTTCCCTGTGCAGTACGGCCCGAATGGCGTGCCATTCTATGTGGCGCCCGCCCAAGGTGCGCCGGAGCAGGCGATGGAGACGCCGGCGCCCAACGCACAGGCAGAAGAGCCGGCCTCGGGCGCGGCGCCCACGCAAGCGGACGCGCCCACAGACGTGGCCACCGCATCCGCCCCACGCACGACGCGTCCTGTGAAAAAGGGCCACCCGAAGGCGGGCCGCTCGGACTCGCAGAACCCGCGTTCGCGCCCCCACTCGGGTAGCCGTCCGTCGTGTGCCTTCTTCGCGCGCTCGGCGTGCCGCTATGCCAACGAGTGTCGCTTCCCCCACGTCCTTTCTGATGGCTCGGACGCGCGTCAGCTGCCGGCCGACGACAAGAACGCGGCGTCGCGCACTGGTAGCAGTCACACGCAGGATCGTGTGACATCGGACAATGAGTCGCCTTCGAGTGGTACCTCGACCCCCCTGACCAAGAAGCCGGCCCAGCGTCGCGCGAACCAAGCGCAGGCGCACCGCGTGAAGAATGGCCGTCGTGGCTCTGCGACCTCTGCCTCGATGCACCGCAAGGCGCCCCAACAGCGCGTGCCCAACAGCGACGAGTTCCCGGCCCTGCCTGGCGGCAACGTCGCTGAGCCAGCCAACCCGGCGGCCAAGGGCAAGGCGCACTTTTCAGCGATTCTGAGTGCGCCCGCCCCGCCCAAGCCCGTGAGTCGACCGGCAACGGAGCCCACGGAGCCCACGGAGGCGCCGGCGGCGGCGGCGGCTGCCCCTGCCCCTGCACCCGCGCCCAAGACCAATGAGGTGCTTGTGCCCGCGCATGTGTCCTCGCGCGACTTTGCTGCTGTGGCAGCGACGCCCAGTCACGCCGTGACCGCGTAGGCTTGGCCTACCACCAAAAGGCAGCCCACTGCTGCCACGATTCCCCTCCTGGAGGTGTTATGTGAGGCATTGCAGAGCTCATCATGGTATGGGAGCCCTGTTGTACTATACGATCTTTGCTTCTATGAGAGAGGTGGGTGGGCCCTTGGCCCTGCTCGCTTCTGTTTCGCTGCTATATCCGTCTTCATCCACTGCTAGATAGAAACCCAAAAAAATATATCCTTTTGTGCGTGGAGGCCCGACACGGCCCTGCACGGCCCACAATCGCGCGCATGGGCGGCCTAACCTCGCGATTGCATAACGCGTCAGCCCAGCGCATGCCACGTCACTGTAGACCTGGCATCCATAGGCCCATACAGGTCCCAGCTGACTCTACCAGCGCCACAGCTTGGACCACGTTGGCGGCTATGGCACTGACACGGTGAGGCGTCCCATCTTCCTTCCTTCGTGTCAGGCTCATGGCCCCATGGACGTATTGGATCGCTCCATGAGCTGCCGATTCACCATGTTTGTTGCGGGGTACGTTCTGTACGCTAATAGCAGGCTTCCATCACGAGTTCCCCCCACACTGCATCTTCCCACCCTGCTGTTCCTCTTCCTATCGCGGTGGGGCCAAGTCCACGATGTCAAGTTGTCACATGCTGTGGCAAACCAGTCGCAGTGCGCCTTTGCCGAGTTCACATCGGAGGCAGAGGCTATTCGGGCTCTTCATGGCACCAAGTTTGTTCCTTTCATGGGCGCGTATCTTCGCCTCGAGCCTGCTCGAGCAGAACGCACCTTGCGTTTTTCCCTCATCAACCCCAAAAAACGCTGTGTGCTCATGGACCCCATGTGGTGGCTACAGCCACCCGTGCATACTCATCAGCTGCCTACACCATGTTCGTACCAGCGAGCGTATATGGTCCCCCCGATCCAAGTCCCTTTCAATGAAAAGCTGGCCACCGATTTGGCCGAGCCGTATGGCCCCATTGAAATGATCCGTACACGTACACTGCCACATTGCCTTGTCGTGGATGTAATCTTTGAACACCGAGATTCCGCTTACAAAGGACAGTCCGTGCTGGGTCTTTTGCCTTGCCAAAGCAATCTGCGTGTCCGCTGGTACGGTGCGGGCATTATGCGGTCGGAGGATGCTGGCTCGAACTTGGACGCGGTCATGGATCCGCGGTTCACCTACGTGCATCGCTCTCTCCCTCATGTGAACTACGAAGGGCCTGTTCTCGTGCCCACATTCTACAAAAAGTCTCCAATGCAGCTACCCAAAGGGCCGATGCCACGATGTACCAAGCAAGCTTCGGTGCCTCGAGCCCCACAACCAGGACCGAGTGACGCGAGGCTATTGTCGCTTGCGTTCAGCTTCATACGGACGATAGGTCCAAGGTCAGGAGCCGATCTTGACGGCGAATGAATGGTCAACCGTAAATAGATTAATCTTTTACTCCTTGTCAGCAATCGTCTTGAGCTGAAGGCCATGAATGTCTTGGAACACGTCCTTGATGGCCTGGTTCACCATGCGATGCGCCTGCACAGTGCGCTTATCAGCAAATGCTTTTGACTTGATCATAATGGCAAAAAAGGAGCCGCATCCACCTGGCATAAGTCGCTGCCTACGTACCGCTGACGTCCTGCACCTGCAAATCAGACGGCTCAAACTTCTCCCGCAAAAGGCGAATAATCTTGTCTTGCTTGTCCTCCTCGCCTCGCACAGCACTTTGAGTAAGCATACGCGCATAGGCAGTGCGAGCCCGAGCCTGGGCTTGAGCACAAGCAGCCAAGGACGAGCGCCACGCCGAACGGAAGCGATCCATCGTCGTGGGGATGTGTGGAGGGGGTTCGCAACGCGTGGGAGGGCGTCAATTACGTCACATGCAACAACACTATATTACAGGTCGAATTGCAGGGGATACCGCTGCTCGGCAGAGACGCGGCGGTCCGGCGCCGCAGGGCTACCATGTCGCGGACGGTCCCCTGGTGCGGCATACGGAAAGCTGCCAAAGCTGTCAGGATGCGCCGGTGGAGGTGACTCGTGGAAATACGGGTGCTGCAGCGCCTCCTCTGCCGTAATACGGCGAGACGGATCATAGGTCAACATACGTTGCAAAAGATCTTGTGTAGCCTCTGTACAGTAGCGAAAGTGATGGTTCAAATGATTCCGGGATGAAGCACGAATTCTTGAAGGAATGTTGGGGAGTTTCGCATTCCCCGGCCAGTAGGCATCAGAAGGCTGTCCCAAGAGGGTAAAGATGCGGGCCACTTGGTCGGCCTCGTTCTTGCCGGGAAAAAGAGGTTCTTTGCGAAGCAGCTCGGCGAAAACACAGCCAACCGACCACATATCAATCTCAGGTCCATACTTCTTGGCGCCTAGCAATAGCTCGGGCGCACGATACCATAGTGTCACAACCAAATTGGTCATGTTCTCTAATGGGTCACCGAACATGCGTGCAAGCCCAAAGTCGGCGATTTTAATACTTCCACGATTGGACATTAACAGGTTGGAGGTCTTCAAGTCGCGATGAACAATCCACCGCGAGTGCATCAGCGCAACAGCGGAGAGAATCTGCTTCAATAATGCCTTGGTTTCAGAGGGAAGAAAGGGTGTGCGCATCTTGTTGAGCAAGGTCTTAAGGTCGTGCTCCACGAATTCCATGACCAAATAAATTTGACTCAAGGTAGATCCAACGACGAGCTTTTGTAGCTCCACAATATGAGGGTGCCGTGCTTCCATCAGTGTATGTATCTCGCGCAGACTTGTGATGGGAAAGCCATATTTCTCCTTGTCTAGCTTGAGCTGCTTCAAAGCAACGACCTCGCCTGTAGCTTTGTGACGTGCCCGCGAAACAATACCATACGATCCCTCCTCAATTCGATTAAGAATTTCGTAGTCTGATACAGATGTGCATCCTTGAATCATTGGGTGGTCTGAGCGAAGAGGTACAGGAGCTGCCACCGACGGTCGATGCGAGGGAGCAGCAGGGGGCGGCGAAGCCAACCGTTTCCGTTTGGCGGCTAAAGATACGCGCACAGATTCTTTTGCGCGAGCTTCTTTCTCATTCAATTCCAAACGTGCATGCGGAGACTCGGGATCCCTGCTGCTTCGCGATGTCGCCTCCTCGCCCATGCTCCAGGATCGAGTGCCCCATGCGCGACACCCAAGGCCTCTTCATGCTGACTAAAAGAGAGCACCTACCACGCCTATTTGGTCTTGCGCGTCTCGTCCTTGTACGTCTTGGCCGGCGGGTGGATCGACTTCCACCAGGCTACGCTTCGGTCGATAGCTTCTTCCATCCCATAGATAGGCTCATAACCCAAGATACGACGAGCCTTTTCAATGTTGTAGTAACGCGCACACGCGGTGTACGTAACACGGTAGCGGGTGAACTGCACAGGACGACCAGTCAGTTTGGAGAAGCATTCCGCGAGGTACGCCAGGGCCAAGGCAAACCAAAGACTGAGTACAATCAAGCTGCTAGGCTTATCATAGTGACCATTGTAGTGATACCAAAGAGAGCGAGGGAAGTCCCAGAAGGGAATGGGCTGGCCGTTCGTAATAAAGAAGGCTTCACCGGCCGCCTTCAATTCACTCTGGGCAAGCGAATACACTTTCGGGCGAGGGTTGCCACCACAGGCCACCGTAGGGTTAACATGATGGAAGAAGGGATCGAAACGATTGCGATATTCAAGCCGCTCATCCACCTGTTTGTCGTTCGACAAGTCGATCAAAGGCTTCACAGAGCGGCAATAATCCGTCGCCGTCTTCTCCACGTCCTGGCGTTTCAGCGATGTGGGAACCTCCCGCGGCTGCTCCGCACTACCGTGGGGCATGGGCAGCACCTTGTCCACCAGGTCTTGCGCTGGCAAAGTCGAGGCGGGGCGACCGTTGGGCCCTTTGACACCCAGGCTGTCTGAAGCAAGAAGGTGAGCATGGGCAACATTTTCAACGTAGGTCCAGTCAAACAGGTTGGTGTTGTTGCCGATCTGCCACTTTGTACGCTTGTTCTCAAGCACTTGGAAGAAGCCCGGCAAAGCTTGTCGATCACCAGGGCCGAAAATGCCAGCAGGACGAAGCGCAATGGTTTGAAGACCATCTTCGTCGTTGGCCTCGAGCACGGCCTTCTCAGCACGAGCTTTGGTGTCGTTGTAAGCATCCATGGGCGTATCCGGGTACTCCAGGCGCTCGTCCACGTAAATCAGATCATGCCCAGTGAATACGACACCGGCACTCGACGTAAACACAAGCTTGTGCACATGGTTCTTGGGGTCTTTGCATACGTCGATCACGATCTCTGTGCCTAGCACATTCACACGTTCGTACACCTCGGGACCCAGTCCTGCCACTGGGCTAGCTGTATGGTACACGACCACTGAATGACGATGAGAGGGACCAGACTGGAAATCAAGCTGGGCACAGTCCAGAGCTTGGACAATTGTTTCTTCTTTGGTCAGATCGCCTTCGTAGTAGCGGGCACCCTGGATGGCCTCCGCAGGCTCGCGAATGTCAAAGGAGGCCACATATTTTTCACCGCGGTTCACAAGCGCATTCACAATGTGGGAGCCAAGGAATCCAGCTCCTCCAATAACAAAGTGAAGCTCCTGTGTGGGTGCGCTATTTGACATGATAATACCCTTCTCCGCGGCCGCGTGAGGAGGACGACGAACGGCAGGTTCACATGGGTACCTACAAGGCTATTTTACATGTTCCATCATAGCAACACGCGTTGCACCACGCTTCGCGTGTTGGCCCAAGAAGCGCGCCAACCTCTTTCTTGCTATGTGGTACGTTGTGAAGTGCTGATGAAAGTAAGCATATCTTGAATGCGCAAGTCGCTGTGCGTGCGCCATGCTGCCGAAAGTTTTTTGACGTACGTATGACGTACTAACGCAGTGTCCTGAGTGCCACGCTGAAACGCAGGATCACCCCTTAGCAAAGACGACAGAGTTGTCCTTCTTGTGCAAGAAATGTCGACGTGCCTTTCGGAAAGACATGGCCCAATATGAGCCCGAAGATGAATATTGTCCTCATTGTGACAACCATTATGTACGCCGTACCGACTTACGCATAGGTGATTGAGGCCAAGACGCCGCAACTCATGCTGTCCGTCGAGGGCGAGGACGGGCGTATGGATCCGAGTATCATGCGAGATGACCGTGCTTCCGCGCGACTACCTACCTCGGAGGATGGCTCAAAAATCGATCATGGCGGCTATCAAGCAGCTGCTCTCGCCTTTCAGCAAATGGTAGCGCAAAGGCGAGCCGGACAAGCTAGCCATGAAACGAGCATCACGCCCCAGCTGATGGACTTCCGAGACGAAGATCTGGACTGGGACTAGATAGATACCCAAGTGCCTCGCCAATGTCATGCGTGCCTACAGAATTAGAAATGAGCTTATGCATTCTTGACCTCGTCGAGGTACTTGGCGAACTCGGCATCGTCTGTATGTTAGGACAGGAGAGCGTACCCTTAAGAGGGGCGAAGATCTTATGTGAGTCGTGTGCCAACATACCTCGACGAAGAGATCCACGTACTCCTTCTTGGCCTGCTCCGAAGACTTGCCCTTCTCAGCATTCCAGCCGTCCCTGTAACGTGTTACTTTCTCGAGCACCTACCACTTGGCGCGACCGGTGAAGTCCAGCATACCAGGACGCGAGGTCGACACGTCGCCCTCGGTGGCCTGCTTGTACAGACCGTAGATCTTGATCTGCTGAGCCTGCGTCACCTTAGCGGGGCTGTTCTTGGGGAGACCACGGATAATCTCCACTGCTTTCTGGAACTGAGCGTCGCTCATGCTGTTAGGAAGAGGACCCCAACCGTGCCAGCTCAACCCCACGAAACTCGCTCAGCGCGCCTTATTTGCAATCCTGGGCCTTGTGACTTGGACCAATCAGAAACCTTCGTGTGGTGGAGTTGAACCGCTGTAATTGGTACCTAGTAGGCTTCGTGTGCAAGGGCCATCCAACAGGTCGGGCGCACCATCGACCGTTTGTTTCAGTGATGATCGCTCGAGCTGCTCTGGTTGCGGCATTTCTGCTGCTGTGCAGCGTATGCAGTGTAGCTGCATCGCTTTCCTATGACATTCGTGATATGAAGCTGACCGTGTCTTCGTTTGATGGCGCCTCGCGCGTGCGTAAGAGCTTTGATAGCAAAGCTTCTTTGCCAGCGACGCCCGAAGTACTGACGTTGGACGCCGACGATGTCATCAAGCTCTCTTTTTCGACGGTGTTGTCGAATGGAAAAAAGGCAACGGGAGACTTTCTCCCTCATCAAGCTTGGGTAGTGATCGGTGATGCCGATCCAACCTACAGTTCGGATTCGGTGTGGCCTTTGCGTGTGCGCGGCGCCTCGGCCTCAGCGACTTGGAGCTTGGTACGCAACTGTTACTCACATGCAGCGCGTGGACCGCATTGGTGAATCGTTGAAGAAAGCCATTGTGAAAGGCATGGATCATCCGCTCCGAGTGTATTTGGTGCTCGCCTCGTTCTCGAGCAGCTCGAGCCGTGTGGTTGAGCCGTTGCAGTTGCCCCTGCTAGATCTGCAATTCTCCAGTGCCATTGTGTCGCGTCTCACTTTAACGCCGTCTGTTTCACAGCGCTTGAAGGCGGAGCGTGAAGACGGATTCTTGCCTTGGCCCGCTAACCAACATACGTTCCAGAAGGAGCCTTGGCAATCTATGCCCCCCAAGATGGTCTCGCTCATCGCAGCCTTTGTGGTGCTAGGTTTGCCTTGGGCCGCTCTCCTCACTATTGTACGTTTCTATGGCTAACATTGAGTGGCAAAAACTTGTTAAGAATATTGCTGCGCCTAACACCACGGTCGCACTGTTCTTGGTATCAATTTATGCCCTCGAATTCGGTGTCTTCCTGCACTGGATCGGGGTTGCGCCATGGGTAGTGCTGCCCACCATGGGCGTTGTGGCCATCGCTGCTGCCTTGACTGGTCGTTGTGCACTCACGCCGACCTTGGCTCGCAACGCGTGATGTATCTGTGGCATCGCCCGTCGGTTCATAGACATACCCTTGGATGCATGCTAGTCCGATCGCACACGTGACGGTCCATAGTGGAGGGCCAAGCTTGGACCCTAGAGCTCTACCGGCGTCGTACGTCGTGCGCGTGTATGGACGAGCCACTCGAGAGTGGAAGTGGCGCCGGCAAGGCTGGCGTCGCAGATGGCGCTCCAAGAACTGCATTGACAGTCAGTAGCATGGAGGACTATATTCAGGCTGTCGAGCGTCGCCGGAGCCTGTTCCACCCGCCGCAACAGGCACTGACCACACAGCAAGGCTACTCCATCGATCCCGCTGGCGCGGCTCCGCATGGAGCGCAGATTCATGCCATGGAGCTCAGCTATGATTCTTCCATTCTTCTTACTGGCGGAAGCGATGGCTATGTGCGTTGGTATGACCTGTTTGCTAGTATGAATGGCAAAAACATGCTGACTCAAAACCTGCGCAACACGTTTGTGGAAGGTGTATCAAAAGGCGGTGTGCTTACGACTTGGTGGGGTCATACGTATTCCCAAGCTGGCACAGAAGATGCTGCTCTTCGCGAGACCATCAACAGCCCCGTACACAGTCTCGTGTGTCAAAAGGACGCTCTATGGGGCATGAGTGGATGTGAGGCGGGCACTATCAATTTGTGGGGCCTTCGGCATGCAGCAGGTACAACACGACATGTATTTCGAAAACACAAAGGACCCGTGTCCTCTCTAACGCTGGATCCGACCGAGCAAAACTTGCTCAGCGGAGGCTGGGACCGGGGTGTATATGTACGTGAATGACTTGACGACTAACCAGCAGCAATGGGATCTCAATACAGGTCAAGTGGTGCGCTCATTCGATGGTCATTCGGGTCAGATTTCAAGTATTGTCTTCCGTCCTTTGTTCGTGCCATCTATGACGTCTACCTCGGCCGCGGCGGAGCAAGAGGCCCTGCCTTCCGAGTCGATGGACGTGGACCCAGTGCTTACATCGCCGTTGGTGCATGATCTGGAAAATGATTTAGCGCAGGAACTTGATGGGCCGGCTTCAGACGCTAAGGATGATGTGAAGCCGAACAGTGAAGATTCAACGATGGACTCTGAGGCGGATGCTCAAGGCGAGGACGAGGACGATGGGGATGGCGAAGCGGATGACGGCAATGATTCACTTTTTGGGGACCAAGAAGATATGAGTCGTGATCTTGGAAGTGGTGACATGAATTCTACAGACATGGACACCACTGACGACCGCAAAGGCACAGCCCTGGATCTTCCCAGCGACCAATTCAGCAAAGCAAGCGCCCACGACAACGCTTTGCAGAAAAACGGGGAAGCAGGTGGTGCTACCATCGCTCTGCCCGGCAGCAAGAGCGATGCACAGCCTGAAACGAAGGAATTGCCTACGTTGAATGTGCCTTCCAAAGAAGATAAAAAGCTGCCCAAGCCCATGTTTGGTTCCATGACCAGTGCATGGCAATTTGATGCAGACATCTCGCAATTCAGCAGTGATATTTTCCTGACCAGTACACTGTCGGGTCAGGTCATGATATGGGATCGCCGCATGGATACCAAAGCCAAACCAGGAGTTCGTGCGCTAGAGTTACCCGCGGGTACACCGCCCTGGTGCACCAGTGTATGCTGGAATCATACAGGTGACAAGATCTATGTCGGCCGGCGGAACGAAACGGTGGAAGAATGGGATATGCGCATGCTGCCAGACATAACCAAGTCGGACAGCGTCGATCGTTCGCATTTGGGTCGAGCACCCAAGCATGTTCGCACGTTGCGAATGCCCCGTGGAAGTGGACCTGTGAGCTCTGTCCTCGTTATGCCCAACAACCGACATCTAGTATGCGGCTCCTTCGATAACGTGCGCTTGTGGGATATTCAGGCCTCTGACACGGCCGGTGTTCCCTTCAAAATTGTGGCGGGGCACCATGGTGGTACGATTTCAAACATGGGTATGTACTTGCTACCTCACCGCAGTGGTCGATCCTTGTACTCGGTTTCTGCTAACCAGCTCGGGGGACCGTGGGTGGTTCGCCTCTAGCACGGAAACACTGTTGATGCACGAGATCAAAGTTTTATAGCTGTATTTTAGTTCTTCGCCTTTTCAAACTTGGCCTGCATCCACACGCGATACATTTGCTTGCGTTCCTTGCGGTTGACGAGCAGTCGTCGGTCCACAGCCATTTGCCGCGTAAGGAAGCGGCCTATCTGGTCGGACTCGTGCGGTGCAGCGTCAAAGATGGTATAAAGCTCTTCTGGCGTAAAAAAGTACACTAGGGTTAGTTGAAATACATACCTCGGGTGCCGTCTCCGCGCACTGGGTCAGATTCAAAGTCACGTACCATAGAAATTGTCGTCCAAGAGGCGGTTCTTCTTGAAGCGCAGCTGTGGCAGGTCGTGCCGGCCATAGTCTCTAAGAAGAATTAAACCGCCAGGTTTCAGCATGCGTTGAATGTTCTCTGCGGCCGCCTTCCATTCATTTGGATGAAGCGCAGAGAGTACAAAGATCAGCACCACTATATCCACGGTGCCAGGAGCCACACCGGGTGGGAGGCGTCCAGGATCAAAATCGCCTGTATCTTTGGACCCACTGCTCAAGTCCCACACATATGCTTCGCAAGTGCCGGCAGGGGGATTTTGATACAAAGGCTGACCCTTCACCACTTGGACGGCCTGGGGTGCATAGTCACAAGCAATGAGTCGCAGATGAGGATTTTCGTTGACACCAAGCAGAGGAAACACAGTGTTGCCGGCGCCACAACCTACTTCGAGAATCGTGGTTGGATGCGCATCCGCCTTGGTGGCCGCTATCAGCTCTGGAAACTCGAGGCTGAGCCACTTGCGGTCCTTGAAAAAGCGGTTGTCGTGGTGCGAGTAGAATGAGTCCCAGTAGTCAGCAGCATGGCTATGGTATTGTTCTGTGTCAATCAAGATATACGTACGCGCCATTTCGTCGCTGACGCGCGTTTCTGACTGCTTCTGAAGCAGCTCATGGACCATATCCAGGTGTTCTTTCGGCGGCACGACATGATCCCATGCATTGTGCGACCATACATCCTCTTGCGAATCTAGGGTGCGCGAGCCAAATGTGTGATCAGGCGCATTCACATCGGTGCCAATAGGTATGACAGAGGACGTTGCCTTCTTCGTAGACGACGCCGGCGAGTCAGGCCCCAGAGACATGGTGCAGGTACCCAGCAAGAAGAACGCTGCCCATACACCTCCACTTTCCACCATGACCCGAGTTATCACGTTTGTGACGGGCAACAAGAACAAGCTGCGCGAGGTGCAGACGATCTTGGGCGCATCGCCGAGTGGCTCCTGGAGTCTCGACTCCAAGTCGCTGGATGGTAGGTGATGGAAATGTTGACCAAAGTTCCTGAGGTGCAAGGCACAACGCAAGATGTGGCTCGGGCCAAATGCCGTGCCGCCGCGCAGCAGCTGCAGGGTCCGTGCCTCACTGAGGACACCGCCTTGTCGTTCCATGCTTTGGGTGGACTTCCTGGCCCCTACATCAAAGACTTTTTGCACACGCTGGGGCTGGACGGTACGTGGAGAAAGGCTGATAGCAGGACTGAACCGCTTGTTGGCGGGCTTTGACGATAAGAGTGCCACGGCCATCTGCACGTTTGCGTACTGCGAAGGTCCAGGCTCTGAGCCAATCTTGTTTGAGGGAAAGACGCTTGGTCGCATCGTTCCTCCTCGTGGCCCCACGAACTTTGGTTGGGATCCTGTCTTTGAGGTCGAGGGTAGCGGCAAGACGTATGTACACTGTCGACTGACGCCCAGCTTTGCAGACATGGATGCGTCTGAAAAGAATGCTGTATGTCTACCTTGCTCACACTAGATCTCTCATCGCTACCGCGCTCTGAGCCAGTTGCAGAGCTTCCTTGCCTCTATGTAAACGGAAAGAGAATCGATGCCACCCAATACCGCACAGTAAAGGCAACAACGGAGCCTGCCACTTGAATGGCCATCACATAGAACCACAAACCTCGTTCCGAGATGCACAGCTTTTCTCGTTGTGCAGGTACACGCAACGCTGGATCTTTCTGTGACGCACATGCATCTATCGCGTCGCGCGAGGCGGGCGCGCAACGCGAGCCGCGAGCCACGAGCACCGCATTAAGTAGTGTCAAATTGGTGACGCCCACCATGTGGCCCTGCTCATCGCGCACGAGATGGGCGCATCGACATACCTCCAGCACATGAAGCATAGCGATGGTCACAGCTGGTGTGCGCTCATGAAGTCGCACACAGGAGGGGTATAATTGGCCGGTCGACTTGTCGACAAAAGGCACGCGATGGCGGGGACATGGCACAAGCCCAAAGAGTTGCGGGCAGCTGAGCACAAAGTTGAAGATCTGGGGCAGGAAAAAGAGCAAGAGTGTTTTGGAATAGTGCCCCAAGACACCGCAGGATACCAGTACCATCCCAGCAAAGTAGCAGTACGTATCGCCCACAAACACTCGCGCAGGGTACTTGTTCCATAGTAAAAGGGCAACGCTAACGCCAATGAAAGGCAGTAGTAGGTGCAGGCTGAAGAGATGACGCACCACCAAGTCGCGGCTACCGTGGAAGCCACGCAACACATCCACAGGATCAGGTTGAGTGGTATTGTGGGTCCACGCAGCGCGAAGGACGGCAGGCAGGTCGAGGTACAGTGCGTTGTTGAGGCATACGCTGATGGCAATGACAGTCGCCTGCCCCACTTCCACGCCATTGATACCGGCCAAGATATTAATGCAGTTGGTACAGAAGGTGGCCAGCATCATCATAAAGAGGTAGTACCAAATGCCCAAGTCCAAGGATGTCCGCTGCATGATGTCACGCAAAATGGGCGGCCAAGCCGGGATGACCACGCTGGTAGACCCACCGCCGGCCATGTAGACAATCAGCATAGGAATACTGCTCAACAGCGGTATCGGAAGCTTGTATCGCCACCGAATATCAAGCACGTCGTCCACGAAGCCTAATAGCGTGCCTGAATAAATAGAGAGAATGGCGGACAAGAAGCTGGCCAAATCCTGGTGCACACCCGGTGCGCTTTCGTGGGACGGGCCGACCAAGCTGGTAGGAAGCCCGTACATATTGGCGCCAAAGTATCGAAATGGAATCAGCACAACCAAGGCAAGCAAATACAGAGCGGCGCAGGGCAGCCCCAGTGACTCGGGGATGCGGGGAGGCACCGTGCTTGGTCGAAGCAAGTCGCGCTTAAGCAAGTCCACCCCACTCAGTCCGCGCGCCACAAAGGCATGTCGCGAGTAGGAAATGACCATGTATGTCGCACCAAATGCGATCACGCTGACAAGCAGGGACACGATCAGGGCCGGGTAGGCCGTGTCGATGTACTGGATCACCTGCGCGATCTTACCCAGTCCAGTGGACCAGCGAGCTAGCACCGAAGGACATAGAATACTAAACAACGATGCGAGGGCCGCGCCTACGAGGGCCGCGAACACCCACATAGAAGCAGGGCGCGGTGTGTGCCCTTAGCGCGAACGAGGCAGGGTCCCTGACGAATCACGTGTGGCCTGCAGGGTGCGCCGATACGCTGCCTCCCAGGGCGCCAGGTGCACGGCCTGCGCCGCGTGGCGGCAGGCACGTTCGTGGGAAGCAGGGGCGGGGGGCGGGGCGAGTTGGGCCTCGGGCTCGGTCGCTGACGCCTCCGCCTCTGCAACAGGCGCAGGTCCGTACTGGTACATCAGCGACTCTGCCAACGCCAGGGTCTCATGCGCGGCAGCCCAGTGTGTCGCGCCCTCCTCGCCGGCACGGGCCTCCACCGTGCGAAGCACATGACGCGCAACGGCGAGCACAGTGCCATCTTGCTGCTCGGGCAGGGGCAAGACGGGCAATGGCTCGCCGTTGACAACACAGCCTGCGGCGATGCGCACGAACGTGTGTGCCACCTGGACTAATATGTCGGTCGTGTTATCAGCACGGGTGTACGACGTCGCCAAGTACTGCAACAGCGTGGGCCGATCAAACGTCGCCGCCAGATGCAGCAGGCTCAACAAAGCCGTCTTGGGCGAGTTGCGCAAAGCCGTTTGCTGCGCCGGTGGCAAGGGCGCCACATACTTGGAAAGCAGCGAGTTGTACTGCATCACATCGCCTGCGACCGCTGCCATGGCAATTCGGGTTGTGATCAGCCCAGGCTCTTGTGGCACAAGGGCGAGTCTGACGTCAGTAGAACATACGTACGCATGGTCCAAGTCTTGCGCAATCTCCTCTTTAGGCTTGCGGCATTGCCAGCGCATGCGCGCCAACAATACGGCAGCACACGCATGTACTGTGGACGTCACTGCTGGTGGCAGATCGGAGGCGGGCAAAATTTGCACAACTTCTTGCAAGCCGTCCATACCCACGTCATGGTTCCCTGCCATGAATTGCGCATGCGCCATCATCACCGCGCACCAAAGACGGGCCGCAGCAACGTGCTCACCGCCGTCCGTATCTTCGTCCAGCAACGTCTGAGCCACCTCCAAAGCTTCGATAGCCACATCCGCAGCGCCATGCGTCAAGTGGATGCGGCCCAAATTGAGGTTGGCAAGACCATAGCGCAACGCACTCGAAGCACTTTCTGTGGCCTCGTACTCAGTTTCAAGAAGGGCCGATGCCCGCTCAATGCGCTGAGCAGCCAAGGCACCGCCTCCCATCTGCTCCGCAAGAAGCGCACTCAGGTGCAAAATCGTTTCGTCATGGGGATGCTGCGTCATGTAATGGTGCAAGGCCAGTAGCGGCTCCATCATGCGGACGGTAGAAAAAGGCGTACCAGCCTTGGCCCGTTGGAACATGGCCAGGGCAAAGCCGTAGTCTGCTTCCAGCAGCGCACCATCGGACAGGACAAACGCCTGCTCGAAGAGACGCGTAAACACACGCGCATCACCCTGGTGCATACGGTGCACAAGCGCACTACCCAGCCAGGAGGCCGGCCATTCGGGATCGATGGTTTGTGACCGAACAAACGCTTCCTCCGCTAGTGCCAAGTCCCCCGCCTGGAGGTACAAGAAGCCTAAATTGGTCCATGGCACTGGACTCTTGCCGTTGGCCTCGATGGCTTGAATATAGGCGTGCTGCGCCAGAGCGACATCGTGCGAGAAATGCAGGTTGCCTAGCAGCAACCACAAACGCGCATGTGGCTTGGCTGCCAAGGCCACGCGTGTGCATTCCACGGCCTGCGCGCGTGCCTTTTCCGCGCGTGCCTCGGCTTGGGCAAGGTCAGGGCTCTCATGCCGAGCCACGGTGGCGGGCAGGGGCCACACCCACCACAAGCGGCACAAAGCGGTGGCCAGGTCAGCCCAGGCTAGCACAGAGGCTTGGGCATCCATCGCATGTACCAAAGCCAAATATTTGTAGAACAGCGCCGCATGCTCCAAGAATTCATGTGGGTACGGTTCCCGGTCTTCAATCGCATGGCGGGACATGGAGGATGCACGGATGACATGGACCGCCGGCAAGCGGTTGTCCAAATCCTGCTGGCCCAAGATCAGCACCAAATCTTGCAACGTAGAGGCGAGAGAGACGTCGGTGGCCAGTCCTAGCACATCCATCTTGGACAGCAAGAAACAAGCATCGGCCACCACTTTCCAGGCGGTTCGAAGATAGTGGTCCTGCTGCAAAGCGTCAGCGGCATCGTGGATTGCCCCATGCAAAGCTTCCAAGGCCCGTAGCGAGTAGCCGCTCGACACCAAGTGGCGTGCATGAGCTAAGCGCGCTTCAGCCAGCACGACCTTGACACCGTATTGCTGCGGCGACAAGCGAAGCACCCGCTCCAGAAGCTCGATGGCGCGGTCAAAACGGCCAAGGCGGCGCTGGGCCTCGGCCACATTGTAGTAGATGTGCCAAAAGTAACTCTCGTCCTTGTCGGTGTTGCGCAGCAGCTGCAAAGCATGGTCATACGTCTTGAGAGCAGCCACAGGTCTACCTGAATCAACGTAGGCTTCGCCCAAACGCACCCAGGCATCGACGTCCCGAGTTGAGGCACGCAAAGCAACCTGGAAGGCGGCCACAGCGGCATCTGCGTGGCCCTGCGTCGACTCCACAACACCAATCGCTTTCCACACCCAAGGGTTTTGCGTGACATGCACGGTCGATGCCTCGCCGGTGAGCACATCCGCACCGCCTTCCGCCTCAACCACGCGGCGGGCAATCACATCGACCAGACCCCATTCGCGCTGTTCGGCAAAGTGCTGCACAAGGCGACGAGCCGCTTCATACTCCCGAGCATCCAGCTCAAAGGCGCGTTGGAAGCACTTGGAGGAGCGCACAACGTCGCTGGGTGTGATAGCCTCATCGTAGTACTGGCCCAAAGAGGTAAAGGCCGGGGCGTACGTGCCCAGGCGCTTGATGCTTTCAATAAAGCACCGATACGCATACGCAGGCGAGGTACAAAACTCGCCCCCCATAGCCCAGAAGCATCGGCCCAGCTGGTGCCACAGTCGTGCACGGAATTCAGAGCCAAATACGTTGGCATCCGTATCACAGCGCTCCAGCAGCTGCTCTAGCGAGTGCCGCGCATCTGCGTGCTGGCCCAGCCCCAATAGCATGCGCGCAGCTTCAGCTTCCGCCTCCAAGTGGTAGTCAGGGCTCAAGTACAAAGCTGAGAGGCACCGCCCATGCACCACACCCGTGAAAAGAGGCTGTGCCATCACGAGGCGGAAGCTGGTCAGGGCGGCGGACCACGCTCCCTGCTGCGCTTCGATGTAGCTGCGAGCCAGCAATGCATCGATTTGGTGGGGATCCTGCCGCAACACTTGGTTCACAAGCTCAAGGGCGGCCTTATGATGCTTGGGAGGATGCACATGTGTATAGCAAGTGGCCAAGTGCACCTTCAGCTCCGTTTGCGCCTTCGGTAGTGTGGCACCGAGAGAGACTTTTCGATCGACCACAAGCTTCTGCGCTTGTTCCAAAACGTCCAATGCGGAGGTATAGTCCCTGTCCAGTATGTAGAAGAGAGCATTGATGCGCAGGCAAAGCGCCGAGTCCTTGCACTGCTCCACGCCGTCCAGCGAAAGCTGCAAGAGATCTGTCTCCTCAGCCACATGCTCAGGATCGCGAGTGGCCACGGTGTAGGCCTCGTCTTGGACCAAGCGCAGAAGCGCGCGGAACGCGCGAGCGCGACCCGTTTGAGGAAAAAGTTGAACATAGCGACAGAGCGTGTCGAAGGGCAAAGTGCTGAGCAGCGCATCCGTGCCCTCCAAATAGACACGCCACGCCAATTCATCCTGAATACCAAGCACAACCATGCCCTTGGCCAAATCCAGCGTCTTGCTGCGCAGTTGACCCTGCAGAATCTCGTCGGCATGTGGCCCATGCGCTGGCATCGCGAGTGTGATCCGATGGTAGAAGCGGAGTTGCTTGGCCTCTGTCTCGCGACGCAAGTCATCGTTGGCATAGGGGTGCTGCAGCACAAAATCGTACAGGTCGGCCAACGGAGAGCGCATGAGGACTTGGGCTACCACCTGGCCCTTCATGTTCCCTGTACCTAGGCGAGCCGTATCGAGGGACTTTTTCTGTTTCTGGATGAGCGTTTCAATCTCATCTTCGTCGCGCTCTTCCACGAGCTTCATCAGCTCCAGCAAATTGCTGAGACTGGCGCCATGCATGAGCATCTGACTCGTGTACACCCCCGACTTGTCTGGGCCTTCCGTCTGGTCCGGCGCAGGAATCTGTGCAAGAAGCTCATAGAAGCGCGAAGTAGGCACAAACAAAAGAAGGGTAGGAATCAACTGGGGGTCAGTAACGCTATCACGTACCTCCTCCCGCGTGCCATGTTCGCGCTGAACTTGAACGAGTCGCCCAAGGGCATCGGCGCACTTCATAGTGTCATGTCTGGGTAAGATGTAGCCACATACTGTTTCCGCGTGACGTCGGCCAACTCTTCGAGCGCGACAGACAATTTTTCCCACTGCGAGAGTGTTTCGTACACCCGCACGAGGCCCTGCCATGCAAGCACCTGCTCTGGATCCACATGGATAGCCTTGCAGTAAGAATCCTCTGCCTCCAATCCTTTTCCGAGATGAAGAAGAGCCAAGGCGTGGAATACCAGTCTGGCGTGAGTGGTAGGTACGTACGCATGGTAATTATTCGCGTCAAAGTCAAGAATGGCAGCGCTGTGTGTCAGTCGAAAGTACGTACGCTTTACTCCGAGCCTTTTCCCACTCCCCCTTGTTGAAGAGGGCGCGGCACTCCTTCAGCATCTGCCGGTCGACACTGGACATGGCGCCGGAGAATGCGTGCCGTCTTCGACGAACAGGCGCCACGAAGGTGGACGCGCCAGCCCCTGCTGACTAAAGACGAACATACGACACGAGGGGCCGCGAGCCGCGCTCCTATCGCCGTGCGTGTTCCTCTCGCGACGTTTTGTCACGATGCGGATGGTATGTATGGCAATCTTATGCATGATAGCTTGACGAGAAGAGTGATAATGATGTCGAGGTGACATGGGAGGATCAGCAGCGGATCAACAAGTTCAGTCGGCTGCATGCCATGTTCTCGGACCTGGAAGACGAAATTAAAGCACGACGCACGGAACGCGAGGACTTGGACGATTTGTCGTTGGAGTTGGAGTTGAGGGAGGATGAAATGATCTTGTACGTTGCTTTGACAAACGACTTACGCAACCAGGTACAAAATTGGGGATGCCTACGTGAACATGACCCAGAGCGAGGCCATGGCCCAGCTCGAAACGGATACCCAGCGTGCCGAACAAGAGTTGAAGCACCTACAGGAGCGTATGGACGAGTGCGAAAAAGGCATGGAAGAGCTCAAAGTGCTGCTGTACGCGCGCTTCGGCAACAACATTAGTAGGTGGACATGACTGACCCGCAGACTTGGAGCGCTAGGCCGCCCTAGCCCACTACGCAGTTTCAAAACCGGCTTCTTTCTACGAGTATTATGCTCATCGCACAATGTGCACCTATACTGAAAGATAGGATCGCTTAGAGCTTGTCGTAGTACACGTTCAGGTCCGGCACATCCTCCTTCAGACCCTTGCGGATACGGATCGACTTGACCAGCTCGTACAGCTTGCTGGTCTTGTCGCTCGCGACACCGTTCATGAGGGCCCAGTGGTCGAACACACTCTGGGGGAAGGCCTGACCACCAGTGGCCTGACGCAGGTCGGCGTTGAAGCCGAACGACTCGCTAACGGGCAGGTACGCCTTGACGGTCACCATGGGGGTACCGACACGGGGCTCCTCGCTGAAGACCTGGCCACGACGCTTGTTCAGCGTCGAGTAGATACCACCCAGACCCGAGTCAGGGCACTGGATCTCGACCAGGTACATCGGCTCCTGCAGACCGGGCTGGGCCAGCAGAGCAGCCGCGTTACACACACGACGGGTGGTCGGGATGATCTGACCACCACCACGGTGGATGGCATCCGTGTGGAGCGTCACATCCATGATGTTGTAGCGCACACCACGGACGTTCTCCTCGGCACACACACCCTCCTTGGTGGCCCACTGGAAGGCAGCCACACACGAGTCCTTGATTTCGTTGAGGTACTGCACACCCTTGGTGACATCGACCAGCACGTTCGGACCAGTGGTCTCGGGACCGAAGCACCAAATCTTACGGGCGTCCGTGACATCCCAGCCGTAGTTGTCGGCCAGGTAGCGGGCACGGATCTTAAAGTCGTCACGGGGGTTGACGGTACCAGCCTCGATCTCCTTCGACAGCTCCTCGTCCATGGGCTGAGCAGTCACGTAGAGACGGTTGTGCTTGTTCTGCGACTTGGACAGGGCGACCATGCTTGACTCAGCCTGCACAGTCTCACGGTAACCGACGACGGGGTCCGAGATCTTCAGGGGAATACCAGCGTGGTCATCCTCGAGATCCTTCAAGCAAATCTCAAGGTGCAGCTCACCGGCACCGGCCACAATGTGCTCACCCGACTCGGCAATCCACGACTGCACACAGGGGTCCGACTTCGACAGACGCTTGAGACCCTCGACCAGCTTGGGCAGGTCGTTGGCGTTCTTGACCTCGACGGCGACCTGCACGACGGGCGAGACGGAGAACTTCATGACCTTCATGTTGTGGGCCGTCTCCGAGGAAGTCAGGGTACCGCTCTTGAGCAGGAACTGGTCCACACCGACCAGACCCAGAATGTTACCAGCCGGGCAGTCCTCAATGGGCTCAATGTAACGACCCATCATCAGCACAGTACGCTGGATCGACTTGACGAACAGGTCGTCCTTCTTGCCAGGCACGTAGTTAGGACCCTGGATACGGATCTTGGGACCCGAGCGGACGGTACCCGAGAAGATACGACCGAAAGCGTAGAAGCGACCCTTGTCCGAGGTGGGCACCATCTTCGACACGTAGAGCATGAGGGGACCGTTGGGGTCACAGTCGCGGATACCAATGGCCGACTCGTCGTCGAGAGGACCCTCGTACAGAGTCTCGACACGGTACTTCTGGGCAGTGACGGGCGAAGGAAGGTTGATAACAACCATCTCCAGGAGAGCGTCACCGGCGGGCAGGAACTTGCGCATGACCACCTTCAGGAGAGCCTTGCCCTCAAGGTCGCGCTCCTCAGGGGTGAGCACAATCTCGAGCTTCTCAAGGAGCTTGGCAGTCTCGTCCTTCTTGAAGTTCATGATGCAGTCGAAGATACGGTAGATGGGGTCGAGCACGAACATGTTGAAGGCACGCTCCAACTTGTTGCCCTCCGAGTCGGTCTCCTTGGTCGACCACTTCTTGGTCTTGGGGTTGAAGTAGTTCTCACCCCAGAGCTTGACCATCATCTTGTTCTTGTCGACACCGAACTTCTTGCCGTAGCGGTCAGCGAACTGACGCAGGGTGAAGGCCCAGCCGTGGAGACCCGAGGCGAAGGCGACGGTACCCTTCTCGGGGTACACCTGCGACTCACCGAGGACGGGGTCGTTGTAGGTGGCAATCACCACGTTCACCGACTCGACGGTACGCTGGAAGGACTGATAGAGGTCCTCCTTGTCCACCTGCAGCTCGAGCAGAGCACGGTCAACCTTGTTCAGACAAACGACGGGCTTGATACGCTCACCCAGGGCCTGACGCAGCACAGTCTCGGTCTGCACACAGACACCCTCGATACAGTCGACAACGACCAGGGCACCGTCAGTGACACGGAGAGCGGCAGTGACCTCCGACGAGAAGTCAACGTGACCGGGCGAGTCGATCAGGTTAATCAAGAACTCGTTGCCGTTCTTGGGCTGCTTAATCGCCTCGAGATCGTCCTTGTTCATGGGGAAGTACATCGAGATGGCAGTCGACTTGATAGTGATACCACGCTCCTTCTCGTCATCACGAGTGTCCATGAAACGCATGTCACCGGCCTTGGCGTGGGCAATGATACCAGCCTTCGACACCAGCGAGTCGGTCAGGGTCGACTTGCCGTGGTCGACGTGCGCAATGACACTCATGTTACGAATGTTGGTGGGGCGGTCCATAAGACCGCGAATCTCGTCAACGGTGAAGTTCACCATTTTTGTTTCTCACACGAACTCAGCAATGGGTCAAACAGAGAAGGGATCGTGTGGCAAAGGGTGCGCAATCTCGCGCAACTCCAGTTGGGTGAGAAAGGAGGGGATGCAGAAGAAAAAAGGGGCTAAGGGGGCCCTTTCCTTCCGCCCCTCCGTGAGCGCCCGTCATAGGTCAGAACAATTCTCTCGGCCGGCTGCAGCCTTTCCCCTCCACCTGGCAGGCACGTGCACAGGCCCTGGTACCAGGGCCGCTTGCACCCCACCGTGCCGCGTCGTCCAGAGATGCGACAACGAGAGCACATACGCTCATAGTAGATCTACCATCGTAGAAGGTACACTCATCACTCTGGCTCACCATGCCAACAGCTACCCTCGTCCGCCAGAGGAGGGAGTGGGTCACGTGATTAAGAAGTGACACAGCGCTGGCTGGCGTCTTCGGGGTCGACGTGATGCCGCCAAAGAAGGTGCAGCTCTCGACGCGAGAGCGGGTGCTATTTGCCCGATTAATCCAAGAGTATGAGAACAGGAAGTACAAGCCTGCTTTGAAAACCGCGGACGCCATCCTCAGCAAAGTGCCGGAGCACGGTGAGACGCTGGCCATCAAAGGTCTGGTGCTCTTCACGCTTCAGCAGCGCGAGGAGGGTTTGAAGTTGGCCAAGCTGGGTGTTCGTCATGACCTGACCAGCTTTATCAGTTGGCACGCCCTTGGTATTGTGTACCGCATGGACCGAAACTATGAAGAGTCGCTCAAGTGCTACGCGCAAGCACTCCGCATCGAGGGCGGCAACCTGAACTTGGTGCGAGAATCGGGCTTTATGCAGCTGCAGCTGCGCAACTACGCGCCATTGATCGATGCGCGTCTGGTCATCTTGCGCACGCAACCGCATTTGCGCACAAACTGGGTTGCTCTAGCGATTGCGCACGACTTGGCCGGCAATCAAGCGCAAGCCGCACGCATTTTGGCAGCCTACGAGGATTTGAGCCGCGACGTGCCGAAGCGCAACTACGAGTTCAACGAAGTGGTGCTGTACCACGCCAGCCTGCTTGAGCAGATGGGCGAGGCGGACCAAGTGCTTCAGCTGCTGGAGGCGCAAAAGGCGCGCATTGTCGATGAGCCGGCGGCCGAGCAGCTGAAGGCGCGCGCGCTTCAAAAAGCAGGACGCACACAGGAGGCGGTCGATGCATGGCGCAAGCTTCTGGATCGCAACCCTGACAACAAGCATCTGATTGCCAGCTATCTCGAACTTGCCGCCGACTCGGAGGAGGCGCGTCTCAACGAGCTGCTGACATTGCAGGCATCGTTCCCCAAGTCGGCGGCGATGCGCCGCATGGCCCTGCATATGGCACAGGGTGATGCGTTTACAGAGCATGCGCGCGACTACCTGGAGCGTGCTTTGGTGAAAAATGTGCCGTCGCTCTTCTCCGACATCAAGTCCTTATACCAGCAGCCGGGCAAGCAGGCCGCGATCGAAGAGCTGGTCGAAGCGTTCCGTTTGCGCTGGGATCCTCACCAGGATGAGGCGGCGAATGAGCCGCCCTCGTCCTACTTGTTCGCGATGTATTACCTTGTACACCATTACTCGTACACGGGCCGCCCTGACCTGGCCCTGACCTATGTGGATTCCATTTTGAAGCATACACCGACCATGCCTGAGCTGCACATGACGCGTGCGCGTGTCCTGAAGCGGGCGGGTGCGTACAAGGCCGCGGCAGATGCCATGCAGGAAGCACGTCATTTGGATGGCCAGGACCGCTACCTGAACACCAAAGCGGCCAAGTACCTGCTGCGCATCAACGAGGTCGATGAGGCAACCCGTGTGCTCAAGCTGTTCACGCGGCCGGACGTGCCCGATCCCGTGGCGGACCTGGTGGAAATGCAGGCGATTGGCTTCCTGGTGGAAGCGGCCGAGGCCCACGAGCGCCGCGGCGAGTATGCGCTGGCGCTCAAGCGCTTCCACCAAGTGGACAAGACGGTGCAAGACATTTACGATGACCAACTGGACTTCCACTCGTACTGTCTGCGCAAGCAAACGCTGCGGGCCTATGTGAGGACGATTCGCTTCGAAGACCATGTCTTTGCGACACGCGACTATGTGCGTGCAGCCAAGGGTGCCGTGGCTCTGTACGTGAAGCTGCACGATGATCCCCACCGCGAGAAGCCGGTGCCGACCAAGGTGGATGTGCCGACCGAGCTGGACGAGAACACGCCGCTGCCGGATATGGATCCCAAGGGCGAAGTGCTCTTGGCGACCGACACGCCGCTCGATGTGGCGCACCACTTCCTTCGCAAGCTTCAGCTGTTTGCGCCTCAAGATATCCAGACGTGGCTGTGCACCTTTGAAGTGGCCCTTCGCCAGCGCAAGTGGCTCCTGGCGCTGCGGGCTTTGTCGTTGGCGTCTCGCCTGGACGCCTCGCACCCTGAGCTGCATGTGCAATTGATTCGATTCCGCCAGGCGTTGGACGCAGAAGAGGCACTGCCCGAGGCGACCGCCAAGGCGCTGGCCTCGTTGCAGAGGGATATGCCAGTGCTGGCTATGCCGCCGTCCGTGCTACAGACAGAATACCTCCAGCGCCACGGCAGCGCGTCAGCGGCGCATGTGCTGGGTGCCGCACGGGGCTTGTACGCCGTACATGGCGATGCGCAAGCCCCCGAGGCCGCGGAGCTCGTGTTTTCGCTCCTGAAGCAGGCGACGGTGCCGCTGCGCATTTTGGAGCAGGCCCACGCGTTTGTGCAGCAGTTGGCATCGCACGCGACGTTGCCGCCCACTTTGTCGTCGACGACGTTCGCGCAAGGTGCTCATGCACGCTGGGCGCATGCAGACGCTTTTCGGCCCCCGATGCCTTCGGCGTAAAGGGTGGTAGGGCCTACCGTAGTCGTCGTAGCCACCACGGTTGGGCAGTGCGCTAGGCAGCAGGTACCGGCATAAATCCGCTGCAATGTATTTTTGGCACCAATGAACTGTGGCGCAGCCCGCGAATAGGGCACGGAGTAGGCAAAATGCTAGGCCACGCGTAACTGCCGCGCCAGGTCGACAGACCCATCTGGACCTCATCCACCACTCTGGCGGCGAGCGGCCCGGGTCTGTAGCGCCTTAGCTTGGCTTCTACAGAGTCCATGAAGGCGTCCCTTACGCCTCCACAGGATGGCGAGGTACGTTAGCCCATGCTAGGGGGCAGTGCTCACCGCCAGATGACGCCCAAGGCGCGTCCAGCGTCGATGGACCAGAATCCCTTCGACCTGTTGCAAGAACGTAATACGATTGGACGGAGCAATGCCATGGGCATTATGTGCGTGGATCGCGCCGCGGAGCGTGCCAGCTCGCCCAGTGTACTGCTCACGCCGGGCCATGCGCAAGGGCGTATGTCGACCGACATTGCCAACATAGTGCCCGTGGCCTCGCGCAATGCGCCTGAGTTCATGATCAAGCTGCCGCCGGCCCGAGCGCGGCCGGATGTGAAAGAGGCAACGCGACACACGGGCTCGGCCAAGGGCTACTTGCGCGTGCAAATCATCGAGGGACGCGGCCTGAGTGTGTCGTCGCCCGAGCATTCACGGCCGTACGTCGTGGTGCAATTCGATAAGAATGAGTATATCGGCTACCATGAAGAGAGCACGAGCGATGGCACCTGTCCTGTGTGGAACAATGCCATGACATTCGATGTCACAACGGAGGAGCAGAGCGTGCAAATTAGCGTGTACGATCGCGTGGATGATTGTGAACAGCTGATTGGCATGCGAGATATCCAGCCGCGTCTGATCCATCGTTCGACAATGAAACGATGGTACACACTCTACGCGCGCAACGAAGGGCCAGACGAGGAGACCATGCCGTGTGGCGAAATCCATGTGCAGATTTCCTACGAGCGCCTCCCGCCGCGCAAACTCACGGCGCGCGACTTTGAATTTCTGAAGCTCATCGGGCGCGGCACGTTTGGGCGCGTCTTTCAAGTGCGGAAAAAAGACACACAGCGGATCTATGCGATGAAAGTGCTAAGCAAGCGCGAGATTGCGTTGAAGAAGGAGGTGACACATACCATGGGCGAGCGCAAGATTTTGGAGAAGAGTCTGGATTGCCCCTTCCTCGTGGGTTTGAAATTCAGCTTCCAGTCCGAGACGGAGCTGTTCCTTGTGACCGACTACAAGTCGGGTGGTGAGCTGTTTTGGCACCTCCAGCGCGAAGGGCGCTTTACCGAAGCACGCTCCAAATTCTACATTGCAGAACTCATTCTCGCGCTCGAGCATTTGCACAAGTACGACATTGTGTATCGGGACTTGAAGCCGGAGAACATTCTCCTCGACGCCACAGGGCACGTGGCGCTGTGTGACTTTGGGCTGAGCAAAGCGGATCTGGGAGCGGGCGAGCTAACGAATACGTTTTGTGGTACCACAGAGTACCTGGCCCCCGAGATCCTACTCGACGAAATGGGCTACAGCAAGCTCGTTGACTTTTGGTCGCTGGGCGTCCTGTTGTTTGAAATGTGCTGTGGTTGGTCGCCCTTTTACGCGGAGGATACGCAGCAAATGTACCGGAACATCTGCTTTGGAAAGATTAAATTCCCGCGTGGTGCGATTAGTGACGAGGGCAAGCAGTTTGTCAAAGGGCTGTTGAACCGCAACCCGAAGCACCGACTGGGCGCGCAAAACGATGCGCAGGATCTCAAGGACCACATCTTCTTCCGTGATATGGACTGGAGCGCCTTGTCCCAGAAGCAAATTCCGCCTGTGTTCAAGCCTCTGGTCGAGTCGAACGACAGTGTGTCCAACTTTGACCCTGAATTTACCACTGCCGACATTCGCGAAGTGGCAGACTTTGCCATCTCCGACGAGGAGGAGGATGGCGTGGATGTGCCAGAGCCGCGCGTGAAAGAGGCTAGTGTCACCAGCTCCAAAGGTGTCGCCATCCAAAAGCCCGAGCGTGGCGAAAAGGAGGAGCCCTTGTCGAACAGTGTGCAAGAAAAGTTCCGCGGGTTCAGCTACAGCGGCTCGCCAGAGAGCTCGGTGAGCTATTTGGAGAATGCGATCCAGGCCATCGACTGGGGTCGCACCGAAACAAAGGACGTCTAGCGCTTCACCACAACGCTGTTTGGCGTGGGACGCATGCCATAGAGGGGTAGGCGCCTGCATCGCAGGCCTATGCACGACAGGGACTATCAAGCTATGGGCCACGTGCCTCTTACAGGGCTGTGTCAGCGTCTCGCCACGTACCATCGGGGGTGTTGGCAATGTAGTCCACCGCCTGCTGGACCGTCGTGATGGCGTCCGCGTCGGCGTCGGGGATTTCCTGCATCGGTTAGGGCGCCATACGCACAATGTTGAACTCCTCCTCAATGGCCATCACAACCTCGACAGAGTCCAGACTGTCCAGACCCAAGTCGTTCATGAACGAGGCAGTGGGGCTCAGCTTGGCAGCGTCGACCTTCTCGAACGACTTGAGCACCTCGTTGATGCGCGCCTTGATCTCCTCCAGCGAGGGGCCACCCGCGCTGGCGTAGCCGCGCGCCATCATGGGCACAGCCACGGGCATGCGGGCCAGAGGCACGCGCATCACCGGAGCAGCGCGAGCGAGCATAGGCGAAGCACGCAGAGCGCGCGGGAACATGGTCGTAGCAGCAGACAGCATGGAGAGGAAGGGAGCAGGGGCCGTCGCCGCGGCGACGAGCGCCGCGAGTCGGCCCCGGTTCGGCCGAGAGGGCAGCGAAGAAAGGCCGCGAGCGCCGCGGCCGCCGCGAGGGACAGCGACGAGCGATGAAGGGGCTGGCGTTCAGGAAGCTCGGCCGCTCCAGTACGTACACACGCACTGACATGTACAGCATCGCACAGAAACCATCTGCTGAGAAATCTCGTCACGTCGCTCCTGGAACATGAGCGGATTGTGACCACCGTCGCCAAGGCCAAAGAGGCATCGCGCCTCACTGAGAAGATGATCACACTCGGCAAGCGCGGCACGCCCACCGCGCTATCGAGTGCGCAGTCGTTCCTATTTAACACAGGCTCGAGCATGCAGCGTCTTGCTGTGATGGCCGCGCGCTACGCGGAACGTCCTGGTGGCTACACGCGCGTGCACTTGATGGGCCACCGCAAGGGAGACCATGCGCCGCGCGCTGTCTTGGAACTGGTCGACAACCCGACGGATGTGAAGCTGGATATGACCGCGCGCACCGTCGCACGGGAGGCGTACACGTTGCTCCACCGTGCCCAAACCAACCTGGGATGGGAGGCGCTCCAAGCGCTCCTCCAGAAGCAAGCCTCGCTCCCCATCGAGTCTGACACGCGCTTCCACCCCCTCACGCGGAAAAATATGGCCAAGCTTGTGCGCTACCGCGGCGAGGCGGCGCGTACGGAGCTCGTGCAAAAGGCCCAGCAGTACCTCGAGCGCATGTGGGCCCAAGACCAGCTCGAAGGCAAGCGCCGTCCTGACACGGAACGCTGGGATGCCATGGAGCTTTCGCGCCCTAGCCGTGGCCGCACTCTGACGCGCCCCATGACCGGCGCCCGCGTGCACGCAGGCGAGCTCGAGACGCATGTCGCGGCGCGCGTCGGCACCGAGATCGAAGAGGCACGCCCGATCCGTCTCCGCGACGGCACCATCGCACCCAAGCGCCGTACACGCACTAGCAAACCCAGCGTCGTGCGTCTTGCGAAGGGCGTGTTTGCGAAGCGCCGCATCCGAGGCACGACCACGCCCCTTCCCTAGCAGCCTGTAGTCGCTCGCTCTGCTGACTAAGCCACTCGCCCTGTCGCGCCGCTTCTTCCGAAGCGGTCGCCATCGGCGTCGGTGCGCTGGAGCGATACGTGGGACGGCCTCCTGCGCCGCCTTTCCTTTCAGCTGCCCGCTCATGCGTGGGCGCATACCACCTATACCACCGCCCGGCGGTGTGCCGCGTGCGCCGCGGCCCCCGGCCTGGGCACGGCGCGCACGACGGCCGTTCCCAAGGCCCTTCCCTTCGAGCGCGCTAGCAGCTCCCTTCACGGCAGCGGCTGTACCGCTCCGCGCGTATACCCCCCTCTCTCCCCGCTTGTGTCACTCGCGACCGGCGGCGCTTTACGCGGATGCGTGGCGCCTCGTCTTTGACCCGGCCGTGGAGCCTGACACGCAACATCATGCCCAACACCTGACCATTCCCCGTGACGAAATGCATGCGACGGAGTCGCTGAAGATCCGCGACACACTCATCCACGTTTTACAGCATCCCCATGAGCCGCGTGCGCTGGCGCAAATCCAAGATGCGTTGGCGCTCGCCTACACCAGCACACTCGCCCCGTTCCACCGCCGGTGTGTCGGGGATGGGGCCGTGTCGCCGGCGTCAGCGCCGCGCGATACAGCGTTGGCCCTCCTTGGCCTTGCCACCGAGGTGCTCGTATTGCTAGGGTCCGATGAGGCCATGGTCCTCGCCCGCAAGCTCCTGACGTATGCGCAGCTTCACGTCGGGTCGATACCCCTCGTTCACTTTCGGCGTATAACCGCGCGGCTTGGCCGGCGGAACGATGCTTTGGGCGTACTACAGATGGAGCGTTTAGCGTACAAGCACCACCCTCACATGCACGATACGCCGCTGCGCCATGCGCGTTTGCTGGCGTCAGCGGCGCTCGGGCACGGCGCGGATGTGCAGGCGTGTTGGCGCGACCTCGAGTCAGAGGGGCCCATGCCATCGACGGCACACTGGGCACATGTAGCGTACTGCGCTGCACAAGGCGATGCACCAGCGCTGCAAGCCGCCCTCACACATATGCTGGCCGCTGGCCACACGGTGCCCACAGCGCTATGGCTCGATGTGCTGGCCTCTCTCCCGCCCTTGGCCCCCTTGATTGCCCGGGAGCGTGCGGCCTGGGAGACGATGTTGCCTGCCGATCTCCTCGTGGCACTGCTGCCCGCGATGCTTGTCAATGGTACCGCGCGATACGTCCCGGCAGTATTGCAACTCGCGCAGGTACGTGGGAGTGAGGCGCTACCGCGCCTCGAGGATGTGCCATGGACATGGGCGGCGGCGGCCGACATCCTCCCGCCGATAGAGCCGCGCGCTACCACGTTGGCTCTCGCGGCCACTTGGTGTGGACGCCGCGGTCTTGTGACGCCAGCGCTCCAGTTCTTTGAGGCGACACGGGACGCTGCCCGCCCTTATGCCTCGGCCACGGCGATGCCCAATGAACGACGCCCCATATCCGAACGTTGTGAGCCGCTGGCCGCCGTGGAGCACGCGGCTGTGGGCGTGGTCCAAGCGTGGCGACGCGCTGGCGATGCCTCAGCCGCGGTGGCGTTTGTGCAAGCAGTGACTGGCGCCTCTTTGGGCATGCCGCTGTCCGAGCGCGTAGCGCACCTGTCTCCGTGCGTGCCACGCACCTCGCTCCTGACCGCAGCGGTGCTCGAGTGTGCCGGCGCATTATGGTCCGTGCCGCTCGCCGAGGCTGCGCTGCGCGATGCGCTAGCGCATGGCTTGCGGTACAATGGGCGCATACGCCGTGCCCTAGCGCACCTGATTGTGCAGTGTGTCGATGCGCACCGAGGCGAGATGAGCCGCTTTTGTGCGCAGCTGGCCGAGCCGCTGCAGCCGCACGACCAAGCGCCGTGTGTGGCGGGGCGCATTGAGCTACTACAGCGCGAGCTCGCTGCGCTTGGCTTCGAAGACCGCGTGCAGCGTGCGCTTTTGGCCAGTGACCGCCAGCGGCGCGCCGCGGGGGAGCGCCACCCTGGCGGGGCGTTGCACGACTGGGTGCGCGATACGCCGCTGCAGCCCGAGACGCCTGCTTCGGCGTCGCCCATGGTGCCGGATGCCATGCATAACTCCGAGCTGCCCGTGCCCACAGGCGCCGCGTACGCCGAGCGACTACGCTTGCTCGCCGCACTGGGCGACGTGGAAGGCGCCCAACACGCGTTCCGTCGCTTGCTCGCGCACGGCGTAGCGCTCCAAGCGTCGCATGTGGAGGCACTCGTCCAGGTGCTGTGCCAGGGCGGCCGGGTGCGCGACGCCTCATGGGTGGTGCATTCGGTGCCGTCGTGGGGCCTTTCGCCGACGCTAGCGATGTATACATGTGTCATTCGCACGTATATGGACATGAACGATTGGCGCATGGCGACGCGTGAGATTCGGTCCATGCAAAAGAACAATTTGGTGCCGGATGCGCACCTGAAAGATACCGTGGCCACCGCCGCAGCACGACGCGGTGGACGCCACGCACATACCCCTCTTCCTACGGCTGCGCGTGATGATATTGATATCACGCACCTTGCGAGCGTGGCGCAGCACTACCAGCTGCTCATGCATCGGCACTCGTACGTGGAAGCACAGCAGTTCTACGCTGCGTGCCTACAGCGTGGCATGGTGCCCGACTATACGATGCGGCGTATGCTGCGCCGCGCAGGTCACTGGCTGCGCCACCGCACGGGTGGGGATGCACGTTCCACGGCCCTGGCCCTGCTTAGCGAGAATGTGCGCGCCTCGAGCGCCGGCCACCCATGCGACCATGCCGCGCCATGGGAGCGGCAACGCACGTTCCGCCGCGCGCTCCTAGCGCTGGTGCGTGCGCTGGTGGCGGGACGCCTCGAAAAGGTGTCGCGCACGGATACCTCGGCCCCCTCTGCTTAGATGTTGGATAGGAGCAAAGGTAGGGCCTCTCTACGCGGGGGCAGGTGAAGCGGCGGCGGGCGCCACGCGCGCATCGAGGGCAGCGAGCGCCATGGCACGGCGTCGCTCCGCCTCTTCACGAGCGCCACTGCGCTGCGCTTGCGCCAAGCTGAGCTCTAAATCCATATACCCGGCGTTGCGTGGCACAAGGCGCGCAGCGTACGCCAGGCGATGCAGCGTATTGAACACGGGCGCGAGCACGGGCTGGGCGGGCGGCGGGAACCACAGAACAAACGCAAACGCGTCGGAGGAATCGCCGCGGGGGCCCTCCGGATGCGCCTGGTAGAAACGCAAGTAGATCCACGAGGTGATCCACGCAATTTGGATCGGAAGGAACCGCGGGAGAATCCCGAAGAAGCACGGCACGTTGGCGATCGTGACCACGAGCATCGGCACGTCCTGGATCAGTGGCAAATACGTACGCGCGCGCGCAGTCGCGATAGGTACGGAAGCGTCGCTTCCGGTACCAGTTGGGCATACGCCACGAGGAAGCCGGTGAGCAGGGTATGCAGGCCGTCCCAGTGGGTAGCGAATAGGATCTGCTCGTTGCGGAAGAGGAGGCCTAGCATGAGCCCAAGGAACCACGTCACCACGTTCGACGACGCGATCACCGCAACACTAAACAGCCACAGTTCTTGCATGCCCCATTGCGCTTCGAGGAACGGCGCCGCTGCCGTCACACTCACAGCATACAAGAAAAACTCGAGCCATGTCGAGGATGCGAACGCGGATGTGAAGAGCACCCTGCATAAGTCGAGTTAACGTACCAGGGGAAGCGCCAGCTCAGGCCCACCACCAGCACGAGGTACGGCGCGTTTTCTGCGCGAACCGAAAACAGCACACACACAGCAGCCAGTGCGGCTGTGCATACACACAGCAGCGCAAGCAGCACGCGTGTGCCGGGTGGCGTCGCCATGGCCTGCGCGCAGACGTCATGAACGCGCTCGCGCACGGCCTGCGTCCCACTTCGCGCCATGGCCGCCAAAGACACGTTCGGCCGCAGCGAGGCGCGTGGAGTTGGGGCCTTATGTAACTACACAACCCGACTACGAGGCCAAAGCGTGCCACTCGGGGTCCGCACGAGGGTTGAGGCCATGCTCGACGATCCGACGCGAGTGGCGTTGCTGGAGTTTCTGCATACGAAGGACCTTGGCATCTTCGTGCTGCACATACACGTCTTCGTCTTTGCCTGGCCACAAAATCTGCCTTGTGATCACGGCACGCACATGCATGACGAAAATAAAGATCCACGTAGCGACAATCATGACGCTCATGACGCTGCCGACCCACTTGAGGCCTTCGCTGCGGAAGGCTTTGCCAATGGTAATCGTAGCAATCGTGAGACCGGTGTTGGGGAAAACAAAGGCCCACCAGTTGAGCTTGAACTTGAGCTCGCGTGCGGCCATCAGCGTGGACACCAGTGCCACGCAGAAGAACCACACACCCATACTCCAGATGAATACGGCCACCCAGATAGCCAGTGTGATGGTGATTTGCACGCCAATAAGCTGCTGCTGTTCATCGCTGAAGGCACCGCCAGGCCCGCTCATGTGGAAATCGAGGTTGTAGCTGAAATAGTTGATATAGTCGCGCGGAAAGTTTTGCGCCATGCCATACAATGCGAGCGCGGTGAAACTGGGCGGACCGACGGCAATGAACATGGCTGGACGCGCAGCGGGCGGTGGGAGGCCAAATTCGATCATACGACGCACGTACAGCACCGACATGAGCGTGGCCACCGTGAAACCAAGGCCTTGAGCCGTGATGCCAGCAACAAGAATGGGCACAGCATGCTCGGGCGGCTGCATGCCGCCGGTCACAGACGCAATTGTACCGCTGAGCATGAACGGGAAGATCGGCAAGTCCCACGCAGGCGTCATATCAATCAACTTGAGCTTGGGCGAGGTGAACAGCAATGTGTACTGCGACACGGCCAAGATGAACGTCAAAGCGACATACAGCCAGAACAAAATGCGCAAGACCCATACGAGCCAGGGGCCCGTCGCAGTGAAACCGTACCGTCCCATGCACGAAATGATCGTGGCCGTGGACAGGAACAAAGGGCCAAGGAACAGAGACTCGGTGGGGTGTGTGATCGACTCGAGGAATGTCTGCGGCCACCGGAGGAACCGGTAGCACATGCAGGAACACAATGTCACAAACACGACCAAATCAAAGATATACACCACTTTGCCGATGGTATTCAGGCCATCAAACGAATGAGGCTGAGTGCCTGAATTGAGTAAGAGCGCTAGACCACCTGTCGCCATGGGCAACGTAAACCACGCCCAGGTAAAGTGCTCCAAGCGATCGAGAACATTGCGGGGCTCCCGCATAGTCGTCGTGCCTGAATCGACATGCGACTCTACCGGCGGAGCCTTGACCATGACCGGCTCCTTACTAGCATAATTGTGTACTGCGTACACTTGATCTTTGTCGTGGCGCATAGAGGGGGGGACGTGGGATACGGGTCGCGCGGAGAGGGGGATCGGACCTTATCCGAAAAGGCAGGGCGCCCCGGAAGTGGCGCCATCCAAAATAAACTCGGGAGACCGACTTTATGCAGCCTATCAGGCCCGATGCCTCCACCACCGAGCATGCGGCCCTGACCTAGGCACTATGCCCGTGGGCGTCACTGCTCCAACGCCACCGCAGCTCCATAGCTACTAAATAGCGGCGATCTTGCCTGAGAGCGCATGATGCACGCACGCAGAGTCGTGGCCCAGGACATGGGACCGGCGACATGACGCTTCAGAGCATGACCGGCGTGAGAATGGACGCGCCTGGTAAAAGGATGCCATGCTCCCACGCCGCCCCTTGATCGACAGGAGACCGCGTGGTATGGCCGTCGTTGTGCCTGCATGACCTGCCCCCCAACGATTATTGTCCTGACCTATGCCCACCGGACGCCTGCCGACCCTTGGGCGTGTTTGGGATTTATGTGGGGCCGCGTCTCGTCGCCCCGACGCACCGTCTTGCATCGCGTTCGTCGTCGAGTCGCCATCTTGGGCGTCATCATGTCGGGGGAGGAAAGTGCTACGCGATTCTCTGCCTCAGAAGTCAATCTCCTTATTTACCACTACCTTAAAGAGTCCGGCTTCCTCCATACATGTTTTGCGCTCCGATATGAAGCTCGCTTGGATGACTTACCGGCCGCACGCGAGCCGATCGTCCAGCCAGGGCAGCTGTTGCACTACTTGCAGCGGGGCCTCATGTATGTAAGCGCAGAGCGCCAGGTCGAGCAGGTATGTGACTATGCCTACTGACCCACCAGGGTGACACAGCTACGGTAGCAGCGCCCCAGGCCCTAGTCACGCGGGACCCGGCCCAGGCCCGTGTGCGCCTCACACCGCCGCCACCGGCCCCGGAGAAGAGCTTGTTGCAGAAAGACGTTTCTTCACAGACCATCGAACCAGGTCCTCCACCCGCCCCCTCTTCAACGCCGGGATCCGTGCCCGCCGCGCCGGCTGCGCAGCCCGTGCCGGAGCCTGCTGTCTCGGAGCCTGCCCCGTTGCCACCTGTGCCCAAGAAGCTGTCCGAGGACGAAGTGGGAACGAAGAGGCACGCAGGTTGGGACGTGCCCACGTCCGAAAAGCGCGCCAAGACGGACCCGGATGACATGGACATGTCCGATGACCGTGAGTCTGCCCCATCATCCAAGGGCAAGGCCAAGAAAGGTGAGCATGTGCACCGCGTGAACGGTCCCAAAGGCACGCAGACGCGCTTTCCCCACCCGGATGTGCCGCGCTCGGAGGATGCCAATGCAACGGTGCTCACAGGTCATGGAGCGGAAGTGTTTGCGCTGGCCTGGAACCCCACCGTGCCCAACTTGCTGGCAAGTGGTGCAGGGGATGCTACGGTGCGCATTTGGGATCTCTCGTCGACCGGTGAGGTGCCAGCCGTGTGCAAGCACCTTCCTCCTACGCAGGCAAAGAATGTGTCGACGGTGGCCTGGAATCCCGACGGCACGCTTCTCGCCTCTGGTTCGTATGATGGGATTTTGCGGCTTTGGACGCCTCAAGGTGACTTGCACCTGGTCATGTCTATGCACCAAGGGCCCATTTTCGCCGTGCGCTGGAACCGCAAAGGCAACATGCTGCTCACGGGCAGCGCCGATGGTACAGCCATTGTGTGGGACGTGAGCAGTGGGCGTACTCGCCAACAGTTCAGCCTGCATGCAGACAATGTGCTGGACGTTCAATGGCTCACCGGCGACTTGGACAGCCATGTGACTCACCCGAATGCCAGTGTGGCCGATATGCTCTTCGCCACATGCTCGGCGGACAACAGTGTGCAGATTTGCAAGGTGGGCGAGCCGAAACCTCTCAAGTCGTTGGTGCGTCATACGGACGAGGTGAACTGCATCCGCTTCGACCCATCCCAGTCGCTCCTCGCCTCTGCCTCGGACGATGGATCGGTGCATGTGTGGGCGGTGGACGTGCCTGGTGTGGCAGCGTGCTCGCTCGACCAAGCCCCGCATGATCACCGCGACCCTGTCCGTGTGCTCCAAGGGCACAAAGAGGAAGTGTATGCGCTCGCGTGGTGCCCTACAGGCCCGGGGTCGGCGCACCCCGATCAGCCCCGCATGCTGGCGTCGGCCAGCTTTGATCATACGGCCCGTCTGTGGAACGTGGATACAGGAGAATGTCTGCAAGTAATCGACAAGCACGAGCGTAATGTCTATGCCCTTTGCTTCAGCCCCTGTGCTCGCTACTTGGCCACAGGCAGCATTGATCATCGCGTGCTTGTGACGCGTATCTCGGTATGTTCTATACATGACTAACGACGCAGGACGGACAGCTTGTGTACGAGTACGTGGGAGGAGGCCCCGTCATGGACTTGGTATGGCACGCGCGCGCCTCGCAGGAGTCACGTGGCCCTAGCCAGCGACTGGCCATTGCGCTGGCGGACAAGGCCCTCGTGGTCCTGGATCTGAGTGCAAGTGTGTAGCCATGTGTAGTATAGAGATCGGTTTGATCACGTGTATTCGTACGTAGTTTTGTACTATATCACGTGCAACGTGGAGAGCGTCTGCGCGAGGCTCTCTACGAGCCCGGATCCCAGCTGTGTCTTCCAACGCACATCACTACCTCAAGTCGTTGACTGACTGGCCACCCACCAGCTCAGTTATTTGATCAGGAGCTTACAGAAAACTACACTGTATTGTTCCTTGTACCACTTTCTGTGCCCAGATCCTAATTTATCAATATGGCCAAGGTTGGAGTTCCTAGTATGTATTCACCGTCGTGTCCCAAGAACGGAAGGCTAACGCTGTACAGAGAACATTGCCGCTGTCGCTGCCCCTGAGGTTGGCTCGGTCCGTCTTTTCGGCAAGTGGGAGTACGTATTTGCATGCGAAAGATGGTGGCTAACACGATACAGCGCTCAGGATGTCGAGGTGAAGGACATCTCTCTCACCGACTACATCTCGCTCCGCAACGCGGTGTACGCCCCTCACACTGCCGGTCGCTACGCCACCAAGCAGTTCCGCAAGGCCCAGATGCCCATTGTCGAGCGTCTTGTCAACGCCCTTATGTTCCACGGCCGCAACAACGGTAAGAAGCTCATGGCCGTCCGCATTGTCGCCCACGCCTTTGAGATCATCCACCTCCTTACCGACGCCAACCCCATCCAGATCCTGGTGGACGCTATCATCAACACCGGTCCCCGTGAGGACTCGACCCGTATCGGTTCGCAGGGTACCGTCCGTCGCCAGGCCGTCGATGTGTCGCCTCTGCGTCGCGTGAACCAGTCGATTTCGCTCCTGACCACCGGTACTCGTGAGTCGGCCTTCCGCAACGTGAAGAGCATTGCCGAGTGCCTTGCCGATGAGCTCATCAACGCCGCCAAGGGTTCGTCGAACTCGTTCGCCATCAAGAAGAAGGACGAGCTCGAGCGTGTGGCCAAGTCGAACCGTTAAAATTTGTATGGGTATCAAGCAGGCTCGAGTACGTTGTCCACTCGCCGCTTGTGCTCGGGCGCATGGAGGCTGCCGATCAGGAGGGCGATTCCTGCTCAGGTCGCCCTGTGTATATCCTCATGGGTCGGTCATGGACTGCGTTGCGTCTACGTACATCCACCGTCTTGTGATGCTTTGGCATTCACAGGCGAATGGCAATCCCTTGCTTTATCCCTGGGAAGCTAGCCTCTATTCTCCTATATTTGAATTAGCGATGTCAATCTAGGACGACACAAAAACCAATGTGTCTTTGCACGGACTTGCTCTCCATAGTCTCGCTGCCAGGAGCGTTGGCCCGCGACGGCCCCGAAGTATCACGTGGTCCACTCCACTAGCCTGGCCACAGCGCGCACTGGCGGCCACACGATTGTGCAAGCGCTCGTTGTGGTTCATGGCGCTGAGCATAGGTCGAGCATGGCCTGCATACCGGCTTGCTAGTCCGCTACTAAGTTCACTCACACGTCATACCCCGGTACGCCAGCGAGTTTGGCGCGCTGTATCGCTGCCGCTGCAGCAGCAACGCTACCTCTCGAACGAAGAGTGGCAAGCTCTGCGCAAGCAAAAACTCATTCAGACGGAAAAGGAGATGGAGGAAAAACGCAAGCGTAACCAAAGTGCAGCCATGTATGCAGCTGCGGCGGTGCGTACGATCCGGCCTGACATCACAGCTGATCTCCGCACTGGGACTTAGCTATGCGGCGGTGCCGCTCTACCGTGCCTTTTGCTCGGCCACGGGGTATAGTGGCACGCCCATGACGGATCCATCGCGGTTCTCTGAACCATCTCGCTTGGTTCCATCGTACAAAGACCCGCTCAATGATACCAAGGCAACAGAGCGCATTCGTGTTTCTTTTAACGCCAGCACATCCGACCAGATCCCATGGACGTTTGTGCCGGAGCAGCGCGAGATCTATGTACTCCCTGGCGAAACGGCGTTGACCTTCTTCAAGGCGCACAACCAGTCCGACCAAGACATTATCGGTATTGCCACCTACAATGTCATTCCTGACCGGATTGCCCCTTACTTTAACAAGATCGAATGTTTCTGTTTTGAAGAGCAGCGTATCCGCGCTGGCGAGGAAGTGGATTTGCCCGTGTTCTTCTTCCTCGATAAAGACATGCTGGAAGACAAGGAGACACGCGACGTCAAAGACGTCATCCTGGCCTACACATTCTTCAGTGCGCGTCGTAACCCTGTAAATGGACAGCTTGAGTACGTTCCCTGACCTATGTGATGCATCTAACACAGCAGGCCTGACACAGACTTGTCTCTGTACCGCGTAGGTAAGGACTCTTTATAGCACAGGCGTAGAATTACAATATAGGCTATGCAAGAAGAAACCCCGAGCAGGCGTCTACTCGCTCTTCTTCTTCTTCTCCTTCTTCTCCTTCTTTTCTTTCTTCTCTTTCTTCTCGCCCGCCTCCGCAGCCGCTTCCTTCGCCTTCTTGGCTTCCTTCTTTTCCTTCTTACGGCGCTTGCGCTCTGCCTCCTCTTCGGCGCTGCGCTCGTCGCCCTCGGCCTTGCGCTTCTTCTCGGACTCCTTGGGAGTTTCCTCTTCCTCTTCATCGGCACCCTCGTCCTCACCCTCGTCGTCGTCGTCGTCGTCGTCGTCGTCATCGTTGGCAGTCTCCGTAGGTGCCATAGACACATCCGCCATGGACGTGTCGGCGTTCGCGTCCGCCTCCGACTTGGAGTAATCGACATAATCCTTCGACCATTTCTCAGGCGTCACACCCTCGATTTCATGGCCGTGCTTGTCGAGCTTGCCTTCCTTCACCAGCTTCTTCTTCTCCAGAGCCTTGGGACCAAGACCCCAGCGGCGAGGGTACGTGTCACGCTCCATGATGCAGCGCTTGACCTTGGCGACAATGCCGTGGTCGCACGTCGACAGATCCACCGTGGTCATTTGGGCAATACCAATCGCAATGGCCTCGCCCTTGGTGGTGATGAGAACAACCTCATCGTTCAGCTCGATATTCGACTCAAAGCGGAGAAGACCAGGAATCATGAGCTTGGCGCCATAGCAGACAGCGTTCACGGCGCTGTCCTTGACAACAATACGCTTGTAGCCCACCAGAAGCGTTTCCAGAGGGCGAATAACCTGACGAAGATACGACTCATCGCGCTGGTTGTCGTAAAGCCACTGTGCATCCAGCACATCGTGCATGGTGACAATGTCATCGTTCTCACTGAGCGCACCACTGCGGACACGACGAAGTTCCTGCATGTGGCCACCCACACCCAGCAGGAGACCCAGGTGCACGCACAATGTACGGATGTATGTGCCGGCCTCGCAGCTTACCCAGAAGACAGCGAGGTGACGGTCGTTGTCGAATTCGATGAGCTTCGATTCGTAAATGGTGCGGATACGCAGCTGGCGCTTCACAGCCGAGATCAACGGGGGGCGCTGGAACAGAGCACCAGTGAGCGTCTCGAGCACACGCGGCAGCTTGCTAGGGTCCTCCAGCTTGTCGTGCAGACGCAGGACAGCCACATACTCCTTACCGGCACCCTGCTGCGACTTGACCAGGCGAGTGGCCCGGTCAATGCAAACGATCAGGCAGCCGGTCACTTTCGGGTCCAAAGTACCCGAGTGACCCGTCTTCTCGACACGCAGAATACGACGCATCCAAGCGACGACTTCGTGCGAAGAGGGGTTCGAGGGCTTGTCGAGATTGATGACACCGCTGCTCACATACGAAGCAATGTCACGCTTGAGCGGCGAGCAGCCATGGGGAATCGGGGTGAAGTGGCTGCTGCGCACAAGAAGCTTGTCATAGTCCTTGAGAAGTAGAGGCCATTCAGAGAAGCGTAGACTCTGGCCAGAGTTGTCTGGCTTGATCATAAAGTCGGCGTTGTCAGCCATGGCCTGCCACGATGCACAGCGAACTTTTTTCAGGCCACGGACGACGAGGGGCCAGGCCCTGTGCCATGTGTTGCCACGTGGTAGTCACGTGTGGTTGTGGGTGCTCCTTTTGCAGTTCTGCGTGCGCTCCCCTCTCTTCTTACGCTTTGCTGATCCAAACCAGTAGGCCGCTTGCATTTCATTAAACATGGCTGTCACTAAGACGAACAAGGTTGTTGGCGCTGGTGCGTCCAAGGCTTCGGCCAAGGGCCACAGCTTCTTCATTGACTTCAGCGGCCCGGCCAATGACCAGGTCCTGGACGCTGACGCTTTCGAGAAGTTCCTGCACGACCGCATCAAGGTCGACGGCAAGCCCGGCCAGCTCGGCGATGCTGTGCAGATCACTCGTGAGGGTGAGGGCAAGATCTGGGTGAAGACCACCATCCCCTTCTCGAAGCGCTACCTCAAGTACCTTACGAAGAAGTTCCTGAAGCGCGCTGAGCTCCGTGACTGGCTCCGCGTGGTGGCCACCTCCAAGCCTGGCTTCGAGATCAAGTTCTTCAACGTCTCGTACGACCAGGAGGAGGAGGAGGAGGCTGACGAGGAGTAAATGTCCTCTGTCGCTCCTGCTCTGGGCACGATCCTATTGTGATAGTATTATGGTAGTTTCGTGATCAAAAATTGGCTGCTTGCCGCAGACAAGCACTATCTAGGGTGTTAGTAGCCCTTGGGGATTTGGCGCTTGTGGCCAGAGCTGCGCTTCTTGCCATCCCGCTTGTCGCGTCGCTTTTGCGCACGAAGCTCCTTCTTCATGCGAGCATCCACCATCTTGTAGCGACCCTTGGTACCCTTCGGACGACCCTTGATACCGCGGTTCGGACCACGAGCCACAACCAGCTGTGGTGCCTTCTTTTCGGTCTTCTTCCCACTGCGCGCCAAGATCTTGCTGATGTTCTCCGCCTTTTCACGCTCAGACAGGTCCGTATTTTCGTTGATGGCCTCGGCCTTCTTTTGCGCCTTCTCCAGACGCATAGCAGCACGGTGCTTCTTACGCGCCTTGGCCTCAGCCACCTTCTTGATGGGACGAGCATCAAGGGCACGCTGACGCGCACGCAGCGCATCAACAGCCTCCTTCGTCACAGGGAGGTTGGTACGGTAATGCTTGTTCTCATCTTCCAGGAACCATTCCGGCAGACCTGCCTTGTCATTGAAGCTGTGACGATTAAAGCCTTGGTTGACCAAGTCGGTTTTGGTGAGCTGACGGTTGACAAGGGCATGGGCCAAAGAAACAGCCTCAGCTGTTTGCAAACCATGCTGCTTGATGCGCGCTTGTTTCGACGCTTCGACATCCTCATCGTGCACGTTCCATTCGCCATCAGGAAGATCCTCGTTCGTAGTCGCGGGCACAAGCTCAATATCATCGCCGTACGTCTCCGGCTCATCCTCCTCGTCCTCCTCTTGTTCGTCTTGAGCAGAACTCTCTTCGTCTTCCGTGCCCAGTGAGGGAGTCGAGTCCCTGGCGTCTTTGGTCTCGGGGACAAAGTCTTCCAAGGGTACCATATCCTCAAAGATCGGATTGTCAAACCACATCGCCGAGGCGGCGCTCTGACGCTGGGCGGCCGCGTTAGAAGATTCCAAGTTCGTGAGAAGAGCCGGGTCACTCGCAGATGCCTTCTTGGCCTTGCACGTCTTCACCGACGGAGCTGGCGCGGTGGACTCCAGTTCCTCACGCTCGCCGTCGTCGTCTTCCGCATCGTCAGAGTCGTAGGTTTCTTCGTGGAACTTGCGCTTGTTCATCGCGTCATAGCCACGCGCCACAGGGCCTTCGTCGCTGTCTTCATCGTCGTCGTCCTCTTTGTTCTGGGTGATGCCGTCCCATTCCTCGTATTTCGACGAGTTTCGGCGCGCCTCCTTGGCACGGAACTTGGCATCCTTGCGCTCCAAATGGTCCTTGTACTGCTCATACATAGCATCCACATTGGATTCCAACTCACGCAGGCGTGCCTCTCTTTCATCCTCATCCTCGTCGTCCTCTTCGTCATCGTTATGATTTTCATCGTCCATGTCCTCGTCTTCCTCAAGGGCATCGTTGGCATCCAACAGCTCGGTGGCGCTCGCATGGCGAGGGGCGTGCCGACCCTCAATCGCGTCCAGGGAGAACATATCCTCCCCATGCAGAGCCTCGTCACGCCAATCCTCACCAATGTCCATGGCTGTGGTCATATTGAGCTGGAGCTTCTGAAGGGCCTTGGCACGAGCTTCGTTGCGTTTCCTACGCTCTTTCCGAGCCCGCTTCTGCGCTTCCTCGTTCAAACGCGAAAGTTCTTCGTCAACGGCCTCTTCCTCATTCAAAGGCTCCATTTCCACCGTGGTCTGTGCATTGTCGGTCTCCTTCGCCTTGGGCCGGTCCAGCTCTAGCGATTCACGCACGGCTTTACGCCACTTGATCAGCACAGAAAAGTCGCGACGACCAAGCACTTTCAAGTCCTCGCAGTTGGCCTTCACATCGTCCGAGGTGGCCGCGTGTTTGAGGAGTGCTTTGTCTTCTTCTGTCTGGAAGGTGATGCGATTGTAGGTACCCAGAACAGCAATCGGATCGACAGCGCGTATGTACTCGTCGGCGCCAATGGTTTTGTACAGGGTATAGTTGCCGTCCTCGTAACCCTCACGCTTGCGGCGCTGCTTTTCAGGATTCACAACATTCTCAAGAAGATTGTGCGAGCTGGTGCCTTGCATGGGACCCGAGTCAAGCTCCTTGAAAACGTGACGGGGATCCAAAAACTTGGGGTCGATGCGGGAGAGATTCCGGAAGTTTTGGCACACAACGAAGATCTCGGCGGAGACATTACGCGAGGACGGTGGCTTGGTCGCCTCGACATGGTGGAAGAGCTGGTTGAAGACCCACATAAGATTGTTATAGTCTTTTGAACGGAATACCTTGGTGACAAAGGTACCGCCAGGACTCAAGAACTCCACGGCGAGCTTCAGCGCTTGCAGCGTAAGTTCAGACTGAGTGTAGGCGTCCTGTACCCAGGCTGTACCGACATTTGGTGCACCATCGTGAAGAACAATGTCAGCGCGCCAATCCTTGAGAGTCTCGCGAAGCTGGTCACGACATTTGAACGAGTTGATATCTTCAGCGAAGGTAATGCAGCGGGGAATCGGCTTGATGGCGACAAGGTCGACACCCACAATAAGACTTCCAGGGGGCATGTGCTTGCTCGCTACCTGGAGCCAACCACCTGGCGCAGCACACAAATCGATACAGCAGCGTGCATTCTCCAGAAACTTGTACTTTTTGTTCAGCTGCACAAGCTTGAAGGCGGCACGCGAACGGTAGCCTTGCTCCCTGTACGAATGTGTGAGTTATGTGTAATACGTACTTGGCAAGCCAGTAGAACTTGTCAAGACGACCCTTGCCCGCCTTTTTCTCGTGCTTACCCATGACGTAGGGCGGCGATCGTCGACAAAGTGCACCACGGCGTGGCATCGCGCACATTTTTTGGCCTGGCTTGGCTAAGCATGCCACGTGACCTTTTCGCGGCGCCAGAAGAAAAAGCCCGCCGTGGTGAATTCATCCGCACGATGGAGCCGGCGATGGACGACATCGACTACTCGGACATCGAGGCGAAGTACGCCGTACCCCTAGATGAGGGGCTCGAGAACGTCATTGTTATCAATGGTGTTCCTGTGATCACAGAAGCGAAGGAGCAGCGTCTACTGGAGGCCATCCAGAAACGCTTCCGCACATACGCCAACTTGGAACTGGATTTGGCATCGATTCACCTGCCTTATGCTGACAATGGTGAATGCAAGGGCTATGTTGTGATTGAGCTCCAGGATGCGGAGGAGGTGACACAGGCTATTCGCACTATGAACGGCTATGCCTTCGATAAGAAGCACCGTTTCGTGGTGAACCGGTTCACTGACATTGAGCGTTTGGCGAATATGGACGAGACGTACAAAGACCCCGAAGAAGAGCCATTTGAGCAGCGCGGACACTTGCGCTCGTGGCTCATGGACGAGGCCGGCCGTGACCAGCTTGTCATGTGTGCGCGCGATGACGTGCAGGTTATGTGGCATAGCCGGACGGCGCAGCCGCTCGAAGCGCACAAGCGGACCCGCTGGACCGAGTCCTATGTGCAGTGGTCGCCGCTCGGTACCTACCTCACTACCTTCCACCTGCAGGGTATCGCTCTATGGGGTGGCCCGACGTGGGAGCGTATCATGCGATACCCCCATCCGGGCGTGCGCCTTGTCGACTTTAGCCCGGATGAGAAATACATGGTGACCTGGTCGCCGGAGCCCATTCAGGTGCCTGAGAACGCTCCTCAGGGCCCGCAGTTCTTTGCCCCGGAGGACGAGGGCAACCGGGTGGCCGTGTGGGATGTCCGCACCGGTCATCTTCTGCGTACGTTCCCGATTGTGCAGGAGGACGCGGCGGGCCCCAACGGTGTGGCTCTGAAGGGCTTCAGCTGGCCCTACCTCAAGTGGAGCGGTGACAGCAAGTACTGTGCGAAAGTGACGCCGGGCAAGTTCATTAGCGTGTACGAGCTGCCTTCCATGGGTCTGCTGGACCAGAAGAGTATCAAGGTGGAAGGTGTCGTCGACTTTGAGTGGTGCCCCTTGGGCGACAAGGACAAGGAGGCGTTGGAGGTGTGGCAGGACGGCAAGAACCCGAACCTGCCCAAGGGCTTCAAGAAGCCGCGGGACAACATGCTGGTGTACTGGCAACCTGAGGTGCAGAACCAGCCTGCTCGTGTCACGGTGATGAACATTCCTAACCGTGAGATCCTTCGCTCCAAGAACCTATTCAATGTCGCTGACTGCAAGCTTCACTGGCACCCGCAGGGTGACTACCTGTGTGTCAAGGTCGACCGCCAGACCAAGACCAAAAAGAGCGTGTTCTGCAACTTTGAGCTGTTCCGCATGCGCGAAAAGGACTTCCCAGTTGAGGTGGTGGAGCTGAAAGACCCTGTGGTGGCGTTTGCGTGGGAGCCCCAAGGCACCCACTTTGCCGTGATCTCGAGCAACGACCCGAACCTGGGTGTGGTGGCACCCACGATTGCGCTCAAGACGCAGCTGAACTTCTTCCACCTGCACCCCCGAGGCGACTTCCGTCTGCTGAAGTCGTTCGACAACAAGTCATGCAACACCCTCTTCTGGTCGCCACGCGGTCGCCATCTGCTTGCTGTGACCCTGGGCTCCTCGTCCAAGTTTGATCTGGAGTGGTACGATGTGGACTTCAACAGCGATGCGCGCCAGAACAGCACCGGGGAGATGATCGAGGAGGTGAAGTTGATCGGCAGTGGTGAGCACTACAGCCTCACGGACGTCGAGTGGGACCCGAGTGGTCGCTTCGTCACAACCTCGTCGAGCTTCTGGCGTCACTCGATGGAGCATGGCTACGCCATCTGGGACTTCAGGGGCAATGAGTTGCAGAAGAATGTCATGGAGCAGTTCAAGCAGATTTTGTGGCGCCCTCGGCCCAAGACGCTGCTGAGCAAGGACCAGATGAAGAAGGTGCGCCGCAACCTGAAGGAATACTCGAAGATCTTCGATCAGGAAGATCAGGAGGCGGAGATGAGCCAGGCTCTCGCTCACAAGGAGGAGTACAAGCGCATGCTCGAGGACTGGAAGGCGTGGCGCAGTCACTGCCGCGAAAACCTCGAGGCAGCGAGGAAGGAGTTGGGCATCGACGCGGCGGTCGTATCGAACGCCTCGCAGCTCGAAAAGGAAAGCACAGAGGAGGTGCAGGAGTGGGTCGAGGAGGTGCTCGAAGAGAAGGAGGAAGTTGTGGCGTAACTGGGTCGTTCTGGCCCGTGTTGCGTGTGGCTACATAGATCAGAGCCTGCATCTGGCTCCTACGAACCTTACTTGGTAGCACCATGCACCTTCTTCCACTGCGAGTTGGCACCCAGGCACGAAGAAATCACACCGGCCAGGCCAATCACACCGTCGTTGGCGCTGATCAGGCCCGTAGCCGTTCCGGGGTTGACCCAGTCGCAGCAGTCCTGCAGCATCTGGAGACGAACCGCCTTCGTCTCCGACGCAATCTGGCTGAGCTCGACGCGGCGCTCGGCCTCCTTTTCGGCGGTAGCCTTGGGGCGCACAGCGAGCCTGGTGCGCTGCGACAGGATGTACAGCTTGTACACACCGCTGACCAGCGAGAAAGTCAGGCCGGCCACCCAGAAGCGCGCAGCGTTCTTCGCGATCTTCTCGTAGGTAGCCTTTTCAAACTGGTACGCCTTCGAGCCGTGCACCCACTGGAGAGCATCGAGCATCAGGTAGAAGGCATAGCCCAGCTGACGACCCACAGCCAGCAGCTTCAGCACAGGGTCGGGCGTGGAGAGCGCCTTCATCGCGGCCTGGAAATGCTCTAGGAACTTGCCGATACGGAACACTGAGTAAGTGACAAATACACGTACGCTTGCGGCTCAGAGCAATGCTCGACTTGATCGACGAGAAACGAGTGACCGTCTCCTTGGTCGCGCCCGTGGTAGCAAAGTACCAGGCCAGGAAACGAGCCAGGTACTGGACAGCACGCGAGGACTTGTCGCGTCCCACGGTGGTGCTCCAGAACTTGAGCTGTATCGCGTTAGATTTGATGTCTTCATAGGAAACGTACCAAGTTCGAGACATACGGGTGCATCACAATCTGCTGAGCCGAGGCCATATTGTCGCAAGAAGCCAGGTGCTTGGATCGGCTCCTGATGCCGGGGTAGCCGGTTGTGGAGAAGCTCCTGCCCGCCGGACCAGGTGCCCTTCACTGATTCGCCACGTTGCCCTCTACCTGCAAGCGCCGGCGAACGATGCGTTGCCGGCTGCATCTGCACGTGAAGTCACACTACATGACCGTGCACGATCGCTGCGCGGCTGTCTCCGGGGTGGGCGCCCCGGCCGTGTCGCTGGCGCCGCGCGCTAGGCGCGCCTGAATGACCCGGAGAGCCGCCTCGGCCTGGGCGACCATGTGCTCTGTTGCAGCTGGTGCGTTGTGGGAGGAGGACATCTTCGGAAGGGGCATCGACGGCCGTGCCTGCATGCGCCGCCCTAGTCGTATGACTCGCTCGTACACGCTCTGCGCCTCTTTCAGGTCCGAGGTGGGCGAATCAATATCGCTGGCTCCTCGCCCAGAGACAAGCATGGCCCCATAATTCATCATAGCGGGCAAAAAGTCTTGCGTGAGTAATGTCAGAACGTACTTCGTGCAGCAGCGGCAGCAAACCATTCGCGCGCATTGTGGTCATCGGGCAAGACGCCATGCCGCGCCTTGTGATCTTCATGGCCTTCTTTGGTGGTAGGCACAGCTTCAGGATGCAGGTATAACAGGCCCACATTGTAGGCACTAGCAGCGTGGCCTTTCTGAGCCGCCTGCATAAAGTAGCGCGAAGCCAGTGCAGCGTGCTTCGCACACTCTGCCACGTGCCCGCCTTCGGCCTCCTTCTTGGCGCGTGCAAGATGGATGGTGCCCAGGGCATGACATGCCAGTGCGCTGCCGCCACGAGCGCCCTGTTGGAAACAGGAGGCAGCACGCGACTTGTCCTCCTGGACGAGTTGACCGGCATAGTACAATTGGCCAAGCTCATACCAGGCGTCCGCATACCCATTCCGGCCCGCCCGTTGCCATAGATCGATGGCCATTTGCACTTGCTTCTCGTCTCGCTGGGGTCCCGTCTGTGAAAGGTGCTTGGCAAGGACGAGGCGGCCCATGCCAAACTGCGCCTGTGCATGGCCTGATCGTGCCAATTGGGAATAGACCTTGGTAGCCTCTTCCACCTGGGCAGTCTCCCATTCTTTGGTCGGTGCAGCGATTAGCCCTTCTAGGACCATGGTGGCCCATGAATAGCCTGCATCGTCGCTTCCTCGCCGAAAAGCAATGTGATAGAGGCGGCCCACGACGCCAAACCGTTGTGGACTACGCGTCATTTGCAGGATGGCGGCGGCTAAGGCACGCAGTGCGCCAGCTGACGCTTTCGAACGTTCGACCACTGCGTATTAGTTAAAAACGTGGGCGCACCTTCTAGCACTTGGGCTTCGCAGTCGCGCACGTTGACTTCCATCTCTGGCAAGAATTGCAGAGTGGCCATGTTGGCATTGGCACTCGCGATGAGTCGAGCAATTTCTTTTGCATCTTCTCGTGGGAGTGGGTACTTTTTCATAAAAGGAACCAATTCTGTCGTCAGCGCGTCGTGCGTACGATCAACTTCATCGGCCTCCTCCTGCTGCGTCGCAGCTGTTGATACGTAGCGCAAGGACGTGACAGAGGCACAGGGTACACTTTGACAATCCCTGGGCCTATGTGTAGACGGCGTGTGTACATTGGCTGTGCCATGAGCAGCCGCGCCATGCACAGCACGCCCCAGTGCCACGGCTACATTCCGCTGCTCGCTCGTCAGCGTTCGCAGCATGGCACGCAGGTCGAAGGGGTCCGATCTCCACATACAAGGAAATGGGCCCAATTGCCTCGAGGCCATGGAAGAAACCTTCGAGGGACCCAGAACGGATCCACGGCCGGTAGACACAGCGCGATATGGAGTAGGATCTACATCCCTACGAATCAGCCTTGGCCGTGCTTCGCTTGAGACTTCGTGCAAGATCGCCATAGCAATGTTCACACAAGTGATGCTGGAGTTTGGGGCGCAGGCATCCTGGGCAATGGACCAAATCTGACGTTAGTATCGAAAACACATACCCACGCGGTCCTTGAGGCCCTTGTTAGCGGCGCGCATGGCTTTCCGCGAGTGAGACACCTTCTTTTTTGGAGCTGCGAGCAGAAGACCATCCCAAAGCAGGGACGATGTCGACTCGGCTGGCGCCGGCATCGGCAAGGCGCCGACCTGCGCCAAAGCCCATCCACTGGACGGGTCCCTTCCATGGAAGAATTGATGCCACAGGGTCTGCCATAGGGTCATAGGGGCGCCCGGCCCGGCAGCCGAGCGTGTCATAGGCACGATGGCTGCCGCGTAGCGGGGAAGGGTATAACGGGGAGCCACGAAGGCGTGAAGCGCTACGCGCACACGCATCATCTGCATCATAGACCACATCGTCTTTAAAGCGGAATTGCACCTAGCTTCTGGCCACACCACACGACCTAGGCCGAGGCGCTGGAGCGAAGAGAAGAGGGCGGAGCGCCTGGCGACCTAACGAAATTACCTAAGCAGCCTTCCCAGCTGCCCTAGGCACTTAAGAGGTACACTTCACTAGAAAAGCCGAATCTATTTGGATGCCATTTACTTAAACTGGGTCTCAGTGACACCCTTGCCCATAGCGGCGGTCGACGACACACCACCGGTCACGGTCTTGAGCAGGCTGTCCACAAAGTCAGCACCCGACCACTTCTGGTGGGTGAGGACATCGCAGCCAATCTCGCGCTCCTTGCGCTGGACGAGCGAGACGTAGGCCTTCATACCGTCCTTGGCAAAGCCCTTGGCGAACAGGTCGCTGATGTAGGCGTTCGAGTGCAGACCACCCAGGGTAATGAACTGCCAGACAAAGCCGAGCTTGCCGAGGTCCCAAACGTAGTCCTTCATCTGCGACTCGGAAAGCTTGGCAGCGTCCCAGTTGAACGAGGGCGACAGGTTGTAAGCGAGCCACTGCTTGGGGTAGACAGCGCGCACACCGTCGGCAAATTCCTTGGCCTGAGCCAGGATGGGCGACTTGGTCTCCATCCACAGGAGGTCGGCGTAAGGAGCAAAGGCCACAGCACGGTTCACAGCGCACTGCGTACCGCCGCGGTACTGGTAGTAACCCTCACGGGTGCGGGGAGCCTCCCAGTCCCAGAAGAAGCCGCTCTTCTCGTCCACACCGTAGCGGGCGGCAAGGGCGCGAGCGTCCTTGTTCGAGAGCTTGCTGGCAGCAGCCTTGAACTCCTTCTGGACGTGCTCCGAGGCACCCTTCTTGGCGAGGGCGGCCACGACAGCGTCCGAGAAGAGGCACAGGTTGGCCTTCGAGGTCCACTCGTCCTCCACGGCCTGGAGGGCGTCGCCCTTCTTGCCGCTCTGCTCAGCCTCATTCATGACCTCAACAAGAGGGCGCAGCTGGGGGTTGGTGGTACCCAGGATCCAGGCGTGGTCACGCTCGTCCACGTTGGTGGTGATGAGGGTAGCGGCCTCCGAGTCCGTGCGAGCCACGACGAGGTTCTCCACACCCATAATGTCGTACTGGAGACGGATGGCAATCAAACGGTTGATGTGCTCCGAGATGGGCACGAGCACCTTACCGGCCATGTGACCGCACTTCTTGGTGCCGGGGGCCTGGTCCTCAATGTGGATACCCGCCGCACCCTTCTCCACGAAGAGCTTGGTGAGCTTCATCACCGCGGTGAGACCACCGTGACCCGTGTCGGCGTCGGCGACAATGGGGCGCAGGTAGTCCACGTACGGGGTCTTGGCGCGCTGCTGGGGCGACATCTGACGACGGGCCTCCTGCTGCTTGCGGTCGTGGAAGAGCTGGGCCATGAACAGGTGCTCCACCTTGTTGGGCACGGTGTTGTAGGGGTAGTCCGCCAGATCCGGACCGGGCTCGTTGGTCGAGCTGGCGGTGCTCGAGCTCTGCCAGCCCGACACGTAGACGGTCTCGAGGTATTTGGCCATCTGGGTCACCTGGACGGGGTCCAGCGCACCGTAGGTGTGCGAGGTGGTCTTGTTGGCGGCATGCTGCTCCAGCAGGGCCCACATCTTCTTACCCTGCTCGTTCGAGGGGTACTGGTGGCGGATGGTGCCGCGCTTGCTCACGACAGCCTCGGCAGTGTAGGGGCGAGTCACACCATCGAAGCGAGGCGACTTCCACCACTGCCTCACCTCCTCGACTTCCTTCTTAAAAATAGCGTCTTCGTTCTTCGGATCGTACGGCATCTGTTCGACGATTGAGAAGACTGAATCCGTCGGGAGCCGGGGTATATATAGGGCTTCTCCGGAGTCGGCTACTGAGAGTACCTCGCTGACTCAATGGCAGATTCTAAACCTTCGTTGGCATATTTCTGCCAATCGCTGACCGCCCTGCCCCAGCCACACCGGTATCCCCACATCACGTGACGGCCGGCATGAAGCAGCCGAGCCAACCCTGTGTCAGACATGGCCCTGCGAAATTGAGCCAACGGCAGGCGGGGCAAGCGTTTTTGGGATGGTACGAGAGCGCGGACGCGGACGCGGACGCGGCGGCCGAGGTACCGGTCCACGTCGGCCTGATCGATACGATCGATATACCTTCTCCGATCCCTCTACTCAGCCAGAGGCCTTTGTGACGGGGTCTGCAGATTCTGACGCTAGCGCGTCGACCGACGAGGCATCCGACGCCGTGGACGAGGCTTCCAGCGACGATGATGCCTCGTCCCTGGAGGAGGATGGGCTCGGCTCGGCTTTGGACCTTGTCACGTCGGTACCTGTTGCCATGTGGGACTTTCAGCACTGTGACCCGCGGCGCTGCAGTGGCAAAAAGCTCTCTCGACATGGCCTCATCAAGGAGATGCGGGTGGGCCAGAGATTCCGCGGCATTGTTCTTACGCCGCATGCCACGCAAGTTCTTTCACCGGCCGATGCGCCGATCCTGCGGGAGTATGGCGTGGCCGTGGTCGAGTGCAGCTGGGCTCGCCTCGACGAGATACCCTTTTCCAAAATCAAAAGTCCGCATGAGCGGCTACTTCCGCGCCTCATGGCGACGAACCCTGTCAACTACGGCAAGCTGTTCAAGCTGAACTGCGTAGAGGCTCTCGCTGCCGCCTTCTACATCTGCCAGGCGCGTCCGCAGGGCGATCAACTGCTCGCCAAGTTCGCATGGGGCGAGAACTTTCCTGTGGTGAACCAGGCCTACTTGGCCAAGTATCGCCAATGTCGCAGTGCTGCTGAGGTCGTTGCGGCCGCTGACCAGTTTGCTGCTGACGAGGAGCTGGAGCGCCAGGAACGGCGCCTGGCTTCCACCCAGCTCGGTGGATACGGTGCTATTCCGCTGCCACCCACCGACGACGAGGAGGAGTAGGTGCTATAGACTGCAACGCTCACGCGTCGCTTCTCGATCGGTATGCCCGAACCTGTAGCAGCGTTCTCTGGCATCGGGGTGCACGCTCCTGGTAGAGAGCCAATCAGCAGCGGACATATGCACAGTCCGCCTCCAGCACTGCGCATCCAAGCGCGCAGACGCGGAACGTGTGGGCAGCACGCGAGGGCGTATCAGGGTTGACGGCACGAACGATCGCCTCTTCGCGTGAAAGGGGGCTAGCCCGCACTACGATTTGGGATTGTTTGGGCTGATTGCTACTCGTGTGTGATGGCACAAACAGCAGCAGCTCCTCCTCCCATGACGCCGCGCTCGACGGGCACCAAGGAGCGTCGCTTTCCCTCGAGCCTGAGCATGTCCAAGCCCCCCTCCCAACAAAGCAAGCCTACCACCGCCACGGCCCCGCGATCAGCCAGCACCACGTCGATGCCTCCCCCCAGCTCGACACAGGTGCCACGCCGCCGCCGCTTCAAGGACACGCGCGAGTTGGATGTACTGAGAAGCGAAGTCTCCTACTACTCCCGCAGGACTGGCATGTCGACGCCGTACTCGGCGAGCCGTCCCATGTCGCCGTCGATAGACTCGTTGAGTCCTCATGGCTTTGCAAGCATTCCGCAATCGCCCAGTGGCCTTGGATCACCGGTCAATGCCAGCCAAACGAGCCTGCTGAACAGAGCCACAGGCTGGCCCGGCACCGCGTCGCCCATGTCGCAGATCTATGGAGCAAGCAGCACTGCCTTGAACGAGTCGCCCATTTCTCGCGTGCAGGTGCCTGAAGGCATGGGCGTGGGCGTGACGGATAGCCCCTATCCCGTGTTTGCCAAGCCCATTGAGAACGATGCCTTTGCGATGGGCAACTCACTGCGAGCTCCGTCGCGCGCGAACAACCAGGATATGCTGCGCGATGCTGGTGTATATGGCCCCGCCGCCTCCCCCTCGCCCATGCACTCTATGGCCGACTTGCAGCAGTCCCTGCATCCTGAACCGCGCTCGCTCATGCAGTCGTGGCAGAATGTCGACTCGGCCAACACCCCGCCAGGCGCACCGAGCACACCCCAGAGAACCCTCTCTCCTCCGCCCGTCGTCGGCTCTTCTATCCCTCCGTCGCCATCGATGCCCTCCAAGGCGGAGCAGGGGCGCACATCTGCTTTGGCCTCGACGCCCCAGCGTGCCTCGGTGGCCTCAGCGCCAAGCCAAGTGCGTCCTGCACCAACGAATGCTCGGGCCAAGTCGCCGCTGCAGCAGGAAGTGCCTGTATCGACTCGGCCGCCGCCCACGACACCGTCCAAAGGCCGTGGGCTCTTTGGATGGCGACGAACGTCGTCGATGCCCAAGTCATCGCCAGGAAGCCAGCCATCCAAGGCCCCGTCTATGCCGTCGCAGCCCGCCGCTTCTTCGGGTCCCGCTCCTACGCCTACGCCGCCGCCCGCGGCACCATCCACGCCGGGCCACGGAGCACCGCTACGGCCCTCCGTGGCTCGTTCCACGCCCGCTGGCAGTGCAAGCCCCGATGTGAACCACAAGCAGCCAGCCGAAGAGATAAAGCGCAAACAGGGCCTTTTTCATTTCTTTAAGAAAACGGACAAGAGCGCTCGTGCATCGCCGGCTCCTCGCTCGCGTGGGCCGTCGTCACATGCGCCTCCTACCGCTGCTGCCTCGTCTGCTTTGCGTGCCACGTCGGCGCCGGGCGTTGCGGCGCCTGCCTCGCAAGCCCCTGTGCCTTCGCAGGCCGCCCCTGCGCCGCCCAAGCCGGCCGCCCCTGAGCCACCTAAGCCGGCCGCCCCTGAGCCACCTAAGCCGGCCGCCCCTGAGCCGCCCAAGCCGGCCGCCCCTGAGCCACTTAAGCCGGCCGCCCCTGAGCCACTTAAGCCGGCTGGTCCTGCGCCGCCCAAGCCGAACGCGGCGCCAGCCTCTGCTCGGATGCAGCCACGTTCGGGCGAGCCTGCGCCTGCTGCTCCGTTTTTCTCATCACCGGCCTTGGAGACGCGTGGCTTCTCTTCGAGTGTGCCATCGCCTAGGCCACCGGCCGCTTCTGCTGTTCCGACGCAGCCATCGCTATCGCCGCGCACGGCTGTATCACCAACGACTGCGTCCGTGTCGCAAGGAGCAAGGGTATCCACCGGTATGCTCTACCCCAGCACCGCCCATACCCCGGTGCCTTCCATGGCGACGACAGAACGTGCTCAGGCACCGCCTGAGGCCCCGCTCCCGTCGTGGCGCGAGACGTCCGAGGCTTATACGCCCTCCTCGGTTCCCTCCCCGCCCCTTGTTCAAGCCCCCGCCACAGCCCCCACCATCCGTCCTATTACGACTAGCACTACGTCCCCTGCTCCTACGGTCACCACGCCACCTATTTCGGACTCCCTTTCTTCCTGGGTGTCCATGTCGATGCAGTCGCCTACCGACGCGTATCCGCTGACGCAGGACATGGCGCCGCCTACCACGTTCACCTTTCCACGCACGCCCAAGCGTGCACCGCCGCCTAGTTCTCAAGAGATTTCTGCCGATGTGTCATCGCTTCCTGTGTACTTGTCGCCTCGTGCTACGATGGAAGCGACGATGCCTTCGGCGCCCACGCGCGACGGTCGTGCCCCGGTATCCGACGCAGCGCCATCCATGCATGGGGCGGAGGCGAATGCGCCTCTGTACTTTGATGTGGACGACAGTGTTGCCAGCGTCCACATGAATGGCGAGGTACTAAGCGGCGAGGATTCCACCATTCACGAGACGGGCGGCGTGCTGCGTCTCTCGCGCTCCATGCAGGACATGCTGCGTGTGTCGCTGATGAATCCTAGTCTGCTTGGCACCGACGTCGATACCGACACCATCCGCCGCGTGAAATCATAGATATTCACTACCGATGCAATTCTTGAAAGGGACGAGCTATGCCCAGCCGCTCTGTCAAAAGGCGCGGCATGCAATAGGTCGGGTCCACACGCGCTAGGCCTGGATCGCCCAGCAGTGCGAGGCCGGCCACGCCAAACTGCGTATGGAACACATCGGCCACATTGTCCGGGCGGTCTGCAATGCCGCCGCCTTCAGGGTCCTGCGCCGAAAGGATAAAGGCACGCAGCTTGTCTGCATCAATCCAGTGCAGACGCTGCAGCAGGCTGAGCGAGGCTAGGACCCACCAGCTGTAGCACACATCCTCGAGCTTTTGAGGGCGTCCATTGAGCCCACCGCCTGGCACTTGTCGCTCGGCGAGCCACCACGCCAGTGTATCTTGGTCCAAGCGGTCGAGTGCCTGGAGGATGGAGAGAGCGGCTACGCAGGTGAACGCTTGAGCTGCATGGCTCTCCGCGCCTTCTGTGAGACCAAAGCCGCCGTCCATGTTTGCACACCGCAACACCCAACCGATGGTCTTCTCGTGGTCGAGTTCGTGAAGGGCGCCCAGGTGCGCGAGCGCACTCACCGCGCAATACAGAAAGCGCGTATCCGTCTCGCCCCAGCGGTCTCCTTGAAACGAGCCGTTGGGACGCTGCAGCTGCAGCACAACTGCACGTCAGTGGCCCTGTACGTACATTGCACAATCCTCGCACGACGCTCGCCCAGCACGGGCAGCGCATCCTTCAGCGCAAGAATTTGGATGGCACTGAGCGTACTGAGCATATGGGAATCATGGCAGGGGTACGAGCCAAAGCCACCCGTCGTCTCATCGTAACAGCTGAGCACAAACTCGATCAGAGCGTCCCTGTCGAGAGCATCGCCCGCGTGCATGATCTCTAAAGCACACAGACCCCAATACACCCCGTTCATCCGCAAATGCGCGGTCATATGATAGGCCAGGCTACTATCGCGCTTCTGCTCCAGCCGCTTGATGAACTGCACATGCCGATCCACGAGCAGGGACATGGTGACCGTCGGCGGCCCATCGCGCGCGCCTCCGCCGCGATGCCTCCACTTTCACGCCCATATGGCCAGCCCGGCGCAGCAGACGCTCAGCGCGTTTCTGGCACAGGCGGGCGTGGGAGGGGCGATGCCACCTTGCCATTCTGCATCGTCTCCTTCTCGCAGCGAAGCGACGCCAGCGGCTGGCGCAGGTCGTCGGCCGTCGAAGCGAGCGCGTACGTCCACGACACCCACTACGGGTGCGTCTGCGTATACGCCCTTGGAGACACAAATATTGGCGCTGAAGCGTGCACACCCTGGTATGGTGCTGCTGTTCGAGGTCGGCTATAAGTTTAAATTCTATGGCGACGATGCTCACCTGGCGAGCCAGGCTCTGAACATTGCATGCTTTCGTGAGAAGAACTTGGATGCGGCCATGATTCCTGTACCGCGCCTGCCCATCCACGTCAAACGCTTGCTCGCACTGGGGCACAAGGTGGGCGTGTGTCGTCAAACAGAGACGCGCGCCCTCAAGGCAGCCACAGAGAGCGCCCACCAGCCCTTTGCACGCGCACTAACGAACGTGTATACGGCCAGCACCTATATCGACGAGGTGACCGCACCGGACGCGAATGATGAGCAGGTATTGGTGGCGCTGGTCGAAAGCAAAGCCTCTCATGCAGCTTGTCCGCACTTGGGTCTCGTGGCTGTCGATATGGCGTCGTCCAGCGCGACGTACGATGCATTTGACGACGACGCACTCTCGACGGCGCTCGAGACACGCCTCGCGCATTTGGCCCCCAAAGAGATTGTGCTTGCAACGAGCGTGCGCGAGCGCACGCAGCGCTTTGTGAAAAATTACGCTGGCCCTCACTGCCGTGTCGAGGAGGCAGAGGCGTGCGACGCGCCTATGCCGGGCCTCACAGCGCACCTGCATGGTGAGGCCCTCGCCTGGGTGGCGGACCTTCCCACAGAGGTCCAGCGTGCGCTCTTGCTTCTTCTCACCCACCTTCATGGCTTTCACCTGGCCTCGGCGCTGACCTGCCCTGCCAACTTTGCCACCTTCACAGAACGCTCGAGCATGCTGCTAAGTGGGCCGACCCTGGCGCACTTGGAGGTCCTGCAAAATGCTACCGATGGCACGTCGTCAGGCAGCTTATTGTGGCTTGTTAACGAGTGCGCTACGGCCATGGGGCGCCGTGTGCTGCGACAGTGGGTGCGGCGCCCTCTCCTGGATGCCGCCCAGATTGATGCACGCGCGCACGCCGTGGATCTCATGCGGGAGCGTCGACAACCGGTGCTTCACCGTGCTGCGGCCCTTCTCACGCATTTGCCGGACGTTGCACGCGGTCTTGTGCGCATCACCCATGGCCTGGTCCATGCGTCGGAGCTCGTGACGATTCTTCTGGCGTTCCACCGTGTCACGCACGAGTTTTCAGAGCTACCACCCACAGGCAGCGCATTGCTGGACCATGTGCTGGAAGACCTGGGTGCTGCGCGCGACGACGTGGCGCAGTTTGTCAATGCGCTTGATCTTGCTCGTGCCCGCAAAAATGACCTGCCGCATCTCTACAAGGATCCGGCGCGATACCCCGCCATTCAAGACATGCAGGCGACGCTGCAGGCCGACGACGAAGCGTTGCAAGCGCACCTGCTTGACGTGCGCCGCATCCTGCACCGTCCTGCGCTGCAGTACTCGCAAGTGTCAGGGATCGATCATCTGATTGAAGTGCGGCGCACCGAGGCCTCCCACGTCCCGGCAGACTGGGTGCGCATCAGCGCAACGCAGCGTGTCGTTCGCTTCCACACACCCACCATTGTTCAACTACAAAAGCAGCGCGAGCGGCACCGTGAGCTGCTCGCCGCTGCCGCGCTGGCCGCTTTTCGTGACTTTGAAGCACGCGTGGCCGAAGCGTATGTGCCTTTGCGCCGCGTGGCCCAGGCACTGGGCGTCCTCGATGCGATTACCAGTCTCGCGCGCGTGGCCTCCCGCCCTGGCTACGTGCGCCCCACCGTCCATGCGCCTGGCACGGGCGTACAGCAGCTTTGCCTCACGCAGTTCCGGCACCCCACGAGTGAGGCACGCCTTGCGCACACCTATGTACCCAATGACCTTGTCCTTGGCAGCACGACGGGCGGCGAACCAGCGCCACGCGGCGTCCTACTCACGGGCTCGAACATGGGTGGCAAGTCGAGCACGGTGCGAGCCATTGCCCTGATCGTGATCTTGGCGCAGATCGGCGCGTTCGTGCCGTGCCGTGCGGCGCATCTCACGTGCTTTGATGCCATTGCGACACGTATGGGCGCGCGCGACGATGTGCTCCATGGCAAATCTACTTTTATGGTGGAAGCGGAGGACACTGCGCGCATCTTGCGCACAGCCACGGACCGCACACTGGTTGTGCTCGACGAGTTTGGGCGCGGCACCTCGACGTTCGATGGGGTGGCGCTCGCCGACGCCGTGCTGCGTTCTCTGCTGGAGCGTGGCGATCGCATGCCCATGCTTCTTTTTATCACACACTACTTGTCCTTAACGCGCTGGGCCCACGTGTACCCGGAACGGCTATGCAACATGCACATGGCCGTTCGCCAGGACGTGAACGCAGCGCATGTCGTGTTTCTGCACCGATTGGTCGCGGGGCCTGCGTCCCACTCGTTTGGCATCCACATGGCTTCGCTCGCGGGCTTGCCATCCAGTGTCACTGCCCAGGCGCGTAGCATTGCGTTTCGCGTACAAAAGACGCATACAGAGGCCGAGCGGCGTCGCATTGGCGCGCGATTCCTGCAGGCGCTCCGAGGCGGGCATGTCTCTACGGCTTGGGATCTTGTCCATGAAATGTCTGTACTATAGGGGTAACCATCTAATCCATATCCACATCATTCAACAACTGTGCAATGCTCGGGAGAGCGCCCGGCCGCACCTCGCGTGGGGCCGTGGACGAGAGCATAGCAGGGGGAAGCGGTGACGGCGCTCGTGCCGACGAAGACCGCCAGGTACTAGGCGGCCACGCACGCCCAGAGCTGCGGCGCTGCATCGCTCTGGAACCTAGGCGACTGATCGGCACTTTGCGGCCCGTGTGCGGATCGACATAGGTACGCTGGTTCAGCGCCAGGAGCAGGTTCAGCACCAGGTTCATGTGGCGCTCGCGCGTGCTCGCACGAGGGCCCAGCACACGCAGGGCATCAGCCGTGGAACTGGCAGCACCCATGTCGCTGACCGTGTCGGCCACTTCCTCGTCCATCTCGTCGTCGCGGGCCGACGCCATCGGCGGCGCGCGGGTAAGGGGCAACACCTGTCGGTACACCGGCTGAAGTCCGCGGTCCATGGGTGCCAGCGCAGGCATCATCGACGAAGGCTCCGTCATCGTGGGAGTGAGGTCCGGGACCATGTCCATACCAGGAATATTCGTTAGGCCCCACTGCGACAGGTTCTGGTTAAAGTCCAGCGTCGGGCCAGGGGCCACATTCGCATCCATGGGCATGGGCGGGGCCTCTTGTCGCGTTTGCTTAGACAAGTTGGATCCTAGCTGCAGCAGCCATGCATTCATATCTGCCAAGCTAGCACGGGGCGTTGGCATACCCAGATGGCGCGTATCGACGGGTCCCGTATTGTTGATGTAGTTGACCGACTCATTCAGCAACGAGTCCAAGTCGCCCAAGTCCTGGTCCACCTGCGGGTACAACAAAGTATCCAGACGGTCCATCATAGCTGGGTCATACGTAGGCTGCAGCCTCTTGCGACGCACATCGTTCCAAAAGTCGTCCACGGACGAGCGCGGACGCTTTGCACTCTCAGGAGCGGGTGCACCGTATCGGGCATCCAGAACGCCATGCAGCGTTGGGTAATGGACGGGCATTTCGTTGGGCAATGGCACCCCTGGATACGAGTGGTAGTTAGGCGCCGTTGGATATCGTGGCAGGCTCGGGTACATGGGCTCGACCATGCGCGTCTCGCCTAGGTTCACTTTCTCTGTCTTGTGCGGACCCAACACCAGGTTGTGAGGAGGCGATGTCGGAGACTGTGATGCGCGGGACGAGCCCACAGAAAAGGTCGGTGTCGGCATATTGTCAGGCATCTCGGGCGCGAGCAACATGTCTCTCCCTTGTCCTGGGGAGCGAGGGAAGGAATCTGTGCTGTGAGGGCTTGCAGGTGCGCTGATGCCTTTATTTACAGTTACGGTAGCGCTTGGGCCCACATTACCATGTGTCCTTCCATGCTTCTTCAAGTCTTGCGAGCGTTTGAAGCTCTTTCCACAAACCGTGCAACTGAATGGCTTCAATGGCGTGTGGATCCGAATGTGGCTCGTGATATGGTCACGCTTACCGTAGCTTGCACCACACTTGTCCCATGAACATGTAAGACACAAGTTGTTCTTGCTGATCCGTCCAACATGATCGTCGCAGAGGTGGCGGTAGAGCACCTCGGCATTTTCGCAGACCATGTCACAACCCGTCCATCGGCAAGCCAAGGCCTCGGAGCCCTCGGTTGAAGCCATCTCAGATGACGGACTTACAGTACAAGTAGGCAAGGCGGGGTGTTGTTGGGATACAGACCAATCTCGATCTGGCGTTGGTTGTGAGGGGGAAACTAGGCGTTCCTAACCTGCGCCAAGCCTGGGTTGCCAGGCCCTCAAGCCCGGTCCCTCGTCTCTTTTGCCTGCCTCTGTATCTCGGCCGAATGTTGTTTTTCTTGGCACTTGCTTGGCGTAGCCCTGAGCGAGTGCGTGGGTCCAAGTGGGCCATGCGATCAGCCTTGGTCGTCGCTTCACTGCCGCATTGCATCCTACACATCCTAATGGCGCAGGATCGCTCCATGCGCGAGGTCACAGCCTGTGTGGGAAGCCTGTTATGCCCCACGCTTCTAGGTACTTTTTTGCATCCTCTACGCTCTAACTAGGCTTTCTACGATGCCGTGCTAGCATATACATACATGACTATTCAGTAATAATTAGCTCCGAGACGCTCCAGTCTTCGTAGCTACCATCGGGAAGATACCGTCGAACCAGCAGCGGAATCTTTTTTGCCGCAAGCTCTTTCTGCGCAATAGCCAAGGGATCCATTTCACCCTCTGTAGGGACCAGCACAGGTGCATTCATACTGGCATGTGTTAGCACTGGCTCGACTATACCCAGGACCCACATACCTAATCTGCAATGCCCGGGTTCCGAGGATGCGGGCCTTCTCGTACTTGGTCATATAAGGCGTAGTAATTCTCTCTTCGTTCGGCTTTCCTGCACCGCCCCTGTGAGGAGGCACTGCGCCGCCTGCACTCGAGTGAACCACCTGGTCGTCGCCATAGTGGTCCACGTCGTCTCCCGCCTCGCCTTCGTCCAGCGGGTCATCGATATCGCCCTCTCGAAATTCGGGATCATCACTGTAGAATCTTTGCATGTCAGCACAAAAACAGCCCACATACCCCTCCTCGTGCACACCCGACTCGTCGAGATCCATGGTTCAAGGGGCAGCGACGAAAGACTCCCGCCACGGAGAGATGAATTGTCACGTGATCAAAAATCGTTGGGCCTCGCGCCGCGCGAATGCTCTCTCACTGGCCACTTGGTTGAATTTCGGACTATCAACTAGTATGAACAAAAGTAAATCCGAGACACTTTCACATCATGTAGCGGTTCATATATTATATCGAAGCTTAGGCTTTCTCTGGTACGGGGTTGCGCAGCTTCAAGCGCCGGGCAGGCCATCCACCGTACACAGCCCAACTTTCCGTGATTTCACCAGACGCAACAAGCGTGTGCTCCAGGAGCATAGAGTGCGCCTCCATGCTGGCACCCGACAACAGACGGCTACCCGTACGCATGGCACAGCCATCACCAATACGAAGTCGGTTCAGACTGAACTGACCACGCGAGTTGATATGCGCCACCACCGAACAGTCGTCAATGGACACACGATCACCCATGGTTACAAGATCCGGCTCCGTGAGTTGCAGAGCCGGCTTGCCGCTAGCCCAAATAGCACAGTCCTTACCAATGCGAGCACCGAGCGCACGCAGGTACCAAACGACGTAGGCTGTTCCGGACAGGTTCATGAAGATGTGACCACCAAAGCCCTGCATGGCAGGCTTTTGGAGCGTCAGGTGCGTCTGCCAACGCTGGCAGTAGCTGCTCATGTCCCAGTTGTACTTGCCCTCGCGACGTCGTCCAATCACGAGCCATTTTGTGGCAACGACCCAAGCGAGCGAAATAATGGCTTGACCGGGCAGAATGACAATGAAGAAGATAACAATGGCGAGATACAGGAAAGCGGGGCGGTACCAGTGGTCACCGAACAGCCAATCCGACCTGGAAGCGTAGGTCTCCACAATGCGATGAATGCCCACCACCGTAGCGGCGAAACCGGCAGCCCAGTACGCAGCGGCGATGGCCTGGGTAAACACGTTCAGAGCCACAATCATCAGGTACGGCATCACAAAGTAGTTGGCCTGGCGCTTGTAGTAGGCACGACCGAAAGGCGTGATGGTGTCATCCTCGCCCAACTCAGCAGGGCCACCTTGAGACTTGCCAAAGCTGACCGCTTCACCATTCTTCGAACCCATCCACACCGATCGATCCTCGTAGTTGCCGTTGCGACGAGCAAGAGCACCCGAACCCATAACACACTGCACACCAATGGTGGTACCGGGGAGTACAACCACACGGTCGGCAATCATGGCGCCACGTCCGATACGAACCGGATCGAAGCTGATCGAGTCGGAGGTAAACACTTCAGAACGCGAGCCGAACACAACGTCATCACCAATTTCCAGCAGTTCAGGGTCGGGGCAGTAAATACCCGAGCCAGGCCAGTACACACGCTTGCCGATCTTGGCACCCATGATACGATACACGACAGACACCATTTCATAGTGAGTACCGATAATCTCAAAGGCGCGCTTGAGTCGGTACTGATTCAGCAGCTGGTCAGACATCCAGCGGCGGAAAAGCACCAGTTGGCCCGCGTTGCGCATAGAACCAGCCTTGTTCAGACCGAGCACACGCTTGATAACAAGACCGCACGCCACATTGATCAACGGAGGCAGGATCTTACGCACAACACGCGCGAGAAAGTGGTAGCCGATACGGTGGGGATACGCGTACCATGCAATTATACTGTGAAGCGAGTCTTGGTCAGTGAAGTTGAATGGCTGAGACAAGAGCAAGAATAGAGCAGCGAACCAGGGCACATAAGAGATGATGCGCACGAGAATGATCACAGGGTACCCAATAAAGAGACGGAGCAAAATGTTGGGCTGAGGCACCGACATGCGGTTGAAGGCCGCGTAGGAGTCGGGCGACGGCGCCTCATGCGAGGACGACTGCGGTCCCCACACGGTGCCGTCAGCGAGACGAGCACCAGGTGAAATCTGCGTGTACGTGTTAACCACACAGTCACGTCCAATAACGATGGGCTCCAGGCGGAAGTACCCATCACGCTCCACACAAAAGCCACGAATACGCGCACGGTCAATTACAGCACGGTCATGAATGGTAATCAAATCATGTTCCCAAATCTTGGCTTGAGAGTCGATCTGCACATCCTTACCGATTTGCATACCCAGCAGACGGAAGTAGAGTTTCGTCAGCGAGGGCGTCAATGCAAAGATACCGCGTCCACTTGTACGCAAGGACTGGTTCACAATCCACCAACGCAAATGGTAGTTGCTCCACATCGGATACTTGCCTGGACGGTAGCGACCAATGACAACCCATTTGAAGGCAATCGCTGCCGTCGGACAGAGGATACGACTGGTAATACGCGCAATAACGATGGAGGCCAGCAGCGAACCCAGACGCTCCCAGAACGAGTCTTCAATGTAGTACGCGAAGAAAGCAAGGCCATGCAAAATAATCGTCCAAGTCCACGCAGCCTTCAGGGGGTAGAAGAAAATGAGCGGGATGGCCTGAACAAACAAGACTAGAGGCGAGGTCGAGCTGCGAGGCTTGTAGCCATGTGCCGAGAATGCAGGGTCGTTCTCAGCATTGTAATCGTGTGCAAGGTTGTACGAAGAGTAGAGACCTGCACCCTTCTCGTCCAGCTGGTAAAAGTCTTGTTCTTCCATGCCCTCACCCGAGCCACGTTGTTCGTCAATAAGGGCGGCAATCTTCGACACCGTAGAGTTGGTGAACAAGGTTGACACCTCTAGGCTCACTTCCGTCTCCTTACGGATCATGAAGATAAGTCGACCAAGCAGCAAACTGTTACCACCAAGCAGGAAAAAGTCCGACTCGTCAGTGATCGAACCAGAGTCGAGATCCAGCAGCTTGGCAATAATGTCGCGCACCAAAATCGAAGTCTGGGACATGGAGGCTGCGTTTTGCTCGCGAACAATGCTTTCCATGGCGGCAAAGTCATACTCGCCATTCGTCTTGATCAGAGGCTGACGGAAGACGTGAAGCGGGTTCGGCACAACGTAACCATGAAGGATCTGACCCAGCGCACGATCGATATCCGAGGCATCAAACTCAGCATCCTCCTGCACTTGGATGAACGCCATGGGCGAGCGGTCGCGCTGTTGAACAACAGCCGCATCAAGAACACCCGGAATACGGTAGCAGGCACGCTGGACGGCACGCACATCCACAGTGATACGAGAGCAAGGGATAGGGCGCGAGAGAGGAGTCTCCTTGCTGGGAGCCTTCGCCTCAAAGTGACGGTCCATTGCAGGGACTTCGTCCGACAAGGGACCAATACCAAGACGCGAGCCCAGCTTGATACGAAGAGGCTTACCAGCCTGGTTCTTGGGAAGGTCATCCATGTACACGATCGCGAAAGGCCACTTCGAGGGGTGCAAGTGGCTACGCAGCGAATTTTGCAACTCGCTCAAGCCAATACGAGGCTGATCGGGCTGAGGAACGATAACAACACCGATGGTCTCCTGGAGAACTTTGTGTTCAATAGAGAAACAGAGCGTTTGCTTAACGCGATCCTTGCAAGCCTGCGTAATGGCTTCTTCAACTTCGAAGGGCGAGACGACCTCACCACCCTTGTTAATAATCTCCTTGGAACGACCCGTGATATAGAGGTATCCGTCTTGGTCCATGTGACCACAATCACCTGTATCGAACCAACCCTCCGAGGAGAACATCGAGTTGTCCAGCTCGTTGCTGCCCTCGACTTCGTAGCCGCTGAAGGTGGGCAGACCACGAACGCAAATGTTACCCGTCTTGCCCACTTCCAGCTCGTTTTCAATGTTAAGAGGGTCACGAATACTGAGTCCTGGACCACAAGCAATACCCGAACAACCAGGTCGCTCCAATTGATACGTGACAGGCGGCGATGCGATAGGCATACACTCGGTCATACCGTACGACGGCAAAACAGTGCAGTTGAACGTAGCACGAAGTTCATTGGCAAGCGACGGAAGCAAACCACCAGCTGCATTACAGATCATGTTGATTTGCAGTTGGCTCGCGGGGTCGACGTCCGATGGCTTGGAGGCCAAAATGGCGTGATGCATGGTAGGGGCAGCATAGTACCACGTAGCACCGAGCTGGGTCGCCAATGTCCACCAGGCATTTGCGTCGAAACCACTGCACAAAATGGTACTACCGCCAGAAATCACTGGAGCCCAAAGGTTACGCAAGATACCACCAACGTGGAATAGGGGCATCATATTCATGTTGACTTGTTCCGAGTGCAGGTTCCAACTCTTCATGACACAGACGGCACCCACAATCAAGTGACGTAAAGAGTAGGGTACAACCTTCTTCTTTCCCGAGGTACCCGAGGTATGCAGGACTAGGGCCTGGTTCTGGAGGCCGTTGGGGGTCGACGGAGGGCGTTGACGAGACGCAGGGTCTTCCTCACCGAACATAGAGATATCAAACAAGCCGGCGGGACCTGAGGGACGGGGCTCAACAAGGAAAATTTCCAGACCATGCTCGTTGTGAAGTCGGTCGAGACCGAGGCGCTCAATGGATTCTGCCGTAGAGATAACGGCACGAGCTCCAAGACGAAGCGCATCATCTTTCAACTCATCTGCAGTGCAGCTCGCGTTGACAGGAGCACAGTTATAGTAGGTGGCGATAGCCAACAACGCCAGGGCGTTTTCGGGACCGGTCGGCAAGGCCATCATAACGCGGTCATTGAGCTGAAGAGGCTTCTTCCCGATCGTTGAAGGCAGCGAGAACGAAGTAATGAAATGCTTCAGCATACGATGCGTCAGCGGCGGACGCGAAAGGTCCGGCGAAATAAGCGCACGTTTGTTTGTAGAGGGCAGACAATCGATCAAAGTCGTTGCCTTACCATTATCAGTCACATTGGCAGCAATGTAATCACCAAGAGACACTCCCTCCTGAGGAGGAGGCAACTCTAGCACATAAGATAAAGGTGATTCCATGTTGACCGCCCTGAACTAAATCCTTCTAGGTATATCCTAGGAATGACGAGCTCAGACGGTGTGGATGGAAGGTAAGCTCTCGGACAACTTAGGAGCCTGTTCGGAAAGTATTACCTTAGCAGTATTAGGTTTTGGCTAATCTTAGTAATCGTACACACGGAACCTGGTCCAGTGCTACCGATGCTGCATTTAGTCAATGCATGCAGCCATTGTTAACAGTGATTTGTTCTATTTTGATCGCATTGTCAAGTTACACGGCTATTTCCTAAGGCCTATATGATAAACATGTCTATCTCTTTTCTAAGCTGTAATTGGAGAACGCAAGGGCTCGCACTGCCCCCTCGTTGGAATTTATGCATAGGTCGTTGGCTCGATGCATGCACGTTCTCTAACGCAGGGTTATGCTGCTTATGCAACCCTACGTGACCTGTCCCATATTTAGGTGACATCACATACCTACATGTCTGTGGGCCCGTGCCCCAAGTATTTCAATTTTTAGCGCACGGCAGTGAAACCCAGTGCCTAAATCACGCTACGTATCAAATTGTTATGTCAACATGACTATCTGGTAGACATTCTTTAATGGCTCGTAAGCGACCACTGGTCCAAGGGTACATTCTTTGGGGCCGCCTTATCGGCATCCGTTAGTTGGCTGTACTGCGGTTGCCACCAAACTTGGATGTTGGCGTCACTGTTACCATCGAGAGCAATTGAAAGAACGTTAGCCTCATAGTCCAAGACCTCTGGTTGGATAGAGTTACCAGCTTCGTCCTTGTCTTGGGGCGGAATTACATCGGCGCCGTAGTAGTAGTTGGGCGCAGACTTGCTCTTATCATAAGCCGGGGCCACGTTAAACGTGGCCTCTTGGGGTGATGTAATGGTGGCAAGCATGGTCACCTCAGCCATGTTGGCTGTAAGGGGATCCTTGGGAGCATTAGGATCAATGACTTGCTTGATTTTCATAGTAGCTGTCTTCTTATCCTTCGACAAAGTGACCGTAGCGTTCGTCTGCACGCGCCATTCGATGGGCTTGCCAGGCTTCTTGACTTCATCTTGGACGAGCATTTGACGACGTCCGTTCAAGAAACGGATACCGCGCTTGACAGAGCCAGCGGGCGACTGGGCGTAGCACTGACTCATGTCCGTCACAAACAATGCTGTAGACGTTGAACCGGCTGTGTAACTCAAGTCACCGTCCTGGGCATCATTCGTAGAGTCAAACTTGTTGACGGGAAGGCAGCTCGAGTTCTGGTTCTGTTGACCGATAACGATCGTATTCTGACCCTGCGTGCCCTTGCGGAAATACTTCCAACGGTCTGCACCGTCATCCTCAGCAGCAAAGTAATTCTTGGACAGATAGTTATCACTGCCATATTCACCGACGAAACGAGTGCCCAGGGCATCAATAACGAAATCACCGGCATCCAGATCTCCGTGCGTTTGATGACCAGTCATGTTCGATGACTTCATCGCCATGTAGTTACCCGTCATATCCGTCCATGAACTGCGCATAGAAACCCAGCTGCCCTGCTTGTTGCCGAAGTACTTGTCCAAGGTGAGACCATTGTAAAAACCACCCACAGACGAAGTATCATACCAGAACATGCTAAGCGGATCAGCAGCTGCATCAGCGCGATCGCGCTGGAACAGAGCATAGACTGGGTTCCCAGTTTGCTGACTGAACAAGAACAGCTGATTGGCGGTCGTGGAAAACTTGTTCGGACCATTGTCACCGTAGTAAAACATGCCCGCATTACCAGTAACATACATGTGGAAGTCACCTGTCTTGTACCAGTTCTTGTTCTTAGCCATAAGCCCCTGGTCCGAGCCAGTAGCGGTGATCAAGGCAGAAAGCATACGGGCATGGCTATTGGTGCCGAAGTACCAATAGTTGGGGGTTTCCGACCAAGTGCCGTCCTTGTAGACACCGCGCATACAATTTTCCTTCGCATTAGCTAGCGCCGTTTGAAGAATCGAGTCTGTAGTGTTCTTAGCAGCACCTTGAACATCATTCTGAATGGCCAAGGCACCAAAGACAAGACCTCCATTGGACACACAGTTCCAGTTACCATTTCCACTCTGTGGCTGCGACCACCACGCTTGGCCTGTGTTGTACATGTTCATACCCTGTTCCAAACCATATGTGACGATCCAGTCGATAATGTACGCCTTTTGCTGATGACTCCACGCATCATACATCCAATCGTACGCAAAAGCATAGGCAGCAATCATCTCAGCCGTGTCGAGGAAGTGAGCCGGGTTCCAGCGCATGGCGCCATTACCAAAAGGCTGCGAGGTATTTCCAGCAGCCACACTCATCTCCTGGAAAGCTCGGTCGCGGTACTTGGTATCTTTGGTCATGCGCCAAGCGTACGCCCATGCCTTGAGGCGTTGTTGAACGATGCGCGACACATCAAGAATACCAGAGAGAGTTAGACCACCATCAATATCGTATGTTACGGGCTTCTCGCTCAGCCAGTTGGTAGCATTCTGGAAGATGGTGTAGTTCCACACAGTCAAATAAGCGTCATTCTGGATCTTGCTCTCCAAGCAATCCCATTGGTACTGGGGAGCAATCAGACGCGGATGGCCGGGACGGCCATTGTTAAGATTGTTGGTCGGCTTCCATGGGTCACTGCCACATGAGCCAACCTGGGTACCCTTGCCTGGCTTGGCTGTGTTGGCGTCACTGGTGTAGACAGGGTTTCCGTAGAGGTCAGTGCCGGTGTAGGCAAGCTTGTCCTTTTTACCACTCGAGGCAGCCTTGGAGGCGGCATCCATGACATTGCTGGGCCAAGCGGCCTTGACATTGTTTTGCGGCTTTCCTGACCCAATAGAGCTTTCAGGCGCACTGGTCTTGTTGTTATCATCATTAGACCGTGAACCAAGAACACCACCCAAGACAGCAGCTATAATGACGCAAATAAGAACGATCGCAGCAATCAGCCACCAAAGCCACTTCTTAGACTTCGGACGACCCGAAAGCGCTCCTTTTTCATTCGTGGCATCATTGTAGCGAGCCAGAGAATCATTCTGCATACCACCAGAGGCGCCAGCGCCCGCAACAGGGTAGGCTGTGTTCTGCGCGTCGTAGCCGTAGCTGTTGGGGTTAGCCGACATATACTGGTTTCTGTCTTGTGCCATATATTGATCGCTGTAGCCTTGCTGCGGTCCTATCAGGCGCTGGGTGCTCTGGTTATCATGCTCATATCCCATGCTATTAGGATAGTAACTCTGGGCAGCATGTCCATTGCTCCTTTCAAGGCTTGCATACGGAGCACTAAAAGCAGGATAGTTCGGATTTTGGCCGCCATAGTGGTTAGATGTAGCTAGAGGTCGCGGTCCATTCTGATGGTTGACCATGTACAGGTCATCCGCGTTGAGCGAACGAGGTCCCTGAGGCACCATAGATTGACCTCCGCTGCTCATGACCGTCGCGGATACGGACCAAGTTAAGACACGCGCGTGAACTTTGGGCCAAGCGCATTCCAATCCTCGTTCACTTGCTCCACGCTGACAGGGCTGTGCTTAGATGATGAATTGGCATGCTTCTACTGCATGATATATCCAATGAGAAAAAGAATTACACATGACCGTTCTCTGGGAATGTACAGGCAAAAATTATCTCGTACCTATCTCCACATGTCCCAGGCTGCTCGAATGACTTAACGGTGAAATAGGCGGCGTTTGTTCTCCTGCACAGGAGCCGTGGTATGTGTGTGATTCATCAGGGGCCGCAGCGGTGGTTTTTCTTCGATGTCGCTTAACGACCTGAAACCCATGTCAGAGAAACAGTTTTCATCTTGTGGCATAGACATAGAGGTAGACTTGGTGGGGACAAAAGATGTGGGACCTGTATCCGACGAATGATGCCGCCAGTGGGAGCATGTATTGATACTCTTTAGCCATTCATCGCCGAAATCTTCATCATTCTCATACTCTTCGACGTAAACTGGCATGCCTCCTAATTGATGAAGTCCTTGAGAACCATCCTGGGGTCGTGTCTGGGGTGAAAGCTGGTCCGTTTCTGCAATATGCTGCTGGTGGGCATACATGCTAGCCGAAACAGGACCGTCGTTTCCACCGTATTTGCGTCCTCGTAACAAATCGCCGATCGTTGCTCTATGTATGGGGTCGAACATGAGCATACGTGTCAGGCAGTTTCTTGATCGGATAGGCAGGAAGCGGAAAATGCTGTCCGCGGCTCTCGGTTGAGGATCATCTGGCGCTGCTACGCCATAATCTTTAGAGTTTCCTTCAGTCGGAGACGTAACTAACGAAACAGGCTCTTCATCACCCGCGCTAGGTGTGGTCACATTTCCTTCATCACCATCATCGTTGGTGTTTTGTCGAGATGCCGAACCTTCATGCGTAGAGGCAATGGGCGTCAAGGGTGCCGAGTCGACGATGGTGTGGGAGGATGGCAACACGTATCCCGCTTCGTCCAGTGTCGGAATCACAGGTGGATTCTCTCCAGTGAACTTGTTGTATGCGTGATCCGCTTCTGTCGCTGTCAGCACGGCTCCAAATCGTGCTTCGGGCGTATCCTGATCCACCGCTTCAGGTGGCTGTTGTGCAATCACACGCGATGAAGAAACCTGCAACTCCGGGTGGGCATTGCAAAAGATATTGAAGCTAGGATCTTTGTCACGGTCAGGTATCTTCCACGGGAAACGGCGCAAGATCATACACATGTAGATAATAGCCAGACTCCAAACGTCCGTCATTCGTGCATCGTAGAGCTGATGAGATATCACCTCTGGCGCAAGATAGGGATCGGAGCCGACAATACCTGTGGCTAACACCGTGCTTTTCCCTGGCGATTGGAAAACCGTGGCCGTGCCAAAGTCGATAATCTTCACGATTCCGTCTGCCGTCATGACGCAATTATCAATTTTGACATCCCTGTGGGCCAGTCCCAGTCCATGGAGATAATCGATACCATCCACGATCTGTCGGAAGACACAGTTGATTTCGTTGTAGCCCATTTTCCCACTCATGACCACGGCAAACAATTCAATAGGCGCGTATTCCATCACTTCATAATAGGTGCCTGAGTCTCGAATGATGTCAAAAGTCTTGATAATGTTAATGTGATGAAGCGTGCTTCCAATACAGAATTCAGCTGTTACCTTTTTAATGTAGTCTTTTTCTGGCTCGTCCTCTCGGCGAGCTCCAAACTCCTTCACAGCAAACGTTTCATGGTCTTTGGAGCGACGAACAATACGGACTGTACCACCCGCACCTGTCCCGAGTGTCTTGCCAAATTTACCGTACTTTTTTGACAAACCTAGTGACGATGTCCCCCAAGGTGGCGAGTCTGTTCCTCGCACAGAATTGGACCGTGACCATTCATGCCTTCCAACATCCTTCTCTTTTTTGGAAAGTGGTTTCTCGTTTTTACTGCTTCCAATGTGTGTCTGCAAGAATCGCCGCAAATCATTCAATGGGTGACTGAAGTCGCTTTTACGACGAGAATCTCGAGAACGATTAGGGGCAACGTAAACATCTTCGTTTGTGTTTTGCCCCGCTTCGTTAGTGCCATTTGACATGGTTCGTAATTCACTGGAGTGATCCTGCTTGCAGACACCTCAGCGCAATCGTTGATCCTTGGGGCCCGTATGCGCTCTCCTAGTCAATTCAGGTGTCAAGCACGCGAGTCTCAGCAAATGTGTACCACTGCAATGAGCTGTTACAGTAGCCTGTATGGCAACCTTGCGCAGGTACCAATGTACTGTAAATAAGGCAAGCACGTTCGTGGGTTGACACTACTGCTCCGCACCATCCGTCAGCCAGCGATCCCCATAGCCTCGTGCCTATCATTGGCCGAGAAAACCCGATCACATCACCGATGCTTACGTATAACTTTGATACGGCCCGCCCCCCCCCCTCAGGTGGCATGTCCGTGCGCCAACTCAGCCAAATAGAATTTTCGGCCTGGCGCACTAGATCTAACGCTATAACAACCACACATACATCTTCCTACGCAGCAATAGGTTTAGGTACCCAGACACCAAAAGCCTGGAATATAGCCACGTAAAGCATGATAAGCAGCCCAACGATCAGCTTTACCATGATGATACTCTGTCTCACGACCGAGTGAATCGCTCCGGGCATTTCTTGGACCGCATACAAGTCTTCCTGACGCGAAATATACATCTTTTTGTCATCTCCTTGAACAAGGGTGAGTACAACAACGAGTCTACCCTTGGGTATCAGCAAGGCGCGGATACACGAAATGTTGCAGCGGAGCGTTTGCGTGGCATCCACGTAGATACGTTGGTTCTTCTCGTCATAGGCTGGCTGTTAGCGAACATCCGGTACCAACCTGTGGAGTGCACTTCAATCAGAGTATCCATAAACATGATACGCAGCCACTGGTAAATTTGAAGCAGACCTGAATCTCGAGACTTGATGTTAGACACCCTATACGTACATTCTTGGAAGACGCCACCGCACACATGGGGTGGTCAAATGCGGCGTCTGCCGTAAAGTATTTCTGCAAGCATTCGCGCTGCTTTGTTGCGTCCTCGGCCCGAACAAGTCCTTTGACAACGCCTTCAATTTCCTTCAGTGGGTTCTCCATAGCTAGTCAAGGTAGGGTAGCTCGCAAACGTTAGGAGGGCTGCCCGCCGCCGCTGCCAGACGCATTGAGCAACCTGCCACGTGCATCCTCCACACAGCAGTTGGCCCTGTAGTCCGGCAATTGCCGGCTAGGCCGAGCGCTCGGGCATTCGAGGTAGCACCGCCTGTCTCTCGTATACCTTTCGCCAGTTCACATGGACGCTCGATTACTGGCAAGGGTTCCATCGTTCTCAGCCCACAGGTCATTGTCGAACACTACTACTAAGCCTATTACCCAAACTATGCGCACTTCTTCGACCAATGCCAAACCCATGTACTCGGGTCAGGCCTCGCTACCCCAGCTGCCTGTGCCGCCGCTGGAGCAGACGTTGCCGAAGTACTTGCGCTCGACATTGCCTTTGCAGACCTCTGAGGAATCGGAAGCCGTGACGAGGTCTGCTGTGGACTCTGCTCTTACTGGTAAAGATGCTCAGCTCATGAAGACGCTCCAGGAGCGCCTGATCAAGCGTGCCACTTCCGAGGGACGCGAGAGCTGGCTGTCAGACTGGTGGCTCTCTGCCGCCTACATGTCCTACCGTGACCCTGTGGTTCCCTTTTCGAGCTACTTCTACCTTCACAAGCCGGACCCGAAGGTGAAGACGGGCGTGGAGCGTGGTGCGCAGCTGTTGAAGGCCATGATGGCATTCCGCCATCTCCTTGTTACGGAAGAGCTTGCCCCGGAAAAGACTAAGACAGGCTTTATGTGCATGGCTCCATACAAGTGGATGTTCAACTCTTCGCGCATTCCCTTGGCTGACGAGGACGTGTCGAAGGGCTTTGAGCCCACGTCACACAACCACGTTATTGTGATCCGTAACGGTCACTTTTTCGCCGTGGACCTGGTCAACCCGAAGACAGGCAAGGAGCTGACGTACTCTGAGATCGAGGTGCAGCTCGAGCGCATTGTGAAAGACCCCAAGGCCCAGACGACGGCCGAGTCACCCATCGGTGCCCTCTCCATTACGAACCGTGATGAGTGGGTGAAGAACCGTGAGGCACTTTTGTCGGGCCCCAACGCGGAACACAACCGTATGTTGTTGGAGAAGATTGAGAGCGGTATCATTGTTCTTTCGCTCGACAACACCGACCCTGTGACGCTGGAGGAACGCGCGCGCAGTGTCTATGGCGGTGACGGCAAGAACCGCTTCTTTGACAAGCAGCAGATCATTGTCTTTGACAATGGTATGTCGGGCTACGTTGGTGAACACTCGATGATGGACGGTACTCAGACTCTGCGTCTGAACAACTTTATGCTTAGTGCCTTGCAGGCTGGTAAGATTGACCTAACCGGAACGAGCTCCGGTTCGGTCTTGGATGATCCTGAGCGTCTCGAATTCCAGATTACTGCTGACGTTGCCAAGTCGGCTGAGAACGCAAGTGAGGGCTTTGTCGAGCTGATGAACGGCCAGGACATCTCTGTCCTTGATTTCTCGGCTTACGGCAAGAATGCGATCAAGTCGTACAAGTGCTCGCCGGACGCTTGGGCGCAAATGTGCATTCAGCTGGGCTTCTACAAGCTGTATGGTCACCCTTGCGCTACCTATGAGGCCGCCCAAACGCGTAAGTTCAAGCTGGGCCGTACGGAGACCATTCGCAGCACCAGTGTGGAGAGTCTGGCCTTCTGCCAGGCCATGGAGGACCCGAATGTGTCGGATGCCGAGCGTTTGAGCAAGTTCCAGGCTGCTGCCGCTCAGCATATCAAGTATGCGAAGGATGCCTCGGAAGGTGCAGGTGTGGACCGCCACTTGTTTGGTCTCAAGCGTCTGATCAAGGAGGGCGAGGAGGTTCCGGCTCTATTCAAGGACCCCATGAATGCTATCAGCGGTACCTGGATTCTGAGCACGTCGCAGATCAGCTCGGACATGTTTGACGCGTGGGGCTTCGGTGAAGTGACGCCGAAGGGCTTCGGTGTGGCGTATGCCATCAAGGATGACGCTCTCACCTTCACGATCATGTGCCTCAAGTCGGAGCACAAGGCTTCGCGCCTTACTCACTATATTCACCAGGCTGCGTTGGAGCTGCGTGCCATGCACGACCGTGCTGCGTTGCAGGCGAAGGTGTAGGTAGTCGATAGTGGAGCACATGGATCGATCGGGCTTTTGTCTTTGCGCTTCGCACATGTGGATCTTCTTGGCCTGGCTGGCCCGGGAGGTGTACTATGTGTTCTTCGAACCCATTCTCGTATCTCTGGATTGGGTGAAACTGGGACTAGGAGATGCATCGTACGGCCGTGATTCCATTCCCTACAGCCCCATCGAGCGTGAGAACATCTATGATAATCCCGCCGTGAAAACGACGCGTCGGCGCGTCTTTCTTAGCCGAGGCACACCCATCCTCGACCTGTCGCTCGGCTCTGGCAAGCGCGCATTGCCATTTCAGCACAATGGAGTGCGAGTGGATGCGTGGATCAACTACTATGTGTGGGAGATGCCTGAAGCGGTCCGGCAGAAGAACCTGAATGCCGATGTCTATCTGGTGCATGGCATCAATGAATACTCTGGACGCGTCATCCCTCAAGCTATGGTACATATGAAAAATGGTTTCCGCACAATCGCTATCGATATGCCCACGTACGGTCGATCATCCGGCCTTCATTCGCATCTTCCTACCCTACGCATGAACGAGGGCGCATTGGATGCGGTCATGGCTCATGTCCGACTCTGCGATGAAAACGATCAAATTCCCTACTTGGACAAGCGCATTCGCGTAGCACAAGGCGGCTCTATGTATGTCGATCTGAACTTACACACAGGGGCGGCTTCAGTGTCGTATACCATGCTGCCTTGCACCCCCCCAATTCGTCGCCTACCTCTCTGGCCCTCGACGGCGTGGCTGTCACTGCGCCCATGCTGCTCATTTCGCCGGAAACCCGTCCTTCAGCATGGATTGAGGCTCTAGGGCGCATTCTCTCCTTCTTCGCTGGTCGACTCGGTTTGATCCGTGCGATCCGCGGTAACTTGTCCGATGATCCCATGTACGTTTTCCCATCTAACGCCGATGTAGGGTCGAACGATACGCACGGACGGACAAACAGTCATACCACGGCCTTGTTCGAGTGGATACGGGCCTGGCCATCTTGTCCGGCCTCGATCATCTCCATCAAATCGCTGCACATATCCAGTGCCCCATTGCCATCCACCACGGCTCCCACGACCGGGTGACAGACCCGGACGGCTCGCGTGCTTTCTATGAGCGTCTTCCTGTACGCGATAAAGTTCTTCGCATCTGGCCAGGCTGGGAACATGGTACGTTGATCGACTAATGTCAGTGATGATCAAAGGGTACCCTGGCATGTCTGACAAGGACCTGGATGACCGCCACCAGCTATTGGAAGAGATTGTATGTTGGATGCGCACCCTGCTTACACCCAGTCTCAATGGTTCATACAGCACATTTGCCGTGTATAACATTCTCTACGGCTCAAGACGCTTGGGGTCGCGAGGGAACATGCTAGCCCGGCGAATGTTACCCAGACCCAGGTACAACATCACCACACGCTCCAGGCCGATACCACCGCCGGCGTGAGGCGGTGCACCAAGGCGGAATGCATCGACGTAGTGCTTCATAGCCGACACGGGGATATTGGCCGCAGCCAGGCGTTCTTCCAGGTATTTGGCGTCGTGCACACGTTGAGCACCCGACAGAATTTCCTGACCGCGCATGAAAAAGTCGTACGAGTTGGAGTACTTGGGGTTCTTAGGGTCAGGCATCGTGTAGAAGGGACGAATATCCAGCGGGAATTTGTCGAGCGCGTAAAAGTCCGTCTTGTACTTGTCGCGCACGAGCTTGCCCAGGGCCCGCTCCGTCTCTGTGCTCAAGTCGTCCAGGTCCTCGACCTCGTAGCCAGCATCACGCAGCATCTGCACACCCTCTTTGAAGTCGAGTACCACGGGCTTTTCAGGGACCAAGAACTCTTCCACTGGGAATTGGCGGCGGATAGCGGCAATCTCAACGGCGTAGCGCTTGGGCAGCTCGCTGAAGATGAACATAAACAGCTGGTTCAGCAGATCCACCACCTCGTGGTAGTGCTCCTGGAACGCCATCTCCAGATCCAGACCGGTGAACTCGGTCATGTGGCGGTTGGTGTTGCTGTCCTCAGCACGGAACACAGGTCCAATTTCATACACCCGGCCAAAGTCGGCCGCGATGGCCATCTGCTTACCCAGCTGCGGGCTCTGAGCCAGGAACGCCTTGCCCTTGAAGTAGTCCACTTTGAACACCGAAGCACCACTCTCCGTGGCGGCACCCTGGAGCTTGGGCGTGTGAATCTCAATAAAGTCGTTATTTTCCAGGAACTCACGGAACAGGCGGCACACACCGTGGTTCAGGCGGAAGATGGCCTGGTTGGTCGGCGTCCGCAGGTCCAGAACACGGTTGTCAAGACGAGTGTCGAGAGCAATCGGCGGGAGCGGGCGCGGCGTGTTTTGCGACGCCTCAATCTCGGCGTCGGAACGTGTAGCGTCATCAACATAGAACGGAATTTGGCCCTCCCATGTCACGGGGACAGCCACAAAAATACGAGAGATCTTGATCTCAGCATCCTTGACAGTGACACTAGGGGACTCAATTGGCTTGGGCACCTTGACAATGGTACCCTCGACTTGCACGATCGATTCAGGGGTGATCGACGCGGCCCACTTGGTCATTTGGCGAGAGACCTTTTCAGGCGTCACCGCCAGTGTCGCCTGAACACAGTGCACGTTCTGACGGAACGTCAGGAAGACCAGCTTCGCGGAGGGAGCACGGCTCGTCTGAAGGCGCGCCATCATCGTGATAGACTCACCGTCCTTGTCGGGGTGAATGTCCTCAATCGCGAAGAGCCGCTGGTTCGTACGCTCATGCGACTGGTTCATGGGAAGAACACCGTAGTTGCCCTCGGCATAGTCGACTTCCTGTGCCTGACGAGCAGCCTGCTCCGCCGCCAAACGTGCCGCCTTTTCAGCCTTGATGCGCTCTTTCTCGGCCTTCTCGGCGCGTTTCCGACGCTGCTTGTCCGACAAGGGAGTGCCATCGGGGTTCAGCTCTTCAGTTCCGTTCGCAGCAGCAGGGGGCTGCTGCTGCTGCTGCTCCGCCGCAACAGGGGCGGCGGACTCTGGCACAGGCACGTTCTGAGGCTGTTCACTAGCCATGACTGGAGGGAGGACGTGCGCTCCGACGGCCAGCGGCACGAGTGTGGCTCCACATGCTGACAGACTCTCACCTAAGTAGAACTACAACGCACGTGACTATTTTCAACAGGGAAGGAGGGTATAACTAGTGCGTCCTTCGCCGTCCCCTTGTCCCTTACCGCCATCGTTTTCAGTCGGACCGGTATGTCTTCCTTCGAGTTGTGGGAGCAGTAACTAACATTCAAAAGATTGAAAATGAGAGAGAAGTGGAGAAAGAAGCGTATGCGCCGTCTCCGTCGCAAGCGTAGAAAGATGCGTGCTCGCTCGAAGTAATCGAGTGACGGAGCATGCCACCTAGTTGGATGCAACCCCATGCCTCCATCAAGGTCCGCCCGAGTGCTTTCATGCACGAATCAACAAAATGTCTTTGCCAAAGTATTGGCCACACTTCTACGTGTCGATCAAGACACTTGTAGTCACCCTACGGTGTGATCTTGCAAAGTAGCCACAAATCGGCCGCAGAAGGTCAATGCTCACTCTGTACGACTGGATGCAGTCATTGTGCGTAGCCATGGGCTTTGATGCCTGTGCTCTTGATGTAGGATGCCATACTGCGTCAGAGGGCCGGAGGGCGAACCCCGCCCGTCGGACGTGCTGGCATTGCTCCACCGACCCAGTGGCGCGCCAAGGCCGCCGCGTGGGTCGTTGCGTAGGCACGGCATTCATACTGCGCAGCATGGTACAACATTCCTGCCTACTTTAATATTCCTCTTCCGCGTATTCTTCTTCAGCGACATAGTCCCCCTCGTCGACGTAGTCGCCTTCGTACAGCTCATCTTCGTCCACACCCGCAGCTTCATACTGCTCGTACTCCGCCACCAAATCCAGCAGGTTGGACTCAGCCTCCGTGAATTCCATCTCATCCATGCCCTCATTCGTGTACCAGTGCAAGAATGCTTTGCGACGGAACATGGCACCAAATTGGTGGTGAGTACGCTTGAATAGCTCTTGAATAGCCGTTGTGTTACCGATAAACGTGGCACTGAGCTTCACTTTTGGCGGTGCAACGTCACACAGCGACGTCAGCACATTCTGAGGGATCCATTCCACAAAGCCGTTTGCTGACTTGGTCTGCACGTTGTGCATCTCCGACTCGACCTCCTTGCTCGAAATCTTGCCACGGAAGATGGCCGCCACAGTGAGATATTTGCCGGTGCGTGGGTCAATCGCGGCCATATTGTTCCGGGGACTAAAGCCTTGGTTCACAAGCTCAGAGACCGTCATGGCCTGGTATGCTTGCAAAGACGATGCAACTAGCGGGGCGTAGCCACAAGTGAAGAAATGCAGGCGGGGGAAGGGAACCATATTCACGCCCAGTTTACGCAAATCAGAGTTGAGCTGACCAGGGAAGCGCAGTGTTGTCGAGCAGCCCGACATCGCATACGAAATGAGCGTGTTCAAGTCGTCATACTTGGGGGATTCGGTGCGGAGAGTACGTTGGCAAATATCGTACAGAGCCTGGTTGTCCAAGCAAAACGAAAGGTCGGCATTCTCCACGAGCTGGTGGAAGGACAACGTGGCATTGTACGGCTCCACGACTGTATCCGAGACCTTTGGCGAGGGCAGCACCGACCAAGTGGCCAGCATGCGATCGGGGTATTCCTCACGCAGCTTGCTCAGCAAGTTGGTTCCGAGACCCGAACCCGTGCCACCCCCCAAGGAGTGAACCAGCTGGAAGCCTTGGAACATATCTGCTCGCTCCGTTTCCTTGCGTGCCACCTCGAGAACAGCATCCAAAAGTTCAGCACCCTCCGTATAGTATCCTTTGGCGAAGTTGTTTCCCGCACCCGAGTCGCCATGCACATAGTTGTCAGGGCGGAACAGCTCGCCAAGCGGACCTGTACGCAAGTGGTCAATTGTACCAGGCTCCAAATCGACATTCACCGAACGCGGCACATACTTCTTGTCGGAGTTTGATTCCTCGAAGAAAACGTTAATTTTTGACAGCTGAAGTGGGTCTTGGCCCATGTATTCCTGCAGCGTCAGTACCATAATAAGCACGTACACCATTGTTGTTCAATCCATGTTCCTTAAGGATCGTCTCCCAGAACGAAGAAGCGATCTGGTTGCCGGCTTGACCGACAGCGAAGGTGATCAGCTCGCGCATCTCCCAAGGCGATGAACGTGCGGTGAACGATGTCCGCGCGTGTGTTGATCTAGTGCCACGTGCTCGCTGACAAACCCAGCCCCCTCTTTCCTAGCGGTGGAGGCGAAGACGTGGGCATCGATGAGGTCGCTGGCGTGCGGTAGGCACCCCCTGGGCCTCCGACCGCTGGGGAATGCGCTTATGGATGAAGAGAAGAATGCAAGATCTGAAGGACTAGGAACACTAGCGCTATTTGACGACGATTTCCTGCTCCAATTTATGGTCGAGTGGCTAGATACCTGCTCTGTGGTCGCTCTTGGACGGGTGAGTCGAATGCTCTATGCTCTAGCCAGTGTGCCTTATGTCTGGCGTGAACACTACTTGAGAGACTTTGGCGATGTTATGGGCCACTGGCATGGGAACTGGCGCGCCGTCTATGCGTCCGCCTATCTAGCAAAGCGCCATCAGGATGCTCCTGCTTTGGTGGAAAAGGCGGCCCAGTGGCAAGTGAAGGCTACTCATGTGTATTCAGACACCCTTTTTCGGGAGTTTATGCTTGCAGCGTTTGATCCCAAGCAATTCCTGGAACACCACACACGGCTGGAGCATCGGCGTTTACACCGCGCCCACAAAATACGCACGGACGACCCACCAGCGCTGCCGTCGCTGCCTGACAACATGCCGCGAGTGGATGCGCGCTACACTGATTTGGGCATGTTCACAGAAAACTATGCTCGTCCGAATCAGCCGTGTATTCTTGTGCACGCCACGGACGATTGGCCATGTCAGACATGGTCGTTGGACTACATTGCATCCACATGGGGTGAGCGGACATTTCAGGCCGAGGCTCTGCGTGTATCGGGACGTGCGTATGTCGAGTATGCTCGCTCCTCGGGTGGCGGAGGTCTGGCCCACAGCGATGCCTGCGTCGTACCTGACATTTCGCCGTTCTACTTGTTTGACTCGGAGGTGCCTGCCCAAGAGCCGGCTGCTGCGTCAGGCTGGCGTGTCCCTGCTTTGATAGGTCGATGTGCGATAGGTACCAGAGGTGCCGGCACCGACCGCGATGCTGATGAATATACCCGCGCAGATTTATTCTCCCTGTTTGGAGACAAGCGCCCTGATTACCGCTGGCTTATTGCGGGTCCAGGGCGCAGTGGGAGTGGATGGCACAAAGATCCTAACATGACCTCTGCATGGAATGCAGTTATGCACGGAACGAAATTCTGGATGATGCTGCCGCCTACGACAACGCCGCCGGGTGTCTTTGTGTCTGATGACCAATCCGAGGTCACAGCACCGTCAAGTCTAAGCGAATGGATGTTTGATTTTTACGCAGAGACCAAGGCAAAACACGGTCGTCGTGAATGCGGCGGTGACGGTCAGCTTCTCGAGGGCGTGTGCCACGCTGGCGAAGTCATGTACGTTCCCAGTGGTTGGTGGCATCTGGTGATCAATCTGGACGATTCTGTGGCTCTCACGCAAAACTTTGTCAGTGTGAACGAGCTTCCGGCTGTGCTAGCCTTTATGAAGTATACGCCTGATCAAATCAGTGGCTTCCGCACAGAGATGAACAAAAACTCTGTCTTTGACGAATTCTGCGCCAAGCTTCGCGCGTACGATGCCGAGCTCGTTGACTCTTCCTTGGCTGCCATGCCAAAGCCACGCCATGGCTACGTACCGTCGCAAAAAGATTGGCGCCAAAAGCTTTGCGATGCCACCACTGATACCCCCTGGACTCTGGCAGGCGTTGTGGACACAGACGAACTCGGCGATGTGCCATGGTCATAGTTGTGTGCGTGCATTATGCTGCCATTTTTTGTAACGCTGCGATGCCTGCGTATCATGAAATAGATTGCTGATCCATTGCAACGTTCCAAGTACACGGATGTTGAGCGTTAGTAGGGATGCACACGGCTGGTCTTGTGGCCGGAGTGCTTTGGCAAGCTGTTCCAGCTCTGCGCGCGCAGTGGTGAAATCATGCAAAAGAACGAGACAACCACACTGATGATACCATAAAGTATATGTATCCAAGGTATTTGCCTTGTTCTCTGCCCGACAGGCCGCCCGGTACATGCTCACGGCGCTCTTGGCATGCAACACGGCTTCGCGTGCCTCTGGTGAGAGTGGGGGAATCGGAGCCTCCTCTCCATCCATGTGCCAGGCGATCTGCACCGATGCTGTAGGATAGCTAGGTACAGATATGGCGGCTTGTGCTATACGCAGTAGCATATCGGCCCCGAGACCGGGCATGGTCACGCTGCTAGCTACACGAGCGTCGTTCCAAGTGGAGGCTTGCAGCGATTGCAGGCAACGTCTTAGTCCGATCCTACCGCCCAGACTTCCACGCCGAGACAATGGAATTTTCCCGTCTCGGGCGATCTCGCCTGTTCTTCTACCACATCGGAAAGCAGATCCACAGGAGGCTTGGGACCCTGGTCCACAGCGTGGGTAGCTGAGCTTTCCTGTGCATTGCATAGAACCTCGTTGAGAAAGGCAGGGCATTTCGCTGAGAGGCCCTGATCGAGCTTCTCGTCGATCCAGAGGCCATACTTGCCGTCACCCCCACCCACAGATAAATAGTCTGATTCCGATAAAACCATATAGTCATTTTTGCCCGTCCAGCGGAACACTTCAATGGCCAGGTCGGGATGCAGGTCGTCATGCTGCGTAGCGTCGCCATTGGTGGCGCTTGGCGGCGCGGGAAGCCGGCGTTGCACGGTCTTCCACAAGAAACACTCACCGTTCCCATAGTAATGAGAAGAGATATGTAGAGGCTCGTTGACAAACGCGCCAAACACATTGTCATGCGTATCACGAATGGCAAGCACGAGGCCCGCCTCGCCAAGATCCACACCACTTCCCACGTGAAATGGTTCCGAGGTGGATCCCATGACAGCGGACTGGGCTGCCGTGGAAGAGCCACGGAGCCATGCCTCGGAGGGCGCCCCGCGCCGCTGTTGGGGATCAAGCGCTCGTGCGACCCGGTTGTATAGGGTGGCTAGACTCGCACCATGCTGGTCTAGTGAGTAGAGCAACGACCAGCTCTTTCCCAAGCGGAGACGGCGGGGCAGCAGTGCTTGCACTCGGGCCGCATGCCATGGCTCGACGACAATGTCTGTGTCTTCACGCCTGTCTTTCAACGTCACTGGCATCGGCTGCTTCTCCCGCTCACGTTCAGCTTGTGCACTCAAAGACCATTGACCACGATTCCAATGGTGCGTAGAGTCCGGGTCGAAACCCGGTGCGCCGGATATAGGCATTGTGGCTGTCCGATGGCGTACCACAGAGGGTCGTCGATGAGTGCCAGATGGTCGAGGCTTTGTTTCGCCAAAAGAGCTGATCGCAGACAACTTGTTCCAAAGGGACCCCGTCCAGTGCGAGGTCGACGACGTGGGGGCCGTGGGCGGTGACAACGGTGCCTTTGACGGAGCAGGCACCGATGCTGGCTCTTCCACCAGCGGTGCATCGATAAGCGACACAGACTCCGATGCAGCGGCCATTGCAGGCTCAGCAGCCATCGCTTCCGCAATCTGTGTATGGCGCTTCGCGTCCAGCTTTTTTTCAATATCCCGCAAATCAAGAATATCATGTTCTCCTTCGAAAGGCGCGACGGGCGTATGTGTACTGCTGGACTCTGCCGACACAAATTCACCAAAAGAATCTGAACGTTGATGTTTTGGTATCGGCATGCTGATCGTCAGCCATAGGCCAGGCGATGCAGCGGGGGCCCTGGAGGGACTGGATCAACCCACGTGGCTACGGTCCGTGCGAGGATCGGGGTCGGACCTGGGGAGGCATTCCTACTCTACGTAACGACATGAAAACTTAAAAAGGCTGTGCATTGATAGCGGAGCGCCATCGAGCGCTATCGCGAGGTGATTGTGCGGCAAAGTAGAAAATATAGCGTGCATCCACGACCCGCACATACACGTCACCCACCACCGACGCAGGCGGTAAAAGAAGGTTTTTGTGCTGCTGTTGAATCAAGCGGACTTGAGGCTTGAGCACGGCAATCAGGTCCACGGCCTCTGGATCGGCTGGATTCAAAGGCGATATTGGAGTACCTGGTGACTCACACAAAGCCACGTCCGACAACACGACGGCCAAGTCGTTGCACAAAAGCAGATGCACAGGCAAGTCCATGCTGCTTTGTTCCAAAATATCGTCGTCTGAGAACAGAGTGGGTGCACGGCCCAAGCGCTTGTTCACTCGACAAAGGCGCAAAGGTCCGTCGAATACTAAACGTCGATGTGGCTGCACCAGCGGCGCGGAAAAGTTGCCTCGAAGCTTGGTCTGCCATTGCAAGAGGCGCCGACCCTGCTCCGACTGGCGCTTGCCCTCATTGACCCACGAGGCCACCAACGATATATGCGCAAAGGCTCGTGCAAGCGACTCACGGTCCGCTTCGGGCAACATATCACAGGACGTGCACTTGATAAGCTGGTCCAGCATCATGCGGTACCGAGGAATTCGCTGGATGGGCAAGAGCAAGTATCCTTCCAAACTGATTTGGCTGTGGCGAGGATCGCGGCGGCACTGCCGCAAGTACGTTTGGAAACGGCGGTACGCACTCGTCGTCAAAGTCATATCGTCCGAGCCACGCTCATCCAACGGAGAGTCCGCATGCAATAGTCGCTGAGCTCTGTTGGTCAGCGATGTGCTAGACGTCTTCATGGCCGGCCGACTTCGTGTGGCCGATGGGTCCGACCATCTGGCAATGGAAGACACAGCCGTCTCATACTGATTGACGTAGTTCATATACATCTTGAAGTATGCAGCATGGGTCGAAAACACATTCGCCACATCAGCAGCAATGTGCGCGGTGATGGTGGCATACGACTCCGAATTGGGGTCCGGCAACGTCTTCAGGCGCTCGGTCGCTTCTTCCAACGACGGGAGGAAGGCATTACGGTGGAAGTGCACAATGCCTTCCACATGACCAAATACGCGGCGCTCCATAGGAACGGACAAGACACGCTCCTCTGACCCTGCATCCACGGGTTGGCGTGCACCCTGCACGTAGATATCCATGAGCTCAGACAAACCCGCCACATAGGTCCGCTCGGTTTCAATCACTTCATTCAGCACCAAGCCTCGTTTCACGGCATTTTCCTTGACATCTGTGCTGCCACCTGGTATGGATGTGCCGGTGCTCGGTGACGCAAATACATTCGCTCCCGCTTCGTCCAAAATACCGCCCCGGAGTGCCACCTCACCAGGGGTGTCGACGGGCGTTGGCTCACTGCCAGTCATCGACGAAATAGCTGAAAACGAGATGCCGGGGCTGCCGAGAGCGCTGCTGCTGACAGGCACAGATACTGGAACTGTGTCGCGGTGCTGCTCAGGCCGCAAATCGTCCAAATCACGCAGGTATTTCAGTAGATGGTGCACGAACACCACACCATGGTTCTTGTACCAAAGAACGGAAGCTTCACCATTCTCTTTGTTGTAGATAGGCAAAAAGAAGGATGGGAACGGAAACTCTTCGATCTTTTCGCCCACTTCCGGCATCGGATACAAGTTGGTTTGACTCGGTGTGCTGACTGGGACCATGAGACTGCGCAGCGATGCATTCGGCGTGGAAGGACGTGCACCGTTGCGCGTTGTCTCGCCTGCAGCCGTTGCATCTTTGCCGCGAAACCATTTGGACGGACGATCGGGATTGGACGTCACACGTGCTGTGCCACTGCGGATCCGCTGGAACAGACCAGGTGAGCCTCCAGGGCGGCGCGCTTCCCCTCCCGTCAAGCCTGTCTTGCCTGAAGATTGGGAGGCAGTGTCACTTACATCACGGCTTGGCACACGTTCCATGTCCAGCAGAGGTTTCAGCACAGAGCGCCACGGGGCTGACATGTGTGTATTGCCTTCGATCAACAGCACTTGCAAATACTCCAGACGACTGAGCCAGGTAGGCATATGGGACAAACGATTACGTCGCAAACCCAAGATCTGAAGCTGTGTGAGCGACATGATTTCGGTGGGGACATCGTCCAATCCGCAATCATCGGCCAGCAGCATGCGTAACCGCGGGACGTGTAGCAACGGCGCAAAGGGCGCCTCACTGGAGGATGTGTGGAACAAGTTGCCCGAAATGTTCAGCTCCTCCAGGCTACTGCAGTGGGTCAACTCATGCGGCAGTTCGCGAAGACCACATCCGGCCAAGTCGACAACCACCAGCATGGTCGGTATCGTTAGAAAACGATAATCGGAAAGCGGGCATTGCTTGACGGTCAAATGGGTGGTGATGGGCTGAACCTGTGGCTGTATATCGGTTTCCGAGGTAACCACACTCAAATACCCTTTACCTGTACGGGCCAGTTCCACCGCTTGGGGCGGTGGAAGTACGGGCTGTTGCATTTCCGGGAGTGGCGAGGTTGGCATGGCTTCAAACGTCTCCCAGTGAAAGTCGTCCAGGTCGGTGCGGATCATGAGCGACCCGACGCCGTTCGTCTCTGAATCAGTGAGCGATGTGGGCGTGCCCTTTCCATCGCGAGCACTGGCAATCCTGTGCGATAAGGATGGGGTTCCCACGGTCGCGAGGGGCGACATGAGAGAAGCGCGACGCTTATTGACAGGCGAGGGCGTACTCTGTGGTGGCACAAGCTGAGAGGTTGTCGGCTGATGTCCCCCATCTCCTTCTTTGGCCGGACTCGAAGAGATATGTAATCGGCGCATGTCCGATAGCGGCTCTTCCGCCCCCGTCGACAAATGGCCCGGCATGAACAGAGTCTCACTGGTACGCCCTGGTGAGTCAGTCAATGGCTCAGATGGGTGAACAAGAGAGCTGGGCGTGTAAGGCGATGGGCCGAATGGTGAATGAGGTGGGGTATTCAACGTCGTGTCGATCACAGGTCGGCCGGTGGGGCCGGCGGACACAGGCGGTCGCATACTGTGGGGGAAATGGCCCATGGAGGCGGAGGATCCAATGCGAATATCTGCCGTGTTAGCCTATCCATCCATAGCTTATTGCGTCCGACCCTCTTCGCATAGGTCGGCCTGTGGGCAGGCCCACACTCGCGAGGCCTGAGCGTGCATACGTACCTGGTCGCTGCAGCGTTGGTGGAGATGCAGCGTCTTTGCTTCTAGGGGAACCGCGCGCTAGTTGGACACTGGCCCGTCGAACAATCAAGGGCTGTCGCAAAGGAGACGGTGTGCCGGCAATCGAGGCGCGGCGCTGCATGGACGGTGACGCCAGCGGCGTGTGGCTCACCTGCAGGGCAGCGTCCGCCACGGAGACCGCGAGGGTGGACGGCATACCTCCATTGAGAAAATTGGCTTCCAATGGTGTGGACACGGTTCGACGCTGATTCACGAAAAAGACGTCGCCCATGCTCGACTCTTGAATGGCTGGCGGCGTCGATGGCTGCCGACTCCGGCGCATGCGCGAACGGAACCAGTTACTAGGATCAGAAGCATGAGAGTCAGCAGTAGACTCCTGACTCTCGCGCTTGCTCGTCGGGACCTGTGCCATGCGATGAGAGAGGTTCACGGACGTGGATGTGTCCCTGGCGGATCGGCGGGCAAGGCACAGCGACCGTCCAATCCCCCCGCCGTCGAAGATCGACGCCGACTATGATTAGTCAGCCTATATTCTAAAACCCTGTGGTGGTCTCGCGCAGCTGCGCCAGCTTCCTGGCGATTTCGCCGGGCGTGCGATCCAGTTCTTCGGCAATGTGAGCCTGCTTCTCAAATGGAAGCGATGTGTAAGCCTCACATAGGTCCCCATCCACCACGGCTTTCGCAGGCGCATAGTGGCCGCGGAAGGCGAGGTGATCACGGCCCACCATACTCAGGTCCTCCTGCCGCATATACATCTCCAGCGTCGTCATCACCTTGATATCTTCCCGGCTGATAAAAGGAACAAGGGCACCAATCGTACCACTGATGCAAGTGTACACCACGATGGGGCGACCTCCTGGCACGAGGCTCTCCAACGAGAAGCTTGTAACAATGTCACCGAGGTGGAAGTGCGCCAAGAGCTGCGAGCGATGCCCGGCGCCCATCAAGTAGGAGCGGTCATTTTGCAGCATAAGACCTGTGGGGTCCTCATCGGCAGCCATCGAGGCGCCCGAGTCAATGCGCAGCACATAGACATTGCCAAACTTATCGCCAGCCATGACCGTATCGTAGTCGAGCATGATCGAACAGGTTGTGTAGCGTGGCAGGGTATCGTCCGCGAAAGGAATCAGACTGTTAATTGCTTCCTTGTACATGGCATAGTGCACGGATTCTTGCGCATCACCCACAATGACACGCGCGCCCTGCACGTTGAGTGAAACAACCTGGGCAGGGAACGGCTTGCTCTGGCATTTGCGCAATAGCTTCTTCGTTCCCATATCGTAAATTCGCACGTAGGTGCCAGTACCGGCCAGAAGACGTCCATGGAATGCATGCAAAGCAAGCGGAATGCCATCCACCTCGGTCTTGTGAACCATGTCCAGCGCTCGACCATCCTGGACGAGGCGGAACGTGGTTAAGTACGCCCCTTGGTGACGCTGTGGCGCCTGTGTCACGCCCACCGCCGAGCCCACAATCACAAACAGTTCGTTGGAAGCACTGGCGAATCGCACGATGGCCACGCTGAATGCTGCCTCATCCTGTTCCAGCTCCAGCTGCCACAGCGTCTTCATGGATTTGGCATCCACCACACGAACGCAGCTGGCCCACCGACCCGCTTCGGCACGCACGAGCCCAAAGGTGGACGGGTCCAGGTCCAGCACACCCCTGGGGGAGGCCGCATGAATGCGTTCAGGCGCAATCGGGGACAGCACACGGTGATCAGCCTCGACCACATAGAACAGACTGGCATCCTCAGGGTGCATGGCCAGTTTGCGCGGTGTGTACGACACGGGCATGGAATCCATCTTCAGCTCGCCACCCAGGCGCGGCACCGTGATAATACGCAACGAGTCACCTGTGATGGCCAAGAGACCATCGGGGCAAAGCTCGGTGCTAAAGCTCGACACATGTGCCAGCGGATCAAACATCAGCGGCGTAAAGTGGGTGTGTCCATGCAGCGTGTAGCTAAGCCAGCTGCGACTGCTCAGGGCCAAGACCGCTGTGTCGCCCTGGACCTGCACGCGAATGAGCGTTACAGGGCGGCTGCCAAGGAAGCGTGTACGTGTGTCGGTGAGCTGACCTGTGGCGGGATCCAGCACCGTACGAATATACACACCGTTGGTCAAGCCAATTCCCACAAACATCGTGAGATGATGGCGGTCCAGCGATGTATCAAGCATCTCGCTCATGCAGATGCTCGAGGCCGGTGCCGTCAGTGCCTGCAAACTGACTTGAGACAAGGTGGAATCTGGGTCCAGCGACACGATGCGGATCGTTTGATCAGCACAGCCAATGGCCACGTAGGGCGTGCGCTGACTGCCTTCGGGACACGCCGCCACGCTGAGGGCCACCACATCGGCCCCCATATCACGTCGTTCTTGGTATTCATTCAACTGGCCGTCCATATCCAGCTCAAAGTACACAATCTCGTGGTTGTCCAGCGCAATCACCACCTGTCGCTCATTAGTGGTGGCAGCCACAATCTGTGTGGGCGCACCATTCTCCAACAAGGGCGTCGCCCATTCATTGACTTGTTGGTTCGGCAAAATGTGCCGGATGCCGCGAGGATGCACCTGCAGTAGGGCATCCGCGCCAAGTTGCTGCACCGCTAGTGTGGGCGCCGACGTCAACAGCCCACTGTCCACCACTTCTTCGATCGTTTCGCCGATACTAAGCACAAGTGTGCCGTTGACAAAGCTTAGCACGATGTATCCGTCGAACTCGTCCGATTGGCGGAGTTTGGTCGACCAAACAGCCTGTGGCACACCGGGCAGCTCACTGCTCACAACCTCGCTCACCTCCAATCCATGACGCAGGCGCTTCAAGGAGCTACGCGCGCCCCGCCCACAAGCCGCATAGATTTGGGGCACGTCGTCCTGGAGCGGATTTGCCAGCTTCGCATCCATGAGAGGATCCAGCGCCTCTAGCTCTGAGGCCAGGGCCAGGTTCTCCAGCTCACGCGGCACAAAGGACGGCAGCGTCATACGGCGATGCATACCACGATCGGGGTACGATGTCGATACCCACTCGAGGCCATCGTCGTCGCCCAGTTTTTGGAACGAGTACAGTTGCTGCGTGCCTGTCTCGGACGCCACATAGAGGAATCCAGCACGGAGAATCGCGAGATGGATGGCGACAGGCACTGTGTCAAAGTACTGAATGCGCAAGACTTGCACCTCTTCCTCGTCATGGTCAATCGTGACCTTGAACAGATCGCCGTCTTCCGTCTGCAGAAGAATAAAGAAGGCAGCTTTCATTTTGTGGAGTACACTGGAGACGACCATCGTACCACGACGCTGCTTCGCTGCGGGATTGTAGCGGACAGGTATAGGAACACAGTGCTCCGGCTGCCCTTGGTGCTTGTACACGACGTAGTCCTCCATGCACACGAGAACACCGCTAGGGCCATCCCAGCGTTGTGTCGCGTGGTTGTATCCACCTGGAACACTCACAAGGTGATGCGCGCTGCGATCCACGGGCACCGACCAGCGGCGCACGACGTGGTTGAGACCAAGATCCAGCTCGTAATAGGTGAGCATTTTCTCGGTGTGAGCGGCCGCGGCGCCGGTCACATCCGCATCCGCCTCAGCATAGTCCATCTCCAGCGAAGCAAAGAGGGGATTTTCATAGCCCACATCCACACCAACAATGCACTCGACAATGGTAGTCGTGCGATGCGCTTCCAAAGGGCTTGAGATGGTCAGTTGCGACTGGGCATCTCGATTCAAGATATAGATAAGCTTTGACTTTTCCACAGCGCCAATCATCACCGCACGACCTTTGGGGTCGGATGCAAGATATTGGCCTGGTACGATGCGCCGGTTGCCAGAGCGACCGAACGTCTCTAGGTGCACTTTCACAAATTGATTCAACGATGCCTGGTACTCCAGCACGGCAATGCGACCAGAGTCGCTACCCAGAATCAAGTGGTCCCTAGTTGTACCTGTCAATCGGAAGCAAATGGCGCTGCGAATATTGCCAAAGACGTTTTGCACCATCACTTGCGACATTTGGCCCTGCTCCGTGTCAACGTCATACAGCTCCAAGCGAGAGCCGCGCACAAGCAAGACATGTTGCTGGCGCGTTCCAAGGAACTGTCCCACTACAGCCGCGGTCACACTGGACGACGGCTGCACGGTGAAATTGTACAGCTGCATCACACTGCTGGCCGCGCGCCACGACGGAGAGAGAAAGCCGCTCAGCGGCGGCGCGGCGCGGCGCTCTCAGTGCTTAGTCATCGCACGAAGACCGCACGCGCGGTTGGCGACCGCCCCACGATGAAGGGGCGCGTGGAAGGCGCCAGCACAATCGGCGCCGCGTGCCCGCGATTGGAGCCGACATGGTGCACAGATCAAGAGGAAGCGGATGTGGCTCATCAGCTGCCGGGTCAACCACGTTGGACACGTGTGATCGAGGCCCCAGCGTACTTTGGCTTCCACGATTGGCACGCTACGATGCAAGCCTGGATCCGGCATCCCGAGCGGAATAGCTCGAGCATTCTGCGCGGTGAGATTTGGCAAGAGAAAATGCAGGATCCGTATGAAGAGACGGGCATGTCTGTTCGTTTCCAGTGCGTGCGCCGCCTCCTACCTCGACGCACGCACATGGACCGGGGCATGTTGCAAGAGTGTGCGATCCAGCATGACGACAGCGGACATGGATCTGTCATCTATACCACATTGCGCGTGTCGGACCAGGCGCACGAAGCAATGAATCCACATATACTCGACCAGCCGTACGCGCCGTCCGACTGGCCGACGCGCGATGATATGCCCTTTTACCATCCTGCTGTGCGCGCGGTGGCTTTTCGGTACCAGCCAAAAAGCGAGTCTGCCGTCGAAGATGGGCCCCAAGGTACGATTCGGGTCGACGTTGTCTTGTTCCCCGAGGAGGAGACACCGATTCTTCCTACGTCGCGACTTGGCCGCACGGCCCTGTCGCTCCTGCGCCTGATGCACCAGCACAGTGTGGGACATGCTTCTTCCTATGTGAAACGTGTGCATCACGATATCCTGGTGCCCCGCGATGCATATCAAGATCTGTATTTGCATTTGCGTAGCAAGTATGCCGGCCCGGTCATGGCAGCATGGCCGGAAGTTACGGACCCTAAAAAACATGTCTTCGAAGATATTGGTATTGCCGCATGGCTCCTGCTTTTGTGGCGGGCCATGTTCCCTGTCGATACGCAACAGGCGTGGCCCCACTCGTGTCGCTGCGGCGATCTATGGGGGCAACCGCCAGGCGGCTTTGTGGATGTGGGGTGTGGGAACGGTCTCTTGGTGTATCTATTAACGCAGGAGGTTCGTCGCAGTATGCTAACGCTAGGGATACCACGGCTATGGCTTTGATGGGCGTGCGCGAAAATCATGGGCGCTATATGAACAAGCTGGTGCACAGCTGCAGGTTCGCTGGCTTGATCCTGCAGAGATTGCCTCTTCGACGGACGATGCGCTGTGCTCGACGTCCACTTTCCCCTCTGGCGCTTTTCTGATTGGCAACCATGCGGACGAACTAACACCGTGGGTGCCGAGGCTCGCTGCCAGCACACCTGCTTGCTCGGGCTTTGTCAACATTCCCTGCTGTGCATGGACGCTGGAAGGCCAGCGTTTTGTCCCTACGCAAAGTACCTTGGATGCGCCCACGCTGGCCTCTTGGCTGCAAGTGGATACGATGCCGGAGAGATCCATGCCGCCGTCACCATTGTGGCACCCATCTCCATCCTGGACAGAGCGGCTCGCGCACCTGGCATGGTTCGTGCATCGCGCCACGACGTCGCCTGAGCCAGGCAGTGTGCATTCGAAGCATTTGGCCTATCACATGTATATTGCAAGCCTGCACATTCGCAGTGGGTGGAACTTGGAGACGGAAGCGCTGCGGATTCCCAGCACCAAAAACATGGCGTTTGTAGCACGCGTGCGACTGCGTGACAATCTCACCGACCGCGGCTAGCGCGCCGTTTAAGTAGAAAGAACATTGTGTACATTGTCTATTGTATGTCATATGTGATCATAAGGTCCTATTACAGGAAGAACACCGAGCCCACCACACCAGCAAGGGCAGCGAGGCCAACAGGCTTGTACGACACAGTGGCGTCGTTTTGGGCAAGACGAGGGGGGCTGATGCTACCAGTCAACGACGACTGGGACTGTGACTCCGTGCTGGAGACGTTGGACGACGACGACGACGACGACGAGGAAGGCGCGTCGTTGGTCGAGCGGGCCGACACCTGCTTTGGCGCCTTGTAGCTCCAGCCATCAGGACGCCAGCCCATGTGCACGTTGTGGTGGTGGAACAGAGCCGAGCGACCCTCAGGACCACCAAACACCTTGGCCGCATCGTGCGTGGCGTTCTCCACCACGCAAAGACGCGTGTAAATGACACCGTTCGACTTCGACGACCAGTCAGGCAGGTCGCTAAAGTTGCCGGGGAAGCCGTGCAGATTCTCGTTGGTACGAGCCAGCATGTTGATGTAGCGCCACCAGCTCAGGTTACGGTCACGACGCTTCTGACCACCCTGGAGCAGGGCCATGCACTTTTGGTCACCACTCTTGGCCGTGTCCTGGTAGCCCACAATGTTCACCACATCACGGTTGATATACTGACCAAAGTAGTCAATAGGGTCCAGCTTGCCGCTGCGGGTGCCCTCGAAGCCCGAGAAACCGTAGCGCCAGTCGTCGAACTGAGGGCAGTTCGACTTCTCAGCAATCGACTTGTCCGTCACAGGGCGGTGGTGGGTGTAGTAGGCTGAACTACTGGGGTCACCAACAATGTAGCGAATGTACAGGTCCTTGTTGTCAGGGTTCTTACCGATCGTGGCGTAGCGGTTCATCAGCTGACCACCACCACCGTGACCCACAAGAGTCAGGTTCTTCAGGTTGGGGTACTTCGACTGATCAGCAAAGTGGTCCACAATCGTGTCCATCGCATCAAGCGACGACACATCCGTATCAGAGGGATGGGTGGCCACCATACCAGACTGCCACGCGTTCACATCGTTCCAGGCAAGGGTGTGGTTACCGTACTGGCCCTTGTTCAGCTTCATGGAGAAGAACTGGGGTGCCACAATCACACTGTGCTTCTTCACGCCGGGGTACCCGTCATTCAGAGCCGACTGGTACGCGTTGTTCATGATGGTCCAGTAGCGGTTGCCGTCACGGAGACGACCGTGGATCATAACAAACGCGTGCTCAACCTTCTCCTGGTCCTCGTCATTGCTCCAATAGCAAGCAATGTGCGATTTGGTGGAGCCCACACGCAGCGTGCGCATATGCGCACCGTGGGGGACGCCAAGATTGTTGTGGTCCTCACCCTCCGACATCGCATCATCGTTGGACTGGTCGGCCTTCGACGAAACGTCAAGCGTCTTCGCCGAGCTGTGGCGCGCCGACATGCGAGGAGAGGTGACGGCGTCCACCTGAGCCAGGCAGAAAGCCAGGATAGCACTGACGCAAACCCAAGTTGTGGTAAGGCGCACCATGGCTAGTTGGTTCGGGTGAAAGAGGCGGTTTGTTGTTCATACATCTGGTCACCGACGCCCGTGGCGCAGAAAAATGTGGAGACCCATGGACGTTGAATTGGGCCGCCTGCAGCGAACTAAGGAATGCATATGCAAATGGAGTGGAATCACATGTCTAAGAATGGGTAAAAAACCAATGGGAAAATGTTTTCGCCACCACATGATCTGTCTTTCCATGCGTGCGCAATTTGGGAGTGCATTTTGCGTCGAGATCGATTACTTGAAGTGGGGCTGTGTGGGGCGGCGCCGATTGGATGGGAAGGATTAAACTAAGGTCTTTCAAGGTGGCCGACAACAAGTACGATACAACGATTGGACGCAGAAACGATTCCTCCATGGAGATCGAAGCGGGAACTCGGTGTGACACAGCTGCATCGTAATAGTCCGTCAGCGAAATCTCAGGGAGCGAACGATCGTCCGCATCGAGTAAAGATTTGCCTCGAGTTCGTAGCCAAATCAGATCCAAACCCTCAATGTCGTAAGGGTCCAATCGTTGCTGTTGTGAAACCAGTCGCGATAGAAAGCGCTGATTGTGCGGCTGCTGGAGCGTGGCCAGCACGCGCGCAGCTAAGCCGGCCACAGGATCTTCGCGCAGCCAGGTAACTTGTGCCACCACGTCTTGGAGACTCGCACGCCGGCCCTGTACCATAACGTGCAGGTTGCCTTCACCACGTGCCCAGTCCTCACACAGCGCATGCACCGCACGGTGGAGCCGTTCAGCGTCCCCACTAAATAGATCGAGCGGGTCATACCATCGCTCCCACTCGGCATAGTTGGGAGCAGTGCCGCGTTTCTGTAGTGTCTTGTAGACGCGGTGCATTTTGTAACGCGAATATTGCCGCTTGCATGGGTAGGCCGTCTCTGGGAGCTGGGGCAAAAAGCCGCACTTGGGCTTGATTTCCACCACAATTTGGTCGGCGTGCCTCGTTTGACTGTAATCGCGCATGGCCCATATGTAGGGAGCTGTTACATGGATACGCCCGCATTCCCGCCGGCATATCGGCCGGTCCGGCTCGATGCGCGTCGCTAGCTCCGCGACAAAGTGCTGCGTCGCACCCGTCAGAGCGATGCGCCGCAGCACGGGCAGAGATTCGCGCGGTAAAACATGCGAAAGTACTTGCTCGATAAACACATCAGGAAGCGGCGTAAACGTCTCGGCCAAAGGGGCTTGGTCCGGCGGTAGGGTCTTGGGAAGCCGCAGCGCTAGTGCTGCGCCTGAGCTTTGCACATCCACAAAAGGCCAGACGGCAGGGCCCACGTAGCCCACTATGACATTCGCCCCTCCCTCGGCAATGTAGCGCCAGTCTTCGACGCGCCACACGACGTCGTCCAGTGCCGGCGGCCACATGCGTCGACACGTTCGGCGGTCCGTTCGATGCGTAGCTGCCGCCATGTGGAGCCCCTTTTTTTTATTGACGGCGATGGGCGGCAAAAAAGTAGGTCGGTGAGAGGTGCCTAACCCGCAGCACACGTCCAAGACGCTTGTCCAGAAGGATGCAATGCATCCCAAGTCGCGTCATGCGTTCCAGAAAGCGCGTGTCATGCTGCGTCAGCGCCGCCTGAATGAGGCCAAGCATGTCCGTGACCGGCAAAAGTCCGCGAAAGGTGCGTGCAGCTCACCTGATTCTCAGTCGACCGGATTATGACGTTTGTGTTATTGCTCCCGGACGAAAAGACGCACTTGCCAGATCTGTATGCATTCCACGACTTTGTTACGACGTTCTATTTGGGGCGACACGACGAGGAGCTTGCAACTCTACGTCAAGAGCAGCGCCCAGGCCGCCCAAAAAGCAAGCGGCTGATGGAGCTGGAAGATTTGCAGGCATCGGAGCAGCAAGAGTACCGCGAAGGCATGGATGTGCCGGACCTGTGCAACGAGACGAATGTCGCTCTCCTGCGGGCATGGAAGGGCGACCCACAGGCGATCCCCCTGTTCCGCTTTGTGCGCATTAGCTCGTCCGATCGGGACTTGTGCCGCGTTGTCCAAGCAGGCACACACAAGCAGCTACAAAATGCCTAGCCGCGTGCATGCGTGTCTGAGACCCTAGATGTGTGGGCCGCTTGCAAGTCGATCACGACTTTGCCGCCACTGCGCTGCTCTGCATCCGCCAAACGCGCCAGCCCTTCACTCGCATGCTCCAAGCCGGGAAGCACCGTGTCGATGCTGGGAACGAGATGGTGTGCCTCGATAAACTCGATACTGGTGCGGAACTCGCGTGCGGAGCCGAGGGTAGAGCCTGGCGTAAGTAGCGCACCACCTACCTTGTAGATCCACGTTTTTGAGCACATCGCGCATGGTCAACGAGACACTGGGGGCCGCTGTCATGCCAAACACCACGACTTTGCCGCCATCACGCAAGCCGGCTTGAAGCGCCTGGGCAACAATATTGCCGCCCGCCGAGTCAATCACCACATCGATCCAGGGGCGCGAGGGCGGCAGAAGCGCACGCACCTGATCCGGCCAGCACGCATCCTTGTATACAGCGCCACCATGGGCACCCATCGCGCGCGCGCGCTCGACCTTGGCAGAGGAGCCACCGGTGACCAGAACGGTGGCCCCTGCAGCCAGGGCCATCTGAAGCGCCTGAATCGCGACGCCACCACCGATGCCGGTAATCAGCACATTCTGCCCAGCAGCCACGCGTCCTTTCGTGAAAAGCGCGCGGTACGCCGTCACAGCGGCACATGGCAGCGCCGCACTCTGTACCGCCGAGAGATGAGCCGGTGCCGGTACCAGCTGCGAGCGATGCACCGCCACGTATTCGCAAAATGTACCTACACCACACACAGAACGCGTAGCGCCAAGAATACCGAACCCTTGGCCACCAAACTCGTTCTTGAAGAGGTGCGCCGGTGCATGGGGCAGCGCGGCCTCGGGCCCTGCCTCGTCAGCGTCCCAGCCACGCGATGGCACGAGCAGGTACAGCTGCTCACTTAGGGGCGCCAGCGATGTAGGATTCACCAAAATCCCACACCCGTCGCACCCCAGCGTGGCATTCTCAAAAACCAGGCCGGGGTACAATCCGAGGGCGGACCACTCGTCGCGGCGGTTCATGCCAGCAGCAAGAATCTTGGATTAGTCTACGCCGCCTACCTTTACCAGCACCATATCTTCGCCCACCGTAGGGAGGGGTACATGCCGTACGGCCACGACATGCCGCTGTCCGCGCTGTGCGCCGCCCGCGGGCTTTTCCAGCTGCAGCGCCTTCATAGATGTGGAGAAGTGACGAGGAACGAGCATGGAGCGACATGCATATGCACAGAAAAGGTCTACATGATCCAGCGACTAGTAGCCGCCAAGTCGTATCTACGAGCCCTACCAAGGCGGCCTAGCGCCGTGCGCGCATGAAGCTGGCGGGCAAGAGGCGCCGTGTGGCCATGCCACATAGTCACGTGCGACGCACAGACGCGCGGCGGTGCAGCGGCGAAAGTAACATCGATCGTCCCTACCATAGCCATGAAGCGACGAGGCCAACCGTTCTGCTGCTGCGTACGTGTCTATGTACTGACCATGAGGCCTTTCCGCTCGTCAAGATGGGCGCGTATATGCTCGCCATCGAGACGGCGTTCGTGGCGCTGTGTATCGGTGTGATTGCTCTAGCTGCCCCAACGATTGTGGGGGGCATGGACGCGATTCCCTCCTGGGGCAAATATGTGGTGGCGGTGATCTGTTTTTTAGTGGCCGCATGGCAAATCTTTGGATTTTCTACGATCCTTGCGGATCATACGCATCTATACCACGTGTACTGGGTCGTCAACCTCATCGCCACATTGGTCGTGCTCTGTTTTACGATTGCCTTTACGGTGACCGCAGCAGGCAAGCACAACAGTGCGATTGATGCGTGTATGGCGCGCTTCGAAGGATCCCTGGCCTATGATGGTCTAGGCATCCAGCAGGTCGAAAGTGCTCTTGACAACGGCCGCCACAAGGTGTGTGATATCTTGACGTGGGCGGACGTGGGCCTTATGGGCGGGCTCGTGGTACTGGTGGGCCTGGTTCAGCTGTATATGTGCGCGATGCAGTCGCTGTATGGCAAGCGCCAGCGTGCCGCCGAAAAGGCATCCGTGTCGCGGCCGGACCCGGACATGATGCCCATGCGTCAGAACCGCATGTGGGATCCGCGCAGGTACGAGCCGGTGGCGAATCAGGATGCACCACCTGCGAATCCTCTCTACGAGACGTACACACGATAGCATATTACTGTACAGTGTCCACTACCTCCTCGACCCCCACTTCATCGGCTTTGGCCTCCGCACGCGGCGTAATAACGGGTGGCGGCCCGCTCAGATCCACGCCTACGGCCTGGCCGTAAGCGGTCAAATCCACCTGGACGCGGCGTCGGAACGCATCGTCCAAGCGTTGGGGATGTTGCCGCGACTCTTTCGTCCATTTGGCCTTGATCTCACGCCGCGTGCGCCGGGGAAAGAGACGCGTAATCATCTCAAAGTCCGTGCCCCACTGCGATACCGCTTGGTAGAACTTCTCCGTTTCTTGCGGGGACCACCGCTGCGTCCGGCGCTGCTTGCTCCGACTAGCACTGTTGACAAACTGATCGCCTTCCCGCTCGTCAATGACTTCCCAGTGCTTCTGTTCCCGCTCCTGCTGCTCGTCGTCCCGGTAGTTGGCATACAGCGATTGTTCGTCCAGCACAATTTTGCCGTCGACAATACGCGTTTGCACGGCAAATCGGTTCTCTCCAAACTGCGGCTCCGTTTCTGGCGCCGGCGTCTCGCGCGGCGTTAGGGGCGCTGGTGTATCGGAGGCTTTGACGCTCTCCGGCTCCATCGACGCCCCTGCAGGATTGCCATCGCGCTGCGCTGCCTCCTCACGCCGCTTCTTCAGCTGGCGCGCACGTACACGCTCGAGCTCAAACGTGCGACTGCTTGCACGCCCGCTCTTCCAGTGCGTCACAGCAATGGATCCCATGCGCGTGGTGCCAATATCAATGCGAAGGGGGGGCAAATTGGCGTCGGTCGTTCCTGTGCCTTGCTGCTCACATTGCCGCTGGTACTCGGCCTCGTCATCGGAGATGGAGTGGTGCACACGTTTCCGTGGTGCGGCAGAGCGCGATGCGGACGACGAAGGTGGCATCGGGCCACCGGTGGCCCCATACTGCGCCCGCGCATCTGCGCTCATTTGTTGCCACGTCTCTGCAGCCAGCTCGGCGATGGAGCTGGGATCGGTGTCGGGCGGTACCTGCAGCACGCCTTGTGGATCGTCTTGCGCTGCATGCAAGAAACACTCGTACGGCGAAAACGTGGGCTGTGAAGGCTCGCTGGGTGGCGACGCAGCGCGCGGCTCCGACACGCGCGTGGCCGGCTGCGAGACAGCGCGTGGGACAATCGGCATGCGCTGAGTAGGCACGATACGTGTACTAGGCTGCGATGCAAACGCATAGCTTCGCGCCGTCGGCGCAGCTACACTGCTGGAAGTAGCACCACTCGCCGCTCTGCTCCCAGGCGCTCGCGGCAAGATCTTGGTGGCTGGCGCACGACTTGGAGCATGGTCCGTAGACGTTCGCACGGGTGGTGTTACAGGCGTGGGGCACGCATTTTTATCGCCCCCTGACTCATGCTGCGATGGCCGGCGCGAGACGACCGTGGGCCGGAAGCGCTGTGTGCCCTTCTCAATGCGCGACATGCGGCAGGGCAGCGAGCGCCCGCCGCGCCGCGCCGTGGAGGTTTTGATTGCATAAGCGACGGGCTTCGCCGCCTGCGCCGGCGCACCATGCGCGATGAGAGGCTGCAGCGATACTTGGCTGAGCACTACTACTCGGGGCCCAAGTCAGAGGCCGTGCTTGCGCGCTACGGTGACGGAAAAAAGAAGAAGAAGAAGCGTTCGCACGCCGATGCGCCCAGTGTAGCGGATGCTATGACGATCCGCGATCCGTCGTCCGTGTGGTTTAGCACGCCCGATGACGATGCAGACGAGGAAGAGATGGACGAGACGCCGGTGCCTGCGGCTCCCATGCATGCAGAAACGGCCCCTCCAGCCTCGAAGAGTCAGCAGGCAGGATGGACGTCGGTCCGAGCGCCTACCGAGCCAGAGGCGCCGCCCTCCGCAGCAGGGCCCCCAACCGCCCCTGCGCCGGACGTGCCAGTGCCTACAACGAAGCCCAAGGCGGGTCTGATGACGCGTGAGCAGCTCAAAGCACAGCGCGAGGCGCGCGAGGCGGCCGAGCGTGCGGCGGCCGAGGCTGAGGCCGAGGCGCAGGCGTCCGCCGAGCCTGCCCCGCCGCCTACGGAGACCGTGTACCGAGATGCGCAAGGACGACGCATCAACCTGGAGGAAGAGGAGGCGCGTCTAAAAGAAGAAGCGCGTCAGCGTGCTCTCATGGAAAAAGAGCGGGCGCAGTGGAATCGCGGCCTGGTGCAACGGCGCGCCGAGGCGGAGCAGCGCGCCGAGCTTGCGACGGCCCAAGGCGAGCGTGTGACCAAGTACGTTGTACGACTTACATCAGGTATGCAGACGATGCTCGCTGGAACGAATCGTTACGGGAACAGGGGCACTGGGACGACCCTGCGCGTGCCTTTCTCCGTCAGCGTGCCAGTCGACGTGCGACGCGGCCGCGCTACGAAGGCCCAGCGCCCCCACCGAACCGCTTCGGTATCCAGCCTGGGTACCGATGGGACGGTGTGGACAGGAGTAACGGCTTTGAGCGCAAATTACTTGTATCTATCAATAATACCCAGCGCATCCAGTCGGAACATCACGGTACGTGCCCCTCTCCGACTTACGCCAGCGTGGTCCGCCGAGGATATGTAGTGCCTCCACATACACACGCCCCTTGGGTCAGCGACCGACGACGTGGGGCGCTTTGGAAGCATAATATGACGTCTCTGTCGCTTCCCCTTCCGTTAGTATCGCCCCTAGCGACGCATATCATTGAGCTGAGTAACTTTTCCCCTGCTCTACATACACGCGACCTGCACACTTTGTTTGCGCCGTGGAACAATGCGGACAACACGGTGTACCGTATCAAGTGGCTGAATGATACCACCGTGTACATTTTGTTCACCGATGCAAGCCTCGCCAAAAAAGCGTACCTTTCGCTTCTATCAGCGCCGTCGCCCCTCTTGCGCACGGATTATAGCGGTACGCTGCCGCAGGACATGACGGCCGTGCCTTGTGCGCGGTTGACCGGTACAGGCTATGCGACGGTGCGCCCGTTTGATGGTCCTGAAGCTGCTGCCCTGCTAGCACAGGCTGGCATTGCCACCAACAGCCTTCCTGCGCTGCTTCCATCCAGTGCGTGGGCGCCTGCGCCGCAAACGGACGCGCCACGCACACATCGCCGTATTGTGAGCAGCACAGCCGTCCCCAGTGGGCCGTCGGAGTCGGCACCACGCGGCGGCAAAGACCTGCCACGCACAAACAGCCGCCGCGCCGTGTCGGGCGGCGCTCCTACACACTAACGTGATTTCTGTACATCATAGAGCTACTCTAGCACAGCCGCTACTTGGGCCTCTCGTCGTTGGGCCTCTCTGCGGGCAAGCTGCCGCTGGTACCGCTCGACGCGCCGAGCCAGCTCGGGCGCACCGCGAAGGAGATGCATGGCCACGCGCTCGGGGCAGCCGGCCGCGGGGCACGGCACATGCCGCGTTTCCTGGCGTCGCTCCTGCAAGTACGTGTGGATGGCCGCGCGCGAGTACGCATGTCCACACGCCGAGCTGATCACAGGGTCGTCCAGCAGGAGCGCGGTGAGAGGACAGCGGAACTGCTGGACCGTGCCACCCACCACCAGATCCTCGTCGTCCGCTTCGTCGCCAGGCTCGGCCGGGATCATATCGGTAAGAGGTGGCATAGCTCCATCGCCAGTCACCTCCCAAATTCGCGCGCGAAACTCCATGTAGGCAGCGTCTTTGGCGTACTTTTGCCGCGTCGTACGCGCCTTGTATGCATCGCAACGTGCTTGCACGTCCTGCTCGTAGGTCTGCGGCACTTCACGGCCCGCACGGCCTTCAGCGATCTGGGATTGAACGTGTTGCAGCGCAGATTCCCGCGCCTGGGTATGCTGGCGCACATCGAGGAGGGCGCGTGTCAGGGTATCCAACGTGTCCACCTGCGCCTGCTCAGACGGATGCTCCGCCAGCTCGGCGCCAATTTCCGGCATGCGTTGAAGCATACTTTCTATATGCTGCAACATCTTACGGTGCTGTGCCAGCTGCTGGCGCACGCGCGGCGCGTGCGCCGCATCGATCGCGTGGCTCATCGACAGGACGCCGCGCGGCGCCACCGGCCTCCACCTTCCACCACGCGCGGCCCGCCAAGCCCGGCACGTGGTCTGCCCTGATCCTGGCGCCGCACTGCGTCGACCGGTTTCTTGCAACCATCATGGCGGCTGCTGTCCCTGCCTCGTTGCAGCGAGTGCTGCTGGCCCTTTTGTCGGTCCTTTCGATGGCCACTGGCCTTTTCATTTCATACAAGGCCATTTTCGAGGCGCCCAAGCCGGACTTTGAGCGCATTGACGCCATGTCGCTGGCGCAGTCGCGTACGGCCCTGGGTCTCTCTGGCGAGCATCGTTGGCTGCCGATAGATGCGCCGTGGGCCGTCAAGGCGGAAAAGTCTTTCTTCGTGCTGGTGCATGTGTTTGTGGACCTGTGTGAGACGCGCTCCGGCCGCGGTGGCTTTTTGGCCATCCTGTCGCTGTCGATGCCGGTCATGCTGTTCGCGTGTGTGCAGGCGATCAAGCCGGAGACGCACACGTTCCAGCGTGGTTTGATTGTCACCGGTATCTTTTTGCTGGGCCAGCTGATCTGCGTGGGTGCTTCGTTGCCTTTGCTCATGGTGCCGCTGTTCGCGCTCGTGCGTGGTATCCACTTGCACAAGGTGTACCCTGAGCGTGCGTTTGGCGTGTATGGTCCTCGCGTGGTCAAGACCTTTCAGCGTGTGATCATGGTGCCCAGTGTGTTTATGCTGCTCGTGCCCAGGACGCACTGGAGCTGGCTCGTGCTCAACGTGGCCTTCCAGCTGTTCCCGCTCATTTTCCTCGGTCTCTCGGCGTATGTGGCGCTGGTGGGCCCCCAGACGTCGGTGACCACCAGCAAGGTGTCGATTCTGTACGAAGACAACGCCGTGTTCACCATGATTTCGCACTGGTGGTCGTTGTACTTGCTGTACCCCATGCTCAAGGCGCTCGTCGCTGGCAAGGGTGTGGTGCTCAACGATGCGGAGCGTCTCATTCTATGGGATCTGCTGGGCATGTTCTGTACGGTGATCTACCTGATTGGCATTGACATTATTGCCGACCTGAACCTCAAGGACGAGGGCGGTGTGCGTGCGCTGCACAGTGCCTCCCTGCCCAAGTGGCTGGGCGCCATGGTGCGCAGCATTTTGATGTCAGTGGTGTTTGGCCCTGGTACTGTGATGGATATTTACCTGGCTGCGCGTGAGGATGCAGTGACGCCCAGGCACTCGGCGTCCAACCCGAAGAGCAAGACGCAGTGAAAGGGCTCGGACCCTCGTAGGTAGGCACCCGCCGTAGGCGCCGTGCCATATGCACGTGACACCAAATTTTCTCGGACGACGCATGCCGTCCAGCTCGACCCCGACCCCGACCATGAAGTACATCGTCGTGAGTGGTGGTGTCATCTCGGGCATCGGCAAAGGTGTGATTGCATCGTCGACAGGCCTGCTCCTGCGCACGCTCGGATTGCGTGTGACAGCGATCAAGATCGACCCGTACATGAACATTGATGCGGGTACCATGGCGCCGACCGAGCACGGCGAGGTGTTTGTGCTCAACGACGGCGGCGAAGTCGATTTGGACTTGGGTAACTATGAGCGATACCTGAATGTGACGCTGAGCCGTGACAACAACATTACTACAGGTAAGATCTACCGCCAAGTCATCGAGAAGGAGCGCCGAGGCGACTATCTCGGCAAGACCGTGCAGATTGTGCCGCACCTCACCGATGCGATCCAGGACTGGATCGAGCATGTGGCGGCGCAGCCTGTGGATGAGAGCAGCGAGAATCCGGACGTGTGTATCGTCGAGCTGGGTGGTACCGTGGGTGACATTGAGTCGGCCCCCTTTGTCGAAGCGCTGCGCCAGTTCCAGTTCCGTGTGGGCCAAGAAAACTTTGCGTTGATCCACGTGTCGCTCATTCCGGTGATTGGTGGTGAGCAAAAGACCAAGCCGACGCAGGCGGCCATCCGCGATTTGCGTGGCCTGGGTCTGGCGCCTGATATGATTGCTGCTCGCTGCGCGGCGCCGCTGGAACGCAGCGTGATCCAGAAGCTCTCGTTGTTCTGCCACGTTGGCCCGGACCAGGTGCTGGGCGTGCACGACGTCAACTCGACGTACCATGTGCCCTTGCTCCTTGAGGCGCAGGGCATGGTGCGCTTCCTCGAGCGCCGTCTGCACCTTGACCTCGAGAACGCTGTGCCGGCCGCACGCGTGCAAGCGGGTCTGGACCTGCGCCGCCGCTGGAAGGAGCTCACTGTGGACCAGGAGCGCTCGTTTGACATTGTGGATATTGTGCTCGTGGGCAAGTACACGGCGCTGCAGGACTCGTACATGTCCGTGGTCAAGGCGCTGGAGCATGCCAGCATGCGCTGCCGCCGGAAGTTGCGCATCCACTGGGTCGAGTCAGGCGATTTGGAGGCGGAGACCGAGTCGCTGGACCCCGTCAAGTACCACCAGGCCTGGCAGAACCTGTGCTCGGCCAAAGGCATTATTGTCCCGGGTGGTTTCGGTAAGCGCGGCACCGAGGGTATGGTACTGGCCGTGCGCTGGGCGCGCGAGAAGAAGGTGCCGTTCTTGGGTATCTGCCTGGGCTTCCAGCTCGCCGTGGTCGAGTTTGCCCGGCACGTGTGTGGCCGCACCGAGGCGCAGTCGGCAGAGCTCGTGGAAGACACCACGGACCCCATCGTGGTGTACATGCCCGAGATTAGCCGCACGCACCTGGGCGGCACCATGCGTCTGGGACTGCGCCCCACACTCTTCTCCGACGACAGCCAGTCGTGGAGCAAGATCCGCCAGCTGTACGGCGGCGCGCCGATTGTGTGGGAGCGCCACCGCCACCGCTACGAAATCAACCCTGACCTGGCCGCGGAGCTGGAGAAAGGCGGCTCGCTCAGTGACGACAAGCTCGTGTTCATCGGTAAGAACGAGAAGGGCAACCGCATGCAGGTGGCCGAGCTTCGCGACCACCCGTACTTTGTCGGCATGCAGGCGCACCCTGAGCTGGCCTCGCGCCCTCTCAACCCGTCGCCGCCCTTCCTCGGTCTCGTGGCTGCAGCCTCGGGCCTGCTTGACGAACAGATGCAGGCTCAGCTGCGCCACTTCCAGCCGCCCCACCCTGCCTCGGCCATGGTGCTGGAGTCGGAGGCGCCCGTCGCGCCGTCTGCGTAGTTCACGTGATGGATGGATCATAGCTTCTGCCTCGCGATGCCGCTCGAGCCAGCCCTGCGTGGGATGCAGGCAGCCGCCGTGGTGCTGCCACCGGTGCTGTTCCTGCTGGATGCGCCTTTTGGCAAGCTGGGGCGTGCTAGTGCATGGAACGTGCACGGAAACGGCGCGTGGATGGCCATGGAGGCCGTCGCGCCCTGTGCGCTCGTTGCGAAAGCGTACGCGTGCGGTTCGCTGGCATGGCCTACGCAGGCCCTGGTGGCTCTCTTTGTACTGCACTATGTGAATCGTGCAGTGTACCAGCCGTGGCGAAATCCGCCACGCACGCCGTTGCACCTGAGTGTGGTGCTCAGTGCGATGGCGTTCAACGTACTCAACGGCAGCCTGATAGGCCACTGGCTCGCACAAGGTGGTACGCAGTCCCATGCGAGCCTAGCAAGTATCCCAGGCTTGGGCCTGTTTCTGTTGGGCCTATGGGGCAACATGCACCACGACGCACGTCTGCGGCGTTTGCGCACCGAGCCCCCTGCGCGCAACGAGCCGGTGGTGCAAGGGCATAGCGCCGCGTATCGGATTCCTCAGGGCGGCTTGTTCGAGTGGGTAAGCTACCCCCACTATCTGTGCGAGTGTACGTGACGAGAGGGACTCATACCAGGGATCGAGTGGACCGGCTATGCCATGGCGTGCGTCACCAGCGTGCCTCACACACGCGCGCCCTGGTACGACTACCCGCCGGTGCTGTTTGTACTACTGGAAATTGCTGTGATGCTCCCGCGCGCCGTGCGTGGCCACCAATGGTACCACGCGCAGTTTGGTGCCGCGTATCCGAAGCGCCGGCGGGCGGTCCTCCCGTTGGTAGTGTAAATCCCCAACAATCATCGCCTTCGTCGCAGTCCACCACCGTCGTGGGGCATGGTACGTGCTGGACCACTCATAGCAGTCGGAACTACGCTACGGCGGGAATCCGCAATTGGAGCATTGTACGTGAGACGTACTTACGCAGTGCATGCGCGCTACACGGGCACGATGCACCCAGATATGACGAAACAGTAGGTATACCTTGCCTCACCGCAGTGAATGGGCCGTGCATCAGCACCGCGATACGAGTGCCGCTGCCGTGGCGCAAGTACCGCTCGTCACCTACATGTCCGTCGCTGATGGCGAGTCGCGCGCACGCACGACCTTTCGCTTGTGCGAGGTATGTACGCCGTACTCACAGGCAGCGTATGCTCCAGCCGTGTGGACCGCCACCAGAAACGCAGGAACTGATCTAAACTATGAGGTCTTGCGCGAGCGCTTCGGCGTATCGTCGCGCTTGGCGCGCTTGCGTGCAGGCGCAGGCGCTTCCGGCTCGTCCTTGGGCGGTGGCCTGGCCCCGAAGAAATCGTCTTCGTCGTCTTCTAAGGCCCAGTCGACGCCCGGAGCAGGGGCGCCTGCCTGCTGCTGCTGCTGCGCCTTGGTCTGCCGACGACGCGCATGCATCGCACGCGCATTCTCTGCCTTGTCCTGCGCCAACTGCGCCTCGTCCGCCTGCTTGCGACGCAGCATCGAGTCGGCCAGCTCGTCGTCGTCGAGCAGCAGCGAGACAATCTCTTGGGGACGGGCCATGCCCGACTCGGAGTACGCCTTGTTGCCCACGACAATGTCCTGCACCTCCTTCTTGTTGCGCGCCAGCTTGACGATGCGCTCATCGATTGTGCCCTTGGTAATCAAACGGTACACGCGCACTTGCTTCGTTTGACCGAGACGGTGCGCGCGGTCCATCGCCTGCGAGTCGTTCGACGGGTTCCAGTCGTGGTCGTAGAAGATGACCGTGTCGGCCGCCGTCAAGTTGATACCCAGACCACCTGCGCGCGTCGATAGCAAAAAGACAAAGAGCTCGGGACGCGTTTGCCAGTCGGTCACCATATCACGACGATCCGAGATCTTCGAGGCACCGTCCAACCGCAAATACTTGTACTGCCGGTAGATCAAGTACTCCTCCATTAAATCGATCATCCGCGTCATTTGGAAGTAGATCAGCACACGGTGGCCACCCGCCTTGAGCTCACGCAGCAGCTCGTCGAGGCGGGCTAGCTTGCTCGAGTCCACGATGAGCTTGTCCATACGCGGCACTTGCATAGCCGGTGGCCACAGCTGCGTCGCCGGCGAGCGGGCAACAAGGCCTTGCGGCGGAATGTGCGGCAGCTGCTCGTGCAGGTCGGCCACCTGCTCCATGTCCTCACGAGCGTGCGGCGGCAGGCCAAAGAGCACACGCTCCCACGCTGGATCCTGCCGTGCGCGCGCCTCACGCTCCATAAACACGCGGTCGTTGGCGTGCAGTCGCGCGGGCGGTGCGATGGCTGCAGGAAGGACGGTCCGCACTTGCTGCGCCGCACGCTCATCGAGCACATGCGCCACCAGCTCGCCGAGCGGCAGCACATCGGGCGCTGGCCGCGCGTGTGCCCACGGCAAGGGGCGACGCACATCGCCGAGAGGGCGCACGGCGCTGGCCGCCAGCGAGTCGTCGCACACATACGGCGCGCACTCGGCCCACCGGGAGGCAGCGCTGGCATGGCGCACAAGCGTTTCTACGCTGGGGCCATAAAACGTCGACTCGGCCTCACTGGGTGACACATCGGCGAGGCGCAAAAAGTCAAAGGTGTGCGAGGTTTGCTGTGCCTCGTGGATATAGGGCCGCCGCCAGATGCTCAGCAAGTGGTCGAGGTACTGCGTGTCAAAGCCAACGCGGTTCGTTTCCGTGGGTACACCACGCACAGCGTCCTGCACGAGCAGGCGCGGCACGGTGCGGTCGAGCAGGGAGCGCGCCGAGTAGGCGCAAGTGCCCAGGTCTGCATCGCGCGCCAGGGCAGGCGCCGAGGCGTAGTGGCACAGCGCGAGTGGCGCCTGTACATCCGCCCGCTCAAACAGCTCGGGGTGGTTGCACACCTTGCGGAACTGCATGACGAGGTTCATCAGGCTCTTCAAGCCGCTCTCATCGTTGGCCGCTGCCTTGTCCACCAGCTCCGCCACGGATACGTGCGAGCGCAAGTTTTGGTACAGCAGCTTTTGGCGCGCTGACAAGTCGCAGTACACGTCAATCTCGATCTTCTCGCCCAGCTCGTTCTGCACGTTCTTTTTCACACGACGAAGCATGAAAGGCTTCAAAATCATGTGCAGACGCCGCAGCTGGTGTTCATTGAGCGTGCCTTTGTTCTCGGCATGGTTCTCAATGTCTTTGGAGAACCACTCGCTAAACTCGTCGTGCGAGTCAAACAAACTGGGCATGATAAAGTGCAGCAAAGCCCACAGCTCCTGCATCGAGTTTTGCACCGGTGTACCGGTGAGCAGCAAGCGGTTACGGCAGTGGAAACCCAGCAGCGTCTTCCACCGGTTCGACGAGCTGGACTTGATGGCTTGCGCCTCATCGAGCACCATGTACTGCCACTTGACACGCTGGAAGTACTTTTCGTCACTCACCACCAGCTGGTACGACGTGACCAGCACATGGAAAGGCGCATCGCGGTCGTACGAAATCTGTTTCCGGTTCCAAAACTTGCGCAGCACCGCACGGTCCTTGACATTGCCCCAGTACGGCAAGGCTTTGAGCGCGGGCACAAACTTGGTGATTTCCTGCTGCCAATTGTGCAGCGTAGACGCAGGGGCAATCACCAAAAAGGGGCCCCAAATGTCATGCACTTCCGCCAAGTAGGCCATGAGCGAGATGCTCTGCACCGTTTTGCCCAACCCCATCTCATCGGCCAGAATACCATTGATGCCCTGCTCGTACAGGTTGGCCAGCCATGTGAGACCTTTGAGCTGGTACGGCTTGAGGGTGCACGTCAGCATCTTGGGCTGCGTCACTTCCGTGACGCCCATCGACGTGGGATTGACAAAGTCCAAATCGTCCGCGGAGAAGGGCTGCGGCGCTTCGCCGTCCGCCGCCTGTTGCCGGCGTTCAGAGGCCACAGCCGCATCAAACGCTTGCGCCTTGTCACGCGCCGCACGCACGGCTTCGGTGGCATTGCGAGCGGCGTGTGCACGCAAATTGGACTCGTCCTCATCGTCAAAGTCGAGCGCGGCGAGGGCCGCGTCGGTCGGCGCTGAGGCCTCGGTGGCAGGCGCCGAGGCCACAGCACGATCGCTCGCGGTATCTTCCGACTCTTCGGCCTCGGCCGTCTTTAGCTTGTTGCCCACAAAGTGACTGTACAGCTCCGTTTGCGTAATCAGGAAATTGAGCTTGCGTGCCTGGCGCTTGGCCTCGCGCATCTCCTCCTCCTTCTTCGCCTTGTCCAGCGCTTCTTTCTCGGCCTTTTTGCGGAGATCGCGCTCTTCACGCTCGTTGCGCTTCCAGTACAGCAGCAGCTCGCGCATGACTTTGCGTGCACGCAGCTGAATATCCTTGGTCGACTTGTTGTTCCGCGCAGCACCGCGTCGTGCCTCGCGCTGTACCACGGAGGAGAGGCGACGCCAGTACATGGCCTTGTTCGTCGCGCTGGCCACCACCGTACGGTACACTTTCGGCACATCGCGCTTGGCAATCACGCTCCAAATGCGCTCGTGCGCCTCGCTTAAGAGCGCCGCGCGCCGTGCGCCCATGGGAATCACACCTCGCACCTCGCCCGTGGTGGGATCGATGAGCTGGGGAATGGACTCTTTCGGCTCGCCCTCGGCCTCCGCTTCCTCGTCCGAGAGGCCTACATCCGCCGCGAGCTCGTCCAGGTAGTCGGAGCTGGAAGCGCGCCGCGAGCTCTTGCGCTCGGTGAGCGTGTCCAGCAGCTCCATATCGATATCGCCATCGGTGTCCATGGCCGAGGCGCCACGTCCCGCCGGCGCGCGGCGCACCATGCGCTTCTGGGCCGCTAAAAAGCGCTTCTCATACAGTTGGCACAAGCGCGTGGTGACACTTTGTTGCTTTTCGTGCCAGAGCGTCGAAAAGGCAGCTTCCAACGCTTTTTCACGCTGTGCACGCTCGTCCTGGTACGCAGCCAGCTCGGCCGCCCACAGCGGCGCATGCTCTTCTGCCGACAAGTCGCTGTCCCAGCCGGCCTCCTCCTCGGGGCGGCGCATGGTATGCGAGGCCGAGCGCGGCGTGCGCGGCGCCGAGCTGGGGCGGCCAGGTACACGAGCAAAGGGCGCCTCACGAGGCAGATCGCGCTCGTCCAAACCGGACGGCGAGGTGGGTGCCTCGGACGACCACGATACAGGCGCCACAGGGGGCGGGACATCCGCCTCGGGCGGATGCTCGTTCAGTAGGTTCGATAGTGACATGGTCGGCCGCCGCGACTGCATCCACGCAGGATCGACCCAATCATCCAGAGGGGGCGACGAGCGCACTGGTGACGATGCTACGTCCGCTCGGTCCAGCACAGCGCCGGCCGGCGGCGATGACGCGTCCGGCAGCGCGTAAGGGGCTCGCTGCGCGAGCGGCACGGAAGGTCCCACGTCCATGGAACAGGGGTGGGTAAGGGAAGAGGACGATCACGTCCCACAGTGGCCGCGGGATAATCACGGGAGCAGGGAAGGTCACACCGCCTGTCCACGAATCCGACCTGCGGCCCGGGGCGCTGCGCTGATTTTCCCTCCGCGCTGTGGGCTCTGCCTGCCACCCAACCATGCAGGCGCGCCCCCTCCGTCCTTCGCACGGTACGTGCCCGGCACAATGTGGAGGGCCTCCTAGGGTATACTAGGGTGAACGCGTTAGTCAGCATGGCAGACGCCCGACGCTCCGCGGGTCGAGGCGGGGGCCGCGTGGGCAGCTACGTGGAGAGCTGGGGCGTGCTACGGGCCGCTCGTTGGTACGAGGGGAAGTTGCGGCGGCTCAGCATCAGTCCCTTGAGACTGCGAATTTCCGCCTTGATCTGGCGCATTTCCACGGCCGGGCCAGAGGACCCGCGCGTGGATGAGGCAGCGAGCGCGCCGAATCGGTGCTCCACGACCTTGATGGCCTCTGCCTCGGAAAACAGACGCGCTTCCAGCTCCTGGCGCATAGAATCGAACGATGTGCGGAAACGCTGAGCACTCGCAGATGGCGCAATTGCACGCGGCGATCCTGGGCCGGCTGCGGGCATGGACAGGTCCATAAGGCCTTCATCGTCCTCGGTGGTATGGGGGGGCGGCGTACGAGCAGCGTGGGCCGTGCGCAGCGCGGCCTGGAGCTCATCCAGCGAGGCTCGTAGCGATTGGGTCAGGTCAATAGGCGCAAGCACGCGGCGTGGCTCGGCCGGCGCCGCAGGCTCGGCAGGCTCCGTAGAAGGCACGTCGGTGGACGTCGGTGGCGCGTCCTGCGCGTCCGACGGCTCGCTGTCTTGAGACGTGGCCATCTCCTTCTCCGAAGTTTCGGCAACAGGCGCCTCGGCTGGGCTACCCGCCCCCGGCTCGTTCTCAGTATCAGGCGCCTCTTCCATCGCCGGCTCCACGACGAGGTACTCGGGCTCATAGTGGGGCGGCAGCAGCTTGGCCAACGTGCCCTCGCGGTACGCACTGGCTGCCTGGGCAAATTTGCTCCATAAATCACGCTGCAGGGCGACAAGCTGCACACGCGCATCGACCATCCGCGTAAGTCGCGGAAGCACATGACGGCGGTACAGCCACACAAGCACCGCCGAGGCGCTGCCACCAAGCGTAAGGAGCCAGTAAAGTAGGCGAAAGAATGTCACCAGGGTATCGTAGCGCGGACGACTGATCGTCGCGGCCAGTTGGGACAAGATCTCATTGGCATCGCGCTGCTGAGGCGCCTCGGCGTACAGAGCTAACGGCGAGCGTGGGTACGAGGCGGGCGGGGGCGCCGGGGGCAGGGACAAGGCCGGTGTCTCAGCGCCTAGCGGTGCATCAAACGCCTCCTTCGCCCTATCAAACGCACTGGCATCGCGCGCAGGCGTGACGGCCGGCGCCTGGAGAGAGGCTTGGACGAGGGCCGCGCTCGCAGGGCGCTCGGCGTCGAGGCGCGCGCGCTCAATCGCGTCGTCGCTCAGACCCTTGGAATGCAGAAATGCTCGCTGCTCGTCCGTCAGATGAATGTGGTCCGAAGAAGGCGCGTTCTCCGCGCGCAGCGAGGTGAGGAAGCGCACGGCCTGTGCGTGCGACGGCCCCGCATCGTCCCCGCTCATCGTGGGCGGATGTGGAGTGCACACGTGGCGAACGGACCCCAACCTAGGATGTATCACGTGATAGAATCAAAACTGCAATGGCCTGGTAGGTCGCGGGCACCGCGCCGCAGGAAAAAGCCCTCCGTTCGCTGGTGACCGTTCCCCCTACTCTACGAAGATGGACGCCGCTACTGCTCCTCAGAAGGTTCCTGTCAAGCTTGCGCGCGTACGTACAATGCGCACGCAGTCCATCTAGATGGATAGCGCGCGACTCGTGCTACAGATACTAACCCTCCCAGGTGACCAAGGTGCTGGGCCGCACTGGTTCGCGTGGTGGTGTCATCCAGGTCCGTGTCGAGTTCATGGACGACACGTCGCGCAGCATTATCCGCAACGTCAAGGGCCCCGTGCGCGAGAACGATATCCTGGCGCTGCTCGAGTCGGAGCGTGAGGCTCGGTATGTATATTTGTCTAACCTCAGCCGCCTGCGCTAAACCATATACCGTAGGACCACGCCTGGCGTGGCGGCCTGCCACATGGTTGTGCCATGGTAGATCTCCTGGACAGCCGAAAAATATACGTGCTACACGATTTTGCGCGGTCTGGTTCATGTCATGCCGTCGCTATGTTAGCTACGCAATGGCCGATAGAAGAAAGAGGCATGCCTCGTCGCTCGAGCTGCGCACCGCCAGCTCCATCGTCACGCCCTCGGACGGCTGGTACATCATGCGCACACGCGCGAGCACCAGCTCCAGGCCCGCGAGGCCCGCCAGTCGGCCAGCCAAAAGCATCGTGTGCACGCTGGGGTTCGACGGCGTGTCCGTACCGCCGAGGGCCTGCATGCCCAGCAGCTCCAGCAGCGTGGCGCACGAGGCATCGAGGCTCTCCAAGGCCGTCAGCGCGAACGTCTCCACGGCCGAGGCCGGCAGTGTATCCCACGTCGCGGCAAAGTCCACGTCGGCGGGCTGGATATAGTCGCACACGCCCAGGTCCAGCGCCTCGGTTTGGTACTCGTCCTGGTAGCCCTCCGGCTCCGGCTCGCCACTCGAAGGGTCCACCTCCTTGGACACAAAGCACAGCGTGTTGCTCAGCGTCGCAAGGGGGTACGGGCAGCTTGCATCGCGACGCAGCGAGACGTACACGGTGCCACTCGGGCTCGCAGCCGAGAGCGAGGGAATGGGCACCACCGCCTCCTCCGTCAAACCTGCTTCGTCGAGGCCGCTTACAACGACCACGACATCCTCCAGCACCGACTCGGCCAGCGTGTTGGTGACGTTGTACTGCAGCACCACATGGGCAGGGAATACGTGCTTGAGCGCTGTCACCACATACTCCATCTCGGACTCGGTGAGCGGCACAGGCGCCGTGAGAGGCGAGGTGGTAAGAGGCGCGCCGTACGAGGCAAACTCGGGGATCGCCGCGAGCTGCGCCGCATGGGCCTCCATGGCATCCGAGAGAGCAGGCGCATCGGACGCATGCGCCGACGTCGCCGAGGGCGCCGGCGCCGCACTCGCTGCCGCCGCCTCGGCCGCCTCCTCGCTTGGCTCCTCGGCGGTGCGCGGCACACTGTCGTAGTCGAAGGGCGCAGGCGCCGACTCGGCGGTGACGATGTACGACTGCAAACTCTCTTCCAAAAGCTTGAGATTCGGCACGTCCTCCTCCAGCGCTAGCGGCAACGTCGTGGGCTCGAGGGTACGCAGCGCCAGCGTGGCGCGATCGCGCACCTCGTCGTCCACATCCTCCAAGCACCGGCGCAGCAAAATGCGGATGCGGTCGGTCAGCTGCGCATTGTGCAAACCAAACTTGGCCAAGCTGTTCACCGCGGCCGCCCGCACAATGGCATTCTCCAGAATCACACGGTTGTAAATAAAGCGGATGTACTTGTGCGGCTCAGGCATATGCGGCCCCTCGGCGCCGAGCAGGTGCAAAATGCGCACGTTCAGCTTGGTAAACTCGCAGTCCTCAATAAACTCGCACAAATGGCTCAAAGCCGCTTCTTTGCAGCCCTGGACGTAGCGGGCCATGGCAAAGATGGCCTCCACGACCGAGCGCTTGAATTCGTAGCCGCCCTCGTCACGCAGCACACCGGCGAGGAAGCCTAGCATGGAGGCCTGCTTCGTCGGGAACTTGAACGAGAGGCTGCGGATCGCATCCACCACCACGATCTTGAACTCGTCGCTGATCTCCGACATGAAGCCGCTGATCTGCTTGATCAAGCGGTCTACGCTGGACTCGTTGCCCGTCTTGAGCAGCGTGGCAATAGCATACGTCGCCACGCCGCGGTTGCTATCCGTGATGAGACTCTCCATGTCCACATTGCACGCTTGTACCGCCGCCGGGCGCGTCTGCGCGAGCTCGGCCAAAGTGCGCACAGCCGCAAACTTGAGCACGGAGCGGGGCGACGAGAGGAACATTTGCAAAACGGCAATCGCGCGCGACAGAGGCTCGGGACCGACACCGCTCAGCGTGCACAGCGCACGCGCTGCCTCGTAGTTGACCATATCGCTCTTGTGGCGCAGCCAACCTTCCAATAGCTCAAGGAGGGGCGCGCGCATATTCGCGTCCTCCTCGGCAATGTGCGCCGCGTACCGAACCAGCATACACAGGGCCATCGGGTTGCGCAGCACCACGCCCTGGCGCGGCTGCGCCAGCTGCTGCACCATCTTGTTCACGGCAATACGGTCGCCCTGGCGCACGAGGTACAGCAGACCCAAAGCATGGTACTGCATCAAGTAGCTCATACTCGGCAGGCTTGCCGTCTCGACTTGGCTGCCGTGGCTGTCACCGCCAAAGCGCAAGGTAAGACCTTGACGCAGGCCCAAACCGCCAAGCCCGCCGCTGCCCTGAGATACACTGGGGCGCATGTGAATGGCCTCCTGCACCTCGTTGCTCCAGCGCTTGACCACATCGCGCGCGCCGGTGAACAGATGGTACGAGGACACAAGCGCGGCGCATGCGACGCTCGGCTGACGGTCGACAATGGCCGACTTGAGGTAGCGCTCAAGGCCCTGGACCATGCTGGGGTCAATCACCCGCATGAGCGCGCGAATGGCATTGGGACGGTACACGACCTCCGTATTGGGCTGCATATCCTTCATGATCGAGGCTGTGACCATAATCACGTCCTGCGCATGAGGCGCGAGCTCCTTGATAGCAAGGTACACAATCTGACGCAAGCCTGGATCCTTGTTCTGGAAGAGCTTGGTCGCGCCAAAGAACAGGTCCGTGGCCTCCTGCTGCGAGAACGTTTCACCTGTGTACAGCAGGTACAGCACCTTGGTCAACAAAATGCGGCACCGCCGCGGACTAATGCTCGACTCATTGAAGACGCGGGCCTCCTGGATTACGGCCGTCTTGTCGTGCCGAAACGAGGCCTCTTCCTCTTTCTTGAACGACATCGAGCACGCGCACGTCCGGCGTCCCAGCGTCCCGGCTGGAGCGACACGAGCGACGGCCGCGCTCGCCGCGCCAGCCTGGCACGCCCTCTGTGCCTCGGTAGGTCTTGTTGTGACTTGTGCGGCAGGCACCCCTTAGGTACCGCGGGAGACGCCTCGCATTTCGGCCGAATGACGAAATAGAGTCACACGCCCCGCCGCCCCCGGCGCCACGGCGATCGCTTGCGATATCGGAGAAAGGCTCCGGACGGACGACTGCGCGATAAAGCTCCGCGAGATGTCCACCGAGCACCCAGGGTCCATTGCGTTCCTCTTGGGGCTCAACGAGTTTCAAAACAGCGCAGCGCCTCATGAACAGAACGAAACGCATCCGCAGGCCGGTCACGCGCTCCTGGCCGATCTCAATGCCGTGCCGACCAACGAAACACACGACGATGCCATGACGACATTTGCCAATCAGTTATCCTTGTGGACCAATGCCAGCTTCTCGTTCGATGGGCCGATGGGCCATGCCCTCCTCGCCGAGGACGAGAAGGACGGGAAACCATCGCAATCGGACGAGGAAAAGCGGGAGGACGAGGAGCGCAATCGTCAGCGCGCGGCCTCGAGTGCCCACTCCAATGCGGCGCGCGACAAGCTGCTAGCCGTGGACCGCGAGCCCATGTCGATGCCTACGGGTTTTGATCTGCCTTCGTCGATGCCGTCGTTGCTATCGATGCCTGCTGGTACCGCGCCCAGCCCCCAGGCCCCGTGGCTCGGTGCGCCTGGACCCCCACCTGCTCCGGCTGCGCCGGAAACTACACACGCATCGGCACAGGGTGCAGAGTCGGCCCACTGGGATCTCACTTCGACATTGGCGCTGCAGTACCTCTTGAACAAGAACCCGAACGTGGTGGCCAACCTGTGGCAGGGTCAAGGCCAGAATCAGAATCAGAGCAAGAACGACGCGTCCAGTGCCCCTGGCCCGTCCACGGCGGCTCCGCCAGCGTCTGTGCCCTGGACGCCATCCCCGTCCACAAGTATGCCTCCCCCACCCGCCCCGACGTTGTCGTCCGCTGCGCCGCCGGCTGCGCCGCCATCCTTGCAGCGCAAGCGCAGCTCGTCGTCCGTGGAAGCGAATAGCACGAGCGGTGCCGAAGAACCCCGGCTCGCTGACGAAGCCAGCCAGCCAGGCGCCAGTGGCACGCGCGCACGCAGCACCGGCGCCTCGCTGACCGACCGTGTAAAGCTGGTGGATACAGGCAACCCTGAGGCGGATGCAGAGGCGAACCGCCTTGCAATTGAAGAGGACAAGCGGCGACGGAATACAGCAGCTAGCGCGCGCTTCCGTATCAAAAAGAAGCAGCGTGAGGCGGCGCTTGAAATGTCCGCCCGCGAGCTCGAGTCACAGGTCCATGAGCTGAAGCAGGAGAATGAGCGGCTACGCACAGAAAATGAGTGGCTGCGCCGTCTCATTACGGTGCGACCGGAAGGCCTATCGGCTGTGATGGGCGCCCCAGTAGGGCAGGCACCGTACCCCGGCCTTTTGCCGCCGCTGAACGATGCGGCGCATCCGCCGGTGGGCCCCAGGCCCGATACACGTGGCTAAGTTCTACATATAGACACTGGCGTTGCATGAAAAGCTGTATAGGTCGGGTATGCGCTAGGGAGGAGCCAAAGTCCGTCCGTCGGGCTGGCTGTGATGTGCGGTGGTGAACTGCGTAGCGGGGGTCATTGTGAGAAGCGGCCCTGCAGACACAGGCGAGCGGGTGCGTGCGGGCGAAGCAGGTGAACGAGTGCGGGCGGGCGACACGGGCGTCACAGGGGTGCGGGGTACAGACAGCCCTGCCTCTTCGCGCGTCTCTTTATCGCCACGTCGCTGAATATCCATGTTGGCCTGCTCTACACCGTCAATCACAATCTGACGGCAGGCATCTTGCAACGATGCATGCAAGTCAAAGTTTTGCGACATGATTTGAATAGGGTACCCATCGGGGTCGTGCACAATAATCAGAGTGCTGCGTCAGCGCAAGAGCACGTACCTGTGGGAGAGACCCACGTCTTCCCAGTGCACGCCCAGGCTATCGAACCGGTGCCGCGCTGCATGTATGTCGGGTACGCTAAAGCACATTTGTTGGAAGCCCTGGCGTGAGAAAGAAGGACGTACGCTGCCGCGCGGCTGAACGCTATAATCGGGATCAAACTCGGTGCCGCTGGTGTGAGTGATGAGTCTTATGCGTACCATTCCTGAACGAGCTCAATGAGCGAGTGGGCATGGCCAAACATGTCCGTATCCTTGTTGGTGGGAAACCGGATCCACACCTTGCGGAAGCGCCTATCGTAAGTGACGTGGACATACCCCAAATCGGCCTCCCGCACGAGGTCCATACCGAAGACCTCTTGGTAGAACATGGTGCTTTCTTCGATGTCCCTGACACGAAGGCATATCGAATGGAACGAGTAGCCCTGCGTCTCGCGCCATGGGTTCGACATCCCTGTCGCTGGAGCTAGGGTTCCGATTGTGGAGAACACTCGGTGTAGGGCTCTCGGCCGACAACCCCTTCGATCCACCCTGCCTGGGAGCTATGGCGCTAAACTAGGGCAGAGCTGACTCCACTTTTAGGGCCCCCGTCGTGTGTGAGGGGTTGTGAAGGTGTTCCTTGATATAGTCCTCCTTCATTTGTCCTTGGCCGTCGTAGCGACGTGGGTATTTACGTTCCTTGCGCACCACATCGTACGGGTTCCATGCACTTGACTGCGCAAAGATCTCGTCCATCTCCTCGAGACTGCGTCCGGCCGTTTCGGGGAAGATGAAAAACGTTGCTGGTACCATCAGGGCGTTGATCGCACAAAAGATGAGGTAGGTGTAATTGTTAATGCTGTGGAAGGCCACCGGCGTAATCATCACCACCATAAAGTTGAAAAGCCAGTTGGCACTGGTGGAAATGCCATTGGCCTGGGCACGAATGCTCAAAGGCGTGCACTCGGCAGGGTACAACCACGTCATACCAAGCCATCCCAGAGCGAAAAACGTGTTGAAAACGAAACTGTGTGTCAGTGGCTCATACGTACAGCATCACAGCGCCGGCCACGGCAAAGCCGCTGCGGCCTTCCCTGGCGTGGCCCGGCACAAGATCGCACCACGAGCCCCCGGCGATTTTGCACATCTCCGCATCGACAGGCTGCATCTCGTACTGCATGGCCGTTTTGCTCAGCACACCGGTGAGCACAGCCATGGTGAGGGACATGCCCACGGCTCCGAACAGCATGAGCTTGCGGCGGCCTACGCGCTCGATCGCAAAGATGGCGACAACCGACGCAAGGAAGTACTCGGTACCATTGCAAGCGGCCAGAATACGCGATTCGACCGCAGCCAGACCGAGATTGCGCTCGAAGAGCGAGCCGGCATAATACGTGCTGGTGTGAGACGACAAAGACGTACATCAAGTTAATACCGCTAATTTGCTGGAACATTTGAATAACAAAGGCCAGTGCCGTGCGGTGGAAATTGTGACCAGGCCCCTGCTTCATCAGGTCCGAGAGCTTGGTCGCTTTGGAGATGGAGAGACTATCTTGGATCTCTTCCACAATCAAGTCGATCGCGTCGTCATGCGGTGCCTTCTCGTTCAACGCCGAAAGAACCTCACGCGCCTCTGTTTCGCGCCCACGCAACAAGAGCCACCGAGGGCTCTCCGGAAGCCAAATGGTCAAAAACGTCGGCAGGATGAGCAAGAGCTGCGCCGCGATGGGGAACCGCCACGACACGGAGTCCATCGACGTGGCGGCCACATACTCGACTTGCCGCGGATCCACACCGGTCGACTTGTCGGCCCAGTAAAGCGCAAAGTCGACCCAGTACGAGACCATGATACCAAAAGCAATCAGGGAGCCCTCGATCATGATCAGCATACCTCGGCGGTGCGGTGGCGAGCACTCCGACTGCCACACAGGGATGGTCGATGTGTGCTGCCCGTTGCCAATCCCCGCGATCACACGACCGACCCACATCAACGCAATGTGCTCGCCGATGACCTGCATAATACAGCCAACAGCCATGAAACTGCACGTTAGGTCACTCCACGTACATGCTTCCGATCCAAATCACCTTGCGACGACCAAGCAAATTGCCCCACAACAGGCACGAAATCGAGCCGAGGAAACAGCCGATCTCATAAATGCCAATAATCGCACCCTGCATCGTCGAGTTGGTATTGCCATTCATCTCAGGAAACTTTTGCAGAAAGGCCGGCAGTGTTAGCAGACTGCCCATCACACCCTGATCATACCCGAACAGCACAAAACCGACACCGGCAGCAAAGGCTACCATGAGGTTGAGATTGGTGCCACAGAGGCCAAGGAAGCGCGTGTAGCCTTCCTTGGCCACGCTAGGACCTTGACTGGGGTGGGAGGGGTGGTGGGACAGCACATCCACGCCAACTTCACGAGTCTTGTCTGGGACTTTGTTCTTGGTATCCAGTTCGAGGCTCATCAGGCGGAGGGTGCTGGATGCCCGGACACGCCCGACTGTTTATAAGCCGCTTGGCATCCACCGCGGCAGGCACCCAGCCACCCTCCTCCATGCGGGGCATCCCCACGCCTATTGCTTTGTTTATTGGTTATAGAGTCGCCCCATATGCAGGGATTGTCGTAGGCCTCTGGTGAGTGGCCCATCTACAGCGCCAGAACTTTACCATTACGTAAGAATGGACCATTCAGAGAAGGATCTGAGATCAAAGGCCCAACCACGGCGTGAGAGGGGCTACGAGGGCGACTCAGCCTGCCTTGCAGGCAGCTATGGCGCAGCAACCAAGTTCTCGCTAGCCATACAGCGATGAGTATACCGGCTTGCGGCACGATCGACAGGGGATGCGCAGCGTTCCCCCGCCCATTCGAAACGCGGTCGTGAGACGATACCCCTGTCAGATCTGATACGTGCCTGATCGCTCCGAGGAAGGAAGGAGCCCATCGTGCTCATAGAGATTCTTGCGCCGAGCCTATCGGCCCTGAATGACCATCAGATACCATCAGGCGTGCATCAAATTCGGGGGTGGTAAGGCACATTGTAAGCCACCCTCTGAGTGGCCCGATTAGGCGCAGCCTGCTGATCTGCCGATTATCGATAAATCCCATGCCAGGCGAATTTGGTCCCTGGTCGCCCGCCAGCGTTTCGCCCTTCATAAGAACAGCGCATCGTCACTGCTAATAGTGTACGGCTCGCTGCGATTATGGCAGGCCTCGGGAACTTTTGCCAGCACCTATGGAAGGTATACTACCCTGAGTTTGAGCGTCCAGCTGGCTTTGAGTCGCAAGAACCGAAGCCACCGTCCCCCCTCGCCTCCAAAGAGTCGATCGAAAAAGGGGAGGAAGATTTGCAGGAAGACGACGTGAAGCAGGTGGGTGTGGCCATTGCGGAAGCCACCTACTACGTCACGGGCTGGTCGTGGTATCTCGTCATGATCGTACTGTGGATTGCGTACTTCATCTTTGCGCTGGACAATCAGGTTTTCCCCACCATGGTGAATACCATTCCTGGCAGTGTGCTCCCAGGCTCGAATGCCTCGACGGGATACACGGCGTACACGACACAGTCGCTCTTTTCTGCTATCTCCAAGCTGGTCATCGCCAAGATAGCCGATATTTTCGGTCGTTTCACAGCGTTGTGCATCACCGTGTTTTGCTACGTTTTGGGCTTCCTCATCATGGCCGTGTCGCAGAAGCCAGCCGACTACACAGGCGGCACGGTGTTTTATGGTATCGGCAACTCAGGTCTTCAAATGGTGATTTGGATTGTGATTGCCGACTTTGTCTCGGCACGCTTCCGTGTTTTGGCGCTGGGCTACGTCGTGTTGCCGATCTTTATTACGTTCGTGGTAGGCAGTAAGGTGCTGGATGGCCTGATGACCAGCAACTGGCGCTGGCTACCGGGCATGTTCTGTATCTTGGTGCCGGTGGTGCTCGTGCCGCTGATGATTATCCTGTGGTACCTGGAGCACAAGGCACGCAGAAACAACATGGTGCCTGTCCATCCCTATCTGCGCAAGGGCTTCTTCCGTGCGTGCTGGCAGCTGTTCCTGGACGCGGACCTGGTGGGCCTGCTGCTGCTCGTTGGCGGCTTTGCCATGATTGTTGTCCCGCTCATTCGTGCAGGCATGTACCTGACGACCTACTCGACCAGCTGGGTCATTGCTTGTTTGACGGTGGGCCCCATTATCCTGCTCATTATCTTGCCTTTGTACGAGACCTTTTTGTCGCCACGCCCCTTTTTCCGCCGCACATGGCTCAACTCGGACATTGTTATTGCGATGGTGATTGCTTTCCTGGACAATACGGTGTTTACGGCGAGTTTCCAGGTGGCCTATAATTGGATTCGTGTGACGTATGGCTTTGGCCTGGACCAGGTGGGCGACGCCAACTACTTTACAAACGCTGACAACCTGTCGCTTACGTTCTTTGGCTTTTTGGTGGGCCTTGTGATTGCCTACACGCGCCGCTTCAAGTACTTCCTAGTGGCAGGATGCTGCCTTCGATTGCTTGGCTACGGTCTTATGGTCCGCTACCGCCATGTCGGCACGTCGATGGTCCAGGCCGTGTGGCCCCAGATCATCCAGGGCATGGGTGGTGCTTTCATGGGTGAGATCCTTACACTGTCTGCCCAAATTACGGTGCGCCACCAGGATGTGAGTATGGTGACAGCAGTCGTCCTCACGTTGTTTACGCTGGGCAATTCGGTGGGCTTGGCCGTGTACCAGAGCATTATCACGGACAGGCTCCCGAAGATGCTGGTCAAATACGCGCCTTTCCTCACGCCGTCGCAGTTGAGCAGCTTTGCCTTGCTGCCTACCAGCGCATTTGACAAGTTCCCCCACGGCACACCAGAGGGCACGGCCATTTCCACGGCGTACAATGAGGCCTCCAAGGATGTGTTGTACTGCTGCATGGCCGTCTCGGCGTTCCTGATCCTTGTCTCCTTGTTCGTGCGTGATTGGTACCTGCCTCGCTCGCACAATGTGGTGAGCAATGAGCTGCCAGAGAAGGGTGTCGTGGCGGACCCGACATACGAGGAGGATATGGAGACGGTAAAAAGGTCGGCACGATGAATTCGTAAAAAGAACCGGGTGATGGACCTATTCCTTGCTAGGGATGGCGGAGGGCAAGGCCCTCTTGGTCTATCAGTCTCGGCTTTGGTCGCAGTTTTGTACTTTTCTTGCGATGCGGGACAGCAGCAGTATCAGGCTGTTACCGCACATACCAGCTAGGCTGGCATAATTCATGTAGGGTAACAATGTTTGGCTGTAAGACGTTGCCAAGTGTGTCGTGCCATATCGAGAAACACGTGCTGACTCGTGCCAGGGGCATCCAGCTGCGGACGAAGCACCTCGGGCAGACCAGCATCGCCGCCGTGGCTTACGCCCATGTCCAAGGGGATGCGACCGAGGATCGGCACATCGAGGCGCTGCGCAATGTCCTCAAAGTGTGTCGGCGGGCCAAACAAAGGGTACTCTTTCCCCGTATCAGGCGCGCGAAAATGCGACATGTTGAGGACCATCCCGATAATCTAGCGTAAGTAGGTGCGACGTACAGGTACTTGGACTTTTTGGAACATGCTAATGCCTTTCCGTGCATCGACGAGGGCCACCTGCTGGGGTGTGCTCACAATCACGGCGCCATCGACTTTGACAAGCTGGCTCAGGCTCAAAGCGACGTCCCCGGTGCCAGGGGGCATATCAATCACGAGGACGTCGAGCGGGTCCAGGCTTGTCGTCTGAGGATCCGTATCCGGCGTTATGCCCGCACGCCAGTCCACATCAAAGAGAAGCTGCTGCACCGCTTTCATGACCATAAGTCCACGCCATACCACCGGCGTATCCGCATTGGAGCCGGCAGCCGCAGGCGGCAGGAGAAAGCCCATCGACATGCATGGGACGGAATAGTTGGTCATGGGGATCAGCGCGCCCTCTGCGTGTTAGCGACGCAACGTACGCTGGGTGAGCTCCGGCTCGCCGAGATCTTCTAGCTGCATGAGCTTGGGGATGCTGGGCCCAAAGACGTCTAGATCCAGGATCCCAACGCGCGCGCGACGGCCCAACACCTGTTTGGAGGTAGTGGCCAGTCCTAGGGCCAAGTTGACCGCTACTGTGCTCTTGCCTACCCCTCCCTTGCCACTGGACACGGCGATGATCTGCTGGACGTGCGGAATAGGCCGCCGAGGCTGCGTGCCGCCGCGCCGCGGCATGGTCGGAGGCACACGCTCGTTGTTGCGTGGAAGGCCCTGCGATCAGTGCATGGCACCTACCAGGGGATTCTCGTGCGCACGACGCACCGACGTGCTCAGCCGGCGAACGATCATGATGGTGGAGGTCGTAGAATCTGCCCTATTTCGGCCAACGCGCTACATCGTGCTACACTTAGTACGTACGCTTGAACGGCGGCACGCTCTTGCACTCGTTCTCGTCCAGCGTGTTGCTGATCACGTTACGGTACTTGAGCGTGACCTTGCCCGTCTCCTCGTCGAACCACGACAGGGTGTGCTTCATCCATTGCTCGTCGTCACGCTCCGTAAAGTCCTCGCGGGCGTGCGCACCACGCGACTCCTTACGGGCCTCCGCCGAGTGCATGGTCTGAGCAGCGCTCGACAGCAGGTTACGCAGCTCGAGCGTCTCTGTCAGGTCCGTGTTCCAGATCATACCACGGTCCTTGATCGAGACTTTGGGGAACTCAGAGACCACCTGGTCGATCTTCTGCACACCCTCCTCGAGCGTCTTCTGCGTACGGAAGACAGCCGCATCCGACTGCATCACACGCTGCATGTCCAGACGGACGGCGGCGGTGGTGCGAGGGCCGTCCGCGTTCCGCAGGGTGTCCAGGTCGTTGATCGCCTGCTGGCCATTGTCGCCGTGGAGCTGCTTGTGCGGCTTGCCCGGCTCGAGGTTCTCCAGAATGTGGTGCGCGCACGCACGGCCGAACACGACAATGTCCAGCAGCGAGTTGGCACCCAGACGGTTGGCACCGTGCACCGACACACACGCCGTCTCACCAGCCGCGTACAGACCGGGGACGACCTTGTCGTTGCCGTTCTCGTCCTGGGTCAGCACCTCACCGGTGTAGCGGGTCGGGATACCACCCATGGTGTAGTGGACGGTCGGCAGCACAGGGATGGGCTCCTTGGTCACATCCACACCGGCAAAGATGCTGGCGGTCTCCGAGATACCGGGGAGACGCTCGTGCAGCACCGACGCAGGCAGGTGCGACAGCTGCAGGTAGATGTGGTCCTTCTCGGGACCGACACCCCGGCCCTCGCGAATCTCCATGGTCATCGAGCGCGAGACCACGTCACGCGAGGCCAGGTCCTTGGCCGTGGGCGCATAACGCTCCATGAAACGCTCACCCTCCGAGTTCAGCAGGTAGCCACCCTCACCACGCGAGCCCTCAGTGATGAGACAGCCGGCACCGTAGATACCGGTGGGGTGGAACTGCACAAACTCTAGGTCCTGGAGCGGCAGACCGGCACGCGAAACCATGGCAAGACCGTCACCCGTGCAAGTGTGCGCACTGGTGGCACTGAAGTAGGCCTTGCCGTAACCACCGGTGGCCAGCACAGTCTTGTGGGCGCGGAAGCGGTGCAACGTACCGTCCTCGAGGTTGAGGGCCATCACACCCACACACTCGCCGTCCTCCATGATCAGGTCGAGCGCAAAGTACTCGATAAAGTAGGTCGTGTTGTGGCGCAGCGACTGGCCGTACAACGTGTGAAGCATGGCGTGGCCGGTACGGTCCGCGGCGGCGGCGCAGCGGTACGCTTGGCCACCCTTACCGTACTTCAGCGACTGACCACCAAAGGCACGCTGGTAAATCTTGCCCTCCTTCGTACGCGAGAAGGGGAGACCGTAGTGCTCCAGCTCCAGCACCGTGTTCGGAGCCTCACGGCACATGTAGTGGATCGCATCCTGGTCACCGAGCCAGTCCGAACCCTTGACCGTGTCGTACATGTGCCAGCGCCAGTCGTCCTCGGTCATGTTCCCGAGCGCGGCGTTGATACCGCCCTGGGCAGCCACCGTGTGCGAACGCGTGGGGAACAGCTTGGTGATACAAGCGGTGTTGAGACCGCCCTCGGCCAGACCGAAAGCAGCACGCAGACCGGCACCACCGGCACCGACCACAATCGCATCGTATTCGTGCTCCACGACAGGGTAGCCCGAGAGGTCGGGCATGCTCGAGGCAGCCTTCGCACGCAGAGGCTGCGTGCCCACCACACGCGAAACCGAGGAGGAGGAGTGGAATGCATTCACACGCGCAGTCAGCGGCGTCGAGCGGACGCGGGGCACCGACGAACGCGTCACGGTGCGCAGAAACGCACTGCCAGCAATCATCGCTTCTATTGTCAACAGGGCAGGTAGGCCGAGTGAAATCGACGGAGCGATGAGGAAAGGTGAGCGGCTGGCGAGGCCTCGGGGCCTTGCACCAGCCGGGTTGCGCCGGCCAATCACATGGCAGCGATTGGTCGCGCACGCATCGGCAGGCGGCCGAGCCGGGCCGGCGACGCTCCGGCGCCTGCGGCCCCCACGCGCGCGCAGGAGGGACTAGGGGCGTGCTGCTACGTTCTACGAGGCCACGCAGCTTACTTGGCGTGAACGACGCAACGCTTAGCAGTGTCTACCATGCCGCGATCCTAGCATGGTCCCGGTGGGGCCCGGGTCCTTCGGCCGAGCCGTACCATCCCCCGGCGCGGTGCGCCGGCTCGGATCACAAGCCTGCTCGCTGGGTGGCTGGATGGCGGGGCGGCTGGGTGGGTGGCGAGCGAGCCATACGGCCTAGTCCTGCAATGCACGGTCCCAGCTACGGACTGGTCATCTACTTCCACGCAGCCTTGACCGTCTGTAGTGTGAGGTTTTGGACGGTGAGCACATACCTTCTCCGCCTCGGCCAGGGCCTTCTTGAACGATTCGACCTCCTTCCAGCAGTCGAGCGTGCGGTTCTTGTTCTCTCTGCCATGTCAGCACATTTATAGACACATACAGGAAGCACTTCGACACACCCTCGCGGGCCTTTTGCAGCTCGGGGTAGTCCGTGACTGAGCGGCGCTGGTACTTTTCGTTCTGCGCCTTGACGCGCTCGAGCTCCTGCTGCAAGAGAGCACTGCTCTGTCCCTTGTCCTTGCTGAACCACGACTTGGCCTGCTTCTCCAAATTCTCCTTCTCAAGGGCCAGCTCAATCTGCGTTTGGACCTCCTTCTCCTGCTTGCGGAGCTTCGCAAGCTCGTCACGAAGCTTCTTCTGAATCGCCGCGTCCAGCTCCTCCTGGCGCGACAGCGCAGGCGCAGGCACCGTAGGGTCCGGCGTGGCCTGCTCCAGCTTGTTCAGCAGCGTGCGGCCGACCTGCAGTCAGCTCATGTGTCATTGACGCACCTCGACCTTGTCGATGGTCTCCTGCGAAGCACTCGGGGCCTCTTTGCTCGACGAAAAGAATCCCATTAGCAATGATAGGCGCGGCAGCCGTCGCTAGCGGCACGACCCGCCGCGGCGCCTGGGACGACGCACGTGATTACCCGTTGGGCGGTCCGTGCCTCGCTGCCTATGTACGTCCTGCGTGGGAGCGCCGGGCCCCTGCCTTGCCGCTCTTGCGGCCTTGGCTGCGTGCCATGGCCGAGGCAGCGGCTCTAGAACGAACGTTCTGTCGCGACTGCGAGGCGTGGCTGCCCGGCGGTTTTCGGCGCACTAGGTCGGCGAGATCAGGCACCTCCGTGAGATGCTCCGACACCACAGCGTGCCGCTGCGGCGCTCGCTGCTCTTGGGGCACATAGGCACCACGTAGCGATACATCGCATGGCACGTCGGACCACTGCGTCCCCTGCATGGGTGGGGCCACATCGCTTCCCCATGCCTTCCGGAACAGGTCGTCGTCCCAATCGTGGACCAACAGCGAGCCGTCCTCGGCTGTAGTGACCCACTCGCTGTGTCCGTGCGCCGAACTAGGTGCTTGCGACGAGGAAGAGGTGCTTTGGCCGGCCTTGCTCGGCTTGGCACGCGCCATCGTCACCTTGTGCGTTTTCATATCGAGATGCAGCACGCGCGCGCGCGACGGCTGCGATGCTGTAGAGGCAGGCGCAGGCGCAGGCACCCCTGGCAGCGAGGGAAACGACGGCGGCGGTAGCTGCCCACTCGCTCGCTGAGCCATCCATTCGGCGTGCCGCTGTGCCGCCTCTTCATACTGCTCCCGCTCGAGGCGCTCACGCAAATCGACCATATCGCTCAGCATCTGGGTACGTGTCTGCGCCGGCACAATCGGACTTTGCTGGCACGACGGGCAGGTGGACCACGGCGATACGGGCACCGGGCGCAGGGCCGCACAGAGGATCAGGCCACACGCCACGCATATAGGCGCCCACCTCGCCACGCCATGCCGCTGACCCTGGCACAAGCACAGGCGCCGGCGCACAGGCTTGTACGAAGCCGCGGCCGTGGAGCTGGGCTCGGTCGATAGCATCGCAAACGCAGCGTCCAGAGCCTTCATATCGGCTGTCGGCTCAAGCGTGCGTACCTGCGCACGCTCTTCCGACTCGGCTAGCGCCGCTGTGACCGTAGCTGGGGTAAGACGCACCCCCTTGGATTCGCGTGGACGGGGCGTGTCGTGCGCAGGAAAGCGTTCCGCCACCCACTGGTCCGCTAATGCTTTGGCTTCCGGCGATGTGCCGATAAGGCCTTGCATGTAAAACCGCAAGGCCTTGGGCGTTTTATGTGTGCGCAAGTACGGCACGACCTGCTCGTGAACCGTAGCCTCATCGAGCCCAAGCAGCGCGCCCAGCGCTTGCGCCGGTGTGGCCATTCGTCACACGTGGAGGCCAACGACGCTGCACGCCCGCCACGCCGGGGTCGATGCACATGTGGAGGAGGACAGGGAGGCCTCGGACCTGCCGATCCACCTCCCACGGCTGGCCGTGCCGCCCCCGCATGTCGGACACTAGCGCTGACGAGGATGCTGAGGAGCGTTGCCCAGCCTGCACGGATGCTAATGTGGACAAGAAGCTGTGGGTAGCATGCTCTCATTGCGAGACCTGGTTTCATGTCGCGTGCCTGCGCATGAACAGCGTCGACGAGTACGACACGTGGTACTGCCCACCGTGCCTGTCCGACACATCGCTCCAGCTGACGCCCCGCATGCGGCGCAAGTCTACGCGCGCGCATGCGACGACCGACTATGCGGCGATCCAGGAAGGCCGCCCGTCTGATCCACTTGGGCGCTGGGCGCGTCTGCTCGCGCACTACGATCCACCGTGGCCCACGGCGGTACGGCGCGTGACTGGCGATACATGGACGCAGGCGTGGATGGCATCGTCGCCCGATGCGCTCACCTCGCCCGTGCTTGTGCCTGCGTGCGACGATACAGAGAACCCTGGCTCCCACATCCCTGGCCTGCGTATTCCGCCACGCCACACGACCATCCGCGATGTGGCGCGCCTGGTCGGCCCTGCTACGCACGTGGAAGTGATTGATGTCAAGACGCAGCGGTCCTCACGCGCCTGGACATTGAGTGAGTGGGCCGACTACTTTGAGACGCCGCCGGCCAAGCGCGACAAGCTGCTGAATGTGATCAGTTTGGAAATCACTGGGACGCCGATGCAGGCGCTCGTCGAAGCACCTAGCATGGTGCGCGAGAGCGACTGGTTCGAGCGCGACTGGCCCCTTCATCGCCGACCACAGGCCGAGGACTCGGCCAAGTGGCCGAAGGTGCAGCGCTACGTGCTGATGGGCGTCCAAGGCGCCTTTACCGACTTTCACATTGACTTTGCCGCCACGTACGTGTACTACCATGTGGTATGGGGCCACAAGGTATTTCTATTTGCGCCGCCTACCGCCGCCAATTTGGCTGCGTACAAGGCATGGACATCGTCCGCGCAGCAGGAGAGCGAGTGGCTCGGACATGCGCTGCGTGACGTGACACGCGCGGACATTCGCACAGGCGAGACGATGCTCATTCCTGCAGGCTGGATCCATGCGGTTTATACGCCGTGCGATACACTGGTGATTGGCGGCAACTTTCTCGCCGACTACGATGTGGCCATGCATTTCCGCCTCGAGGCCCTGGAAATCGCCACGCGCGTCCCGCGCAAATTTCGGTTCCCGCACCTGCTCCGATTGGCCTGGTACGTCGCGGGTGGCTGGCACCGGCGGCTTGCCGCGCAGCCCGCGCCGGTGCTCGCACCTCGCGTGGCCCAAGGCATCGCGCAGCTGTGCAAGCGCCTAGATGTTGAAGTCGAGAAGATGGCCACGCTCGATGCCACGTCCAAGGTGTACCAAGCGGCGTACGAGGCCGTCCCACGCGATGCCGTGCAAGATCCAGCGGCCTTGCTGCAGCGGCTGCGCACGCAGTTGGCCAGACATCCTACGCAAGTCCATGCCAAGCGCGCACGCAGAGCCACTTAGTCCCCAGGCGAGCGAGGATCCGCGGCTGGCGCGGTCAGGAACGTCGAGTCGGGATCCACATCGTCGTCGGACGTCGAGAGGGGACTGGAGGAGGACGAGGAGAGCGAGGACGAGCGTCCCTCCTGAGCATCGGTCGGCTCCTCGTCCACTTGCATGGCCTCCTCGGGGGCCCACGTTGCTGGCGCAGCTTCTGGCGACTCTGCCTCGGTCTGGTCAGCTGCCTCCCTAGGGCCTTTCTCGGCGTTGGGCTCTGTAGGCGCTGCGTCGCTAGGCTCGACCGGCTGTGCCTCGTCTTGCTCCTCAGGCTGTGCCTGTTTTTCGTCCTGCTCCTCGTAGGGCTCTGTATCAGGCTCGTTGGTGGCTGCCGGCTCTTCCTGCACAGGCTCCGGCTCCGGCTCCGACTCGGGCTCCGGCTCCTCGCCCATCGTACTTGGCTCGTACGCCTCGCCTTTCGCTTCCGCCTGCACCGCCTGCAGCAAGCCTTCCACATCGTCCGGCGCTCGCATACATGCCATCAAATGCAAGTGGGCCGGGTCCACACACCGCAACGCACGCCACGCAAGACCTTGGTGCTTTGCTTGCGCCTCGTCTCCCTCGCCTGTGAGCCGCTTCATTTGGTGATCCATCGATACGACAGAGGGCCTGCCACTCGGCCCTTCCAAATCTTCGAGCCCATCCGTGTACAGCGTCTTTCTTTCGCCCTCGTCGGTTTGCACGTCCACGGACGAGGGTGGTGGGACTTGCAAACCTTCGTCCCACAGTCGGCGCAGCTCCGTGGTGCCCATCGGTACCAAGGGGGGAGGCACAGGGTGCGCGAGCGTCGCTGCTACACGTCGCTGCCATGCAGCGCACGTCTCTGCATCGAGCGGCGCGCGCTGTGTCGAAGGCGCACCGGCCCCTTTCCATTGCACCCACCCACTCTCTCGTCGCAGCACATGTAGCACAATATCCACCAGCGCACGTCCATCGGGCCCCGAGTCGCGCAACAGGTTCTGGACCTGGCGCCACGTCTTGCGTATCCACTGCTCTTCCTTCGCTGTCAACTCGTTCGCTGGTAAGACCAGCTTGTTGGTCCAGTCTTTCGCACGCTCACGACTGGCATGACTCTGCCCTAAGAGGTATTGAAACACCACGAGGCACTGCATGAGGAACTGACGACGAAATGCCACGTCTTGCAGCTCGTACGGAAAGAGGCGTCGCGCGCTCAAGTAGGCCGGGTATGCCGCATCCTCCCTCCTCTCTGTCCGCGCTCGCTTGGCCGGGCGCGTGGACAGAGGCGCTGTGGCCGGCACGGCTTGCAGCACTTGCAAGGTACACTGGACACCCGCCTGGAACACTTGCATCGGCGTCAATATGGCGCCTTCTTCGAGATCTGGCCCCTTGTGCAAGAGCTGCGCCGCCGTAGCACCGGGCCGTGGCGTGGCTGCGTCCGGCAAGAGAAGAATGGCTGGGTTCGCCATATAGTGCTGCAAGCTCCAAAACAACTCGTACATGCGCGGATGCTCCGCAAGTGCAGCGGGCGCCTCTGCTGCCGCAGGCGCCTCTGCTGCCTCGTCCAGGGCCTCGATATCCACCGCATGCGCCGTATTCGACTCGCTTTTCAAATTGACACCACTGCGCTCATGCAGCGGCAGGGTCGCGGAGAGCAGTAGGAGGATCCGGCCCGCGAGCGTTGCATGCTCCTCATGCACCACCGAGAGGCGCCGCTGCAGTTCGTTGCACATGCGCAGGAAAACAAGGCCTTTTCCGGCGGTCGGGACCAAATCCTGGGGTGAGCAAAGAACACGTACCTTGGTAAGGAAAGCCGCGCGCGATTCGGCGTACGTGAACAGATCCTTACATTTCTGGATCGGCGTCTGCTCGAGCAAATCGGCGAGCGCCGAGAGAGGGAGCGTGGGGTCCCCCAGACCTGGGTCAGTGCCGAGAACGCACCTTGCTGCGATACAGCCACGGCCATATCGAGGCGGTCCACGGCTTCTTCGAGGTGTTCCGAGGCCAGTACAGTGGAATGAATGTGCGCCCAGATCTCCATAGTGAGTGCTTCGTCCCATAGCGTAGCCGCTTCGGTGCCATGCCATGCCTGCTGCACCTCGGTGCATAGCTGCCGCAGCTGCTCGGCGATGGGCAGTAGGCACGCCTGCGCTACGTCGGCGCCAAGGCGCGCCACGCCTTTTGTAGCTTTGGTATCATGCAGGGCCGCCATCATGCGCGCATTTCTCTCGCGCAGCGCATCGGACACGCGCGCGATCTGCTCGCGCATGAGGAGACACGCTGCGAGCGGCGCCGGACGATGCGGCGTATGTCACGTGCACCAAAGCGACGCCGCGCAGCGATCGTGCAGCGCGGGGTCCCTATGAGCGCGTCGACGGAGCAGTCGTGGCGCCGCGATACGGGCATGGACGTGGACGAAGGTTTGTTCTTTTCCCTCACTGTAGATCCCAGCATTCGGCGGCGGGGCCGTGGATTTGGCGCGGGCGCCGCTGCGGACGAAGGCGAGGGTGTGCGCTCGAACCAATTTGAGCGGCTGTCGACCGAGGCCGATGTGGAAGGCCATGCGGCCCAGTGTACGTGAAACCTACTTATACAGCGATGGAGGGCTGGGTGCTGGTTGTGACCCATGTGCATGAGGAAGCGACGGAAGATGACGTGTTGGATGTGTTCCTGGACTTTGGCAAGGTCAAAGATTTGCACCTCAATCTCGATCGGCGTACGGGCTATGTGAAGGTAGGTACAGGCTATTGACGTTAGGGGTATGCACTTTTGCAATATGAGACGCAAGCGGAAGCGGAGAACGCGATTACAGCGTGCAAGAAGGGGCTCACGCTACTGGAGCAGCCGCTGGACGCCGACTATGCCTTTGTCCAGCCGCCGAGTCATGCTTCAGGCATGGATGCACGCCGCTCTCGATGCCATAATGCGCGCGACCGTAGTGCATCGCCGATGCGTTCGTAGGAAGCAGGCCCTGTACATCCCAAGCCGCAGCGACGTCCAGCCTTGCGCGGCCGCCTCGTGGGGAGGAGGGTGGAGGGTGTGTCATAGCACGTGACACCATTTTCCCACGGTGCGCTGCCAAAAAGGGGCGTAAAGCGAGGCCCTTCTTCTCCCTTCACTTGTAGGAGCCGCAAGGACACCACACTTTGTTTGGTTAGCAGTTACCATGCAAGTGTTCGTCAAGACCCTTACCGGGAAGACGATTACCCTCGAGGTGGAGTCTTCCGACACGATCGAGAATGTCAAGGCCAAGATCCAGGACAAGGAGGGTATCCCTCCGGACCAACAGCGCCTGATCTTCGCTGGCAAGCAGCTGGAGGATGGTCGCACTCTGAGCGACTACAACATCCAGAAGGAGAGCACGCTCCACCTTGTGCTGCGCCTGCGTGGTGGTGCCAAGAAGCGTAAGAAGAAGACGTACACCACCCCCAAGAAGATCAAGCACAAGCACAAGAAGGTCAAGATGGCCACCCTCAAGTACTACCGCATCAACGATGACGGTTCGGTGAAGCAGCTCCGCCGTGAATGCCCTGCGCCCGAGTGTGGTCCTGGTATCTTTATGGCCTGGCACCACAACCGCCAGTACTGCGGCAAGTGCCACCTGACCTACCTCTTCCAGGAGGGCACGCAGAAGCCTGAGTAGGTTCTGTAGTCAAAAGCTTGCGTTTGCGGCCATGGTATCGTATCTATAGACAGAGTGGTATCGGAGCCTAGGGCGGCAAATCCTGGGGCTGTAGCTCAAAGTACGGGTGTTGCAGCGCTTCCTGCACGGTAATGCGCTTCGCCGGGTCGTACTCGAGCAGGCGGTGCAGCAGCGACACAAACGCGCGGTAGTGCTTGGCGTACGTGTTTGAGCCAGTGACAATGTCCTCGAGCGTCTTCATGCTCTGCACGTAGCGGCGGCTCTGCTTGGTCGTATCAGCCCGCGGGTAGTCCAGATGCCCATGGTGGAAGTACTCCGGTTTGTACGTCTCGGCCTTGCGGCGGTAGTCGTCAGGCAGACGCCCCAGCACCATCTCCATCATCGCCAGGTGCTCCAAATTGTCGTGCGTTTGGAACAAGGCTTCGCCCGTGAAAAACTCCACGAGAATGCACCCAATCGACCACACGTCGCAAGGGAACGACCAGCCCATCCCTAGAATGATCTCAGGAGCGCGGTAGTGCCGCGTCGACACCACACCCGAGTGGTACTCATCATTAAACGTCGCACTGCCAAAGTCAATGAGCCGAATCTCCGAGTTGCGCAGCACGCGCTTCTTGCGCGCATTCGTGCGGCGGGACGTCGGTACCAAATCAAACGACGCATCGACCAGCAGCACATTCTCTGGTTTCAAGTCCGTGTGAATGAGCGAGAGGCGGTGCAAGAAAGCCACGCTGGTCAGTAGCTGCTTGGCAAAATGCCAAATATCGCGGCATGGGAACGGCTGAAACTTGTTGTCCTTCAAAAAGTCAAACACGCTGCGGTCCAGCAAGTCCGACACAATACACACGTGGTTCCGGAAATCAAACGTTTCGAGCAATTGCACACACTGGAACTTGTTCTGCGGGTCGTTCTGCCGCAGGCACTTGAGCACGCGAATCTCAATTTGGCTCGCGTCGCGGTACTTTTGCACCGCACGGATCACCTTGATAGCCACATGGCGCCGCTGCTGGCGGTCATAGCACTGCACGACTTTGCCAAACGTGCCCTGCCCCAGCAAATGCCGAATCTGGTACCGCGGCGTGATGCACTCGCCTTCCCGCACAATAATGTGGCCATCCTTGTCGTCCAAAGGCACAGGCTCCACGCGCTGGAGCATGTTGGATGCAAAAGGCGTGCGCCACGGGTCCGAGTAGCCGTTCAGTTGCGGCGTCTTGGGCGGCGGCACAGCGTACGTGGGCATCGTAGCGAGGCCCATGGGCGGCGGCGGTGCGACGGGATACTCGGGCACCAGCATCGATGCGGCCTCAGGCACGGGCGGCACGGGCGGCGGCGCAGGCCGACGACGCTTGCTGGGCAGCGGCTCCTCGGCGTCCCATGGCGGCTGCGACTTGCGCTTGCCGGTGGTAACGCCGCCCGCGGGGACTGGCGCCGAGGTCAGTGGGCGCAAAGGCGAGGCAGGGGGGGTATCGTTCTCGTCATCACTCACCAGGTAGACTTGCTGTTCCTGGCCATTGATCATCTCACGCACACATGCGCGTTGCGGCGCATCAGGCCTGGCCGTCGGCGCCGTAGCGACCTGCCCCGTGCATGGCACGGGCGGGGGGTATGCGAAAAAGTGATTCTGCATCTCTGCTGGCGTTACAGGCGAGGTGGCACACAGCGCGGATGTGCTCACACACGGCAGTCCCGGCGCGGGTGGCGCCAAAAACGAGTCCATCGCGGAGGGGACCGGTCCCGTGGGCTCGGGCGATAGGCGCCGTTTTTTCAGGCGCGGAACGACCGTAGCCATCCCGTCGAGGAAAGCGAGGTCGTGAGTCGAGCAACTCGAGGCAGCCACAACGATCGGATCCCGAACGCGCGCGTTCTCAAGACACCGGTCGTCAACCCTACAGCGGCGGTGACCTGCCCGGTGGCCTGCTCGGGCTCGGCGCGGGGGTATGATTGGGTGCACGGCTTGCACTTATTTCCTCGTGGCCCCGCCGGGGCAGCGCGCCCCCGCCCCCCTTCGTGCGCGGCCAGCAGGCAGGGGGTCGAGGCCTGCGGCTGTCACGTGGCAGGACCAGGCCGCCGGCCACGTACGTCTCTGTCGCCGACTCGTATGCGAAAGAGTGTGCTATCTATGCGCATGAGTGGGCGCACTCTCGTGGGCCAGGCCATAGCGGCAGCGCCGCGGCCTGTGACGCACCGTGTCGCGTCGCCTGCGCCAACGCGCCGCGCGGCTGCGCCCGTCCGCGCTGCCCTGCTGCCGCGCGCGACGCCGCCGCCCACGAGTGAGCGCAACCTTGCCTTGCAGCGTTTGTACGCGCAGCACCGCCCTCTCCTTGAGCATGAGCAATTGCCTGTGCGCCCTCAGCGTATTGTGCATGGTGACACGGTCGTGATCGATCCTGAGGACTTTGCTGTGCCGGCCCCCAATATCTGGCGGCGTCGCGCACGTCCTGTGGACGCCGTTACATTCTCGCACCTGATCGATGATTTGTCGCAGCTGCGTGTGTCGTCTCGTCGCACACGCACCACGCGCCGCCGCAGCGCACGCGGTTTTGCGCCTTCGTCGCCGGCCGTGCAGGCGGCCTCTGCCCGTATTGCGCGCCTGGAGCGCGAGGCCGAGACCCGCGAGCAGGCCGTGGCGAATGCGCGCGAGCATGGCGAAGACGTGGAGCGTGCTGAGCGTCTCGGTGCCGAGGCCGAGCTGATTGTGCTGGGCGAGCCGCTGGGTGCGCACAAGGCGTGGGCGCCTGGCGTAGCGACGCTGCTTGGCACCGCGCAGCCGTTTGTGCCCCCCAGCGCCCAGCGCACGGTGCCGCCGCTGCCGGTGCGCAGTGTGGACGATGTCGATGCGTCTGAGCAGGACGCCCACCTGTGGCTCACGCAAGGCCTCGTTCAAACGCGCGTTCGCGCGGAGCATGCGTGGCAGCGCTTCCTTGCCACCACCCCGCTGTCCGTCTCGATGGACAGCGTGCGCCGCAAGCGCAGGAAAAAGATGAACAAGCACAAGTACAAGAAGCTACGCAAGCGCCAGCGCGCGGAGCGCCAGCGCCTAAAGAAGTAGTCTATACGCTATGCTTTACCAGCGCGCTTGCCATTGCGACGCGGACGTTCACGCACCACCATGCGGTTGCCCTTCTTGGTGCCTGGCTTGCGCGTACGCTGGAACTTGAGCGGGTACCCATAGATTGAGCGTGGTACTTTGTTCGACTTGGACTTGCCACGACCACCACCATGCGGATGGTCCACCGCGTTCATGGCCACACCACGCACCTTGGGACGCCGACCGAGCCAGCGCGAGCGGCCTGCCTTACCGAGGCGCCGGTGCTGGTGGTCGACATTGCTCACCAAGCCAATCGTTGCGCAGCAGTCGATCGGCACCAGACGCACTTCGCCACTGGCCAAGCGGACCTGCGCATGCGAGGCCTGGGCCGTGGGGGCACTGTCACCCTCGTCCAGCGCCTCGGTGGCGTTCTTGCGGTAGGACGAAAAGGCCACCAGCTGTCCGTTCGTACCAGCTGCGCGCACTAGCTTCGCTGGGCCCAGCGGGCGTAGCGAGATGGCATGGATGGTCGTTCCAATCGGGATCAGACGCAGCGGCAGCACATTGCCGGGGCGGATCGCATGCGTACGGAAGATACCCAGATCCAAACTGTTGGTCGATGCTGTGTCCTGCTTCATGGTGCGATAGCTCTGCACCGTATCGCCTGCCGATAGGCCGTCTGGCGCAAGAATGTAGCTCAAACGCTTCGTCTCGTTGTGCTCCAGCAGCGCAATGTGCGCACTGCGGCCGGGGTCGTACTCAATTCGCACGACACGCTGCTCGCCCGCCTCCCAACGGTAAAAGTCGACGAGGCGCAAACGACGGCGGTGACCACCGCCGCGTCCACGCACCGTAATGTGACCGTGGTGGTTGCGACCACCGGTGCTGCGCTTGGCGCGCGTGAGAGCGCGCACAGGACCTCCTCGGTGCAGATGCGTTGCAAGGGGGTAACGCAGCCAGCGAATCGACGGCGTAATCGGCTTGAACGTCTTGAACTGGTGGTCGGTTCGTACGAGCGGCGCTGTGCGCTGCTCAGTCACACCGAGACGCGCAGCAATCGTGTTGCGCTCTTTTTGCAGCTTGGCCTGCTTCCGCTGCGCCTTTTTGGCCGCGCGGCGCTCGCGGCGGCTCGGCTCGGTGCTGCTCAGCACGGGCGATTTTACGGGCGGGGCCAGGCAAGGCGTGCCATCCGCGTGCACCGGCACCGCTGCCCCGGAGCCGAGGGGCGCCGCGCGCGCGCGAAGCACCGAGGTATGCAAAGCCTGTGACGAGGCTGTGACAGGAAACCAGGGCGTGGGCGCCCGTAGCGCTGTGCGCAAGGGCCGCACCCACAGCATGAGGGACGGACAGCCGCGGCGGTCGCCGCGCGGCCTTCTTCTTCGCTTCACGTGATGTGCACCTAACGCTGCCGGCGGCTCGTCCGCCTCCACGCGAGCCACGACCCCAGGCCATGGTGTTGCTCACGACGTCGGACAACGAGCACTTTAGCGTCGATCGCGATGTGGCGGAGCGCTCCGTACTCATCAAGCAGATGATCGAGGACATTGGCGAGTCGGACCAGCCGATCCCGCTGCCGAACGTGAGCGCGAGCGTGCTCGCCAAGGTGCTGGAGTACTGCGGTCACCACCGGAACGACCCGCCCGCTTCCAGTGACGAGACGGACGAGATGCGTCGTCGCGCTACGGATATTTCCGAGTGGGACGCCAAGTTCATCCAGGTCGATCAGGAGATGCTCTTCGAGATCATCCTCGCGGCCAACTACCTGGACATCAAGAGCCTGTTGGACATTGGCTGCAAGACTGTGTACGTTCACATATCTAACGCAGTGCGAATATGATCAAGGGCAAGCAGCCGGAGGAAATCCGCAAGCTCTTCAATATTCAGAACGACTTTACGCCGGAGGAGGAGGCACAGATCCGCCGTGAGAATGTGCGTGTGCGCCGCTGGCTTACCGCAGGAATGGGCCGAAGACCGTTAGCTATGCGTTCTCGCTTACCGCCCACCGATCGCCGTGCTGCGCCACCGCGGCCGGCGGCGCAGCGGAGGCGCTGGCGCCCGATGTGTGTTGACGTGGAAATATGCGCTAGATTTATAAAGAGCGTGCGACCGCCGCTTCGCCCCTAGGACGCGATCCGCCGAGGGGCCTACATAGGCCAGGACATGTACTAGACGCGCGATATGGGATCCCCTGCAACACGCCTGGATCGACTTGTGTCCTTGCTGGACATTGGTTCGTCGCCGGCGATCCGCTCGACGGCCGCCACGCAGCTCGGTCAAATGGCCGCTCTGCGCGTGCGCGGGGCGAGCACGGCGCAAGAAGGCAACGCGCCAACGGACCGGCCTACCGAGGGGTACCGCGGCACGGACGGCGAGTGGAACGAGGCACTGACGTTGGTCGCGCGCGTGGTGCCTTTGCTCTTGTCCAAGAGTTGGGACACACGCAGCGCCGCAGCGCAGGCCTTGTACCAAATTTGTCACGCGGCGGGCGTCTGGGATCCAGACGTGCCCAGCGAGGCATCGGCCAAGCCAGAGGCGCCTGGGCCCGATGTGCCCGCGCCGGAGGCGCCGGCGCCTGATACGCCCTTAGGCCTGCCGCCAGGCGAGCGCCTGACGCTCGCCAGCTTTTCGTTGCCGACGGTATTGGCGAGCGGCACCAAACTGTTAGCGTCGGCGGGGCGTGAGTACGATGTGCCGGAACTGTTAAGTCGCGAACGCCTTCAGAGTGCGAAGAAAGACGTCCTTGGCAAGTTGGGCCTGGCGTTCGGGGGCGCTGACGTCGATATGGGTCTTGATATGGACGCCGAGCTCAGTGGCCCGGCGGAACGCAAACCCAGCATCAAGGCTGAGCCGGACGCACAGCCCACGCCGCCGCCCGCACCGGCGCCCGAGGAGCCGAGTCGCCCACTGAGTGCGCGCGAGCGCAATCAGCTGAAACGCAAGCGCAAACTCGAGGCCAAAGGCCAAGCTCGTGCGCCTGTGCACGCAGAGCCAGAGAAGCGCGTCAAGCTCGAAGGTGAGCGAGCGCCTTCTCAAGCCGCTGCAGCCCTCTCGCTGCAAGTCCCGCGTGGTGTATGGCCGTTCCGTGCTTTGGCCGAGTTACTCAGCGTCGAGCTGGTAAGCCCTACGTGGGAGGCACGCCATGGCGCCGCGCTCGGTCTTCGTGAGTTGTTCCGTACGCAGGGCGCCGGAGGCGGCAAGACGTGCGGTGCGACGCCGGCCGATAATGCGCGTGCGCACGACGCATGGTGCGAGGATTTGGCGGTGCGTTTGCTGTGTGTGTTTGCCTTGGACCGCCTCGGCGACTTTGTCTTTGATCATGTCGTGGCACCTGTGCGCGAAACCGCGTCACAAACGCTCGCACAACTCCTTCCGCACATGAGCAGTGAGCTCGTGCGCAATACCCACCGTGTTCTGCTCGAGATGGTGCGGCAGGACCAAGTACGGGCCGCTGGCCTCGTGGGGCAGCCTGGCCAGCGCGCCTATGTGTGGGAGGTGCGGCATGCCGGCCTGCTTGGCATCAAGTACGAAGTCGCGATGCGTGTGGACGTCTTGGGCGTCGAGGACGATATGCTGGCGGATGTCCTGGACGTGGCCCAGCTTGGCTTGCGAGACGATGACGACGATGTGCGCGCCGTGGCAGCGGCGACGCTTTTGCCGATCACACGCAACCTCGTTGCGCACCAGCTCTCGCGCATGCCCGCTTTGCTGGACCAGCTATGGGCGTGCGTCGGCGATAAGCGCGACGACTTGTCGAGCAGTGCAGCGAGTGTCATGGACTTGCTGGCCGCGTTCATGGCCCAGCCCGATGTCGTGTACATGGCCGACTCGTCCCTGCTCGTGGAGCGTGTGCCGACGCTGTTCCGCTTTGTGCGTCATACCATCACGCATGTGCGTCTTGCCATGCTGCATGCATTGCAGGCCTTGCTCCAGGCGCCATCGCTCCCTCGTGCCTGGCTCGATGAGCGTCTTGTGCGTTTGCTCTTCCAAAACTTGCTCGTGGAAGAGCGCCCGGCGATTCGCGAGGCGACCACGCACGTTTGGACCTTGGCTTTAGGTGCGCTGGGTGCGCAGCTGGGCGACTGTGTTGCACCCCATGTGCCTGCGCTCTTCCAGCTGGTGCTCACGCCGATCGGTACGCCTATGGACACGAAGCTGTTCTTCACGCCGCCCCGCGCGCAGACGGAGCACGATATTGACCGTGGCATCCTCACGCAGGATCTCACGCTGGTGGGCGTGGATGTGGTGATCCGGGGTCGCCTCGAGGCAGCGTCCGCGCTGGGTGATCTTGTAGCGCTCGCGCCGCCTGCGCAACAGGCCGCCTCCGATCGTTTGAGCGAGGGGCTGCAATCCTCGTCGGCGTTGCAAACGTGCCTGTGTGCCGTTGTGGCGCAGCGCTGGGCCGAGCGAGTGGACGATCCACCGGCGTTCCTTCGTGCGCACACGCAAGCGGCGCATATGCATGGCGTCCTATTTCGTCTCCTCGATGCGACGATGCCGCCGCTGTACGCGGAAATGCGCATTTTGCGGCAGCGTATCCACCACGACTGCCAATTGCTGGCGCAAGCCGTATGGCGTGCCGTGCCAGACGCCCCAATCACGGTGCCCGAGGCCACAGCGCTTACGATGGACCATGTACGCGCTTTGCTAGACGCCGCGCATGCGCACGACGTCTCCAGCGTGAATGATCTGCGGCGCAAGCTCTCCTTGGCCGTGGAACGCTACGAAACGACCAAGGAAACCGAGGACGTGCTGGTTCTCGCTGCGGTCGCTGGAGCGGTGGTCGCATGGGGCGTGCTGCCGCCCAAGCTGAATCCTTTGATTCGCAGCCTGATGAACAGCATCAAGTACGAGGAGAATGTGGATTTGCAGCAGCGCGCCGCCCAGGCTCTAGCGCGCTTTTTGGCTTTGTGCACGCGTCCAGACGCCCCTGCGAACCCCAGCGGCAAAATTGTAAAGAATTTGTGTGCATTTGTGTGCCAAGACACGGCGCACACGCCGCTGTTTGCCGAGAAGAAACATGCCAACGAAGACATTCTGGCTTTTCCTACGCGTCCGGCCCCCAGCGCGGTGCGCGACGAGCGCATGACGCCCGAGCAGCTCATCCGCCGCGGTGCACAAGCGGCGCTGCAGCAAATCTGCGCGCAGTTTGGCGCCGCGGTGTGGGAGCGTGTGCCTATGTTGTGGGAGCGCGCGGCGCAGCCCCTGCTCGACTTGCCTGCCCATACCAGTGGCGCGTGGAGCGACGAGCAGGGCCAAACGGTGCTGGATGTGTGTGCGGTGCTGGAGAGTGTGGCGCCTCATGTGGATGCCTCGGTGCACGCGTCGTTTGTGCCGCTGCTCGATGCGCTCGTACGTGTGGCTCAGAGCGAGTACGCGGTGGTACGCGCGGCGGCCGCGCGGTGCTTTAGTGTACTGGCCACGTGCCTGGTCGACGAGGCGATGCACCGCTTGGTGGAAGATGTGGTGCCTTTGCTGGGCGATGCCGATGTGCACCGCCGCCAAGGTGCGATGGAAGTGGTGTCGTGCACGGTGCGCACGCCGGACGAGCGGGTGCTGCCCTACGTACTGTTCCTCGTGGTGCCCGTGCTGGGCCGCATGAGCGATCCGCACGAGTCGGTGCGGTTGCTCGCGAGCAACACGTTTGCCGAGTTGGTCAAGCTGGTGCCCCTGATCCACGGGCTACCTGACCCGCCCCACTTTTCGCCCGCGCTCTTGGCGCGCCGCGAAACGGAGAAGGCGTTCCTCACGCAGCTGCTGGATGGCTCGCAGGTGCAGCCGTACACGCCGCCTGTGGACATGAAGGTGCAGTTGCGTCCGTACCAGCTGGAAGGTGTGAGCTGGATGACGTTCCTTGCTCGGTACCAGCTGCATGGCATTCTCTGCGACGATATGGGTCTCGGCAAGACGCTGCAATCCATTACGCTGCTCTCGTGCCAGCACTGGGAGCGCGCGCAGCGCTGGGCGGCGACGCATGCGCCCGATGCGCGCCCGATTCCTTCGCTCATTGTGTGCCCCCCCACGCTGACGGGGCACTGGGTGCATGAGATTCAGCAGTACTCCCCCAATTTGCGGCCGCTGCTGTATGCGGGCCACCCGAACGAGCGTGCTCGTCTAGTTTCGCAAATGGATCAGTGCGATGCCGTTGTCATGTCGTACGATGTCGTGCGCAACGACATCCATGTGCTGGCGCCGCGTGCCTGGCACTACTGCCTCCTGGACGAGGGCCACGTGATTTGCAGCGCCAAGACCAAGACGACGCGCGCGGTGAAGCAAATTCGCGCGCAGCACCGCCTCATTCTGTCCGGCACGCCGATCCAGAACAATGTGCTGGAGCTGTGGAGCTTGTTCGACTTTCTCATGCCGGGCTTCCTGGGCACGGACCAGTCGTTCCACGAGCGCTTTGCACGCCCGGTGCTCGCGTGCCGCTCTGGCAAGCCGAGTGCCGCGGAGAAGGAGGCTGCCACGCTAGCACTCGAGGCGCTGCACAAGCAGATTGTGCCGTTCCTTTTGCGCCGTTTGAAGGAAGATGTGCTGCACGATTTGCCCCCCAAGATCATCCAGGATGTCGAGTGCGAGTTGAGCGATGTGCAAAAGACGCTCTACGACGAGTTTGTCCAGTCGCAGGCGCGTCGCGATATGGAGGCAGAGCTCGAGCGTGGCGAGGAGAAGGAGGCGGAGCCTGTGCAGCAGCACGTCTTCCAAACGCTGCAGTACTTGCGCAAGCTGGCGAACCACCCGTCGTTGGTGCTTGATCCCAAGGTGCCAGCGCAGAAGAAGCTGCTTGATCAAGTGCAGGCGCAGCGCGGCACGCTCGCCGGCCTGAGCCACGCGCCGAAACTGCAGGCGCTGCGCCAGCTGCTGATGGACTGTGGCATTGGCATGGAGACACCCACAAACGATGCAGCGCTCGTGGGCGCCGATACGGGCGCCTCTGTATCGCAGCACCGCGTATTGGTATTCTGCCAGATGAAGCAGATGCTCGATGTGATTGAGAAGGAACTCTTCCAAACGCTCATGCCCTCTGTGACCTATTTGCGTTTGGATGGTAGCGTGAGCAGCGACAAGCGCCATGGCATTGTGCAGACGTTCAACGCGGATCCCAGTATTGATGTGCTGCTGCTTACCACGTCGGTGGGTGGCCTGGGTCTGACCCTCACCGGCGCCGATACGGTCATCTTTGTCGAGCACGATTGGAACCCGATGAAGGATTTGCAGGCCATGGACCGTGCACACCGTCTGGGCCAGAAAAAGGTCGTGAATGTCTACCGTCTGATCACGCGCAACACGCTCGAGGCCAAGATCATGGGGTTGCAGCAGTTCAAGCTGAATATTGCCAACTCGGTCGTGACCCAGCAAAACAAGAGTATGGAGCAGATGGACACCGACCGCATCCTCGACCTGTTTGGCCCTGCGCCGGCGCCCACCAACACCAAGGTGAAACAAACGCGCGGGATCAGCCAAAAGGCTTTGCTGGCCAGCCTCGAGCACATGCCCGATACGGACGACAACGAGTATGCCGACATGACCCAGTGGCGTCCTTCGGCTACGTAGCCTCTCTATAAACGCGCGGCCTCGGTCGGCGTTGCCACGACCCATACCCCGGCCACGTCCAAATCAAAGGGGAGCGATACATCGCGCTTGTGTCCCCGCACAGGCGACGCATCGTCCGTGGGGGCACTTGTACGCCGCAGCGCACGTACCGATGGCGTCGCAGGCGCAGGCGCTGCGCCGGCCGGTAGCCAAGGCGGCTCCATCAGCACACTCAGGCCCACGGTGAGCACCTTTTCCCGTAACATGGACACTTGCATCTCCGATACCACGCCGGTGTTGGTCAGCACAAAGGCATCCAAGGGAAGCGTGATGGTTTGCCACTCGTCCGGGCCGACGTGATCGTCGAGCTGCAAACGGTGCTGGTACAGGTCGGTGGTCACCGGCCCGTCCGTTTGTACATTCACATAGAATAGGGGAGGCGTAAGCGCAGATGGTGCGGTGCTCGTCTGGCACCCGAGCGCTTCCACGGCGCGGGCCACGGTGCTGCTCGTGCCGTCTTGGGTCTGCAGCGCCGCACGCAGCGAGGCACTTGGCGCCGGCGCCGGCGCCGGGTCGTCGGCCGCGCGCGCCTGCGCCAAGCGATTGCGCACCTTGATCGCTAGGTACGGGTGCATCGTCGTGTCCCATCCCTCGACGCTAAACAGCCGCGGTCGCTTGACATTGCGGAAGGCCGCGTACCCACTGCGCTCCAGCCGCGAGCCGCGCGGAATGTGGGAGCTGATCGTGCCATAAAAGCGGCCAAATGTCTGTGGTGTGCCATGCGCCCCACTCTCGCTCTCCAACGAGAATTGGCACCGCGACAAGCCGCCAATGTCCGAATCGGAGCCGGTGGCTATTTGCGCGGCGTCTTGGGGCTTGGCAATGCGGTAGAGCAATTGCGCTCCATCGGCGCGCTCGGATGTAACTTCCATGCGCATAATCCGCGCCGCCTCATGGCGCAGCGCCGATATAGAGCGATGCAGCGCCTGTCCCCACCGCGTCCACGCCATGGTGGCCAGGCCGTGGGGCGCCGCGCCGCCGTTGTGCGCAGGGACCGCTTCACGTGCGGTCCACGTGACAAAAAGAAGACCTTGCTCCGCGCGGCGCTCATCGGTGGCGACCCCACTCGCATGAAGAACGCCGCCGGCCTGCCGATCGCGCGTGCTGCGCTGATGCGCGCGCCGCGTGTGCGTGCGCTGCATGCCTCGGCACGGCGCTTCGATGTACCGCGTTCGCCGTTCCAGGTCTTTGTTGAGACCTTGCGGTCGGAGCTGACCAAGTCGCGCGAATTCCAGGACAATTTGAAGCAGCTGCAGGGCCAGTCGGAAAAGTTCCAGGACTCGGAGACGATGCGCAAGGCACGCGAGGCGTACGAACGTGCTCGAATTATCTCCTCGATCAAGCACAACCCCCGTTTGCAGGCGGCCGCCGAGCAGCTGCGCAAGAGCGGCGGTCAGGTCAGCTCGGCGATTGGCGCCACGCTGCGTCAGATGGAGGAGAGCGAGCTGATGCGCTCGCTTAGCGCCATGTCCAGTCGCCTGCGCCGTCAAATTGAAGACTCGACGGCGCCCGTGCGCAACACCGAGGTGTACAAAGCCTTTGCCGAAACGATCAGCGAGGCGCTCGACGACGGTTCGTCAGCCATTGATATTCGTCTCGCGCACGGTACGAGCGCCCAGGATGCTCGTCGCATCAAGCGTGAAATGCGTCTGCGCAAGATTGGCCGCTCGCCTCCTGTGGGCGACGTGGATGCCGTGCCCGTGGATCCGATCGTGGCCGCCGCCGCCGCCGCGGGCGAGGCGGCCGGTCGTGAAGCGGCGGGCGCGGCCGAGGACAGTGAGTCTGCGCAGCCTGCACCTGCCGCGGCGCCCAAGCGCCTCGGTGGCTACGCCGTGCAGCACCGTCGCGTGCTGGAGAATGCCGCGGCGGGCAGCGATTTGGTTCTTGCGCCCGAGTCGGCCCAAGCGAGCCGGTGGGACCGTTTCAAGCAGGAGAGCCCGATCATGCGCCGCCTGGCGGACCTGCACGAGCAGTACCAGGACTCGGAACACCCGTTCATTGAGCGCTTGCGTGGCGTGACGAACCGCGTGGCTTCCTGGTTCGAGGAGAATGAGACGGCGCAGGTCGTGCGTGCCTTTAAGGAGATCGACCCCAAGTTCACGCTGGCGGGCTTCGCCATGGAGCTGCGTGAGTATGTGATTCCCGAAGTGCTTGACGCGTACCACGGCGCTGCGCGCCACCTGCTGCGCCAGTGGTGCGGTGAAGCGACGTACAATGTGCTTATGGCGACGCTGGACCCCTACCTGCAGCGTGGCTACATTGCCGATGGGCGCATTCTCGATTTGTCCAGCATTGAGATTGTGCAGGGCAAGATCCTCGAGACGGGCCCATTGCCGGTGCTCGTGATCAGCTTCCAGACGCAGGAGCTGATGTACTTCAAGGACCCCAAGACGGGCGAGGTGGTGGAAGGCAGCGTCGAGCAGGCGAACCTCTGCCGCTATGCCATGGTACTCACGCGCGTGCAGGAGGAAGTGGAAAATGAAGTGACCGGCGGCTGGAAGATCATTGAGTTGGCCCGCCGCGGACAGGCCGCTTTTATGTAGCTACCAATGCGTACATGGATCACACGCAATCACACCATCGTACTCGGCATGGGGATAGCCCCAGCTCGTGAGAAACTCACGGATGCCCGTAGCCAGCTTGCCCTGCGAGCGCGCACTATGCTTGCCTGCGCCTACGCACAGGTAGCACAGGCCCCGGAAACCTTCGGTGGGTAGAGCGAGCAAAAACTGCTCACACGCATCCAGCGCTTCGCTGACGTGCAATCCATGCAAATCGAGCATGGCTTCCATGCGCTCGTCGAGCGAGAGCACGGGCCCGGCCGTGGCCCGCCGCGCTACACCGAGACACAAGCCTAGGCCTCCGCCGATCCAGCGGCCTCGCCAACCGCGTGCCCCTGGCTCGTCGCTGGCCTGCGCACTACCGCCCCATCCGCCCGCATCGCCGCCCGCCGCGACTTTGAGCTGTTCGCCAATGCGCGTGTGACGCTCGCGCAACAGCACCTGTGTGGTAGTCCATGCATCCTGGGTGCGGGGCTGCGCCGCACGGATCTTGCCCGTGTCCATGGCGAGGATGTGCCCGGTGGCGAGCGTAGGAAGTAGGCTGGGCGGGCGCAACGGCACACGCGCACTCTGACTGGGCGCGGCACGTACCGCCGACGGCGCTGCTTGGGCCTTGGGCTTGGCCGCACGTACAGACGCGGATCCCGACGGCACACTTTTCGCGGCCATGGCCCATGGGCTCTGTGACGCAGCCAGCCGGGGACGCGGCGCCACCGGCTCGGGTTCAGGCGCAGGCGCAGGCGGCGCGGGCGCCACTACCATACTCTGCGCCAGCTTCGATAGCGCATCGTAGTCATGCAAGAACCCACATGGATCATTGAGGCACTGTCCACGCAGCCAAAATCGGCATAAAGCCTTATTGAGGTCATGCGAAAAGCGGCAATCACTGCGACGGCAATCGCCCGCCAGGAAGAAGCGGCACACGCGCATTGCACTGGGCGCCGGCGTTTCTACCGCTGCGACTTCCTGGCCGGCGATATGTGCATCTCGAAGTGCCTGCATCGCAGCACTCACATCGTAGTGACTGCGCTCTAAGGCCGCCTGAATGGTCTGTGACGCTAATGTCATGCGCTGAACGGGGTCGTTATACTCGGCAAACAACCCGTCATTGTGCGCAAGCAGCACACTGCAAAACACATCCAGGGGCGTAAGTGGGATGGGACCCGATTCCGCTTGCATGGAAAGGGCATGAAGACCGGATGCAATGGCATCCGCATCCACCTCGTGAGGGAAACGATCGTCGGTCGGTCCAGTCGTCACCGGCCATGGCGGCATAGGCGCCGGGATCGGCTTGACTTTGGAAAACGGAGAAAACTCATCCTCTTCGTCGTCCGATTCCACGACGGGGACGCCGGGCTGCATGGCGTTCGCGCCGTGAAACACGCAGCGTGCGTGTGACCCAGGAGCGCCACACGCGCCGTCCGTGCACGTGCCGCTCAGGGCGGACGTGTTGGCCCTAGCTGGAAGGGCTGGGCCCGCCATGCTAGTGGTAGGTACGGTACGGAGCTAGGCACCGAGGCAGGCCAAGCCCTATCGATCCGATCCCAGTGCTACCCACTTGATCGACCTGATGCCGAGGGTGGTGGAGCGCTGGCCTCCTCGGAGGACCATTCTTGGCAGTGCCTCGGCAAGCTAGGTAGCTATACACAATCGTCGAGGGGGCGTATTCGCCGAGTTTCGTGGCCTGGGTGAGGCACGCCATAGGCAAACGCGCCTGCCACACGTGGGAGCTCCGGCAGCCAGCCCGTGTGCTCCCTGCCCTCGACCAGGATGCGCCTCGCCCTGCTTCTGTTTGTATGCCTCGGCTCTTATGTCCACGCAAATTGCGTTGCGAGCCTATTGTACTTCCAGGACTGCCATGAAATAGTGCCTGTGCCCCACAAGAATGATACCTGGGGTGGCATAGCGCGTCTGGCCACGGTCCTCCAAGCGCATAACAGCACTCACACGGACATTGTATTTGGCGGTGATCTGGCCGGAGGCACGCTGTTCGGCGCCTTGTACAAAGGCGTTCCGTTTGTAAACGTGTTCAACCAACTGGGCGTGACGCTCGCCAACTTTGGCCAGCATGACTTTGACTTTGGGTACCATCACACGCTCGATCTCTACCAACTCTCTGACTTTCCCTGGATCTCGAGCAATTTAATCCATGCATCGACACATGCGCCCTTTGTGAACACTACGCACATCCTTCGCCGGCATGGCGAGATCCGCCTTGGCTACATTGGTCTCACGACCAACATGAACAGCACGGTGAGCACAGGCCTTCTCGAGGAGCCGATAGTCCGCGCCAGTCGTCGGGCGATCCAAGCACTGGGCGACGTGGATGCTGTCGTGGCCGTCACGCAATTGAACAATGCCAGTGCATGGGAGCTCATGACGGCGCTCCCCTCGATTCATGTGCTTTTGCGCGAGGAAGACAATGCCGCGTCGCTAGGCTCTGTGGATGAGGTGGCACCCGGGCGCTACATTGTGTCTCCTCGCGGCGACTATGGCACAGTCACGGAAGTTTCGTTCAAGAAGGAACAGGGATGCCTAAAGACGTGGATTGATGTGCACAAGGTGGATTCGTCCGTACGCCAAGACCCAGCCTTCTTGCCGCTCCAAACCCAGCTGGAGCGATCCTTCAACGAGACGCTGTCCCAGCGCGTAGGCACAGCTGCCGACCCCTTTTCCGTGGCCGAGGCTGGGGCCTTGGTCACCGATGCCTACCGCCACGAGAGCGGTGCGCAGCTGGCCTGGCAGGGATATGGCGGGATCCGCTCATCCATTCCTCCAGGCGCTATCACGCTACGATCGCTCTACTCGGTCCTGCCGTTTGGCGATGCATTAGGCGTGATCAATGTCACAGGGGCTGATGTGCGAGACGCGCTGCAGCGCACGTTGGACGACATGACGGACGAAACTGAGCTGCCATTTGTATCAGGCATGAACTTTGCGTACACGCAGCATACGTCCACGTACGACCTCGTCAACATCACGCTGCCGAATGGGCACGCGATGGACCCCTCGGCTCACTACTCGCTCGTTTTGCCCAACTTTCACGTCGCTGACACATTTGCGCACCCCAAATTCATTGCTAAGAATGTGACGACGGATGTCATGGCCCTGATTCACGCTGTCCAGGCATGGCACACCGTGCAGCCGGCGCCGCGCCGCGCGCACCTCGTTTCGTAGCGGACCTAGCGCCTCCACGCGTCGCGCTGCTTGATGTCACGTGGCCGATCGCGACCTCTCCTTCCGGGGCGAGCAGCGCAGCGACGACGCCCGCTGCGAACGATCATGGCGTCGCGACGCAAGCGGTACGTGGCGTGCTTATGCTTACTGTAGCGATCTCATTGAGCGGGTGCGGTACCCGAACCCGCTCCCGGAGCTTCCATACCCGCCCAAGCTTATCCAGGTGCCGGCGCCGGAGCCCAATTACACGTCGCCTGCGTTCGCTTTGCGCATGACCGACTCGCTCCAGCTGCCCGTCACCGTGGATGCAGAGGCGGGTATGCCATTGGATCTCGCAAAAATGGAGCACCTGTGGTTGGGCGATGGCTCTCAACGTGCGTATGCTTGACTGACACGCAGCGTCCGCCTGGGCCGAGCCCTTGGACTGGGAGCAGGTCGACGAGGAAGATGCGTTCCTGTTATCGGACGACCTGACGAGTGCCGCTGGCGTAAGCATTGAAGCGCAAGGCCAAAGCCTTGCCAAGGCCCAGGCCCAGGCCGCCAATGTGTCATGGCTGCGCCGCACCGAGTACCTGAGTGCCGAACAGCGGAAGCAACGCCATGCCGATGCCAAGAATGCAGCGCCCCAACTCGATACTTCTCGGCCCGCGCAAATTGAACGCATTGAGCAAGGCTTTGTGGCGGCCAATGTGCCATTGTCGTCGCTGTCGCATCCCAGCAAGCCGGGCGTGCACGCTGTGGACGCCTATGATGTGCTGCCCGACCCCGAGACTTGGGCCACGAGCTTCCAAATCATTCGGTTTGCTGGTGTCTTGGGCCGCTCTGCCAAGGGCGAGCCCGCGCTGGATCCCCGTATGGATGCGGCGCTACTGCGTCCTGTCACCGATCCGCTGACGGGGCAGCAACGTGTGTCGCTGTATTTGACGTGTGCCGACACACTTCCGCCCTACGCACCGGACGACGATGCGGAGCCTTTGCACGAGGAATGGGACGAGGCTACACAGAAGCAGCGCGAAGATCTTGGCGCTGCGCGCTTCCGCAAACGCCGTCGTCTGGGCGTGTTCCCCGAGGTGCCATGGCTGGATGGCGCTCCTGCTGAGGGCGATACCAATGTCTATGGCACGGGCTTCCGGCATATACGCGACTTGGAACCGATCGATCAGCCAGGGCCTACCGACCACTTGCTCGCGATCGTCCTGGACGATCAGCAGCCGGACGCTGCGCCGGACCTGGCATCGGTGGACGCCGATCAAACGCTCACACAGTCCATGCATCAGGACGATCTCTTTGAAGCTGATGAATCGCCGGATATCGACACAACGCTGCCGCCGCAGTCCGCGCGCGAGCGTGAGCGCCAGCATGTGGCGACGCCTGCGTCGGAAGGCCGCAAGGTGGCATACTACCACCCTATCGATATGCGCTACGGCCTCCGCCTTCGCCGAACGCGCAAGGCGGAGCAGCGCCTCCTCGTGCCGTACGAAGGCTTTTGGCATCGTATCATTGTGGGCCACCGCCCGCTGACGGAGCGTGAAGTTGCGCGTCGCCTGGTCATGCGGGAGGCCGTGGATGCCCTGGATATGAACGGCGTGGAGTATGTGGAAAGCGAAGAGGAGGCCGAGGCGGAGGAGGCCGAGGCGGACGACGGGGCCCAGGACGATGCCGAGGCGCCAGCCGAGGAGAACGACGCGCCTGCGGACGAGGCACACAACGAGGACGCCGACTCGGACGCCGACTCGGACGCCGAGGCCGACCTCGATATCGATGCCGATGAGCTGGCCGATCTGCAGGCAGAGGCCGATGCCCATGATCCTGCCTCGATGCGTATGGGCCGCCGCCGCCGCCATGAAGCCTCGGACTAGCTAGGTATCTATGTCTTGTCGGGTGGGCGCCAATGGACGCGCGGCCCAATCTCGTAGAGGTCCTCGAGCATATCTTCCAAGCGGTGATCGCGCTCAAACACGAGGTAGCGTCGGTACAGCTGTAGGGCAGCGGCCGCATCCTCAATCGAATCATGTCCTTCATGCACCGTCTCATTGGCACCATCGCCAATAGTGAGTCCTTTCTGGATATCCTGCTTTAGCAAGAACCACGATAGGAAGCGCAAGGACAGTTTGCGTGGATGCGCTGGCGAGTGGTACAGCTGGACGGTATCGATCACCTGGCTAGGCGGCACATAGAGATCAAAGTGTGAGTAGAGAGGCAACGTACTAATAATGCGAAAGTCTTTCGCCAGTCCATGCCCAATGAAGCGGCACCCGCGATCGACGAGAAGACGCAGCTTCTTGTATGCAATCTTGTGCGGCACCAGTGTGGCTTGGGCTGTGTCGGGCGCTAGGTCGCCAGCTAACGTAAGTAAGCGCATACGCACGTTGAATGCCGGAGAATTGCGTCAAGTAATCGACAATCGGCTCCGTGGTGTGAATATGGTCGTCGATGAAGGGCTCGCCTTCCGAAGGGCCTTCGCCACGCAGCACCGATACACGCGCCAGTGCCAAGTGGCTCGGCTGCAGGAGCGAGCGCGTGCCATCGGAGAACACTTCCAGTTGTTCGTTCGCCAGCGACACGAACTCGGCGTCGATCGCCACGAGCGTGCCAGGGTCTGGCAGCTCATCCTCGGTCATGACGCGGTGCCGCACATGCTCCGTGTTGCGGTTCGCTGCCATGTTCCAGTCACGCGTTAGCAGCGTGGTGTCAGGCTGCAACGACTGCGCCATCTCTCGTAGCTGCGCAGCGTGTGCCTGAGCCGCACTATCAATGCGCTCCCACACCAGCACCGCAGGGATCTTCCAGGAGGCGCCAAAGTGCAGCACTTCCGCCTCGTCCACAGGGCGCACCAGGAAATCGTTGAACAGGACCCACTCATCCGGCTTCTCGCCGGGTCCCCGCACATACGTACACAGATGGGGCGCATCGTACGCGCCTTGGACTTGCACAATCATGGCACGCAGCAGGTACACAGCCGCGTGCGGGGGCGCCGGTTCGTTCCACAAACCCGCTGCCCGCACATGCCCGCGGTCGACTTGCATGGCGAGGCGCGGCGGCACAAAGCCCCCCCCCGTACCGCGGGGGACCCAGTAGGCTAGTTGCTCGGCGCCCAGCACACCTGCATTCATGCACAGCATCGCAGGCAACGCATCCGTCGATACCAAAGTGCGCCAGGTCTTGTGGGGGGCAAACGCGGTTTGGCACTGGCGGCACGTCATCTTGGCGAGCACTTCGCGGCAGATGGACAGGCTCAGCAGTGCTGGCAGATCGTGCTGCCAGCGCGTGGGCGCAGAAGGGTACAGTAAATCCACCGCATGCGAGAGCTGCTGCCGCGAGGTTGTGTGGCCACAGGCGCCACATTGGCTATGCACCATCATGGACCATGCGCATGGATTGGCACACAGAACAAGCTGCGAGGGCGGTAGCGAGAGCAATGCGCCAGTCCGCAGCGCACGCTGCGAGGCCTGGTCGAGCACATAGTGGTGCAAGCGCTGCACAAGGTGGGCATACGGTACATCCAGTGCACCTTGATCTAAAAGGCCCAGCGTGGTGGCCTGTGGGGAGCGCACAAGCACCCGCAGCAAGTTTGACGCCTGGCAATTGATGCCTTGGGCATCCTCGAGCATGCGGAACAAAAAGCCCGCCTCACACAGCAGGCAGTCGTCGGCTGTGCAGGCAAGAAGAATATGCCGCTTGGCAAAGGCGCGGAACGGTCGCGCATAGTGCAATGCCTGCAGCAGTGAGTTGGCATACGCGGCGCCAATGTTGGTCTCAAGACCCGAGTAGGGTGTCTTGTTGTAGAAGGCAAAGTCAAAGTCTTCCACGCCAAACTTGCTGTACTGGATCGTCATTTGCGCATAGTACGCTGGCATACCGCGGCCCGTGGGACTCCACGCATCGTCCGACTCAGGCGCTGCATCGCCTTCGTCCTGCTCACTGCGGAACGGCACACGCACACGGCGTGTACCTCGGCCACTGCGCAAACGCATCGCAGCGCCCGGCTTCAACTTTCCAGCGCGATCGAAGCGCGCTAGAACCTGGTCGCCAGCCGCCAGCTGGTTGCGGGTGCCGCGCAAATGGCGGGGCAATGGGGCGTAGCTCGTTCCCTGTACACTCACCGCCTGCTCCAACACACTCTTGTCGAGTGGCATGGGCATGGTAAACAGGGGACTTGCATCACTCCATAACGTATCATAGTCCGGGCAGCTAAGCAGCGCCTCTTTGTAGTGCGGCAATCCAATGCAGGACAAGGGCGTATCATTGCGCCACTCGACCACCGGCGGCGGCGGCACCAGGTCGGGCATCGGCGGCGGGGCTGTGGGGTAGGAGTTGAAGCGTACTGTGCTGGTGCCGCTGCCACTGGTCCACAAACGCACCGTCCCGTCCGACTCACCAAAGGCCAGCGCCTCGGCGGAGGACGAAAAGGCCATGGAAGTGATGTAGGCGTTCGAAGAGAGCGAGTAAAACTGACTCAATCCCGCATACTGCGTGTCCATGACCTGGAACTGCGACTGGGGCGTGGCCACCGCGACGATAGACGACTTTTTCGGGTGCACCGCCAGGAGCGCTGGGCCGCCCGGCGCGGTCATGGGGATGGGAACGAGTGGCTGCATCGTGCGCAAGTCGTACGCCTTGATGAAGGGCTCTGCCATGCGCCGGCCTTGCCGCAGCGTCCACCCAATGCTGTAGATCAAATGGCCCTCCGCCTGCATATCAATCAGCCCGCCATGATGCGCAGACAGCTTGTGTTCAATCGACAGCGAGCGCGGATCGCGCAGCTGGATCGTTCCTTGTGCCGTGCCCGTGCACAGGTAGCGCCCGCTCTTCCGCAGGTGCGTGAGCACCGCCTCGGAGGGCGCCTGACGCACGACACCGCCCGAGTTGGTATTGATCGTGAGCACCACGTCCGTGTCGGTAAGCTGGCCATTCTGCGCGGACGCTGTCGCCCCACCGACGAAAACGTCAGAACTGGAGCTGAGTGGCGATGCACACATGCTTTGAAGCCGCAAGCCACGCGCGTGTTCCCTGGTGTGAGTCGCTGATACGCACGCTACATCGATGGTCCAGCGGCCCAGACCACTGCGCTGCGCGGCGCGTATCGATGAATCACTTAGACTCAAAATGGATTTGTCGTCGCTCAAGATCGTGCGCACTTCATGCGGCTGCCGAGGCGTCCCGTGGGCCGCGTACGACGTGCAACGCGTGAGCGATGGGAGCGTATTCGTGTGCGACGTCACCTGCCCCGACGCACTACCGACCCAGAGAAGCTCGGATAGCGGATCGAAATGCAACGATGTCACAGCGCCCAGCGCACCCGGCAGCGCATGGTCCGCCAGCACATGGGCCTGCTGGGCCCACTCTGCCATCGATGCGATGGGGGTCGGAAGCTACCTCCACCGAGTCGCGTCCCGTTGGACGGACGCGGCGTGTTACACTACAGGGGCGACACAGGCTTCGCCTTGGCACGCGCAGCGGCTTTTTCCTGGTGTTAGTGAGAAATGCACGTACCTCGCGCCACTCTTGGATCGTTTCGTCCATGGTGCGCATATTTTCCTCGACGAGTCGCTGGCGCGATCGCGACGCGCGATCGCCCTTCTTGCCCTTGAACATGCGGGCGTTTGAGCGGCCCGCGTAGGGACCATGCTCCGAGAAGGTGCGCGCGATACGCCGAGCTTCATTCGCATCCTCCTCCGCACTCAGCTGCGGCCACGCTACGGCTGGGAAGCCCGTGAACACTTCGTGGTTCGGCATCTCCTCCCAGCGATGCATGTAACGAGCATACTTGGGGCTCGACTTGACGAGCTCGGGCTGATCCACGGCATAGGCAGCACGCACGAGCTCTGCCTGCCGCCGCAGCGAGTACTTGGGCGGATTCCAGCGGCCCGTCTCGCTGTTGCGCCAGTGCTCGAACGCTTTTTTCGGGACGTTTGACACGGGCGCTTCGCCCGGCGCTACCGACACATTGGCAGTGCGAGCACGCACACTCGCACTCCAGCGGCTGAATCCCTGCATTAGCTCTGCGGGTGTGCCCCGCCGCATCGCGGGCGTCGCACGCAGCGCCATGGTGGACGAAGAAAAGCTCGGCCGATACGTTCTGTCCCCCTCCCACGACGCGCGGATGGCACACCCAACGGTTCGCGCGGTGTGCGCCGACGTGGCGCATGCAGCTGGGATTCGTATTGATCGCGAGGCGATCCACGCATTCCTACGCGACTTGTCACAGCCCTCGTTTGACGCGCACAAGACGCAGCATGGTGTGCGATTCCCGCTGACGTTCGCCTCCGTGGAGGACGAAGTGAACTTTCTTGCGGTGCTGGCCTTGCTCAATGCGTTCTCTGGCTACCGCATCGACTTTCACAAGGTGACGGGGCACGGAGCGTACGATAATGTGCGCCGCATGGTCCTGGGCCTCTACTTGTCCGCCGAGGGCGAGGCAGCGAACCTCAGCGCCGAAGGCCTCCAGCATGTCACACCGTCGACACTTGCACAGCTATTGGGCGTGCCTACGCACACCGAGGCGCCGCATCCTACGTTGCCGATGGTGACCGTGGGTGTGCAGGGTGGACCGCTGAAGGAGCCACTCGAGCTCGCAGCCACAGTGTGTCGCGAAACGGGTGCGTTTCTCCAGCAGCGACACGTGCCCCATCTTGGTGCCTATGTTCTGCAAGCTTGTGAGGCGGCAGCAGCGACGGACGACGCCGATGCATCGTTGTTGGCGTCTCTCACAGAGGTGCCTGCGTTTGACGACACATACGAGTGGGAGGGGCGTCGCGTGTGCCTATGGAAGAAGGCCTACTTTTTGGTGCATGTGCTGCGGGGTCTTCTTGAGCGTCCAGCGCTGCCGCCAGCGCTCGTGCACTTGCGCGAGTACTACACGACGCACAAGCCAGCACCCCTTCCATTGTTTGTGGACAATGTGCTGCCGACGATGCTGGTCACACGCCACATTTTGTCGTTGGAGGCTTGTACGGATAGCGCACTGTCTGCTTGGAAAGCTGTTCCGCAGCAGGGCGGGGCCAACGAGGTGGAAGGCCCGCGCCTCTCGCGCGATTCCGCCTACCGCGTGCGTGCCGCTGCTTTGGCGGCCGGTGCCCAGATCGTGGAGATGGCTCATGCGATGGCGCGCACGATGCCGGACAAGGCGTGGCTCGCTTCCATGACAGAGGAACAGCTCGATGCATACTTGTGGTCGCACGCCAAAGACCCTGCTTTTCGCTGTGTGCCGCGGCTGTGTGAGCGAGGTACATGGATGTATTAGAGGGGCGTCCATTGCAGCCCTTCGAGCTCGTGCGACGAGGACGCTTGCTGTTGCCGCTGAAACGCTTCGACCTCGGCGCGGGCGCGCTCAAAGAGGCGTCGCTTTTCGTCTTCTTGGGGCATCGTGTCCAGGAGGGGAGGCGCCGAGCCGGAAGGTGCGGATGAAGCGACGTTTGGCTCCGACGGCGCACTAGGGACGTCGGTCGGCGACATAAGCGGTGCCTTGGGGCGCTGAAGGCATCCCTGGATCAGCTCATCGAGGGTCGTGCGCGCGCTGACAAACTTGTCGTTGAGCGATCGCAGCTCCTGGACCTTGGTGTGGTACCTATCCATGAGCTTCATAATCTTGGGCCGCAGCGCCAACGAGCGCTGGTACAGCTCCTGCAGCTCGTCATCATCCACAAAATTGTCCGTCGGCTTGAGATGCTGAAGCCGGGCATGCAACAAATGAATATCGGCTGCTTGCGCAAACACGAGCCGCTCCAGCTCGGATTCCTCGCGCAGCAGGTCTTGCGTTGGATCTTCAATAGCCTCGACATAGTTAACGGGGAATATACCCACTTGCTGACGCACTTCACCTCGCCACCATTGCTCGTACACACTGTCCAATACGCGGATGGTATCTCCTTTTTTGAATTCCAGCTCGCCCGGCTCGTCTGGGGCAAAGTCGTACAAGGCACGGACGTACGCGGGGCGTGTCATGACTGGCGCTTCCGGCTCAGGCTGTGGCTGTGGCTGCGGTGCTGTCGCCATTGCAGGCACCGGCGCCGGGGTCGCTGTTGGTTCAGGCGCTGGCGCCCTGGCTCGGTGACTTGACTCGGCAGAGCGCGCCGTGCCGGAAGGACCTGCCAAGCATGTAGCAGCATACGACGAGTATCCGCCCTGGTCTTCCAACGACAACGCAAGGACACGCTGCAGCTCGTCCTCTTCGCGCGTGCGCTGCTCGTCTGGCACAGTGGATGTGGTAGGTTCCTCGTCGATATCGTAGTCTGTGTGAATATAGTGGACGTACATTCTTCGCGCAAATCATGCACAGTATCGGCGACAAGTCCGAGCGTGTCGTCGTTTTTATACTCGTCGGCCCACGCTTTGAGTAGCTTCAGGGCGCGCTGCTTCACGATCTTATGCGTAGAGCGATCGCGCACCACCTTAATAATCGTCTGCATAAAGGCCCGCGAAGCAATCTCATGGTGAACCGCATCGCCACAGTTCTTCGAGAGCGTATCGGCGAGTGTGAGGGCGTACAGCTGCACGTTGGCGTTCCGATGCATCACGCGTTTTTGGATCGCCATCAGACACTGACGCGCGTCCGCCTCCTTGTTGGACGCCAATTTATCACATAAAAAGAGATTCAGCTCCCAATTCTCACTTGTAAGATTCTCATCGGTCGCCTTTGCGACCGGCTCCTCGTACGGGTTCGACGCACGGAACATGAGGAGCCAGTGGGTGTGGCGCGGAGAAGGCAGTGATGCACGTGATGCGTCGCCCTTCGCAGCCGCACCGCGGCTGTGTTGGTTCGGCACGATGGACGATTTGGCCGAGCTGGATTGGGGCGCACAGCCAACTACACAGCGCCTGTCCAAGCCGACGGGCGCATCCAGCTACCAATTCGACGCGCTCTTGCGCTCCATGCCGTCCCAACCGGCGTCTATGGCCCCCAAGCCAACGCCTAAGCCGGCTGCGCCCTCAGCGCCTGCCACACGACCCTCCAAGGGGGCTAGTGAAGATGCCTTTTCGTCGTTGCTTCCTTCGTTTGGGGCATCGCGTGCTGCGCAACTAGCTGCGCCCTCGCAGGTGGCGCGTCAGGGCCCTGGTGCGACTGCGTCGGCGCCCAAGGCCGCCCCGACCGAGGACCTTTGGGGTTGGGACGCATTTGAATCTAAGACCACGGCCAAGCCACCGGCCCTCTCACAAAAAGGATCGTCGCAGCACACAGCGCCCATCGCTTTGCGCTCAGGTCGTCCGCCTGCCTGTGACTATACCGACTTGCTGGGTATGACGGATGGTGAAGACGATCAACTTTTGGGCGATCTAGGGCGGCCTGTGCCGCCGCCCGCCAAGGAACCCGCGCCGACTCCGTCAAACAGTGCCTTGCCAATGCGCGGACCATCACCCCCGCCCCACATTGTCGGTCGCCTGGTGGAAATGGGCTATGGACCGTTGGAAGCTCGGCAAGCGCTTGCAGCCACATCGTCTGGTCAAGATGTGGATCATGCTTTGACGCTGCTTCAGGCCTCGGCGCCTGCGCCGCCCGTACCGAAGGAGCCGGTCGAACGGACGAAGCTGGAGCGTGTCCGCGCAACAACGACGGAGCGTGTTCCTCCGACGCGCCCCTCGGCGGACCGCCTGGACCCTGCCTCGCTTCAGCACCAGGCCGATCAATTGTATGCACAAGCGAGTGAACTTGGCACGGCCATGCTCAAGAATGCCAATGCATGGTGGGGCAGTGCGAAAGCACAAGCGCAAAAGGCGCTAGATGAGGCAGCCAAAGAGCCTCACTCGCGTGGATCCGCCGTGGCTATGGCCACAGGGCTGGGCCGGCACGCTTTGCGCCGTTGGGGTGGCGCTCCGAAGGCGCCCGTGGACTATGAGGCGCGGCCGCGCTGGATGGACGAGGCGGAAGCCACGCCGTCGAAGCCCGCGTCGAAGCCGGCGTCGACGCCCCGTACCAAGGTGCCCGAGGCACCTCCCAATTCGAATGTGTCTCTCCTTGGGGACGAGGCTCCTTCACAAACTCCTCCTACCCCTGCCACACCCATGCCAGCTCGTTCGAAGCCGCGCGTTATCCCCTCTCGTACGGCGTCGGCGCCTCCTGCCACGGTGCGCACGGTGGCCACAGACGATACTGGCGTGGTAGCTCATGCCATGCGGCTCAAAGAGCAGGGCAACCAACACTTTATCAAAGGTGCCTACGCCGAAGCGGAAGTGCAGTATACCCAGGCCCTCGAGGCATTGCCCCGCACGTCGCTATGGCGTGTACCTCTGCTGAACAACCGAGCGAATGTGCGGCTGAAAAATGGCGACGGCGAAGGCACGATCCAGGACTGTGTTTTGTGTCTCGAGCTGATTGTTCCGCCATCCATGGCGCCCGGTATGTATCGCCCAAGTCAAGATGCCTTGCCGTCGTCGCATGCATCCCTCAACCTGCGGGAAGCGTACGCCAAGAGCCTCAATCAGCGTGCTCGCGCCCACGAGACCCTGGAAAAGTGGTCGTTGGCGCGTCAAGACTGGACGCAGCTGCTCTCGTATGAGCGGTTGGAGGGCAGTGGCGTGAAGAGTGGCGAGATGTACCGTCGTGCTGCGTCGGAAGGTGTGGCCCGATGTGATCGTATGGTGCAGCCCGCAGCCGCTCGGCGTCCATCGCGTCCAGCGGCACCTGCGGCAGCGACTTCCAAGGCCTCCGCGGATGGTGTGGCCCGTATGCGTGAGATTCACCAGGCACAAGACGCTGAGGAAGAGCAGCGCTTGCAGCACAAAGACTCGGTGGACGCGCGGATTGCAGCCTGGGTCAAAGGCAAGGAGACGAATGTGCGTGCGTTGCTCTCGTCTGTCGACGATCCGCAGTACCGCCTTGTGTGGCCAGGGCTGCGCTGGAAAAAAGTGGGGCTGCACGAGCTGCTGAGTGAGGCGCAAGTGAAGCGCGCCTTCACCAAAGCGATTGCGCGGCTGCACCCCGACAAGCTCAAGCCGAACGAGACGAGCGTCGAGCAGCGCATGCTAGCAGCGGGCATGTTCCATGCCTTGAATGCAGCGTTTCATTCGTAGGCAATCTATATAGCAGTACGCGAGAGCTTCTGCAGCGAGTCTGGGTGAGCATCGTATACGTACTGAGCAACACGTCGCCTTCCTTAATGATGCGACTGTACTGGGCATTCTTCTGGTCGGGCCGGCGGTTTTCGATCACGCCTTCCACCTTATCGATCACGGCAGCGAGGCGGCCCGTCGAGATGAAGCGCGACAGCTCACGGTCCATGTAGTCGGTGGTGACGCCAAACGCCTGGGCCATGCGGTCCAACGCAACGCTGCGGTAGCTTTCCAGAAGCTGTGAAAATGAAATAATGCGCATTTCCCGGACGTAGAACTGAGTGTGGCGGGACAAAATGCGGGAGGGCAGCAAATACACCTGCTCGATCATGGCCAGCGCGCGGAAGAACGTCGCATACTCACTGTTGTACAGCGACGAGGTATACTCGCGCAGGTGCGGCAAGTCGTCAATGATCTGTAGCACCTCGGGTGATTCCATGAGCTGCTTCAGCTCACGCCGAGACAGCGTCACCATGCCCATGAGAATGGTCAGCTCGACAAACTGCTTGTACTCAATCACCTCGGTGGCCGTAAAGGTGCTGAGGGCCTCCTTGAGCAGCTTGGACGACTCAGTAAAGTGACGAATCGACGCGCAGTACACACCACGGTACGCTGTGAGGCGGTTGCGACGATCCCAGTCGCCACCTTCCTCAATCAGCGTGGCCGCTTTCGCCATACTGCTCTCCGTCAGGTCTGTATCGCCGTAAAAGAGACCCAGGCGGATTTTCAAAAGGGTCAAATCAATCTTGGTACCGGCACCCTGGGCCTTTTCAATGGCCTCCTCAATGGCCGGCAGCGCAGCCTCCTTGTCGCCGATGCGCGCAAGGTACAAAGCACGCTGCTTCAGCACCGTGTGCAGTTCCAGGTCGCCGTCGTTTTCCTCCGCCTGTTTACGCGCAGCGTCCAATCGCTCGAGCTCCGCACGGTTCTTCGCACGAATCGAATCCATCAACGCATCGTTCCGCGGCACATGCGATGCGATCGTAGGGTCTGCCAGCAGGAACTCGTAGTAGGGCGCCATATCTTGGGTCAGCACGCTCCTCACCTACCATCTTTCTCGATATTTTCCAGCAGCGTAGCAAGAGCCTCTTTTTGCTGCGACTCACTAGAGCCCTGGCGCACAAGCACAAACAGCTGCTGCTGCACCGTAGGATTGGGGATCGGTGCCACCGCCTCGTCGTCCATGATGCTCCACGAGAGTCGTAGGCCGCGCGTCGATCGACGAGCACGGCCGAGGTCGCTGAGTCAGCGTCAAGGGAGCGGCCGCGCGTCGCTCTCCGTGGTTCGTGATGGCGCCGAACCACAGGATGGGCTCCGTCGCCGAGGCAAACGAGGCCCTGGATGCTGGGCGCGTCGCCGAGGGCAAGCAGATCCTGGAAACGCTTCTACAACAGCAGGCAGGTGTGTATGTGTGGCCATTGACCGTAGACAAAGACGACGAGGTACTGCTCGCCGAGCAGGAAAAGGCGCTTTTGCGTCTGGGCCAGCTGCACCGTGATCAACAGTGCGTATAACCTATTGACAGACAGGGATTCCCAGAGTTTGGCCAAGACCGTGGTCGATTCGCGCCAGTTTATGGCCTCGATTGCCAAGGCAAAGACAGCGAAGCTCGTGCGCATTCTGATCGACTACTTTAACGACATTCCCAACAGCCGGGACACGCAGATTGCTGTTACGAAGGAGAATGCGGCGTGGGCAAAGAAGGAGAAGCGCATTTTTCTGAAGCAGAACCTCGAGACGAAGCTGATTGCGCAGTACTTCGAGGCCAAGGCCTACCGGGAGGCTCTCCCGTTGATCAACGAGCTGCTCAAGGAGCTCAAGACGCTCGACGACAAGATGATCTTGACAGAAGTGCATCTGCTTGAATCCAAGGTGAATCACGCGATTGGCAATTTCCCCAAGGCCAAGGCAGCGCTCACGTCGGCGCGTACGTCGGCCAACTCGATCTACTGCCCGCCCATGATGCAGGCGCAGCTGGATATGCAGGGTGGTATTCTCCATGCGGAGGACAAGGACTTTACGACCGCGGCCTCGTACTTCTTTGAGACGCTCGAGGGCTTTGATTCGATTGACGACGCACGCGCTGCCCCTGCGCTCAAGTACTTGCTTCTGTGCAAGATTATGCTGAACCTGCCCCATGAACTTCCCGCGATCCTTGAGGGCAAAGTAGCGAGCAAGTACGCGCAGAGCCGCGATGTGGAAGTCATGAAGGCTGTGGCCGACGCTCAGCGGAACCGCTCTCTCGAGGAGTTTGAACAGACGCTGCGCCAATTCAAAGAGGGTGCGTTACATCGACTCACCGCAGAACTCGCCAGTGACCCCATTGTCCGCAACCACTTGTCTGCGCTGTACGACTCCCTGCTGCAGCAGAATCTGCTGCGCGTCATTGAGCCGTACTCGCGCATTGAGTTGGCCCACATTGCGAAACTGGTGCACCAGCCTGTGCGGGACGTGGAACAAAAGTAGGTGGTATGCGACTGACCGCAGGCTGAGCCAAATGATCCTCGACAAGGTGTTCCAGGGCGTGCTTGATCAGGGTGCCGGGTGTCTGGTCGTGTTTGACGAAGTCGAAGAAGATGTATGTGCTATATAATTAACCGGCAGGAAACCTATGAGATGGCACTGGGTACACTCAAGCAAATCTCGTATGTCGTCGACCATCTATACCAGCAGGTACGTGCGCCGTGGCTGCTCACCCCGCTAGGCCAGTGAACACACATAGATGACACGTGGGGCCACGTGGCGTAGCTTCTCGAGCATTCCATGTCTGGCTGCACGATGGTATCGTAGACGCGTACGCCTTGCCCTGCGACCGTATAGCAGTTGGATGTCGACCTGGAACAAGCATTATCACTGGAAGACCAAGGGCTGCACGCCCTGGGCAAAAGAGTGGTTCACCAACAACCTCGTGGGCCATCCGACGCCTGTGGGCGATGGCCCCGCCACGGTGAAGATCGACAAGCTGTCGGGTTTTGAGGGTGATGTAGAGCTCGGAAACCGCAAAGGCAAGCTGATCACCATTTACGACTGCGAGGTGACCCTCAAGTGGTCTGCTGATGTCGATGATACAGTGGTGAATGGCACCATTCGGTTCCCCGAGGTCTCACACGAGATCGAGGACAACAACGAGACGTACCGCTTTGAGACGGAGCTGCTCTCCGAGTCGTCGAAAACAGCGCACGATGTCTACTCGGTGGTGCGTCAAAAGTTGGCTCCGTCCATTGAAAACGTGTTTCACCGTTTCCGCGCAGAGCTCATTGACACGCACGCCAAGGACCTGGGCCACGACGACGATGCTCCGGCTCCGGCGAAGGAGGCGGCGCCCGCCTCGGGTGGTGCCAAGGCTGTGCCTTCTGCGTCGTCGTCGTCATCTACGGGCGCCGTCTCGTTGAGCACGACGGAGGTGCGTGTGTCGAGCCATTTGGCCATCAGCCAGGCGGATCTATGGGACCTGCTCACCAACCCACTGCGGATTCCCATGTGGAGCAAAGCTCCGGCGCAATTCTCGCCCAATGTGGGCGCGCACTTTTCGCTGTTTGGCGGCAACATTTCGGGCCAGATCGTGGAAGTGGCTGCGCCGAACAAGCTCGTTCAGACGTGGCGTGTGCCGCAGTGGCCAGCAGGTCACCACGGCACTCTTACGACGGAACTTTCGCAGGGTGACGACTCGACCAAGTTGGACCTGATTCTCAGCGGCATCCCTACCGGTCAAGAAGACAGCTCGCAGGCCGGCTTGGAGAACTACTATATTCGTGGCCTCAAATCGCTTGGGTACGTGGCAGCGTCATCGACTAACTATCCTAGTCTGGGCACGATCTTGTAAGTAGGAAAAGACAGTTACAGCTCGTCATGACGAGGGACGTCCGAGACGGCCGCCGCCGTCGAAGAGCTACTGCTCACAGGGCGCGGCATACGAGCCATGGTCGTGCTGGGCCGAATCGTAATCGAAGGTAAGACCTGCGTCGTATCGAGAATCGAGCTCGAGATGCTCGGCTCCGGCTCCGGCTCCGGCTCCGGCTCCGGCTCCGCAGTAGCCGCCGTTGTGGTAAACAGACTCAACGATGCCGTCGACGGCGTGGCAGAGGGCGTCTCAGCAAGAAGACTGGACGTCGTTGCCTCAAGCACAGCGTCCGCCGTCTCGCTAGGAGTGGAGGTCGGCGCCAGCACCGGCGTGGAGTTCTCCGAGCGTGTGTCTGTGCTGATCGGCAGAGTGCTTTGAACGGTTGCCTGCACGTCCTCGGCGGCCTCGTTCGTGGCAGCAGGCAGTGCCGATTCGTGCACATCACTCGAGGACGGTGTCGGCATCACAGGCTCAGCCTCCGCCTCTGCGGCGGGGATCCGTGTCTCAACAGGCGTAACATGTTCGCTCGACACCATCGAAGGAGTCTCCCACGTCGATGACGAGCCGGGCGCAGTCGAAGTGGGCACAGGCATCTCCGTCTCACTCAGTGTAGGCGCGGCATGGTCACGACGCTCATGGTCACGCACAAGTTTCTCGTCCACAGGCAGGATGGTGGCAAACGCAGCCTCTTCGTCACTAACCGAGGTAGGCTGCACAGCCTCCCTATCGGGCTGGATCGGCTCCGTGGTGGGATGGGTCAATACATCCTCTTCCATCGGCACCAGAGGTGGCAGGAGAGCCACCTCGTGCAATAGACCTTCCTCGGGAATGCGCGTCATGTTCAGACTCTCACGGACATCGTAAATCAAATCGCGCAAACGCAAAGTCGAGGAGAGGGCAATGTCGTGGCCGGTAGCACTCAGAGCATCCAGATGCTCGTGCACATCCACCAGGAGCTGCGCATACGCCGAGCGATCATGAAGAACAAACGGATGTTCCAGCAGGCGGTCCGCCAAGGCATTCAAACCTTGCTCCATACCCTTGAACAAGTCGTCGATCGCACTGCGAAGCAAGGCCGGCTCGGCGTTCAGGAGCTGCATGGCATCCAAATTGTCGTCACCGATGAGAGACATGTTCGCCAAGGACTCCATGATGCTCTCACGGAAGAAGCGGCCACGGCGCTTCATGCCGGTATCCCAGCCCTCGAATTCATAGTAGGTCACTTGGAACTCAGCCTCTTCCATCACATCGTAAAAGACACGCGCGGCCGCACGCGACTGCGCGCGGATTTTGGCCACGCTCGATTGGATCATCTGCAATTCGTTCGCGCGCGTCGCATGCACCAGCTCGCCCGCGGCCGTGCGCATATCGTCGTAGACATCGACGAGGGTGTCCATCCGATCCGCCAACCAAGCGCGAGCGCTTTCCTTCCACGCATCCGACACAGGCGTGTCCGGTGTCAGCGACGCAGACCGGGCCCGGAACTCGCGCAAGGTTTGCAAAAACACACTGCTGATACCGCCGTCGATGCCCACGCGCAAAATCTTTTCCAGACGCTCGGCCATGAGTGGCAGAGCGTACCGGCGGATTTCAGCAATATCAGCTAGAAGCCTGTCCGTTTCGTCGTTGACAAGCTGCAGCATAGTCGCCTCTTCCTTGCCCAACTTCGCCTCCGTTTTCTGCAGTTCAGCATCCAGGCGTGCCTGCAGCACGGCCACCTTCTCGCCCGTCGCCGGGTCGATCTCGTTCTCTGACGAAGCTGACGAAGCCTGCTCATCCGATGCATCGGGTTCAGCAGAAGCACTAGGGATCACCTGTTACAAACAAAGTATTAGATTCATTCTGCGCAAAATATACGCGCTATACAGCAGAACTGCATAGCGCACGCACCTGACATCACATCAACACATGTATTCAGATGCTGCAAAAATTGGTTTAATTACTCACAGCTTCCTTGACTTTCTCGTACGTGTCCTTGGCAGACTCGGTGATCGAATCAGTCAAAGTACGCTCCTTGACACCGTACTTGCGCAGCGTGTCGTCCAGCGCCTTCGACGCCTGCTTGTGCAGACGCGACACATGGGGGTGAGCGTGCTTGAAGTAGTGACTGTGCGCCACGGGGAAGAGCGTGTGGCGCAGGTACAGGTAAAAGCGGTACAGGCGCTGCTTGATGCTCGGGTGCACCTTGTCCACATAATACTTGGACGAGTGGTCGTACGTCTGCTGCATCTGACGAGTGAGCGCCACAGCATGAGGGTGCACATCCTTGTAGTACGTCTTCACGTAAGGGTTCATCGTCTTGCTGAACTTCTTCACATGGGGACGCAAGTGCTTCTTGTAGTGCGCATGCGCCGCCTTGCGGTGGGGCATAGACCACTTGTGCGCCTGCTTGTACAGTTCGCGCGCGCCAGGGTTGACGTGCGAACGGTAGACGGTGTGCGCCTGCTTGAACGACTTGTGCACCGCAGGCTCCACCTTCTTCCAGGCGCCGTGCGCGGCATTGATGTACTTGCCAGCGTACGGCTCCACAAAGCGGTGCGCCGAAGTGGCAAACTCGTGCAGCGTCGGCGAGACGTGCTCCTGGAACGAGGCCATTTCACGGCACACAAGCAGCTCGTGGTTGGCGTCGTACGAGAACGAGAAGGGCTGCGAAGGGCAGCGCCACAGAGCAGCGAAAATCAGGTAGAAGATGCCGAAGCGCAGAATCCACCGGGTGAAGCAGCTCGTGGCGCACTTGCCCTTCTTGCATGAGCCGCGGGCCTGGGTCTTGCTCACCTTGGACGACGTCTTCTTTTCTCCGACCTCAGGCTAATGTCAGATTCGTGTTTGTATACGTACAGCAAACCGAATAGGCGGGGTAGCCTGCGTAGTTGGCAGTGGCATGGCTTGGCGGTTCTTGCGGGCCATGGCAGTCAAGACGAACCCACGTCGTGTTGCATGGTGGATTTACCCGAGCAGCTTAGCTAATCATGTAGACCCCGATTGGGGCGATCGGCCAAGAAGCCTGACATTGGCCCATCCATCAGGGGGCTGACCATGGTGCGGATACAGGGTGGCAAGGCGCCTGACGGTCTGTACAGGGGTCTATGGGAAAGCCGGTGCACCAGCCTCCTTTGGATCAACAAATTTAGGCCATATAGAGCAGAAGCGTCGCCGAGGAGGCAAGGAGCATGGTGGCCAGCAGACCAGGCGCCATGTCCATCGCGCCATTCTGCGAGTCGCCGTCGCCAGCTGAAGGCGCGGCAGAGGCATCGCTCTTGGCCGAAGAAACTTGCGACGAAACAAGCTCAGACAAGGACGAGGTCGACTGGGCCGGAATGCCAGTGTTGCTAGTACCGCCAGACTGCTGATCACCAGGGCCGCCCGTCTGCGACGACTTGGACGACTTGGTAGGGCTAGCGCCGCCCTTGCTCGACTTTTTGCTGCTAGAATGATGGCCGCTCCTGCGATGTGAGTAAAGTACGACATACTTGGTAGAGTGCGACTTGGAAGAGCTGTTGTCCGAATGGCGCGTCATAGGACCGCCCACATTGGTAGCATTCGTGTCCGCGCCCACAGGAATGCGGGCGAGCGCCACGCTTACCAGGGCAAGAAGAACTAGGAGAACAGTGAAACGCATCTGGAAAAGATAGGATGTGTGACTGACTGACAAGGCTATTCGAACCCTCGAAGCAATTGGCCCGTGCAACCAGATTCGGCCGACCCCAGAACTGGGACCGATGTCGTGGCACAGCCTCATGCACGCCGGCTTGGGTCATACGATGCGGTCACCCGCGTCTTTTTTTAGAGGGTTTCTTGGCCAAACCTGCAGGTCTTGCATGCTTGTGCTCTAATCGCTCGATCATTGCATCAAACGAAGACGCCCTTTGGGTGGCTTTTGCCCGCATGGCCTTGCGCAATGCATCTAGATCCACGTCCTCGTCGTCGTCCTGCGCCTTGGCCTCGTTGGGCGGTGTAGCTGTCGTCGGCTCCTCACGCACGGCCTTGCGCTTCTTCGTAGTGGATGGCCCGTATAAATCGTCCCAAACACCCAGTTCCTTCGCATAGGCCTCCGCCTCACTCGCCTCCTGCTGTGCCTTGGCACGCAACTTTTTGCGTGTCTTGCTGCCACCCGGCGCCTGCAGCGCTGTCCACGCCTTGGTAGTGGGAATCTCCTTGGCCTGCAAGGCATGGTTGATAATATGTATAAACCGCTCTTCGTCTTCGAGAATGTTGGAGCAGGGCACCTCGGAAAAGATGCCTTCCAACTGGCCCTTGTGGGTTCGGTAAGCTTGCAAAATATCATGGCGCTCCTCGCTGGAGCCTGGGGTGAGATCGGTGTACGTACCTTGGTAGGATGCTTGAAACTCGGCCAGTGTCTTGGCACTCACCTCCCCGGTCCAGAGGGTCTTGAAGTATTCGTTCCAGTCCACAGGCTCGTCGCTATCCCAGATAGAGTCACTGGTCGATCCAGTAGCATCGTATTTCTTCCTGCGCTTCGCATCAGAAAGTACGCTGTACGCAAACCCAATCTGTTGGAACCGCAAAGCGACAGCTTCAGGATCGCCCTGGTGCAGGCGGGCCTTGTCAGGATGGTACCTCAGCGCCAGCTTCCGGTACGCTTTTTTAATAGCATCATCACTAGGCTGGTCTTCCTGCTTCAAGTTTAGTACTTCGTATAGATCGACATTCGAGTCGTCCGGGAAGAACAAACGCGCAGGATCCTCCGCGTCGTCGAGCATGGCAAGGCGTTGCGGCGCGCGTCGCGCGGCGCGTTGCCTCCACATGATGTTGCCGCGACCTAGTAGGGCAACGACGACGGTAGAGTCGACCCTGCCCAGGCCCATCGACGTTGGGTCGAACGATGGCAGGCTCCTCCGCAGGTCTCCCGGCCGCGGCGCCCCCACAAGAGCCGCAGTCCACCTCAGGTCATGCACAAGAAGCGATGAAGACGCCCGCCAAAGTCACGACCATCACCGATACCCCCTATTTTACGCCGGCGCAGTGTGAGCGCCTGCAGGTCCGCGCGCGAGGCCACCAGACGTCGGCGGCCAAGTGGGAGCAGACGCGCATGGCCGCGTGCTCGTTCATGGCGGCGATCGGTGCGAAGCTTGGATGGTACGTTTTTTTTTCTCTGACGCAGCCCTCAACGGACGATTGGCACCGCGCAGATGCTGTATCTTCGCTTTCATCTCTTTTACCCACCCGCGGAGTTTTCTATGCATGAAGTGGCCTGTGCCTGTATCTTTACAGCGACCAAGCTGAATGATACGCAAAAGCGCGTGTACGATGTGGTGCTCGCAAGCTATGCGCTGCGGTACCCTGACCTGCTCACGCCGCCCCCTGGCGCTGCGAGTGGCGATTGGATCGCCCACGCCACGGTGCCCGAGATGGACATGGATATGGACGCGATACAGCAGGAGCAAACTCGGCTTGTATCTTTGGAGCGCTTGCTTCTGCAAAGTATTTGTTTCCGCTTTGAGCCGCGGTCGCCTTCCATCTTGCGATGGACCATCAAAGTGGCCCGGCATTGGCAACGTAGGTACCGTCCACTGACACAGTCTCCCGGCACGATGCCGATCTACTTTGGCGCACGGCGTGCGATAGCCACCGCACCTATGCGCCCTTGCTATACCCTCCCCCCACAGTGGCCTGTGGATGTGTGTATGCGACGGCGGCCATGATGTATGTGCACGATAAGACGACGCGCCTGGCCGATTTGTTTGCCGAGCCGCGCACGTCGCTCTCGGCCTGGTCGACGAGCATGGACGCCGTCCAGGACGTGGCACTGCACCTACTGCAACTGTACAGTATGCACGCGCCGTCGCTCGTATCAGACGTGCGAAGCGACCGCGCTGTGCCACTCCATGTGACCTATCCGCCGCCGATGAGCCTGCTAGCGTGGGCCACGCAAAGTCCCAAAGAGACACTGCTGATGCGCATCACCCAAGCGCAAATCTGGATTCGGCAGCAGCCCATGGCGCTAGGGCCGCACGAACAGCGTGTGCGGCTGGCGCGCAACGACGATACATTGCCTTCGACGATGTACTCGGCGCACCCTGATGAAAGTGGGCGCTCGGTGGCGACGCGGTACATACTGTTGTCATGAGGTATCGAGCTACAGGCAAGCTAGGCGTCCATGGTGCCTGTATGCATAGTCTGATGAACATGGTGCATAATGGACGCCCAGTGGGTGCGACGGACATACCACAGGGACAGTGTCGCAGCGTACACCAGGGCCGCGGTCAGGCCCCACCAGAGACCTGCGAGGCCCATGTGAGGCGGCCCAAAGGCCAAGCATAGGCTCATAGGAATACCCACGATGTAGTAGGCCGTCAAATTGATGGCAGCACTGAGTGTCTGGCGTCCACAGCCCCGCAGAATACCGCCCACAATGCCCGCAATGCAGTCGGCGCACTGGAAGATGGCCACGATCGGCAGCACCGATGCGACCATTTGGACGACGAGGGGATCGCTGCTGAATAGAAAGCCCAGCTGGTGGCGCGTGAAGAACACCACAGACGAGTTGAAGAGGCCGATCAATATCGACACGAGAATGGATGCATCGCTGGCGAGCCGCGCGTGCAGCGCATGCCCGGCCCCTAGCACATTCCCGACTCGCACCGAGGCAGCAACACTGGCGCCGTACGGCAGTTGGTACGTCACCGACGAGGTAATCAGAAGCACCGACTGCGATGCCAGCGCGGTGGTTCCCAAAGCAGCGGTGACGAGCCCCACAATCTCCCACGCCCACCACTCGGACGCCAGGCTGAGGAGGCCTGCTAAGCCTAGGCGGAAGCACGTTTGGAGGCCGGCACGGTCCCATGCCTGCCAGGACCACCCGGCCCAGGTATCGTGCGATACGAGCATGCACTGCAGCGTGCACAAAAGCGCCATGAGCCACATAGAGATGGCACTCGCTAGCGGCGCGCCTAGGAACCCGAATCGGATCGACGGCGGGCCCCATACGAGCAAATAGTTGGCCAACGCATTGATGGGCGATACCACTAGCAGCACCACGGTCGGTGCATGCATCAGTCCCTGGGCCTGCAGGAACCGACGGCTGAGCTCAAATATGGCATGGCCAGGCAACCCGAGGGCCAATACCGAGAGGAATTGACGGGCCTTGTGCGCGATCGCAGGCTCCTGGCCCAAAAGGAGCAAAAAGCGCTCCGCGTTGAGCCACAGCACGATGATCCACGGGAGCGCCAAGGCGATCATCACACCCACCCGCTGGGTCCATAAACCCATCATGCGGGGACTCCGCGTGTACGAGGCAGGCAGCAGCGTATCGAGAGCGGAGATGAGGCCGCTCAGCACGCTAAAGCCAGTGACATTGGCCGTCATACCGGCCAGCGACGCGGCGGCCAGTTCCACGGTACCGAGGTGACCCAGGCTCAAAACAGACACCACAGAGAGACTGAGCTCGAGCAAGTGTGTCGCCGCCACAGGCACGGTAAAGCGGAAAATGGTTGTCAGCTCTTGGTGGAACAGGGCGCGTTCCGTCGCGGCGGTATCGTCGTCGTGCTCATCCGGCGCCTCGGTCCACACGGTGTTCGATGGAGGCCGGATCGTACCGTAGCCGGACGCATTGCCCATGCTCGAAATCGATGGCTGCACAAACCTGTGGGCAGGCGCCGGGGCCTCGTCCAGCAGGGGCGCCCTTTCCTCGGCATGCGTACCAGACGGCTGGCGGTGCGCGCCGAGGAACTCGCCGACAAAGAGTCCGGAGAGATTGGAGCGCACAGAGCCGACCTCCAACTCCTGCGTCGGCGTTGGCTCCTCGGTGGCGTCGCCCCCGGGCACGGCCCACGGCAACGCCGCTCCCTCGCGTTCGCCACGCATGGCGATCGGACGGCGCCGTGCGCGCGGACACCAAGTTTATCACGTGATTGCGGGGCCCTCGGTGATCGCGCGCCGGGCCCCCCTCTACCAGCATGGCACCGGCGGCCGGCAAGTACAAAGAGTCTGCGACAGCGCGTCTTCTGGGTTCGGGCACGTCAGGCATTGCTGAGCTTCTCGTGTTCCACCCCGTGGACACGGTGGCGAAGCGTCTGATGAGCAACAAGGACAAGACCGCATCTATGTCCCAGGTGCTGTTCAAGGACAAGGCGCATGCGCCTCTCACCACGCGCTTCTTCAGCCTGTTCCCTGGTCTGGGCTATGCGGCGGGCTACAAGGTGCTGCAGCGTGTGTACAAGTTTGGTGGTCAGCCCTACTTTAACGACTACCTGAACAAGCACCACAAGCGCCAGTTCGAGAACCTCTTTGGTGAGCGCACGGGCAAGAGCATTATGAGTGCGACGGCCGGCTCGCTGACCGGTATTGGTGAGATTGTGCTGCTTCCGCTCGATGTGCTGAAGATCAAGCGCCAGACGAACCCCGAGGCGTTCCGCTCGCGTGGCTTTGTGCGCATTCTCCTCGACGAGAATGTCAACCTGTACCGCGGCTGGGGCTGGACGGCCGCGCGCAATGCCCCGGGCTCGTTCGCCCTGTTTGGCGGTAGTGCGTTTACGAAGGAGTACGTGTTTGGCCTCAAGAACTACTCGGATGCGACGTGGGGACAAAACTTTGTCGCCAGTATCGCCGGCAGTGTGGCCAGCATTACCGTGGCGGCCCCGCTCGACGTGGTCAAGACACGTATCCAAAACGCCAACTTTGAGTCCAAGGTCGGCGGTGTGGCGATCATCCGCGACATGATCAAGAACGAGGGCTTGACGGCGTTCTTCAAGGGCCTTACGCCCAAGGTGCTGGTCGTCGGCCCCAAGCTCGTGTTCTCGTTCACCCTCGCGCAGTCGCTCATCCCCTGGTTCGGCAAGTTTGTATAGCTGCAGAATTAGCTCCGTTCATCGCAAAAGGGCGAGTCTCAGTCGTATAGCTGCAGCATAGGGCGACGCCAGGCATTGCCGGCAAGCAAGCCCGTAGCGGCGACGCCCCTCAGGCGCAAATTACAAGTACCATCCTGCTCGCCCATCGTAACATACCTGGGTATCTTAGGCGCCAAGCAGACGCAAAGCCTCGGTCTCGAGTTCGTCCACACGCGCGCGCTTGCGAGGCGCTTCCTCCTGTTCGTCGTCGTCGTCGTCGTCGTCTTCGTCACCGAGCAGCGGCAAATCGTCCAGGGCACCTTCGTCGTCGGACGGCAGCTGCGCTGTGGACGGCGCACGCATGCCGTTCTTCTCGGCAAGCATACGCTCGATCTCTTTTTGACGCCGGCGCTTTTCTTGGCGCTTCTCTTTCGCCAGTGTCTTATCACGCACATCCGCTTCGGCCATACGAGCGCGCTCCGCCGCTTCGTGCTCGGCGATTTGCGCTTGGACGTGGCCTTGTGCATGGAACGCCTTTTCGTCCTGCAACTCGTACAGCGCACGCGCGTGGCCCTCGTCGTCAAAGAGGATACGATCGCCAGCGCCACGCAGACCGGCAGCGGCCATGGCCTTCTTGCTCTGTCCACGTGAAAGTTGCCGCTTCGATAGGTGCGCAGACGGCGGCTCCGACGCGCCATGCTCCTCCAAGTCGTGGTCCGCGCGTGCTAGCGTGAGCAGATCGCCGTCGTCGTCGTCCGCATCGCCAGCGTCAAAGCCCGCGTCGTCATCACTGGCCAGCATCGATGCGTACTGATCGCTAAGCACCGTTTGGTTCGTGCGGTTGAATAGGCGGTCATGCTTGGTACGCACCGCCTTGGGCGCCATGGGCACATGCGCCTCCGACTCGGACCCTGTGTCACTGTCATGCTCGCGTTCCTGCGCCGCCAAAGCGGTTGCACGGGCGTGCGCTTGGGCTTGTGCCTCGCGAACAAACTTGATCTTGGGCGCCCCTGGCAAGCCGAGGGACGCTGCGTACTCGGGGAGGGATAGCGCCGCCAAGTCAAACGTGCTCTTGTCCTTGTGCAGGTGCACGGAGCGCACATACGACACAAACGCTTTTTGTGCCAAATGCTTTAGTTCCACGTCCTGGAACAAAAACGACTGGAGCTGCGGCGCAATGTGCTGGACCTTGGCACTGCGCGCCTGGATATCCGTGATGGGAACTTCGACGCGCTCCAAAGCCGCCAAGATCCCTGATTCCTCACTCGGGAGCAGGAAGAGAAGGGCCTTGCCATGCGCGTGGTACCGCGCCGTACGTCCGACACGGTGAATGTACGTCTCGGCGCTGTCAGGCGCATCGACCTGTACGACCCAGTCGACCGCCGGAAAGTCGAGGCCACGCGCGGCAATGTCCGTGGCAAAGAGCGCAGCGTGCTTACTGCGACTAAAGTCCGTAAAGATTTTTAAGCGCCGCGTTTGTTTCTGCTTGCCATGCAGCGCCATGAGCGGTATACCAGGGCGCAGGCGGCAAAAGACCTCGTGCACAAACTGCACTTGGCGGCATGAGCTCATGAACACCAGGATTTTGGACTGGGTATGCGAGCGCAAAAAGGAAAAGAGCATATCGAGTTTCTCGGGCAGGGGCACCGTCATGTAGAATTGCTCCAAATGCTGCGGCGTGCGTTGGTCCGCGTCCTGTTCCATGCCAATGGACTCGGGCTCGCGCAAACTAAGGCGTGCCAAGTCCTGCACGCGCTGGGTCTGCGTTGCGGAAAAAAGCAGCGTTTGCCGCGAGCGTGGCAAATGCTCTACGATAGCATTCAGCGTGTTGGCGAAGCCCATATCAAGAAGGCGGTCCGCCTCGTCCAGCACAAGCACTTGCAGATGGGATGCATCAAAGCCCACCGTCTGATCGAGGTGCTGGAGCAGGCGGCCAGGCGTGGCCACCAGAATGTTCATCCGGCTGAGCCGGTCTTGCTCGTGCTTCAGGTCCTTGCCACCAATCACCAGGCCCGCCGAGAATGTGTGAGCACCACCAATGCTGCGCAGCACATCAAAGATCTGCATGGCAAGTTCGCGCGTTGGCGACACAATCAGTGCACCCAGCCCATCTTGGCTCGACCATTTCTGGCGGTACAAGCGCTCAAGCACGGGCAAAAGGAAGGCAAGCGTCTTGCCAGAGCCTGTGCGCGCGGCACCTAGCACATCACGTCCACGCAGCGATGCCGGCAAAGACGCACGCTGGATGGGCGTCATATCAATGAAGCCTGCACGTTTCAAGCCTTGCCGTGTCCGCTGCGAGAGTGGCACGGCGGTAAAGGCCGTATCTTCCGGCCCAAGCTCGAGCGTCTTGCACGCGGCTTCGAGCTCATTTATTTCACGCTGATCATGACGCCGCTTTTGCTCTCGCGATGCGCGCGTACGCGCATTGAAAGCGTGCGGCCGCCCCACCCGCGCAGGCATCGGCCAAAAAAAAAAGAGGCCAGCGCGGCGGTGGAGTACGCCCTCGGCCGAAGAAGCAGCGTCCCTGCCTGTTCGTGACGCCACGAGCCATGCCGCCGCGGCTCGCTGGGTGGGCCCCGAGGTGCGCACGCAGCCGGCTGACGCCGCTACGTGCGCGACATACGAGCGCGTACGCAGCTTTGATACCCAGGGCCCGCGCGCCGCCAGCGCCCATGCCGCGCGCCGTTCCCTGGGCGGCCGCTCGCGCGTTGGAGCGCGCTGGGAAAGAGCCCACACTGACACAAGCCTATGCACAGCGCTTGCTGGATGAGGCATTCCATGCAGGGCCCTCTTTCAGCGCCGAGTCGTACGATGCGCTCGTGCGGCATGTTCTGCACCTACCGATGGGCGCCCCACAGCGTGATGTGCTTCTAGCGACGCTCCTACACCCAAGGGGCCACACCTATCCTCCGATGGCCCCCCGCACATACGCACGCCTTCTTCGCAGTATGCGTGCTGATGCGTTTCCTCATACCCTTCGTGCCATGCACACGCATGTGTGTGCAGGGCACCTACCTGACCCAGCCGCCTGGCAAACCCTGCTGCGGCTCCATGTACAAGCGCACGACTGGGCGCGCATGGAGGAGATGCTGCGTTTGGGCATAGAAGGAGGCGTATTGAGTGCGGCGGACGAGTACCATTATACATTGCTGCGGCTGCAGCACGATCCATCCGCGCCGCACCCCCACAACAGTATGGATGTGCTGCTCCAGCACATGCAACAGAGCGGCTTGCGCCTCAACGATGAGATGCTTGTACGTTTGCTGCATGCGCTTTCAGCACCGGTTCGTCGTGCTACCTCCGCGCATCTGGGCACGGAGCGCATGGCACAAAAAGTGGCGCCTGTGCAGCGCTTGGTCGATGCCTTTTTCGTATGGCTGTGCCACCATGATGCGCTGCCCCTAGCTGCCTTCCGCCACTCGCTCGCGCACATGCTCGAGCTCGAGTTGCAGTTGCTCGCGGCGCAGCACCAGGCCGTGATGAGCGAGGCGCGCCGCAACCATCGGCCGTGCTCGCCGTTCCCACCGCGTGCCAGCCTGCAAAAAATCCGCGCAAAGCTCGTTCTTGTGGCCGACACGCTGAGTGGGGAGGACGGGCTGTTCGAGCGTGTCCAAATTGCCATGGACGCCACCAGCGGTCGGTCGCGCGAGGCTACGGCCAAGCTCCAAGCGTGGATAGCCCGTGATGCTTCGGACAGCGCACGCGAGTGGCAACGCCGCGCGCTCGTGCACATCTTTTCGCAGGCGTGCCGCCATGCTCGTCCGCGGCGCCTCATGCCGATGCTGCACACGCTCAGCACCGGTGCTCAGGCGGACTTGTGGCGCCTTCCGACGTCGCGCACAACGAGTGCACCGGCCGCCACGCTCGTGCGTTTATGGACGCGCTACATCGGTGCATGGACGCACATGATCGGCGTGCGACGTGGGCGTCGCACCCGCGTGCGCGTGGCTCAAACGCCCCTAGGCTGGCCCCTGCTCGCGCGTGCGCTCGATGTGCTCACGCGCACCGCCGCGCAAGTCCCAGCGGCGTGGGCGCCGGTATGGGATCACCCCGAGCGCTGCCGTGCCCTGGCTACGGCCGCACAGCAGTCCCCTGTGCCATGCCGCGCTTTGGTGCGCATCGAAGAGTGCCTGCGCACGATGCAGGTGCCCGGTCGCATCGCTCGGTCGCTCCACAAGGCGGTCGCGACCTTCCCCCGATACCCATGATTATATAAGTATAGACCGACGAGGCCCCGCTGCGCCGGGCGCCACGCGACACGTGCGACGATGGCCGGACGGCCGCCCGCGGAGACGCGAGCGCGGCGTGGGAATGCGCACGAAGATGTGGTGTCCGATGCGCATTCGCATGCGTCGTCGGTGCCGCTGCTGCTCGCGTTGTGTGTGATATGGTACATGAGTTCGGCGCTCTCATCCAACACGAGCAAGAGTTTGCTCTCGCGGCCCAAGATCGGCGGCAACGTGCTGCCGCGTCCGCCGCTCTTTCCATACCCTGTGACGCTGACACTGGTCCAGTTTGTGTTTGTGAACGTGTTTTGCTATCTCGGCACACGCCGGTCGTTGCTGGGGGAGTTTACGCTGGCCAAGCGCCTCGTGCGCATTTCCTGGCAGCAGATGCGCGAGATTGTGCAGATTAGCGTGTTCAATGTGCTGGGGCACGCGCTCAGCTCGCTGGCCGTGAGTCGCGTCGAGGTGAGCCTGGTGCATACGATCAAGGCATTGTCGCCTCTCTTCACGGTGTTGTCCTACGTGCTCTTCTTCCGTGTGTCGTACTCGATACGCACGTACATCGCGCTGGTGCCGTTGATCACAGGTGTGGTGCTTGCTTGCAGCTCGCTGTCGAAGAACAAGCGCGATGATATCGTCGGGTTCGTATCGGCGCTCGGCAGTACCTTGATTGTGGTGGCCCAAAACATTTACTCGAAGAAGCTGCTCAAGCCCGCCGTAAGCGCTGCGACCAATGCGCCGGAGAAGCTGGACAAGGTCAATATTTTATTTTATTCCAGTGCCTGCTCGGTCGTGCTCATGCTGCCCATGTGTTTCTACTACGATGTGGGCCCTATGGCCGCCCCTACCTCGCCCACGATCGGGCTCTACACGTTGTATCTACTCGTTACGAACGGCATTGTGCACTTTGCGCAGAATTTGCTGGCATTCCAGGTGCTGGCGCACGTATCCCCTGTGACATACAGTGTCGCGAACCTGTTCAAACGTGTCTTTGTCATTTTGGTCGCCATTGCCTGGTTCGGCCAGCACGTGTCGATCTATCAGTGGTTCGGCATTGCGCTCACGTTTGTGGGACTATACCTCTACAACAACGCGAAGAACGACCAGCCTCATGCGCCCGATGCGCCGCGCGAGCCCGAGGTGCTGCCGATGCACCAACGCGCGGCGCTCCAGACGCGACGCGCCCCAGACACCAACGCCTCGGAGTCAGGCGCGCTGCCACGCCCCACCGAAGTCAAGATGCGCATGGCCACGCCGCTGTTTTCCCTGCCGCCCCAGTAGCGTAGCCAAGGCAGGTCGGGCGGGGACGTCGGTGCCCCTCGTGGCCCGACCGCCAAGCCACGTGCACATAGAGCCTGCCAGCTGCACGCCGCCCCGCCGGGCCTGTTCGATCGACACGCCGCATTCTTAGCTTCTTCATGTCGTGGTTCTCCAACCAGTGGAACCGCTGGAGTCAGTCGGCTCCATCGGCCTGGTCGGATGTCGAGTGGCTCGACGTCGTGTATGGGCGGCAGCGGTACGTTTGCCCCACACTCACATTAGCTATGAAGTGTCGCTCCCGCAGATCCAGGGCGCTCTGACGCTTGGGCACCTGCGCCAGGAGCTAGCCTCTGTGTTTTCCTTGCCAGTGCAGCAGGTGCTCATCGTGTTCCAGGGAATGTTCCTCAAAGACGACCGCGTCTCGCTACGAGACTATGGCCTGCAGTCAGGTTCGCGCATCACCCTCGTTGCCCGGGATGCGTATGCGCAGCAGGCGCAAGCGCGCGCACAAGCATCACGAGCGGCGCCACAGGGCGGAGCCGCGGGCGGACCGTCCGCGCCATCGGGTGAATCGCTGCCCACCGCCGCGCCGACCATGGCGCCCGTCGCTCGTGGGCATGCGTCGCGCGGCGCGCCGCCGGCGCAGGAGTCGGGTGCGGGTGCAGCGGCCCCTGAAGCGCCTGCTGTGCCAGAATCGACATCGCATCTTCAGCAGATCGCGCAGGTGAGCCAGCACTGCCAGCGGGTCCTGGTGCCAGAGCTGGAGCTCCTCGAAAAGACAGTGGAAACGCTGCCTGATGCGCCGGCGGGTGCGTTGCAGTCACAAGCTCCTCCAGACACGGCCAGCACAGGCAACGAGGCGGCGATCCCGCCGCAGCGTATTCCTCTCACGCAGCGCAAACTATCAGAACTACTCCTTCGTGAGCTGCTCAAGCTGGATGGCATCCCTACCGACAGCGAAGAGGTGCGCAACATGCGCAAGGCCACCGTGAAAGAAATTCAGGCGTACCTGGACCGCGTCGATGCTGCGTGGCATCGCGCCACCCAGGCCAAAGGCATTGTCTCCGATGTGTAGTGTGGAGGACTTCATAGCCAAACACGCTCGAACGTACCTCCATCGCCCGTGCGCCGTGTGGCATGTGGGAGGCAGACGTCATCGGCTCCACGACGTGGGCCACCGGGCGCGCATGCCGTGCCGCCGAATGTTTGCAATGGTCCGAGGAGGGCATTCTCGCTGTGATTACGGCCGGTGCCATCCACATTGTCACGCCCCTGGTCGGCTACGCACGCGACGACGCGGGCGATGCGGCGCAGGCGCCGCACGCGCGCGCGCCCTGGTCCATAACGAGCATCGATGCCAAGCGCGAGCTGGCACGTCAGCCCGCGGTACCAGAGCCCGCGGATGAAGAGATTGCCGCGGCCACGACGCCAAGCACACTGGGCGAGGCATGGCACGCTGCCGCGTGGTCGCCCGCGACGGTGGGCCCTCTTCATACCTGTGCGCTCGCTGTGATCAATGCGCGACGGCAGTTGAGTATGTATGTGTGCGAGAGCGATGCACGCACTGGACCGTATGCCAGTGTGGACGTGCCGTATGGGCGATGGGCCGATACACGCACCGGCGTGGCGCGCTCACTCGCCACGCAATTCTCAGCCGTGCGCTGGTCGCCGGTGTCGCCCCAGCGCCATGCGTGGCTTGCCGCTGGCACGCGTGGTGGCGATGTCATTCTGTGGAACGCGTATGCCCAGCCAATGCATGTCGTTCAGTGTTGGCGTGTGCCGCACGCGGTGTGTGCGCTGAGCTGGTGTGCGTGGCTGCCCGATGGCACGGTGCGCCTCGCCGTGCAAACATCGGAGCAGATGCATGTGTTTTCGCTGCGCGATGACGACGAGCCTTTGTGCGAGTCGGTCGGGACGTGCACGTTGGGCCTCGCTCAAGTGTCGAATCTGCACTGGGCCGACACGATCGTATTGCGCTGGGCCACGCCGAGTGCGCTCGTATCGTGGGAGGTGGGAGCAGCGTCGCCTGTGTCGGTGCCTGTAACCATCGGTGCTCATGCGGCTGGGAGCGATGCGCGCGGCACGCTGCGCGACGATGGGCGTATGTACGCATACGATGGCTCGCTTCTCGCCACGCTGCCCCTAAAGCAAAGGGTGTGGGGCTACGTGCGCGATCCCTCGGGGCTGATTGTGACGCTGAGCAGTGCGGATGAGACGGCGTCGTGGCGCTACATGATCAGTCCTACGCTCACGCTCACGCTGTGGCTCCCACAGGAGCGGTGGCTCCCCAACGCCTCGCTACCGCCGATCGTGGCGTGGCGTACGTGGGCGTACGCGTTGGAGCGCCATGCCGACGACAGTGCCTTGTGGATGCCGCTGCATGCGCGCTTGGCCCAGCTGGAAGCGCAGGCCGAGGCACTGTGTCAGCGCACCACTGGTGTAGCCGCATGGAGCGCGGCGCATCGCGAGGCGCAGTGCCTCGCGTGGGCCACACATGTGGCGCCATCGTTCGCGGCGACGCACCTAGGTGGGGCCCAGCGGTTATGTGCGTGGCTCGGTCTCGCGGTGCGTGCCGCCGCGTGGGACGCAGCGATGCCGGGTGCGTATACGCAGCGCCTCGTGCGTGCGCTCGAGCAGGGCGCCACGAGCCCGGACCTGTCGCCCGCCGTGGTGTCGTACCTACAAGGTGCCAAGGCACGCATTGATAAACCCACCAACGAGACTACGATGGAGACATGCCCTGCGTGCGATGCGCCCATGCCACCAACGCTTGCGGCTACGGCGCCATGTCCGGCGGGCCATATATTTGACCGGTGTGTGGTGACGTACGCGGTGATTGACGGTGTGCGCACCTGGACGTGTGTGGGCTGTGCGCGCCAGGCCTATGTGCCGGCCTGTGAGGTGATATCCAAGTGGTTGCCAGCTATGACGGGCTGCCTAGCGTGTGGGAATCGGTGGCGTCATTCCTAGCAGACAGTCCATAACGAGACGGGTATTAGCCGCGCAAGAAGTTCATGCGCGAGTGCTCCTTGTGGCGCCGCTTCTTCTTCTGAGCGGCTTGCGCCACCAGGCGCTCGAGCTCGCGGCGTTCGTCGTCCGACTCGTCCGGTTGGACGTCACGGTAAATAGCGCCCAGCATGGCTAGGGCTCGCGCGCGGTTCATCAGCGTCTTTTCGCCAATGCCCTTCTCGTTAAGCACATTGTCGAGCACTTGACGCAAAACGCTCGAGACCTCCCAGCGCGTGCCGCGCCATGTAGCCAGAAGCATTTTGCCGTTGACGTCCTGCTCGAGCTGCTGCAGCTCCTCGTCGGTGAGATTGCCCTTCTCCTGGCGGCGCGCGAGCTCCTCCATACTCATCTGTACATTCATGGCGCTGCCCATGACATTCCACGTCTCCTTGATCATTCCACCGCGCTCCTTCATGCGGCTCCAAAAGCCGGTCATGCCGAGAAAGTGGCCGCGCTTGGTCTTGAGCCAGGTGTTGCTCTTGGCTAGGTACACCGCGCCGATGGTGTGCAACAGCTCCACGCCGAACGACTCCAGCTTGAGGTCCTCGGCCTCCTCGCGCATGCGCTTCAAGAACACTTGCGTCTCTGCATCGTCCTCCGCGCCGGGATTGCGCGCATCGACAAACGGCCGGATACGGTCCTTGAGCTTCTCCGTGAGGTCGGCGATGCGCTTGCGCTCCTTCTCGGCCTTCTCCTTCTCGAACGCTTCCAGCTTCTCGCGCTGCTCGGGCGTGATCTTGTGCTTGCCACTCTTGTCAGCCTTGCCGGCGACGGTGGACACTTCCGACTCGGCCTCGGCGGCCGCCTGCGCCGGCTCGCTGGCACCGGTCGCGCTAGGCTCGGCGCCTTCGCCCGCACTGTGCTCGCGCATCTGGCGTTCCATCTCCTCGCGCTCCTCGTCGGTCATCATGATCTCGGACGCGCGACCAAAGTCCTTGATGAGACTAATCTCGCCGATCAAGTCCAAGAAACGCTCGCCACCAAACAGCTGGCCAAACTGCCTGTGAGAAGGGGATACGTACCATCTCGGTGGCCTCCTTAAGACCGACTTCCTCGGTCGGTTTCCTGAGGTTAGGTACAAACAACGACCTACTTTTTGCCGTAGCGATCATAGTCGGCTCGGAGATTCGAGTCGCTCAGGACGCGGTATGCCTCTCCAATCAGCTTGAAACTGTTGTAAGCATGCTACACCTACGTCTCTTCATCGCCGCCCTTGTCAGGGTGGTTGCGAATGGCCGCCTTGCGGTACGCTTTCTTGAGATCCAGCTCCGTGGCGTCACCCCGCACCTGGAGCAGCTCATAGTATTCCATATCCTGTACGCGTCAACACACACAAAGTACGCACCACAATCTTCTCGCCATCACGGCTGATGTTCGCAGGCTGCGACGTCTTCTTGTCCTCACTCATGGCCGGCAAGCAGCGACGGCGTGTGGGTACGTGGCAAGAAAAACAAGACGTGCTTGCCGACCTCCACGTGCCTCCAAACAAGACACGCACGACGCGCTGCTACGAGAGAAGCCATCGATGGTTTTTGTTGGACTAAGGGAAGGTCGTACACATAGCCCAAACGCGTGGACCTGTACATGCAGGCCCTACACTATAGATGCGTGCACAGCCCCGCAGAGACTGGCACGGCGAAACGTGACAGAGAGACACTGCCATGGAGCCTGTCGCTTAGGCGGCAAGTTCGTCGCGCTTGCGGCGCTGGTCACGCTCCTCGGTGATGGTGAGCTTGACACCACCGCCACGGGGCATCGAGATCCAGCGCTTCTCGCTATCGCCAATGACGAAAATGTTGCTCAGACGAGTCGAGAACTCACGGCCAGCAGGGTCGCGAATGTGCACAATGTCAAAGCCTCCGTGGTGACGCTCGAGGTGGATCAGCTGGCCAGCACGGCCAATGTTACGGCCACCGGTCACCATGACGTGCGCACCAGTGTCGAACTTGATAAAGTCGACCATCTTCTGGTTGACCAGGTCAAACTTCACAGTGTCGTTCACGCGCACGAGCGGGTCGGGGTAACGGAGAGTGCGGCCATCGTGGGTCACGATCTGCGGCACGCCCTTGGCACCCAGCTGGACGCGCTTCACCTTGAGCAGCTTGAACTGAGCCTCCTCAGCGGTGATGCGGTGCACAACAAAGCGGCCCTTCACATCGTAGAGGATACGGAAGTGCTCACCCGACTTGTCAATCGAGACAACGTCCTGGAAGCCGGTGGGGTAGGTCGGGTCAGTGCGGACCTTGTTGTCGACCTTAATGATGCGCTGCATCGTGATGCACTGCACCTCACGGCCAGTGAGGGCGTACTTCAAGCGGTTGCGCAGCAGAATCTGTCGAGTTAGTCACTGCTCCACGCGGCCCGTGGTCGGTCGCTCCCAGAACGTCAGACGCCTAAAAAAGGTTGTCCACACGCCCAAAGGCATTCGGAAAGCCATGCATGTAGTCTTGGGATCATCGTTCGGTGAAGCGTACCGAACCACCGAGCATGTGTATACATACCACAAGAGGAAGAGCCTCACGCAGCTTGTGAGGACCGGTGCTCGGGCGAGGGGCGTAGGTGCCAGACAGCTACCACGTTAGTGTCTCCCGCTAGCTAGCGCACATACCTTGTCCAGCATCCACGAGCTAGGGGCAGCAAGGTGCTTCAGGTGGTGCTTCGGTCCGCGAACCATGGCTGTAGTAGACGCAAAGGTGAGAGGACTGGTTACAAGATCCAGCGCGAGCGCCCGAAGAAAACGTGGTCGCCCTAGGACGTCGGGGTCGGCCGAGTAATGCAGTTTTGAATCGCTATGGGAACATGTCACGTGATTGAAGAGGTCCGTGCACACTACGACGTCAGCTCGCGTGTCCAGTCAAAAGGCGCCCACGCCGTGCGGAACGCGTCCAGGCGCTGCGCCATGCCCGTCACATGCCGAGGACGCCGCCACCGGAAAGGCTCAAGGTCGAGCATGTTGCCAAGGATCTCATGCGCAAAGTTCCTGCGATGTTAGCCACATAGAATACATACGAGGGGAAGCCACGACCACCCACGTGGTCGCCATCCTCGAACGTCGGCTCGTCCGTCTGCGGGCCCGCACGGCGGCCCGTATACTGTCCATGCAAAGATTCAATAACATGACCATAGCCACGCTGTCCTTTGTAGTCCCATTGGATCATAAAGTAGGGAAGACGCGATACCATGCTGTGCTGGAACGGCCGCGCCTCTGAAAACTCGATCACCTGCGTATGGTCCGCCCACTCCGACTCCACCTCCGAGAGCGCCTGGCGGAAGTAGGCGGGCACTTGCGGGAAAACGTCGTTGGGCAGGGGTATCGCCTCCAAATAGGTATGTTTTTGCTGACGCAACGAGAGAACCGTCTCGAAAAAGACCATCGACTGCTGTCGAACAGCCGCCATACGAATCAAGCACTTCATAAAATTCATTCGTCAGTCATAGCCACGTACCCGAATCTCTGTCCATCCATTCTCGTCGATATCCAGCGAGCTGACATGATGCTGCATCGGGACAATCCAGCAGTGTCCATCCACCAAGGGCTCTCGATCAGGCAGCGCCAAATAGGCACAGGTGCCATTGGACACAATAGTCGCACTGGGAGGCGTCACACCATCATCTTGCCAGCAAAAGGGGCACTCGTCCAAAGCCCGCTTCGTACGCGCAAAGTCTGCGTTAGTATAGACGACACACCTTGCACAGCAAACTGGCGCTTCATGGTATCATCACGCATCCGCTTACGAGCAAAGCGTTTCGCCTCCTCATCCATGTAATCTGTATCATTCTCAAAGCCTTGATCGGCCATAATTTGGTGCGCCAACATCGCATCCGCGTCTTTTTGGTCGGCCCGACCTGCCGAGAACTTTTCTTGGCGAACCAGCTCGGACAGTGATTCTGTCTCTTCGTCCTGGACTTTGGAGCGTTTCGAGGGTCGCGCAGCATCAGATGCAGACGAGGAACCAATATCGTACAAACGTCCAAAACCATCCACAACAGGCACCGTTTCCACACGTTCCGAAGAATCGGCAGGACCTTGACCTTCGCGAGCGGCTTCCAACTCCGCACGTAGCTGTGCAGCATCAGGACGACCCATCAGCTCCGCACGCAGCACATTCGCCTCCAATTTGTTCAAAGCATCCACACTCATCGGTGCATTAGAGGCGGACTCTGCCTTTGTGGCAGTCGGAAGAACACGAGGAATGGATGGGCCCTTCGTTGTGGACGGTGAAGCGGTCGGTTTGGTCGGGCGCGACGTAGAGGTCGAGAGCGGTGGCGCGCCCGGACGACGGAATCCTCCGCGGGCGTGTATAGAGGTGGAACTCGAGCGATCCATGGACCCATCGCGGTCTTCCACAAACTGGCGCTCCGCACGCGCTTCATTGAAGGCATCCATGCTGCCATATCTCTCCATCGCTACCACCTCCACGGACACGCCCCGCTGTTCAGCCATTTCATAGGTTCTTTGAAGTTTCATCAGTCGCCACTTGTAGCCAGGGCCGCCATACGAAGGCTGGTTCTTTGGCTGCGAATCCTCCTTGAGCGGGTGGGATTGTGGTGCAAGCGAGGGATTAAGCTCGCGAGAGCTGATAGCAAGTTCATCCGGGCTCGGTCGCTTTGAATCCCGAGGTTTCTTGACACGCTCGCCCATCGAGCTGAACAAGTCTCCATCATCGGCACCAGAGAGCATCCAACTATCACGCTGGAGCGTTGGCGCCGAATCAGATGTCTGAACTGATTGTTCCTCCTCATGATCACGCCTGTGTCGATGATGAGAATGCTCTCGCTGCTCTCGGTCAGAGTGCCTGTGATGATGTCTATGCCGGTGGCCATCGTGATCATAGCGATGACGCCGGTGTCGATCACGGTGAGAGTGAGACGCCTGATGGGAGTGATGATGTCTTCTCACAGAAGAGGAATCCCTTTCATGGTCTTTCGTATGGGAGAAATCGTCGACACGGATGTGGTCCGTGTCCGGTGCGCCCATGAATTGCTCGTGCGACGGCGTGGAAACTAGGCACAAATGTGGAGCGTCCTGAGCCATGTGGTCCTCAAGCCAAGTACCCTTTTCTGGGACCAGGCTCGGCAGCAGAGTTTTTTTAAAAAATTGAAACGATCTGAATGGCTGGCTGCAAGGGCATACCAAGAAAGCGCAAAAGAACGAATCATTTCGCATGAATCTCGCGGATCCGGAAGAAACGTGACTCCCTCCATCGAGTACCTTATCGGCCACCAAAAATTATGCATAAGGTAAGTCGGTGCTCAATGCCAAGATGTTTTTCACCCCCCTTCACTACCCTCGCAGTAGTCTTGTGCGGGCGCTCAAGTATATATTTGCCGCAACCCCCACTTTGTAACGTACCTTCACTTCAAGATGGCGGACGAGGAACCTGTTTGCGTTGGTGCCGTGAATGATGTGGATCACATGGGCGTTCGTGTCGGTGCCATCTTCATCGTCCTGGTGTCGACCGCGGCATTTACGCTATTCCCTATCCTGACGAAGCGTATTCCCCGACTGTCCATTCCCCAGTTCATCTACGACTTTGCCAAGTTCTTTGGTAGTGGTGTCATTATTGCCACGGCCTTTATTCATTTGTTGGAGCCAGCCGCCGACGAATTGAGTCAGCCTTGTCTGGGCGATGCTTTCCAGAACTACCCTATGGCTTATGCGTTTGCCCTTATTTCGATGATGCTGCTGTTCGTTGTGGAATTCTTCGCCTACCGCTTGGGCTCTTTGTATCTGAAGAAGCACGGTATTGAGGCGTACGGCCACCACCACGCTGCGGGCCACAACGATGCGAACATGGCGCAAGAGACAATTGCTGCTGAGGAACGCTATGGTGAGGAAGAAGAGGTCTCTAAGGACCACAACCTCCAGCGCGATATCGAGGCCAGCAAGCCCGACTCTGGCTTCACCAAGGAGGCGTCTGTGGCCTCCGAGGTGATCGGTGTCTTGGTGCTCGAACTGGGTGTGGTCTTCCACTCTGTAATTATCGGTCTGACTCTGGCTACGAGCGAGTGGCGCGGCGAAGATGACGACTTTAGGGTGTTGTTCCCTGTTATTGTGTTCCACCAGCTGTTTGAGGGTTTGGGTCTGGGCTCGCGTCTGGCCTTCCTTCCGGCGCAGATGGGTGCGCTTTGGCCCTGCATGTTGGCCATGGGCTACTCTATCTGCACGCCTATTGGTATGGCTATTGGTCTGGGTGTGCGCCACACGTATACCACTGACACGCCGACGGGTTACTACGTCACTGGTGTCTTTGATGCTATTTCTGCCGGTATTCTTATTTACACGGGTCTCGTGGAGCTTCTGGCCCACGACTTTATCTTCAACCAAAAGATGCACAAGGCTCCGATGTGGAAGGTGGCTATTAATATCGTCGAGGTGTGCACCGGCGCCGGTGTGATGGCGCTCCTGGGCCGCTGGGCGTAATGTATGCTCAATAGGGAAGATAGGGGCCACGTGCTTTAAATATGCCTCCTGTGGAGCGTAGCTAAACCTTTACCAGTATGTATCGTGGGTGGGTCGCAGAAACGGCGTGGATGCCGCGCCTACAAAAGCGAATGCACTCTACCATGTCCAAGGCGGAACGCTTCGTGGTGCCTGTGGACCGCAACACACTTCCTCGCGGTTATCTTGTGGCGACAACGTATGCAGGTATCAAGAAGGCCATCAGCCCAGCGCCCACCACGGCATCAGCACCGCAGCAAGCGCCCAAGCCCGACCTGACGCTTCTTGTGTCTAGCACGCCCGCTTCTGTAGCAGGCACGTTCACCTCCAACAAGTTCCAAGCTGCGCCTGTGGTGCATGCTACCAAGGCTCTGCAAGCGCAGGGACCCCACGCCCGGGCTCGAGCCGTGCTTGTGAATAGCGGGTGTGCCAATGCTGTGACGGGACAGGGTGGCTGCGAAGATACGGAGACCTTGGTCAAGGAAGTACAAAAGCTTTTGCCTGCCGGTAAGCAGAGCAGTTCGGACATGCCTAGTGATGTGCTGATGATGTCCACCGGTGTGATTGGTGTGCGCCTGCCGGTGCCTCAAATGCTTCGGGGAATCCAGCACTTGATGAGGGGTCATATACTGCAAAGCAATCCGGATGCTTGGCTCGAGATGGCGCGGGCCTTTATGACGACGGATACATTCCCCAAGCTGCGCACGCGCCAGTTTACGTTGGGAAATCGGCTGTGCAGCATCGCGGCCATTGACAAGGGTGCTGGTATGATTCATCCGCACATGACGAGCCCAGGTGGCTTGCATGCTACGCTTCTGGGTTTGTTTGTCACAGATGCACCGGTGGCAACGCCCACGCTTCAGCGATGTTTGGAAGAGGCTGTGCGTCAGTCGTTCAATTGCATTAGTGTGGATGGCGATATGAGTACCAATGACACAATTCTGGCACTGGCCAATGGTCAAGCGCCCGTGATAGGCCAGGGCACGTCTGTGGAAGGAAACATGAGTGAGGAAACGCATCCCGACTTGGTGAAGATCTTTGCCGACGAACTCAAGGCCATGTCGGTGGAAATGGCGCATTTGATTGTTCGCGACGGGGAAGGAGCGGAGAAGTTTGTGCAGGTGCGCGTGAAGAATGCAGGGACGTACGAGCAAGCGCATGCCATTGCCTCGTCCATTAGTACATCGGCGCTCGTCAAGTGCGCTATGCATGGCGAGGACGCCAACTGGGGCCGGATTCTGTGTGCGGCAGGCTATGCAGCGGTGCCTACGTCGTCGCCGGCGTGGTCGCTGGATCCGAGTAAGGTGAATGTGACGTTTGTTCCGCCACCAAATGCACGCAATCTATCGCCGATTCAGACGTTGAAGAATGGTGTGCCTCAGCCTGTTGATGAGGCGAAGGCAGCAGAGCTGCTGTCTCACGAAGATATCTACATCGACATGGACTTGCAGGGCGGATCGTGGACTGAGGGCGCTTGTGCGGAAGCCGTCTTCTGGACGTGCGACTTTAGCAAGGAGTACATCAGTGTACGTTGTGCATGCTCACATACAGATCAATGGTGACTATCGTACCTAAGAGAACCTGGCCATAATATGCTGGATATGGTATTGTTCGCCACCCAAGTGCACCAACAAAAAGTAGGCTAGCGCAAGGAACACCATGACAAAGCTCCATGGAGCGATCGAGACCATGTCCCAAAAGTTGAAAGACGGGGACGGCTCGCCTTGTAGCCACGTCGCCATCGTAGCCTCGTATCGACTCGAGCTGATACGCGACAGACGCACATGCTTGTCAAGGAACATGCGCGTAGGGAGATGGTACACAGCCAAATGCGGCGTCATGACGATATCAAAAAGATCGGCCATGTAGACGCGGCTGAAAGGGAGCACGTACGAGGTTCCTTGGTCGTCCCTCTCGACCGTTGCCAGGTCTGGGTCTTCGTCGCCTGCCAGAAGATAGGGCTCAGGGCGGTCTTGGTCCAACTCGTCCATATCGGTCGTGTCAGAAAGCTTCGCAGGGTCCAAGGATGATCCATCGTCCCATTCCATCGCAAGCCAAGGCTGAAAATCAGTCATGCACCACGGACCTTGTTCCGGGTAGCGGCCTCGTACAGCCTGCGATCTGCATCGACGCTCACGTAAATGGTCTGGGTTAGGTGATCCACTGTACCTTGAGCTCATGGGGGTAGTTTCTGCATAAACGTGATACCAGCTGCGCTCTTAGAGTGCATTACGTACCTTCTGGCATCCCTTGGCTTCGGACGCGTTCCACTGGCTACCAAAGTAGAAGACAACCAGCTTCGTGTCTCGGAAGGCAGACTTCAAGTCCACAGGGTCACCATGGCCATCTATAAGACGCAAGCGTCGAAGAAGAGGATCAGAATGCTGGTAGCGAGAAGGATGTGGTCTCTCTTTCTGGCTACTGCGTGGCTTCACAGGCGCCATGCTTCACGCCCACGTCCGTGCAGCACAGCGCCGCGCCGCGCGAGGTGCGAACGCCTGGTTTAGTCATAATGACCTACTAGGTCCTTGGACACACTAGACACGCCGCGGCCGCAACCCGCGTCGGCGCCACACCCGAGCGGCTTTGCTTTGGGAACGATGTCGGCTAAGGATTACTACAACGGTGGTGGTGGTGGCGCGTACGCACCCCCGCCCGGCCCGCCCCCTCCTGGTGCGCAGGGCGGGTACCCGCCCCAGGGTGGTTATGCCCCTCAGGGTGGCTACCCGCCTCAGGGTGGCTATTACGTACGTGACCATAGCGCATGAGCTAACTGGCTAGCCTCCTCCGCCGCAACAAGCCTACGGCGGTCAGCCGGGTGGCTACTACCCTGGTGCCCAACAGCCCCAGCCTGTACGTGCCCAAACTTGTCCACTAACCCAGCAGGTGTACATCCAACGCCCTCAAGGTGGTGGTGGTGGTGATGCTGCCACGGGTTGCTGCGCGTGTCTGGCGGCGATGCTGGCCTGCTGCTGTATGGAAGAGCTTTGTCTTGGTACGCAGTCGCACGTATCCACTGACTATCAGACATGATGTTCTAATAGAATGTGCAGCCATAGTGACCACTTCATGCAACCAAGGCCAAGGCCGACGCTACGATCTGCTGCGCCTACCATCGCGCTCGAGTGGAACGATAGAGTCATATAACCGTATTTCTCTACTAACTGGAGACCGAGCCTATCAGATCCTCCTAAAACATGTAGCCGGTGCATGCCATGACGGACCCTTCGGAGCCGACGCACTTGCGGAAAAGTGGTAATGCTCACCCTAGAGGTGAGGAAATTTAGTTGCTGCCCTTGGTAGCGTTGAGAGCATTGCCCTCCTTCTTAAGCTGAGCAAACTTCGCCGAAGCCTTCTTAGACTCCTTCGAGTTGTCACCACCCTCACCAGGAGTGATAGTCGTACGATGCATACCGTTCAGCTTCGCCAGGCCATGCTTGTTGGGGTTCTTGCCGTCCTTGACCTTCTGGCGCAGAATCTTGTCCTTAGGACCAATTTCCTTGCCAAGCAGGTCCTGGATAGCAAGCATAGCCTCACGGTAGCGCTCACCAAGGATGTTAACGTCAAGGCCAGGGTTGCTCGGGTCGGCGTCAAACTGGCAACCACCGTTGTAGTAGGGCTTGCCCGCAAAGCGGTCACGCATGAAGAAGAGGATGTAGGGGACGTTGGTCAGGTAGGTCAGCACGTGGTTCAGCTTGGGCGAGGTGTAGGTCAGGAAGCGAATGTTCGCACCGTACGAGCACCAGTTGACAGCGGTAGTGTTGGCCTGGTACCAGACAATCTCCTCGTCGTGGCTGGCGTGGAACATGAACACAGGGGCAATAGGAGTGTAGACGGGGTACTGACCCAGCGTGTTCTCCGTCATAACCTTGACAGCCTGAGGAATGTCGGTAATGTTACGGCCACCCTTGGTGTACTTAGGCGTCTGGAACTTCGTACCGAAGAAGCGAATGACAGCCTCGTACACACAGACGTTGCGGATCACATGGATGGCGTCCTTACCCTCGTCGGTGAAGACTTCGTTCATGAACAGGTCGTATAGCTGGTCGCGGTAGGCGTCCATAAGACCGACAGCACCACCAAGCACCAGCGACGAAGTAGGCGAGCCGTCCAGGTACTCGAAGGTCATGCGAGGGTCCGATGAAGTACCACCGATCGTCCAACCGGCAATGTTCAGCTCCTTGGCGTACACTTTGTGGAGACTGGCAGCCCAACCGTTAGGGATCGAACCACCCGAGTAACCGTGACCAATGTGCTTGACATCCTTCGAGATCTTCAGAGGACCGTAGCGCTCAACGGCACGCATCGAGTCAAGCACAGCGTGACCACCGGCACGACCAGCCGAGAAGAACGAACCGGGACCTTCGTGGTCAGGAGCGTTGACGATCCAGCCCTCCTCAAGGTAGACAACGTAGATCATCTGCTCCCAACGGGGCTCGAAGTTGGCAATCTCAAGCACACCAGTGTTGCGGAAAGCGTAACTGGGGGCGCAACGAATCGAGTTGGCGTTCTCAGGCGACGAGATCGTCACAACGCGGCTGTGGTCGGCGTTGTGGGGCACCAGAACCGTAGTGACCGTCCAAGAGGGCGTGTTGCGGTCGATGGTGTTCGTGCGGTAGAGCATCTGCCAGGCATCCAGGTTGTACTTCAGGATACCGACCGAAGCAGCCTGGATCTTACGCGAGCGCAGAATATCACCGGGAGCCTTGCTCTTCCAGCCATCAGGGGGGTAGTAGAAGGGGTCTTGGTCGGGGTAGGGAACCGTGCCCAGGGCGCTGACCAGCGGGACCATCGCGAGGACCGCAAGAGCTAGCCAGCGAAGAATGCCAGCCGAGTGCATAGTAATGGTAGAGGAGAAAAGAATGTGAAGGGTAGGTGAGGATAACCCTAGCCTACGAAGTACGCAGTCGTTTGGGGTGAAGAAACAATACGCGTAGCCCTCCCTCTTAAACAAATACCCGTTACACGCGACTCAGTGTCGGCGCATCGGAGCATCATCTACGCAACAACGCCTTGCGCCTTTCCCACCTAATTGCTGCACGGAGGCATCTATGATGCAATATGTGGGCGAATCAAACTAGTTTTCGATGTTCAATAGTACTTCTATGCGTGCCTTATGCACGTAGCCTGCGTCGACGTTCTGTTAGAAAATCTGGGCAGATGCATGCGCATGACTCAGAGTCTAGGCGAATAAGCTTTGGGGCTCGGCCGATATATGTGCGTGCCGCGCGTACTCGCGTGGTGATCGTTGGAATGTGGAGATGTGCGCGCGGGGGAGCAGACATGCAAGAGCCCCACTTTTTCACGCACGTACGCGCGTGGCCATCGTCTCATCAGACGCGCGGCACCGCAAGCTCGATAGGACTACGATCTGTCCCACATTCTTGGTTGTGCCGATTCGATCAGTGGACACTCAGCTCAGTAGAACCTGTTTTTCATAGTCGAGATGGAGGTTCGACCGGCCAGGATTGCGCACCTGGCTCCTGTATGAGACAGTATAATAGAGCGAACACGAACAAATGAGATGATGAAAAAATGCCTATCAATAAAAATGACACCGCTAGAACGTGCTGGTGCCATGGATCAAATCGAAGAATGATTGCACTCCATTCTGAGCCCAGGCTTCGCTGTGAGGCTCATGTGACTTGGTCTCAGCCAATCTAGCCCTTTCGCCTTGTGCCCAGGAGAAGGGTGTCTCCAGTGGACCTCCAAACATAGTGGGAGCAGGGCAGGCAGCGGACGCAGGTTGCACTGGCGTCGGAACCTGGATCGGAGGAAACTGACTCGCCCACGCCATGGGATTGTAACTGTTGTCCTGTGTCCGAGGGGAGACAGGCGGTAAAAATGCAGGGGTCATGCCAGGAACGGAAGGAACGCCATGGAATGGCAAAATGCTGGGGCCAGGTTGGAGACTCTCGTCGAAGAAAGTAGTTGGTGGTGTCATTAGATCTTCAGCAGGAACCACTGCATCGTGGGGCTGGTATTGCAAGTTTTGTTCATGAGGTTTCATGGGCCCGGGATACATGGGGACCTGAGATGATACAGGCGACGGCATTGGACAATGTACGGGTGAAAGAACAGACGTGGGGTCTACCAAGGGAGATCCCAACAACCAAGGCAGATTTTCACTCATGACCGCAGGCAACAACGGAGCGCCCGGGGCGCAGACAGTCTCGAGTCCATTCCCAAGAGGTGGCGCGGACGATGATCGGCGAATTTGCAACGCCTCGCATGGTTTGACTTCGGACATGAGTTGGTTGGTAGGGTGAGACGGGGATGGCGAGGACATGCAAGAGGGTGGTTGCTCTGGCGGAGTGAAAGTCGTGGCACAGGATGGAGAACCAGTGGGAGAGACATCCTGTACGTCAAAGTGCTCTAATCTTTCACTGGATGGATGAAATGTAGGGTCTTCGGGGTGTTTGGAGGGAGAATGTTTTCCCGTGCGCTGACGCTTGATGCCCTCCCTGCCGCAGGATTTTAAAATGGCGTCGGCAATCCGTTCGCATTGACGTTCTGTGCTAGAGGGCCGTCGAACCGTACGATGCAGAACGTTGTTGCGCCTGGATGAAGGCTTGTACTTGTAGTTGGGATGCAGTTCGCGATGTCGCTGCTTCTCGATTTCGGCCTGTCTTTCCCAAAGCTTGCGTTCATCGTCGTCCAGACTATGCCACATGTGCGAAATGATTCGACTAATGTTGCGATGGTCTCGTTCGACTTCTTTAGGGATCAAGTTGGTGGTAACCGCGTGCGATCGGAACAAGATAAAGGCATTGCAAGGCCTTTTGACGTGACCGGGAGGGGTTCTTCGGGCATGGGATGAAGAAGGTCGGCTAGCTGGAGAATCAGGCGATGGGGAATAAGTTAGGTCAGGCACATGTTGCGGGGAAAAGACGGGGGTTGAAATCCTTGGGCTGGTGCCGCTCCTTTCAAGGGACCCGCTGGGACGAAAGGGCGATTGTGTCCCGGCGTGTTTGTTCACAGGATGGCCAGGATCCGGTGATAGAGGGACAGAGTCGGACGACGGGGCATGAGTGCCGCCTGGGAGAGTGTGGGGTTTGGATTCCGAGGGCCATGGCATACTTGCGTCCTCGAATGTAGACACTTGTGGGAAGTCCGTGGTCGTATCGTTTTCATGGGCCATGTAGGATAGAGGAGACGCGGGTGGGTTGCATAAGATGGACGGTGTCTCCATGACGACACTGGATGGATCTAGACATGGCTTTTGCTCTTCAGGGTACTCTGTAGGGATCAACGCCATGGTCGCCGTGCCACAATTATCTAAGGTTGAGAATGGAAGCGGGGCATTGAGAGGATAAGGACAGTTGTGCCGTGTTTAAAAAACATCGACATGACGACTAAATTAGGATAAAATCGATTTCACTGCGCGGTGTGAATAGAGTGATGTCCGATGCAGGTTTCACAAAGGATAGTTGTCTTGGAACAGAGCTGCAGGTACACGGGATGGTGTAGCGCGGGTTCTGGCCAATCAGGTAGTGTATATATGAAGTCTGTCAAACTCTGCATGCCGAGGCTATGCAAAAAGGGTGAGAGGGGGCCTCGAAGGCCTGGTGAAGTGCCCTCATAAAGCATGTGCTTGGCAAATCAAGCTAGGCACATCGTTGATCCACGTGTTTCTCTGCGGACGCAATGCAGTTTCAGACGACCTTGTCCTTAATTTTCGTCGCCAATAGCAATGCGATAATTACTTTTGCTGCATCAACCTGTCCGGTTCATCCCATGAGCGACACCCTGCAAGGTGACAACTAGCTTTGTGGGTATAGGTACAATTACGTAGGCGACTACAATATCATTGAGAAGGGCTCTTGCAGCCTTGCGGGTAAATAGGCCGATCAATGACCATTGTTATCTTCGTCATTGGCAGCTGGCAAGGGACGAGGCACATTGGCACTGATGGTCCGTTCCTGTGCATACGCCAATAACTGGTCACCGTATTGCTGGATTTCAGACAGGGGAATGGTCAGCCGGAAGTCGGTCAAGAGAAGAAAATGAAGTTCCAGTTGATTCAGTTCGTGCACGGCAAGACCACCGACCTTGGCGTATCTTGCGTTGGTGTAAAAGACATCGCTGAGGAATTTGCTGGCAACAGTAATCCCTGCGATCACTAATCGGTGGACGTTGTAACTGTCGATGGCAAAGCCACTGATACCCGGGAACCCGTGACCTTGGGACGCTGATTCGTGGGTCTCTGGACGAGGCCCTCGTGCATCAGCGTAGTTGTTCGACCAGGGCGTAGATATAGGGGACATGGTATGGGGGTTCTTGGGGGCACCGTTGGGTGCTTCATAGGATCCCAATGGTGGCTCCCCAGGGAAATGACCGAGGGCTCCAACGCGACTGAGCCGGTCAAAGTACACTAAGAGACTGAGGAAGACGTCGTTGGTTGTGGGGCAGTACTTCAAGATGCGGAGTAAGTACGCTTCGATGCTGATGCTTGGGATATGCCTTGCGTGGAAACACAATGTGCTGCTCGGCGCATTGAGCGTCGCTAGAGCCGCTGTCGTGGTCGTGGGGCGGTTTGGGTCGTTCAAAGGAAGGTACATGAAAGAAGGAATGGCATTCTGCTCCTGTTGGTATTGTGCGCGCTCCTGAACGGCCTCGTGACTGAGCGGCCTCAGCTGGTCATTAGAGGTAGCAATGTGTTGTAGCAAGGCCGCAAGGATTCGAAGAAGTTCCACGGACGGAAAGTTGGCGATATCGAGGTGGGGCGATTTGGCGCGAGGGGAGATTGTCCGAGCTCGTTCGTCCTCGGGCACATCCGCTTTGGCGAATGTATCATGCGAGGAAGAGGTAGCGGGGGATGTGCTGGGCTGAGCGCTAGCATTCGTGGACAAGTCAGCCATCCCGTCAGGTCTATTAGTGTGGTGGGCCCCGTCAGGTACAGAGGATCTGGGTGAAAAGGGTGATGCGCCTTCCATGTCTTGGTTGAGCGGGCACGGTTAGGGGACGGGTAGCAGTTTGGTTTCTACGCTCAGCGCGATGCGTTCACAGTCAATACCAGCAATGAACCACGGGTCCTGGTAGGTGCGCAGCTGGTCGACTGGTCCCTGTGTGGTTTCTGCGTCCGGTGCACTAGGCTGAGCGAAGCTGCGATGCAGTAGAGCGTAGCTAATCCGACGCCGCGGACGGTTATGCAAAAGGGATCTCCAGGCAGGTTGCACGACTCTCGCCTCCAGCACGACAAGCGCACGTGCGCGGTTCCGCGTACGGGCCAAAGGTGGAGGCCTCGCGGAGGCCGACGGGCGAGGGAGGGTAGAATAGGGCCGATTTGTCCATATGGCACGGCGTGGGTCATTGCGAGGCGGGGCGAGCATCACCGACATGTGTTTGGCCGGGGCGTTCATAGCTACAAAGACGTCTATAAATGCGTTTACTGCTCGTTGACAATGAGAGCAGCCATACCCATACCCGTACCAATGCACATCGACGTGACGATGAACTTGGCACCAGTGCGCTTGGCCTCGCGCAGGGCCGTAGCGATCTGGCGCGAGCCAGTGGCACCCAGAGGGTGGCCCAGGGCAATGGCACCGCCCACCGGGTTCACCTTGTCGAGCGACAGACCGAGGTGCTCCACGGAGAAGAGGGCCTGCGAGGCAAAGGCCTCGTTGATCTCGTAAATGTCCACGTCGTCCTTCGAGATCTTGGCCTTCTCCAGAAGCTTGGGAATGGCGTAGGCGGGGCCCACACCCATAATGTTGGGGGGCACGCCCACGGTCACACCACCGCAGAACTTGGCCACAATGGGCAGACCCATCTTCTTGGCCACGCTGCGGCGAGCCAGCAGCACAGCGGCAGCACCGTCGCTCACTTGCGAGGCGTTACCGGCGTGGGTGCAACCGTCCGCCGAGAAAGCGGGCTTGAGCTTGCCGAGCGACTCGGCCGTGACGCCCTTGCGGATACCGTCGTCCTCGGACACAGTGCGCTCGTTGCCGTCGTCGTCGACGTACTTGATAGGGATGATTTCATCCTTGAACTTGCCAGCGGCCTGCGCCTCGGCAGCGCGCTTGAAGGACTCGGCCGCAAAGGCATCCTGCTTCTGACGGGTGACGTTGTACTTCTTGGCCACGTTCTCCGAGGTGATACCCATAGGGAGCATGCAGTCGGCCGCCTCCTCGTTGTTCATGATCTCGTCCGACATCTTCAGGGGCATCACACCAGCGCCGTAGTTCAGGGTCATCGATTCCACACCCGCACCGATACCAAGGTCAATCTGGCCGGTGATGATCTCGTTGGCGATCTGGTTCACCGACGCCAGACCCGACGAGCACTGGCGGTTGATCGTGTTGACCGAGGCGGTGTTGGGAATGCCGGCCCACAGCGCAGCCTGGCGCGCACCGGTTGCACCACCACCAGGGGGAAGGACGTTGCCCACAGCCACGTCCTCAATCTTCGTCACATCCACACCGGTCTTGGCAAGCAGGCCCTTGAGCACCACACCCAGGACCTCCTCGGGCGCAGCCTGAGCGAGACCACCCTTCTTGGCGCGCGTGACAGGCGAGCGGTAGGCGCCACAGATGACGACGTCGTTGTCCTCCTTCTTAAGGAGCTGGTTCTTGCCGGACTGAATAGCGAAGCTCATGATGGATAGAAGGTCTCCGGTTCCACGCCGGTGCCCCGCACTTGTAACCGGTCCACGCTCGGCCGAGAGCACACACGGCTGCACCAGCGAGGCCTGCGGCCGAGGCGCCGTACACACAGCCCACCCCACCCTAGAAAGTAAGGAGAACATCAACGCCAGTTCAGCTCGCTATGACATTGCATGATATAATAGTACAGACAATAGGAATATAGAATCGGCCGCGTTTACGCACCGAAACCGTAGAGGGTACGGCCCTGGCGCTTGAGCGCGTAGATAACGTCGAGCGAGGTGACAGTCTTGCGCTTGGCGTGCTCAGTGTAGGTGACCGAGTCACGGATGACGCTCTCGAGGAATAGCTTGAGGACACCACGGGTCTCGTCGTAGATCAGACCCGAGATACGCTTAACACCACCACGGCGAGCGAGACGGCGGATAGCGGGCTTGGTAATACCCTGGATGTTGTCACGCAAGATCTTGCGGTGGCGCTTAGCACCGCCCTTGCCGAGACCCTTGCCACCCTTTCCACGACCAGACATTGTTCTAGAGTAAAGTGAAGTTGTGAGTACGGAAGCAGAGTCAGGGCAGGTATTTGTATTGAGACCTCGATCCACGCTCGACGCCGCGACTCGGCCCCTGCAGTGATGGCACGCACGGCGGCCGTGTGATCTTGCGCGTACGATCACGCGTGACCCAGTGCCACGAGCATCGGGCCTGATGAGGTCAGGTGACGACCGAGATCGGGCCTGATGGAGGCGTCCGATTTGTCCAGGGAGTGTGATCCACAGCGCGGCACGCGCCTCACGTGGGGCGCGCCGAAGGATCACACCGCGCGTGGCTGTGATCCTGTAGGCTTGCATGATCCGCTAGGGGTGCGTGCCACGGCTCGCCGTGCGTCCGCGGTGTATTATAAAACTACGAATCGAGCACGGCTGCTCCTTAGCTACTCCTCTTTCTAACAGATATGGCGCGTACCAAGCAGACTGCCCGCAAGTCGACCGGTGGTAAGGCCCCCCGCAAGCAGCTCGCTACCAAGGCTGCCCGCAAGTCGGCCCCCTCGGCCGGTGGTGTGAAGAAGCCCCACCGTTACCGCCCTGGTACCGTGGCTCTTCGTGAGATTCGTCGCTACCAGAAGAGCACTGAGCTGCTGATCCGCAAGCTCCCCTTCCAGCGTCTCGTCCGTGAGATTGCCCAGGACTTTAAGACCGACCTCCGCTTCCAGTCGTCGGCTGTCCTGGCTCTCCAGGAGTCGGCGGAGGCCTACCTGGTCTCGCTCTTCGAGGACACCAACCTGGCTGCTATCCACGCTAAGCGCGTGACCATCCAGCCCAAGGACATTGCCCTGGCCCGCCGTCTCCGTGGCGAGCGCAGCTAAACGTTCTTAGCTACTTATTTTGGGCCGCTCGGCCGGTGTTGTGGCTATCGCCCTTCCGTAGCATATGTACTTTTATTTGAATGGCGACCTGTCTATAACTTGCTGGACGTGCCACGTGAGTGGCGCTAGGCCCCGTGGGGGCCAGGGATCTGCCCCTCGCTCTGCGGACGAACATGGCGGGCCAATACCGCGTGAACTACCCCGTGACGAACCCAGGCACGCAAGAGCAAGAATGGTATACACTGCGCGAAGGCATTGAGACTCCATTCTTCCTATCGCATTGGTTCCCCACCAACCCGGCCGGCGAGCTGATCCAGCCCAAGGCCGCGGTGGTATTTGTGCATGGCTTTGCCGACTACTGCCAACGCTACGACGGCGTATTCCAAGGCTTCGCGGAGCGTGGATACCAAGTGTCAGGCTTCGACCAGTTTGGCTTCGGTAGCACATGGTACGAGTCGCCTGAGCGCGCAACCACCCATGGCTGGACGACGTGGGCGGAGCAGATGGCGGATATGGCCGCTATGGTCAAGCTGACGCGTGCGCGTTTGGACAAGAAGTGGGGCAAGGATGCGGTCCCTATGTATATGCTGGGTCACAGCATGGGTGGCGGCCTCGTCGCAGGTTTCTTCACGCGCGATCCCAGCATGCCCCCGGGCGACGACGTGAAGCAGATGTTGTCCGGCGCGATGATGTCCGCGCCCTGGCTCGATATCCACTACCCGGTCCCCAGGTCCATTGCTGTGCCCGTCCTTCGCACCTTGCTGAACATCTTTCCGCGTCTGTCTCTGCCGCTGGGTCCCCTCTCCAACGATTTGAGTCGTGATGCGGAACTCTGTGAAGCGAACCGCCGTGATCCGCTGAGCAGCACGTATGTGCACTTGCGCTGCTTGCTGGGCCCGCTGGGCGGAGGACTCAAAGTCGTGCAAGAAGAATACAAGCGGTGGCCCGAGCACCTGCCTCTGCTGATTTGCCATGGTACCGGCGATCGGGTGACGCAGTGCGAAAAGAGTGCGCGCTTGTACCACAACCTCAAGGCCCTGAACCGGTCCGTGCGCTTCGTCTCGTTCGAAGGCTTCTACCATGAGGGCTTCTTCGAGCCCGGCGAGGACAAGCTCAAGTTTGCGCGCGCTTTTTGGGTGTACGTACATGTGACTTACACGCAGTTGGTTGGACCAGCAAGTGGACGTGCGCGCCCATCAGCGGCCCCCGCCGCCGTCGGACGAAGTGTACGTGTCGTAGAAATCGGGCGTAATTCTCCACTCGGACGCCCCGCCTAGGCCCCAACGCGTGGCATCCCTCTGTGCACCAGCGGCACGCGCGATGGCTGATCGTGCCCGCCGGTGCTGCTGGGCCACGCTCCTGACCGCTGCGCCGTACCTGCCATGCCTCGCCGTGTTTCATAATAGTCTTCGGCGCCATAAGACGCAATACCCCCTGGTGGTGATGGTCACCGAAGGCGTCAACGAAGCCACGCGGTGCATTCTGACACAAATGGGCTGCGTCGTACGTGACGTGGCAGCATGGGGTATAGAGGCCGACGAGGATGCCATGGCGCAGGCGCGCTTCGTGAACGTATGGACCAAGTTGCGGGCCATGGAACTGTACGAATACGACCGCGTGGTGCTTGTCGATGTCGATATGCTCGTTGTACAGAATATGGACGAGCTCATGGACCTGTCGCTAGGTCCGTACGCGGTCGGCGCCAGCTTTGCGTGCACTTGCAATCCGAATCGGATCGCCACGTATCCAGCGACGTGGGTGCCTGAGAACTGCGGGTTTGCGCTGCGCCCTCATCCGCCTGCGCCCACGCATCTCACGCGCGAGACGCACCACCGGCTCAATAGCGGTCTTGTGGTGCTGGACCCCGATCGGAAGCGCACGGCGCAGCTGCATGCCTACGCGGAATCGGTGCCGGAGCGGGTGCGGCGGTACAGCTTTCCCGACCAGGACTTACTGGCCGATGCCTTCCACGGCGCATTTTTGCCCTTGCCCTGGTATTACAATGCCCTCAAAACACTACGGCGATGCCACCCGGACCTATGGGACGACGGCGAAGTGCGAAACATACACTTTATCTTGGAGTACGTCGCGCTTATTCACACAGCAAACCATGGGACGTGGGTGCGAGGCCGGTGGGCCATCCTGACAGGCACCTCCATGACATGTGGTGGGACGCCTACAACGCATTGGCGTCCCAGCCCGAACAGATAGGCCTCTCGCACGACGAGTGGTCGCACTATGTGGCGGTCCACACAACATAGGACTTTCTGGGTATATGGAGAAGGGCCGACCCGCCCAGCCTGTTAGTCACGCATACTTACCGCGCTGGGCCGGGCAGGGAAACGAGGGACAGGTCGGCTACGATGCCTCGGCACCTGTCTTCGCACGCTTGGACGCCTCGTCGGTGCGTGGCTCGTCGGCGGTGCGTTTTCCGCGCGCATGGTGCGCATCGGCCTCGTCTTCGTAGGCGGCATGATCGGCATCGTCGTACGGGCGCGATTCAGCTGCATCGTCGTCCATTTCGTACAAATCTTCGTGCAGAGCCGCATCGTCGCCGTACGCGTCCTGCGGCGCCTGTACCGTGCCCTCATTGTCCTCCCCTGCCTCGGGCTCAGCGTCTTTGTTGTCGCTCACGTCGACACTTTCTGCGGCGCCATTGACCCGCGTCGCCAGCTCATTGTACCGCGAGATAAATCGTACTTCTTCGGTAACGACCACATGGAGGCTCGCCTGGTGCCCAAAGCCCAAAGCAAGCTGGGAGATGTCGTGCAGCGTAATATCGCGCGCATATACATTGTCCTCCATCAGGTCCAAGTCCAGGTCGGGGAACGAAAGGCACAGCTCGGTGCCCTCCTCGAGAAACTCGCCCAGAGCGTCTTTGACACGCAACGCAGCGAAAAATGCATCGAGCGGCTCCCAGAACGTGGTGGGAGGAAGGCGCAATTCGGGGGCGGAGACGCGGACGAGCTCATCGGATCCTTCTTCGCCTTCCATGTAGACAAACGGGCCACTGTCCTGGGATACTGCGGGGAACGCAGCGAAATCTTGGCCTTGGAAGGTCAAGCGCACCGTGGGGAGCTCGTCGGATAGGGACGAACTGTCATCGGCGGCGTCGGCATCAGCCTCGGCGTCGTCAGCCTCGGCCTCTTCAGCGTCGGCATCGTCAGCCTCAGCGTCGTCAGCCTCAGCATCGTTTGCGTCGGCCTCGTCCGCGGCCTCGTTTGCTTCAGCGTCGTCATTATGGGCCTCTTCCTCAGCCATGTCCGCTTCGTTGGCCTCGGTGTATTCTGCCTCGGCCTCGATGGCCTCGGCATCGACTGCCTCAGCTTGTGGCGCATCCGCCTCGTCTTCCTCTTCTTCAGCCACGTCCGCCTCTTTGTCGGCCTCGTCAATCTCGGCTTCGTGAGCATCGGCATCGGCCTCTTCCCCCTCCTCCCAAGGGCCATCCTCCTCGACCCGAGTCTCTGCACCCTCATGCTTCTCTGTGCGATCCACAGCCTCACTTTCGTTCCCCTCGCCAGCCTGGGCCTCGTCTTGGGTCTCTGTGATTTCGTTCGCTTGAGCATCAGGGGCCTCACTCCCACCCTGCTCTTCTACCATGGCTGGGGCATCGGGCATCTCATACACTTCGAGGTCCGCCGGGTCAGGGGCGGGGACCTCGGCCATGCTCGTCGGATCGAGACGCGCTCGGCGTCGCAGGCCCTCGGTCTTGTCACGTGGTACTCGGCCGTGCAGGCAGGCTATGGGTTACGGGGACCGATCTTCCTCCGAGCTGGACGAGTACGCCGAGGGCGTCGGCGCAGCGCCCAGCGGATCGCTGTGCGTCGGCGGCGGTGCTGGCATGTGCTGAGCGGCTTGAAGGCGATCGATCATCTCGCGCGACTTGCCGCCAATCGCACGTGCTGTGCGCCGTCGGTAGAAGAGCAGGTAGGCCGCCGAACTCTTCACCGAGGCTGGATCGCTCACGGGGCGCACACTCGAGTCGTCGTAGTTGTACCAGCGGTTATCGATAGGGTTCTTGGCAAAGGCCGTGTAGTGCCCACCGCCCAGTCCACCAAAGTGGTTGTCCACCGCGTAGAGATCGTACACGGGCACATCGGCTTCCACGGCATCGTCGTGGGGATCGTGCGCCACGCTGATGTGGTCATTCACGCGCGTTTGCGCGTCAGGCACCTCATCAGGCAAGGCCGCGAGCATCTGGCGGCCCACGACACGGCTCCGCAGGTCGAGGCCCTCGAGGGGAAAATCGATGAGGTGGTCCAATTTATCGCGCGAGACACGCCCCGCACTGAAGCGTTTCAGGTGGACGACCAGCATGTCTGGCACCTTCCACAGATCAAACTTTTTGGTGGCTTGCCTAAACTCTTTGCACGAGGGACAGTACCACAAGTCGTCTTCCCCCAGCTGCTCTGCCTTGGTAAACTCGTTTAAGCAGTCGTCCAAGCTGAGAGTCGGCGCACGTCGGCGTCCCGCTGCTAGCTGCGCGGTGCCTTGCACAAATTCAGGGTCCTGCTGCTCCGTCATCGCGCCCCACACATGACTCCTAGGCACCGATGGCAGCACACTCTCTGCCACGGCACTGTCCCACAGTGCATACAACGCACTTCCCGGGAAGAGCACCGGCCACGTATCGTCGTGAAGACGCGCTACACGCGCCTCGAGTGCCTCGGTCGTCGTATCATTCGCATCGTCACCACGGTGCATCGCCTCGTCGGCACTAGGCACGGCCACACGCAAAGCAAAGAGCGCAGGTGGCGCCGCCTCTGTATCGGCCACCTCTGCCTCTGCCCCTGCCTCGGCTTTCGCGGCCGCACGCGCTTCGTTGGCGCGCGTCTGCATCGCTTCGGACGTCGGAAACGTACTAAACCGCACAAACTGCGCCTGTACAGCCTCGTACACACATGCCACATCGTGCGCCTTCTCGCGCGGGATGGTAACGAGGAACGGCAGGCCCATCGGCTCGCCTAGCGTGCGGCGGTACGAGCCAAAGCGACCCGGTCCATCGGCCTTGCACGAAAAGACGGGCAGAGTAATGTGCTCAGGCACCTCAGGGGCGCTGTACGCCCGCTCAATGTCCTCGATCGTGCGCTCCGCACGCCCAAAGAACGAGAAGCGCGAGGCATTCGGCTTGCGTGCGCGTGGCAGCGCCGCAGGCGCCCCTGCCTCCCACAAGTAGATATAGTCGTCGGCGCCGAGATCGCGCACCGGCTCGTAGGGCGCTAGCCAGCGGTATACATGGTGCGACCATACCTCGCCCACGAGCAGGTGCGCCGGGTCGATGTGCACGAGACTGCCGACGCGCTCGCGCAGCTGCGCCACCGTTGCATGCGAGGGCAGCTGCACATCCACTTGCACGATCGGCTGGGCGTCTTTGGGCACCACATACACGCGGCCTCGCCACTTGCGCGTGTGAGGGATCGGCAATGTGAGGTACATGAACGGGTCAAACTTGATCGACACCTTGGCACACACAGGGCACACGAGTGTGCTGCGGTACTGCCCTTGGAACAGGTCCACAATCACCGAGTCGTTGCGGGCCTTGTACATGTCCCACTGCTGGCGCGCAAAGCGCACCATATCGGCGTCCGTGCCGCCGAGCCAGTCGGGCGCTTCGAGGTACGGCTTCTTTTGAATACGGTTCAAGTCTTCGTGTAGACCATCCAGCAGGAACGCAAGCAGCTCCTGGGTATCCTGCTGTGCATACCCCATAAACTGCGGCGCAAAACGCGCGAGCGCCGTCTTGAACTCGCGTGGAACCACGGCGCCACTGCCACTGCCCCAGAGCGCCTGTACGAGGCGACTATAGGCCGCCGCAAGCGCGCCGCCCATCCCCAGCGGGTTGTCCGCATTCAGCTCCTCCCACTGGGCGCCCTGCAAAAAGTACTCGCGCAACTCGGGCGTGTTGCTGAGACACTGCAGCGCACTGTTCATGAAGCAGGTGTTGCCCAAGTTGGCCAGTCCACGGAGCCCACGCGGCGCACGCGTTGCGCTGGCCGCCTGTGTGGTGCTGCGTGTGCGGTGCGCAGGCGCTGGGGATGCGTCGCTGGTGGTCGGATACTGCCACGCGTTGTTCGCCCGCACATCCACGCCAAGGAGCAGCGACGGCGCATCCAGCTGCAGCGACGCTAGCGTGGCTGCGCCATGGCCTTCGACCAGCTCCACGGGTGGGTCGGAGGCACTCAAGACGGCGGCGGACAGCGTGCCGCCCGTGGCCAGCGCTGCAGCGCGCAGATGCGGCGGCAGTCGCCAAAAACGCACATCGTCATCGTCGGCTGAGCACACGCCCAGCGCACGCACACGCGCCTTGAGTGCACGCAGTGGCTCCCCGGCGGACAAGTTGGCGGTCGGTAGCGTGGTGCTAGGCGCGCGGGGCGATGCTCCGCACAGCACCAGCTCGATGCGGGGCGGGAACAATTCAATGCGGCTTTGGCCTGGCGCGACGCCAGGGACGACGTGGCGTGCGAGTGTGGGCCCTCGCACCGTGTACCGCATCGTGAGCGCCTCATACGCCTGTTTCGGCAGCAGCTCGTAGTCTGTGCCTTCGAGCAACCCGAGGCGCAGCTGCCCGCCAGGCGCACACAGCGAGGCCAGGTCCATCACCGGCGGGGTCCGCGCAGGATGCTCGGTCCATGCACGGTACCATGCAGCAGGGATCACGTACCATGTATCGCCGAGACGGGGAGGTGTGGCGCGCCACGCCTCGACCTCACGAGCGAGCGTGTCAGCGGGCGTGCGCGCATCGTCGAGGCGGAGCGATTCGCCAATCAGCGAGTCGACGCTCTCATCACTGCGGCGCGCCATGGGATCGCGAGAGGGTGCCATTTCGTCGGGGCCGTCCGCACTGGCTCGGCTAGGGGGGCGAACGGTGCTCGAGCCACCTGCGTCACTGGAAGCGTCCGTATCAGGACTCGTCGTTCGAGCCCGTTTAAATCGGTCCAAAAGGTACGTGGACGCACGCGGCGGACGCTCGTCGTCAGGTGGATGCAAGCTCAAGTCCCTGGAAGGGGACGAGGACATCGATCAGGGCACACCACACCTGGTCGCCCACCTCGTGTGCTGCGTCGCGCGCAGGAAACGATGCAAAGCGATCGAGTCGCTGCTCGCGGGCGTCCACAGCTGTCTTCACGCTGATTGGCCCGAGTCCCATGACCGCCTTTTTTTTTTCGTGCGGCCCGCCTGACACCTGGCTTCCTTCGTTGTGCTCGCCGCGGCCTCGTAGTGCAACGCGGCGCGGCGCCTATAGGGCTCGCTCGGGTAGGCGAAATCGTGCACTCTACAGCAGTTCGTGTCAGTGTAGGACCCCTTTCAACACTCTGTTGACAACCGCCTCGCGGCCTCCATGGTTGCCATCAATTTTTTACGAAGGGAAGACGATGGGTGCCCGCACAGACACCGCACGGCCAGTGGACTCGTCTACGAGGCGTCGCGCGGTCATTTTGTCGGGCTACATACCCCTTGTAGCTAGCGCCCGTAGACGGTACGCAGCGCCGGTCATGTGGAGGCTTGCTGGCCATTACGTGGCCGATCGCCGTGTGGCGGCTCGCTGACCACCACCGCCGTCCGAGCATGAGCGTGCCTACAGGCCCGCAGGCGGGGGCGCCTTCGAACCTTGTGACGATTACGTCGCCTGACATGTTTACAGGGCTGATGCAGCAGGATCTGAACCGCGTGACGGTGCTGAATTTCTGGGCGCCGTGGGCTCAGCCATGCGAGCCGATGATCGCGGCGATCGCGCAGATGGCGCCCAAGTACCCCCACGTGCTGTTCATGTCCATTGAGGCGGAGGAGCAGCCGGACGTCTCCGAGTCGTTTGACGTCGAGGCGGTGCCGACCGTCGTCCTACTGCGGGGTCATACGCTGCTGGCCAAGCTCACCGGCGGGCACGTCCAGGCTGTGGAGCAGGCGCTGCACACGCATGCTGGCACGCAGGCGAGCGCCGGCCTTGCGCAGTCGCGTGCGGCGCCTCAGGCGGCGCCTGCGACGTACGTCCCTGCGGCCGGTGCAGCCGGTGCGGCGCCCCAGGGCGACTCGCCTATGGACGACCCGTCGCAGCCTCATGCCCTTGCTCCGCACCTACAGGGCCAGCAAGAGTCGCCTGCCGATACTGAGCGCCGCTGCAGCGAGCTTATGGCGCGTTCCAAGATCATGCTCTTCATGAAGGGCCAGCCCAACATGCCGCGCTGTGGCTTTAGCCAGAAGACCGTGGCGCTTTTGCGCGAGCAGCACGTCGACTTTGATTACTACGATATTCTTTCAGACGAAAACGTGCGTCAGACACTCAAGGTGCTCAACGACTGGCCTACATTCCCTCAAATCATTGTGAATGGCGAGCTGATTGGCGGCCTCGACATCCTCAAGGAGATGATCGCCTCGGGCGAATTTCAGGCTCTCGTAGCGTCGTCGTAGTCACATCACGTGATCTCCAAGGCGCGGCGCGCGCGCGTCGCTCCACGGTGTGTTTAGCATGGCGAGTGCGCCGGGGCCCGTGAGCGGTATGGCGGCCGGTGCGCCAGCCGCGGGTGCGGACCAGAACTACACGTCGTTCCCTGCTGTAAAGACAGATGAGCTGCTGTCGGTGCTGCACGAGATGAACCTCGCTGTGACAGCGGACGATATCGCCAAGCCTCAGGGGGCCATGGCGCAGAAAGTGTTTATGGCCTTTCTTGATACGCTCGCCGGAACGATGCCAGAGATGCTAGAGCGGCAACGTGATGAAATATGTGCGAATACAGAGCACCGAGAACTGTTCGAAGATGGCGTAGCGTGGCTCTTGTTTTTCCGGGAAGTGTACGTACCACCTACTCACATACAGGCGCACGATGATGGAAGCGGCTACCGTCACCGACTTTCAGCTACAGGATCTGACGCGGCCCACAGCCAAACGATTCAAGCGGCACATGTCCGCCCTCGTCAACTTTTTCCGCTTCCGCTCCGACCGGCTCGCCGAGTTTGACGAGCTGGTGCTGGAGACCGAGGCGTTGGAGAATCAGCGCATGGAGCTGGAGGAAGGGCTGGCGCACCATAAGCAAGCCATCGAGAGCCTGCTGGCGCAGCGCCGGGACGACGAGCCGCGCGTCCAGCAGCTGCGCGACGAGAACCTGGCGCATTCGGACCGTTTGTTGCAAATGAAGAAGGAGCAAGGCCAATTGCTAGCCGAGATCGATGCGCTGAAGGGCGACAAGGCCGAAGCCGTGCAGAAGCAGACTGACATTCAGTACCAGCTCCAAATCGTCTCCGCGGAGCTGGCCAAGCTACAGACGCGCCTTGCGACGGAGCCTGCGGACATTCGGCGGGACGTGGACGACATGCAAGCGCAGGTGCACAGCGAGCGCGCCTCTCTGGCGGAGAGCGAGCGCAAGGCGCGCGACCTGAGCGCCAAAGTGGATGTGCTGCAGCAGCTCGATACCGATGTGGCTGCGGCCCTAGCAGCGATGGAGCAGGTGGCTACCGATATGGAACGCACAGCGGCAGAGGCGCGATCGCTGGACGAGACGCGCACACAGCTGGCGGCCCACACGCATGAGCAGCCGGCGCAGGCGCACCGCCTCGAGGTGCTTGACCGGCAAGTGAAGCTAGCCACTGAGCGTTTGGAGCGTGCGCGGCGGCAGCTGGAAGAGAAGCGCACGCAGCGGCAGGCACAGATGGACGCACTCACAGCGCGATTGGCCGACGTTTCCAAGCTGCGCAAGGAGCGCCACGCGCTCGCGGATATCAAGAACCAGGAGGCCACCAGCATCGAGCGCGAGCTGGACAGTGTGCTGCAAGAGCACGAGGCGCATTGTGCGCGCATGCAGCTGGACAAGGAAGCGCTGTGCCGTACTGCCAAGGCCTACATGGACACAATAACACGGACGTGGTCAGCGGCTACATAGGGCGCACCACCGCGCCGTCCTGCGTGACTTCTAACAACTTGGTGTCACACGTAATCTGCTCCTTGGCAAACTCGGCGCAGAGGGTGTCGGCAATCTGCGGCAGATTGTCCGTGGCCAGCGCCAGAATCGTGGGCCCTGCACCTGAGAGGCAGATGCCCAGCAGGCCAGGGTGCGACGCCGGCGTGACCGACGCAAGAATGCGCGGCAGGCCGGGAATCAGGTGCTTGCGGTACGGCTGGTGCACACGGTCCTGCATCGCTTGGAAGATCAAATTGACGTCAGGGGGCGAGCGTGCGAGCGAGGTCGTGAGCACGGCCAAGCGCTGCAAGTTGAACACGAGGTCCTTTTTGGAGTACGAGTCAGGCAGCACACGCCGCGCCTCGGCGGTGAGCACCTCAAAGTGCGGCACGATCGCAATGACCTTGATCTCTTTGGCCCATCCAAACTCGATATAGTGGCCGATGCCGTGCGGCGGCACCGGCGGATTGTAGCCCCACGATTCGTTGCAGTGTTCGGGGTATTCAGGCAGCACCTCGCTCAGCGGCACCTGCGTCGTGGCCGCCGCCTCGCCGGTGAGCTCGAGCAGGTACGAGCCGACAAAGCCACCGATCAGTGCGGCCGCCACATTGTCAGGGTGGCGCTCAATCATCAGCGCATAGTCGAGCAGGCGATCGCGGCTGATGTGCAGCTCGCCCAGCTCGTTGCCCAGCAGCACACCGGCAATCACCGCGGCGCCCGACGAACCGAGGCCACGACCGAACGGAATTTCATTGTGCACATGGATGCTCACGCCCGATGGGAACGACTTGATCTCGTTGACACGTAGCACATACAGCGCCACACGAGTGATCAGGTTGTGATAGGGGTTGAGGGGCGCATCGGCGGCGCCTTCTCCCGAGTACGACAAAACCGGCCCCTTGTTCGTGGCATTAGGGTCGATCGTCACTTTGAGAGTCAGATAAAGCGATAGCGACAAGCCGACCACATCAAACCCTGGGCCGATGTTCGCGGATGTGCAAGGCACTTGCACTTCAAAGGTGCGAGTCATGGCCCCCTCGAGAAAAAAGCGCCCCCGCCGGGGTGGAGCCGATGGTGCCCCACGTGGCTCGCCCCCCGCCACCACGACATGGCCTCCCCCCGCGGCGACTGGCCGCCGGCTCTACGGTACGTTGCGCATCTGACACACAGCGAGCTGGCCAGCCAGGCCTTTGGTGCATGCACGAATGCGAACCGCACGGCTGTGAGCAATGAGCTAAAGGCCCTCATCTTCCAGGCTGTGCAAGATGGGTCTCTACACACCAAGGATTGGCGCCGCGTTCGTCTCACGAGCCTCGAGCCGAAAGGCAAGCGGCGCATCACCACAGCGTCTCCGCTCGGGAATGTGCGTGAGGAGGAGGCGCGCCGCGAAAAGCGTCAGCGGCGTTTCGAGGCGGAGCAAGCGGCGTTTGAGCGTGAGCAGGCGGCGGATCGGCACTCGGCCCTCGCGTCGACGAGCTTGGCCGGGCGCCTGCTCGGGCAGGGGGCGCCGACACCACCCCGCTCGCCCTTTACGCCGGACCCCAACGTGATCGATTGGGATGCGTACACGGTCGTGGGCACATCGACCAAGCTGGAGAAGCCGTATTTGCGTTTGACATCCGCGCCTGATCCCAAGACGGTGCGCCCGCTGTCGACGCTGCGCGAGACATTGGCCCTGCTCAAGCGCAAGTGGGCACAAGACGGCAATTATGCGTACATCTGCGACCAGTTTAAGAGTATGCGACAGGACTTGACCGTCCAGCGCATCAAGAACGAGTTTACGGTGCAGGTCTACGAAACACATGCGCGGATTGCCTTGGAGCGGGGCGATCTCGGTGAGTACAACCAGTGCCAGTCGCAGCTGCGCACGCTGTACGCCCTCGGATTGCCGGGCGCCGTGCACGAGTTTCTTGCGTATCGAATCTTGTACTTGTTGCACACGCGGCACCAGCGCGATGTGCATGCTCTCATGACCGAGATGACACCAGACGACAAGGCGCAGCCGGCCGTCCGGCATGCTTTGGCGGTGCGTGCGGCCCTGCGTGCCGGCAACTACGCCGCGTTCTTCCAGCTGTACCAAGCGGCGCCCAATATGAATGCGCGCGTGATGGATCACTTTGTGGATCGTGAGCGCGTCCAAGCTCTTTTGATCCTTGCACGGTCTATGCGCCCCTCCTGCACGCTCAGGTTTGTGGCTCTGCAGCTGGGCTGCGACTCCATCGTGGACGCGGACCAATTTCTCCGCTCGGTGGGCGCCGCCTACTATATTGACTCTTCTCGATTGGAAGAGGCACAATGGGATACCAAGAAGGCACAGGAAGCTTTGATCCAGGCGGCTGATAAGTTCCGCAAGGTCGATGTACGTACCCCTGTACTGACACGCGCTAGATCAAAGGGCAGCTTTCGTAGAGATACCCCCCCTAGCCGCGACGCCTCCACCCGTACCACGATGGCCGCCGAGGCACCCGCGGCGCCGGCGCCTCCCTCTGCGCTCGTGCACAGCGATGATCGGCGGCACCTGGTCGTGTTATGCGGCGTACGTACGCTTTTCTCACACATAGTTGGTTGGCAGTGGCAAGTCGACGTGTACGTAAGGTGCCTAACCCCTAGTGGCGCAAGCGGCCGTGGCGGCCTGGCCGGGCGTGCGTAGCCTTTACTCACGCAGTCATGGACGCGATGCAATCAGGATGAGCTGGGCTCACGCAAGCACGTCGAGGCACGCGCTCGTGCTGAGTTGGAAGCGGGTCATTCCGTGATCATTGATCGGACCAACATTGACGAGCGGCAACGCGCCGATTGGCTTTTACTCGCGCGCGATCTACGTGCGTCGATGCCAGTGACGACCACGTTGCTGGTTTTGGATGTGCCCGTGCCTGTGTGTCGCGCGCGCCTCGCACGACGGCAGGATCATCCGACGCTGACGACGCCTGAGAAGGCGTTCCGGTGCGTTTCCCAACTAACGCAGTGTGCTCGCCATGTTTGACCGCAGCTATGTGCGCCCTTCCGTGGCACGACCGGAAGGGTTTGACCGTATGGTGGTGCTATCGTCGATGCCTGCGCTATGGACGCCTGCACACCTTCAAGAGGTATGGCTTCGCATGGAGCGCGCCCCGCGCTTGGCCCGCGCCGGGGACGTGGTGTATGCGGGCCAGCCGCGCCAGCGCCCTGGGCGAGCGCCTTACCGTGCGCGCGGAGGCAGGCGACATCCGCCTAGCCGCCATGCGTATGCGCCCCGAGCGCAGCGCAGCACACTGTCTGGAACGCCTCGGCCCTTTACAGAGGGGGCGCCTGTTGCAGCGCGTGCGCCATCGCCGTCCAATCCGCCTCGCCACGCGGGGTAACGTGGGGCTCGGCCACTTCGTACACATGCACACAGCCATCCACGCCGCCGGTGGCCAGTCGCTGTGCCACGGCGGTGCCATGCTCGGGCAACGTGCCGCGCTTGTCCCATGCGACGCGATTCAAAGCGCGCGCTGACGGCGTCTGGACCGACAGGAGCGGGCGATCGAGGCTGTTGGCCATATGGTACACGTCCAGCTGGCCACTAGCGTCCACTTGCGCAAACACGGCGGGGTGCTGTGGGTGCCAACGCGCATCCATCACATAATCGTGCTGGTTCTCCAAGCGCACCAGCGGTGTGACCGCGGACCACGTCGGCATTTGTGAGCCAGTGCGGAACGCCAACGGATTTGTCCGCTGACTCGTGGCGATGCGTGGATTCGCATGGGGATAGTGATAGGTGCTGGACGTTGCGGAGGAGGACGAGGGCGTTGCATCCATGCGCCACAGCGCGGTCGTCCAGTCCATGCTGGTCGTCAGAAAGAGGCCTGACAGCCCTTGCGCGAGGGACCCAGCGTGCACGGGCGCAGGATGACACTCGAGGCGCGTCACAGGCGCGCTGTGGCCGACATACACGCGCGAGGTATCAAGGCCCGCTTGGACACCCGCGCGATCGAAGCGCTGTGCGCTAAATAGATTGCCTTCTTCCGTGGCCACGAGGAAGCGCGAGGTATCGTGCGGCGCGACATCCAGCGAGGTCACACTGACTTCGGCGCTGCGCGGATGCAAAGGATTGCGTAGCACGAGACTCTCTTGGGGGCGCGCCAGCATATCCAGCGACCACGTACACACGACGCCATCCATCGAGGCACTCACCAGCTGATGCGCATGTGCGGAGCCGATCATACGCAGGCTGTACACAGGGGCCGCATGCGTCGTGGCGCCGTGCGCTGCAAAGGCCAGCGGCGTACGTTGCACGGGCACATCGCGGTGCCGCGTGTCCCATAAGAGCACTTGGCCACTGTACGTGCCGCCCACGATCAGATGGGGGTGGAAGGGGGAAGCAAGCACGGAGACCACATCTGTCGGCGCACTAAACACAAACTCGGGGCGCTCACGCACATGCATATTCCACACGGCCACCAATCCATCGTGGTCGTCTTCGTGGGCCAGCACACGCTTGCGATTGTACGCAGCCACCACCAGCTCGGGGTGCTTGGCGGACCAATCGATGTCTGTCACACTGCGTGTGGACAGCCAGGTATCGTTGTCAAAGGTGCGCACGAGCTGGATCGAGGCGTGGGCCGACTCGTCGCGCTCTTCCGGCACATGGGTATAGTCTGTCAACACGTCGTACGGCTCGTCCAATATGCGCTCCATGATCATGCTCTTGGTCTGCACAAACTGGGTGAAATCGTCCGATACCGGCGCAGAGGCTTGGAGCATAGGGGTCTCTGGCTTCGCCAACTCAGCCGCACAGCGTTCCTGGCTCGCTGCTGCCTCCTCGTCGCCGGCTAGCGTCTCGGTGCCCGAGGCGCTGAGCTCCAAGGCTGGGTCCGTTTGCACCTCTTTCGAGTAGAGGATGCGCTCAGGTGCTCGCGACGAGGTTTCTTCGAGTGTCGGTCCTTGCGCTGCGGCCTCCCAAGGCGCCCGTACATCGGTGTGGGCCGTCTCGGTGGGCGCTGGGGGGGCCGGCGCCTCTTTCCTAGGCAGCACGTCTTGCGCCCCAGGCGATGCTTCTTTGAAAGGGGCGGCCGCCTCATTCGGCGGCGTGTCGCTCTTTGCCGCGGGCGCTGTGGGCGGTAGGAGCGAGGCAAGTAGCTCGTCGATGGATTGCGTGGCGCCGCTCGCACCCGGTGAGGTTCGCGTACCAGCTGCCGCGCCCTCCTGCATCTTACGAGCCCGCTCTTCGCGCGCGCGACGCAGCTCAGCGAGCTTGGCACGCTTCGCCTCGATCTCCGCGCGACGCGCTGACATGGTCGGAGTCGAGGAGCGCGGCGCCTCACGTGCCTCCACCTATGGGATCGGCGCTGACCATGGCTGCCTTCCACGCTCATGACGCTGCGAGAGGCCACGCTGGACCGTCGGACAAACGAGACGAAGATTCATGTGTACATAGCGCTGGATGTGGGACCTTCTCACGCGCCTCAGCGTATCTCTGTCAAGACGGGCATTGGTTTCCTGGATCATGTACGTATGGAACGCGTGTGACTCACCCTAGATGCTGCATGCGCTCGCCAAGCATGGCGGCTTTTCGCTGGAGCTGACGTGCGAGGGGGACCTGTGGATTGATGATCACCACACGGCCGAGGACTGTGCGATTGCGCTGGGGGCTGCCTTCAAGCAGGCGCTCGGTCCCATACGCGGCGTGCGTCGCTTTGGGACGGGGCATGCGCCGCTGGACGAGTCGCTCTCGCGCGCGGTGGTGGATCTGTCGTCGCGGCCTTACTGCCATACATCGCTGCAGCTCAGGCGCGAGAAGATCGGCGAGCTGAGCTGCGAGATGATCCCTCACGTCTTCCACAGCTTTGCGACGGAAGCAGGCATTACGCTGCATGTCGATGTGCTGCATGGCAGCAATGACCACCACAAGGCCGAGTCGGCGTTCAAGGCCACGGCGCTCGCACTGAAGGAGGCCATCACTCGCACGGGTACGGACGATGTGCCGAGCACCAAGGGTAGGTCTCAACACTTAACCACAGGCGTCCTGTAACTGCTACATAGCCTTACACTTTGCGCTGTCCAGCGCCGACCACACCGCCTCCCCGTGCGTAGTGGGGCGGCTGGTATACAGGCGCGGCCGGCGTCTCCTGAGGACGCTCCTTTGCGACGCCCAGGCCGCCCAGCGCAAAACCGGTGAGGACAATGCCACCCAGCACATAGGCACCGGTGCGCTCCTGCGCGTTGAGCGGACGACGCGTCGATGGGCGCCCGTGCGAGGGCGACAGACGCACCGACTGGTCCACAGGCAGGGCACTCGCATAATCGCTGACGAGGTTCGACAGCGTGCCTTGTGTCGAAGCTTGCAGCGACGACCAACGCTCACTCAACGAGCGGTGCACATTCGTAGACAAAACATCCTCGGCCATTTGCAGCAGCGCGTTCTTGCGTGGCGCCGGCGGGTTCTCGCGCTCCGACAAGGAGATGCTGGCATTGTGCGACATGTCCGGCTGGTGGCCCATCGCGTGGACGCGCGGCACATGCGCCACATGCCAGTCCGGCTTGAACGAGTCGCTAAAGTCGTGCGTCGGCTCCTCAAACATGCGGATGCTCGGGATGTATTGCGGCTCCGGCTTCGGCTCCTCTTCGAACGGCAGCATGACATGGAACGTGTTCTCCGTCTTGGACGCCAAATCTTGCGGCCGACCGGGCGCGTTGCCACTGCTGGGCGCCGCTTCCTTGGGCGAGGAGGCACCAATGCCTCCGTCCGAGTCAGCGTTCGCGCTGACCACCGTGCCCGCTTCCAGCGACACGGATGGGTTGGACTCGGCCGCCGCCGCCGCTGCGTCCGCGCCGCGCTTGCCACGCGGCTTGCGGGGGGCCTTCGGGGTGCCTGGGGCAGCAACGGCCAGCGTCGAACCGGCGCGCTTCATATCGTTCTGCTTCAGGCGCTGGACAAGCTCCGCCTTGCGGCCCGTGGTGGTCAGGCCGCGCTGGCGCAACATGGCGCGCAGCTCCACGACCTGCTTGCTCTCGTAGCCGTCGGCCGTGAGCAGCACGGTGGAGACAAGCGAGCGCGTGTGTGCGGGAAGCATCACATCGGTAGCCGACGCGCGAGCACGCAGGCTCGGCGTGGATAAAACATGCTTCACACCTGGACGACTCAATGTGCGCAGCATGGTCGGTGGTGGCGGCGCAGCAGGTAAACATCGCGCGTGGGTCGACCTCCTGTTGTGTCATCCTGACTCAGCACTACGTCCGCCGGGGGCCACGCCGGCGGCGCGGCGCGGCGCCGCTCGCTGCACGACGGCCGGCATGGGGCGTCCGAAGCAGGTGCTGCCGGCGAATCCGCCGGCCGATGAGACGCGCGAATTGCCATGGGCATATACATCGTTTCATCCGCCGCCATTTGTGAATGCCAAAAGTAGGTCTTGTGCGCTGACACGCAGATGTATCGTCGTCGTACCTCAAGACCGAGGCACAGACGTGGGTCGCCCGCTCTGGACGGCCCGCGAAGCGCGTGAAGCGCGATGACGAGGATGGCACTGAGAATGCGTCCGAGCCAGCGGACGATGTAGAGAGTGAGAACCCGGTGGCGCGGCGTCTCGTGATCCACATGGGCTCCGACGCCGTGCGAGTTGGCCATGCGACCGACTTGTATCCGACGGTCGTGCCGAACGTGCTGGCGCGGCGCATGGCGACAGAGATGACGCCGCGCACCTCTGAGCCTGTACAGGAAGCGTCTGACACACTCTTTGAGCCGCTGCGCAACGAGCTGCGGATGATCATGCGCCAGTACAAGCTGCGTCCCGTGAGCAATGGATGGCAGTCGGCCAACAGCTACAATGCGTCCGTGGAGCCGGAGCGCGTAGAGGAGCACAATGATGTGTACGATGTGGGCTTCCGCCAGGAGGCGGATGTGCCTGCAGACACCCAGGTGGTGGTGGGCGCGGAGGCCTTGCGCCTGGCCTCGCTCTCCCAAGGGACCCCTACACGGTGGCAGCTGCACCGCCCATGGGCGCGCGGCATGCTCAATGTGCAAGGCTATGCGGACACGTACGGCGATGCGTGCATCGAGGCTTTGCTGAACGATGTACAGCTGATTCTCACGCATGCCCTCACAGCGCCGCCCCACGAGGCGGCCGGTGCGTCGCTCACCAGTGCGGGTCTTGGGATTCCTGTGCGGGAGTTGTCGCAGTACTCGGTGCTTTTGCTCGTCCCTGATTCGTTTTCGCGCAGCGATGTACGTGCGTTGGGCCATGTGCTGCTGCGGCACATGGGCCTGGCTGCCTTGCATGTGCAGACCGAGGGTCTTTGTGCGACGTTTGGCGCGGGACTTAGTGCGGCGTGTGTTGTGGACCTGGGCGCTACCAGCATTGGCATTGCGTGTGTGGAAGAAGGTCTTGTTTTGCCGGAGACGCGCATTACCTTGTCGTACGGCGGGCGCGATATGTCCGCCTTTTTCCTCGATGTGCTGCGTGGCTCCAGTTTTCCGTACCACGAATGCGATATCGCGAAGCGCGTGGCGGACGCGCAGCTGCTTGATCAGCTCAAGGAGCGCTTCGTCACGCTCCAGCCGAGTCAAGTGGGGCTCAATTTGTTCGATTTCCTCGTGCGCCTCCCTGGCAAAACGACGCAAAAGTACGCGCTGCGCCTGTACGATGAGCCGATCCTCGCGGGTCTCTTGCTCTTCCACCCATCGTTCGTGCCGGACAAGCGCTTGCCGCGTCGCGCACGCACAGCACTTACCACCGATACGGTCGCGAGTGAGGAGCCGGAACTAAATGCGGTGCTCACCGCGTCGAACCCGTCGCTGGGCGGCGACGAGGCGGCTGAATTGTCGGCGCATGCCTCGATCGACGTATCGCCCACATTGGCCATGCTGGGCTGCTTGGGTGCTCGCCTGCCTGACGCAGCAGCGGCGCATGTGGACCCTGCGCGTGCGGCGCCGGAGCCTGCGGGCACCGCGAGTCCGATGCCGGACGTGGGCGAGCCATCGGCGCGGCCATCGCCGGCGCCTGAAGGGGCAGCAGCTTCCAAAGCGTCGAAAGCGGCACCGTCTGTGCCCCAGACCTCAGCTATGGCCACCCAGGCGGCCAAGTGTGCCGCCGCGGCCTCGGCGGCTGCCTCGCAGGGCGTGGATGTGGTGGCCGAAGCCGCGTGCACGCCCTTGGATCGCGCTGTATTCCACAGCCTGCTCTCGTCCACCGGCACACGCGAGGGAACTTTGAGCGCGGGCAGTGAAGAGCGGCTGCGGCGCTTGGCGAACAACATTGTATGCATTGGCGGCGCGGCACGTATTGCGGGCTTGTCGGAAGCGCTGGAAGCGCGCGTGTCTATGCTACTGGCGGAGCACTACACACCGGCGGATAGTGCCAAGGCACCGGCGGTGCCTGTGCCGCCCCACTTTGTGGCGCCGCAAGCTGTGGTCATTCCGCCGCCCCGCAACTTGGACCCGGCGTCGCTGGCATGGAAAGGGCTCGCGGTACTGGCGCACCTCGATACCCTGCAGGAGCTGTGGGTCCAAGCCTCCGACTGGGACACGTTTGGGTACCGCGCCCTGAAGGAAAAATCGCTGTTTTTGTAGCTGAGTTGAATCTATGTCACATGCTGCCACTGGTCCGTTGAGGGTATCCGTACAAAAGGCGCGCCTAGGCCAGGAAAGGCACAAAGATGGCATCGGCCTGCTTAAAGTCGTTGTGCACGAGGTTCACCAAGAAGTACGTGTCAAACACGTGCGAGAGCAGTGCATGCGAGGGCGAGTCGGGCGCGTACAAGTTCGCCCAGCGACGGCCCAGCTCGAACGCCTCGTCCTTCCACGCCAGGAACGAGATGGACTCGACAATGGTCGGCTGCATAATCTCGCAGTGGGGGAAGCAGCCCCACGTCACGGCGTTGGGCGCATCCGACGTGGTGTTGGTACGCATATCACCGTGCGCATTCACCGCGTGGTACGTGATTTGGGGGTGCGCCTCGATGCGGTGCAAAAGCTCATCGAGCTGCGTGGGCGACACGAAAAACTCGAGGTACGCTTTTTGGTACACGTAGCCGTCCTTGGGGCCCCAGCCATGCACCGGGTCGTCGCTGCGCGCGCCGTCCACGGGCGGCTGCGAGTTGATGGTGAGAAAGCCGCGCTGGTTCAGCTGCATGAGCTGCGAGCCAATCTTGGTCGTCTCCTTGGCGATCGGCGTCTCACTCCACGGCAGCGATGCCAGCTCACCGGCACAAAAGCGCACAAACAAGCGCTGGAGATCGTCCAGCGTCTCGGGCGTGCCCCACAGCTCCAGCGCCTCGTCCTTCTGGAGACGGGGATGCATGCCGTACGCGTCCACATCGCCGTACGCGGGCGAACGCGCATCGCCCCAGCGACCGTTGGGGAACTCGTCCCAGCCATCGGTCCGGCTCACGTAGCTCTTCGCGCGGTTCGCCCAAAAGATGGGGCGGATTCGCTCGTCGCGGCGCTTGGGCGTGAGGCTCAGCTTCCACGGCAGCGGGTTGAGCTGCTGCACGCTGGGGGTCAGCTGCAAATACTCCAGCAGCATGCGACTGCCGCGCTCCAGGTTCATCGTGTAGATGTGCAAGCCGTGAATGTCCAAGTCAGGGTGGTCGAGGATCTTGCGGCACATATCGCCCACGAGGCGCGTACCGACGATGCGCACCTGCTCATCGTCGTCCTTCACAGGGTCGAGCGCCTCGTGGAAGTGGGGCGGGACATGCGCACGGAAGCGCGCCACGGCACGCGAAAAGCCGCCATAGTTCTGGATCGGCATCACACCCGGGACAATCGGCACGGTGATGCCAGCGGCCCGCACACGCTTCACCCAGTCGATGAACGTGTCCAGGTCGTAGAACATCTGGGTAAAGATAAAGTCGGAGCCGCAGTCGATCTTCTGCTTCAGGTACTCCATCTCCTTGTCAGGGCCCGCGGTGGCCTCAGGGTGGCCCTCCGGGAAACCAGCGACGGCGATCGTAAAGTAATCGCCGTAGTTCGCGCGAATGTACGTCACGAGCTCGTGGCAGTGCACAAAGCCAGCCGCGTGGGGCTCCCACTCACTTCCGCACGCCGGCGGATCGCCACGCAGCGCCAGAATGTTGCGGCATCCAAACTCCTTCGCCTCGCGGAGTGCCACGTCAATCTTGCTCCGCGGCATGTTCGTGCACGTCAAATGCATGCACGTCTCGAGGCCAAAGTACGCCTGCACCGTCTTGACGAGCTGCGTCGTAAGGTCCGACGTGCGTCCGCCGGCATTCCATGTAATGTCGACAAACTCGGGACCCAGCTTGCCCATGCGCTCAATGCGGTCCAGCAGGTTCGTCATGCCCTGGGGCGTGCGCGGCGGGAAGTATTCAAAGCTCCACCATGTGCGGCCCTCCTCCTTCGCCTTGGCCAGCTTGGCAGTGACTGACAATGAGTGAAGCGCACGTACTTTTACAGCTATCATCCCCGGCCATGGTCGGTCCAGTGCCAGCTCACGGCGCGCACTACGCGCGCCCCCGGCGATCTTCGCGCCCGGCCTCCACGTGCCGCGCTCGGCCGACTTTCGACCTTGCCCCCATCATGGCCCCGGTCGTGCGCGCGACGCTGCAGCAGGCGCTCGTGCAGGCGCTGCTATCGCGCCGCTTTGTGCCGCGTGCTGAGCTGCTGCGATTGTACAAGGAGCTATGTAGTGCGCTGGAATGTACGTGGCGCTAGGCTGACGCAGTACCGCCGAATTTCGAGGAGGATTTAGCGACGATCCAACCGCGTGTCGCGGCCGTGGGCCTCGATGTGCGGACGTGCCATGACCCGGTGTCGGCGGCACCGTATGTGGTGCTCATCAATACCAAGGCGGATACGTTTGCCGAAGTCGCTACGCCGCACTCGCCCGCGGAGCTGCAATACATCAAGGCTTTGATTGACGCCATGTTTCATGTGCCCTCCTACCGCTTCGCCATCTCCTCGACGCACGCACTGCAGATGGCCTCGCAGATGCAGCCACCCATGACGAAGCATGCGGCGAATGAGCTACTGCACAGCCTAGAGCACCGCGGCTGGCTGGTCCTCTCGCGTCGCACGGGCGCCTACTCTCTCTCGCTGCGTGCGCTCATGGAGCTGGACACGTATTTGCGCAACGAAATGGACGAGTGCGTGCTGGAATGTATGGTGTGCTACACATTGGTGACGATGGGGCAGGTGTGCAGTACGCGTGGCTGCCGTGGCGCGGTTCACACGGCGTGCAACGACGCGTATCGTGCGGGGCACACGCGATGCACCCTGTGCGCCCAACCATGGGAGCCGCAAACGGTGGGCGACGCAATGGCATGGGCCGACTAGCTCTCTACAGATTGGCACGCTCACGCACCACCTTGTCGATCCAGCTGGCGACATATTCCACGTTGCCGGGGTTCAGACCGGCCATGCTGATACGGCCCGTCTTGACGAGGTAAATGTGGCCCTCTGTCACGAGACGGTGGCACATGGCCTCGTCGATGCCGAGGTACGAGAACATACCCGTTTGATCCACAATGTGGTTCCACGTGCCAGGCGTCTTGAAACGCTGCGTGAGCAGGTCAAAGAGGGCGTGGCGCATCTGGATGATGCGCTGCGACATGGTCTGGATGTTGCGGTCCCACTCGGCGCGCATCTCGGGCTCCGTGAGGATCTTGGCGACGATGCGTGCGCCGTACACGGGCTCCGTGCTCATCTCGCTGCGGACAATCAGGTTCAGCTGGCTGCCAACAGCCTCCGCCTGCTCCTTCGAGCCGGTGACCACATGCAGCGCACCGATGCGCTCTCCGTACAGACCCGCGTTCTTCGCAAAGCTCTGGCACACCAGCATGCCAATGTCGCCGCGCGACTCGAACAGGCGCACCGCAAACGCATCCTTCGCGGGATCGCCCGACGCAAAGCCCTGGTAGGCCGAGTCAAAGAAGGCAAACAGGTGCTTCTTCGCAAAGACGTCGGCCATCTCGCGCCACTGCGCCTCGGTCGGGTCCACACCCGTGGGGTTGTGCGCACAGGCGTGCAGCAGGACCACCGAGCCATCGGGCATGTCGTTCAGCGCGCTCATCATCTTGTCAAAGGCAAGCGAGCGCGAGGACGCATCGTAGTACGGGTACGAGGTCGGTGTCAGGCCCACCGCCTTGAAGATCGCATAATGGTTGGGCCACGAGGGGTCCGTCACGTAGATCTTCTTGTCCTCGGTCGGGAACGAGTAAAAGTGCTGCAGGAACGATGCTCCCACATGGTTCGCACCCGTACCACTGATCGTTTGGTTGACCACGAGGCGGCCCTCCTTGATCGACGCCGCGTCCTCCCCGAAGAGGAGGCGACACGCCGCTGCGGTGAACGGCGGGAAGCCCGAGATCGGCTGGTACTCGTGGTTCGCCTGGGGGTCGTGGACCAGCTGCTCCTTGGCCTACGATGTGTCAGTAGGTGTGTACGTACCATTTGCACAGCGGGCAGGATCCAGGGCTTGCCGTGCTCATCACGGTAGGCACCGATGCCTAGGTTCACCTTGTTCTCAGACGTGTCCTTGGCGTACATATCCGAGAGCGCCAGAATGCTACATGTGAGTGTGCAATACCTACGCGTCCGGAGGGCCTGGCTTTACGTGGCTCCACAACTCGTTCGTCGACATGCTCAAGGCACGGGTCAACCTACCGGTGACTCGGGGCGGAGACCCCACGGCCCTGAGGACATCACGTGCCTACATGCGCTAGGGCCACGATGCGCCTATGCTCGCAGGGTCTGGTCGTCTATGTCTATGTACTCGTAGAGAAGGGCGGGGGTATCCATCAGTGCACGAGGCCGCGCGAGCCCGATGTGCGCTCACTTTCCAGCTTGTTTTTGTTCGCCATAAAGGCCGCATGGCGGATCTGCTCCTGGTTGATGCACTTGTGCGCCTCCGGCAAACGGTGCTTGCCGCAAAAGAGGAGCGAGCAGTGGGGGCACTGCCCCACAATTTGAATGGCGGCATCGCGGCACGCATGGTCGGAGCCAGCATTATGCTGGCAGCGCTTTTTGGCGCCACCGCGCAGACGCAGCACGAGATGCAGTGTGCTCTCCTTTTGGATATTGTAGTCGCTTAGAGTGCGTCCATCTTCCAGCTGCTTACCAGCAAAAATCAGGCGCTGCTGGTCCGGGGGAATCCCTTCCTTGTCCTGGATCTTGGTTTTGACTGCCAACGTTATGCTTGTATCACGTACCATGCTCGATCGAGTCGCTGCTCTCGCATTCCAACGTGATTGTTTTTCCCGTGAGCGTCTTTACGAAAATTTGCATGGTGCCAATGCCTATCAGGTATCAAAGCAAACAAGAAAGCACCGCCACTGTCTCTATCGCTGGGTTATAAACCCTGACGCATGTGGAGGTGGCGCAGGTGTCGCGAAGGCCACGCAAGCGGTGATCGAACGGCCTGGTGCATCACTCAGACGACCTCCACAGAGGGGGCGCGCGGCGCTTGGGCGCCAGCTGCGCCTCGGGCATTCCTGCCCAGGCGTCCGGCCCCACTTGGTCCACGGCCTCCTTGGCCGCGCGCCATGCCTCTAGATTCTTTGCACACATGTCGCGATGAAGACGTGCGAGGTCCATCATGAGCTTGCGCATATCGTCGACTTTGAGCCGCTGGAACCGGTCTAGCGACGCTTGGATCGTGCGGTTACAGACATCCACATCCTTGGTGGTGAGATGGATAGCTTCCTGGAGTAGCATCGTTTCTTCGCGCAAACGCGAAATGGAGCTCTGGCGCGTGCTGTCAGAATTCATGTCCATCATCTGCGCGAGCGAGTCGCTGAGCGATCCCAACAAGCCACGGCGACTGGCAGGCGGCGCCTCGGTCCGCCATGCTGACGCAGGCTGGGAAGCTGGCACCGAGGGGGTGGTGGGCGGGGGGCGTTCCGGCTCGGTAGCGGCTGGCAACGCCTCCTGCGCCGGGTCCGCGTTGTCTTCCTCCTCCTCCTCCTCGGCCGCTCGGCCGTACACGGACACAGTGGGCGCTGCCGTGCGCACAGGTGTTGTGCGAGGCACGAGGCCATGACCGCCATTTTCCAGCGCCTGCATGAGTCGCGCCGAGTTGGCCTCGATACGTTCCAGCTCGTGGAGCCGACGCTGCTTGTCCTCTAACATGTCCTGTGCCATTTCCAGCTGCTGATGCTTGAGATGACGCCACTTGATGATCCGTTGCAGTATCGCAGCGTACTGGGTATATTCGTACAGAGGCTCGGCCACCTGCGCTTCCCAGCCTGCGAGCATGTCTGTGAGTGAGAGGTAGGCGGTATCCGCCGCTTGGCCCGTCCGTTCGATCGCCGTGGCCAGGGCATGATGTGGCTCCGAGACACTTTGTGCGTTCAAGAGAGCGCCCAAGTCGGCCATATCAGCGGCAATATCGTGCCAACGACGCATAAGCCGCCGGTTCGCGGGCTCCATGATATGACTCATGTGCGATTGGAAGCGGTTCGTAAAGGCCTCGGATTCTTGGAACCGCGTATGCGGTTGCGTCAATGTACCAGGCTGCAGTGGCAATGGAAGCACCGAGTAGCATACAGGCGCGTCAGGATCCGACACATTCTGGGGCGGCGCCGCCAAATTGTTCTTCGGTAGCGTTGATAACGGCGGGAGATGTGTGATTTCGTGCCAGGTGTAGCGGGCATCCAAGAAGCGGTGGAACACGATATCGATCCGCAGGACCGGGTGCGTATCAATACGCTGCAAGAACCGCTCCAGCATGCGTTTCCGCTTCGCCAGCAGCGCAGGATCCGTCTTAGCACGGCCCTGCTTGGTAGCATAATCCGACAATGTGTGCTTGGACGGGAGAGGCGGAAGGATCAGCGTGGGATGCAGCTCAACGAGCGCTTCTCGTAGCGCCTCAAAGTCCGAGTACCGCCGCTTCGACTCGTGCCCAGGCGACACAATCACATACACAATGTACGACGACTTGGAGAACTCGGACGAGGAAATGGCATCCACGATCCGGATGGGGCTCGTCTCGTCCGGCGACGTGTGGCCATCACGCGAAGAGGTGTGCGGCATAGGATTCGCATCATCGCCAGCCTCCGTCACTGTCAAGGTCGTTGCCATGGGCTCGGAGCCTTCCTCCGTCCACGGCTCGGGCGTCATGGCAAGCGGGTGGTGGAGCAGCAGCGCCACGCGCCCGGCAAGTTTCCTAACGACCTACTAGGTCGCTCACTGCCACCCCGCCTTCCCCCATGGCGCATCAGGACCCAGCGAGCGCTTCGCGGCCGCCCGCGCCAGGCGACAAGCCGTTAAGCACAGAGCCTGCAACGCTTATAACTAGCTCTATGATGGACTCTGCGCTAGCTGAATGCGATGCGCTGTGCGAGGAAATGGACACATCGCTGAACACGGCGTTCCTTGGGCGCATCCATCCAAAGGGCGCACAGACGAGCGATGACCGACTGCAAACGCTGCTAGCCACGTTACGGGATGAAGCGCAACAGCGCAGTCATACCATGGACGAGCTGCGCACGCAAGCGAGGCAGCTGGAAGCACTCGTCCATGAGCGGCAAGACGAGCTGGATCAGTACGAGCATGCAGCGCTGCGTGTGCCTCGGCCCCACATGGACGTGCAGGAAGGGCTACGACCCTTGCTGAATGAGCCTGCTTTCCGCGCATGTCTTGCGACGCCCAAATCGAGCCTGTCGTAGCGTCCGTGGCTACGTGATGCTATGAGGCCTTTTGGGCAAGCTCCACAGCCACCTTGACCGAGGCCAGCAGGGCAGACAGTTGCACGCGCTCGGACGCGTTTGTGCTGAGCCGGTACTCAATGGTCGCCATCTGGTCCAGCAAGTAAGCGCGTGCATGGGCTGGAAGCTCCAGCGACATGACCAGCGAATGCATGCCGGTGAGCAGGTCGGTGAGGGCGGTGCCCTTGTCGATTTTGAGAGATTGAATCGCTGATGTGAGTAGACGCCACGTACTCTGGTAGGCCGTGGTAAACTCTTGTTGCAGCATGGCCTGGAACGCCGTCTCGATATCCTTGGGGTGTGGATGGCCCGTGCAATTGTACACACTGTCTTCGTCGATGCGATCGTTGGCGGCGTGGCACGCCTGGAGGATATTCAAAGCGCGGCGCATATCCCCCTGGCACAGCTGAAGAATGGCTTGCTTCGCCGCTGGCTCCACATGGCACCTGTGGTCAGCGGTACGGGCGTACTTTTCTGCGGCAATCACACTGTCTATGCGCCGCTCGACTTGCGCCGCCTCCAGAGGCGCAAAGCGGAAACGCGTACAGCGACTCTGGATCGCAGGAATGATCTTGTTCACATAGTTGCAAATAATGCAGAAGCGCACGTTCCGCGTATACTGCTCCATAACTGCCATGAGTGCGTGGTACATACTTCGTCGCAAGGCAGCCTGAGCAGCCTGTGTCATAGCATCCGCTTCATCGAGGATGATCAGCTTGAACGTGTCCTGCTGCATGCTAAACATGTTGCGTGTGCTGGCAAACGCCTTGATCTGACCGCGCACCACGTCGATACCACGGTCATCCGACGCGTTGAGCTCCAACACGTGGTTCTTAAACGACTTGCCGTACAGCCGCGCTGCCAGTGCGATGATCGTAGACGTTTTGCCGGTACCGGGGGGGCCATAAAACAGCAGGTGCGGCAGCTGGTTTGCCTCAACAAACTTTTCCACTACAGTTAGGAGAACGTACATACGTGTAGCCGTGATGTGTTGATGCGCCAAAACCTCGTCCAGCGAGTTAGGTCGGTACTTTTCCACCCTGCCGTTAGCCTCTTTGTGCGTACCATGGCAGCAAATCCTCACTCGCCTTCGACGCCTCGGCCATCTTGCCGGAGCGCTGGGCGTCCATCGCAGGCCTCGCCCGCGCCGCGCGCGTCCGCCCGATTCACGCCCGATGGCACGTGTGGCGCCGCGCGGCGCGCCACGCGCCGCCAGGCGGTTGGTGTGTGACGTGGTGGATGGACGGGGGTCGCCCTACCGAGCTGGCGCTCCTGCATGCTGTCGATACGGCAGACGGTGCGCCGGCGCTTATTGAAGCTCTTCATGCATTGACGAACGCATGGGCGGAGACGGGCACTGTGCATGACATGGATGTGGCACTGATGTCTCTGCACCCCCACATTGCCAGTGCACACGCAGGGGCGCGGGACGCTGCGCTGCAGGCGCTGGAAGGTATGCTACAGAATGCATCCTTTACCACACTGAATATGCTCACGCTGGTGCGCACATGTGTGCCGGCCACGATGGCGCGTCTGCACGATGCGCCTCAGGCCGAGGCGCTTGTGCGCCACATGGCACGGATTGTGTACAGCGAGCATGCCGAGGCGCTATCGGTGCGAGAGAGCGATGCGCCCCATACCATGTTTGAGCGCAGCCTACGTGATCACGGCTTGACGGCCACGTCGCCGCATGTTCGCACACACGTGCTTCGTCTTCTCCCCTTGCTGCAGCAGGACGGCGCTCGACTGCCTGTGCGCATGTACCTGACCGAGCTCGCGGACAACTTGCAGCATGCCGATGCGCATGTGCGCGAGGCCGCCACGGATGCGATCCTCGCGCTGTTGCACGATGCGCCGCCCGCGCTCAAGTCGGAGATGCGTGACGAACTGAGCATGCGCGATGTGCACCGTGCCGTGCTGGACGAGATTCTGCATGGACTCGCGGGCGCCAAAGCGCCGTTGCCCGACGAACTCACGTCGTTTTCGGACGAGGTCAAGCCGGTGTACCTCCTCTCGCGCTACGACTTGGATCATGCGTTTCAGCAGGCCGCCCAAGCGTTGCAGGGCAAGGAGACGGAGCTCAATTGGCAGCCGCGCGAGAAGGCTGTGGTGGCCATGCGCGGGATGATTCGCGCCGAGGTGCCGTCTGAGCTCGTACCGCCTTTTCTCTCGCATGTGCGGCATGTCCAAGATGGCTTATTGAAGACGGTACGTATTGTTGTCTCACACAGCTTGCGAGTTTGCGCACGACGCTCTCGATGCATACCATTGCATTGATCCGCCAGCTGGCACTCACGTTTGGTACACACATGGAGCCAACGACCATCGATGCGTTCCTCACGGCGCTCTTGCGCATGGCTGGCTTTACGAAAAAGATGGTCGCTACGGCCAGTCAGGTCGGCGCCTCGACCATTCTAGCATGCGTCCCTATGCGCCATGCCTACTGGCAGATGCTCCAGGCGGGCCTCCAGGACAAGAGTGCAGCAACGCGCGTGCACATGTGCAAGCACATTCAGGTGGTGCTCAGTGTGCACACGCATGTGGCGCTGGAGCACCACGGCGGCCGCGAAGCGGCGGCGAGTTGCCTCGCCAAAGCGCTGTGTGATCCTCACGTCGACGTGCGCGCGGCGGCGCGCGAGACGTTCCGGGCCTTTTACACAGTGTGGAAGGACGATGGCGAGCGTTTGCTAGCGAGTCTCCCGCCGCCGACTCGCAAGCAGGTGGCAGCGAGCCTGGAGCAGGGCGCCGCGCCTTCGCCTCGACGCACGCCCTCGCGAGCTGGCCCTTCGCGGGCGATTCTAGCGGCCAAGCGAGCGGCGATGGCTCAGAGTCCCATGCGCGAGCCGCGGCGCATGCCACGCGAATCCGTGTGGCACCCAAGTTTGATCAATGGGCCTGATGCGTCGACGGATTTGTTGGAGCCGGCTAGCCCCTGGCGGGGAAACGACGCGGAGGTGGCACACCGACTGCACGGCCTGGCTGTGCGCAATTCGTCCGACGTATCGACGCCGGTGCGCTCCGCTGCGCATGCCGAGGTAGGAACACCCTCGGAAGCGACGCCCGTGGCGCCCCAAGGCCCGGCACCCGCCACTCCCACCATGGCGCCTTGGAGCTCGCCGCCCGCAGCGACGCCGATCGCCTCATCACCGGCTGTGACCACGCCGCCTGTGTCGGTGCTCCCCCGCCGCGCTCTTCGGCCGCCCATGTCCGCTGGCTCGGTGCGGCTCGATGCGTCGCCTGGCGCCGAGGCAAGCATGGTGAGTGCAAGGCCTGCATCAGCCCCTGTCATGCCGTCGACGTCGTTTGCGTTCCGTGCGCCGTTGCAGCCCAGTGCAGGAACGCCTACGCGAAAGAGCAAGGTGGCACCTGCTGCGCTGCCCCAGACCGCCGCCTCGTGGTTTTTGACTCGGTACGAGCGGGGCATGCAGACCTTGGGCTCTGAGACGCTATCGTGGGACGACGCTCTTGCAAAGCTCACGGCGCAGGACACGCAGGCGGGCGCTCTGCAGGCAGTGGCGCAAGCGCTTGCATCGCCGCCGAGTGTACAGTCCATCTCCACCGTGTTACACGCGGTGGCGCAGCATGGAAACGACGACGCGTGGTTCTGGGCCCTGGTGGTGCTGTACCGTCTGGCCCCGCATGTTTGCCATACGCCCGAGGAAGGTGCCTTCCTCTCCCAGGTTTTGCGTGTTGTGCATGCAGATGCCGCTCACAGTACCTTGGCCATGGGAGCTGGGCGTGCGATGGTCGATGCGTGGCTCTCGCAGAATCACGACGCTCTGCAAGCCGCTGACAGTCTAACGCAGGCGCTCGGTGCGCCGGACACGCTCGAGGCATCGTGTCTTGCCTTGGCGCTGTATGCTATGGAACAGCTCGTGCCTCGTATGCCTATGACCGAGCCGAGTGCGGAGCTCCGTGCGTGGGTGCCGTACGTACACACGGGCCTCCGTCACAGCAGTACGCCTGTGCGGCGCGCTAGCGTCGCTGTGCTTGTGCAAGTCCATGTCCGCTGGACCGAAGTGTATGGCCCTGAAACGCCGGATCGCCATGCCTCGGCGCTGTTTGCCTCGCTGACGCCCAGCGAGGAACGGCTGGTGCAGTATTACCTGCCCCCGGCGCCTGTCACGCAAGGATCACATGCAGCAGGGCAGGTAGCCCCATAGGTTTACTCATCCAAAACGGCGCAGCCAGCGCGGCCGCCGGCCACGTCTCTTGCGCGCGGGCACCTTCCTAGACGCGGCTGATTCCACGACGCAGCCACGAGTTGATGGAGTGGCGCCCTGTAGCACCTGAATCACCGACACCAGTGCCCGCTGATCGCACTGCTGAGTCTAGCAGTGCTTGTCCAGACAGGTCGCCTACACGTGCCAAGCCACGAGCCGGCCGTAAGCGCCACAGCACTACGCGCGAAGGCACTAGCAAACGAGGACGCCGTCGCGATCGCTCATCCAGTGCCATGTCGTCCCCGAAGGATCATGCTCGACGCAAGAGTCACAGCCGCGACTCTCCACCAGACGACGAGGAGGAGCCGGAGGAGTGGCTCGACGAGGAGGAGCTCGACGCCGATGAGGCTGCGATGCTCGATGACGATATGGATGCCGAGGCACTCGGTGGCCCGCTCGGTCTCAATCTGCAGAGCCTGCGTTCGCTGCTGGGCGATGCCTCGCGCCCGTTTCAAGAGAAGCTCCGCCAGCTCCGCGCATCGGCGCATGACCCGACTATGCGCCTGATCGCCCTGCAGGAGCTCGCGGATGCGCTAAGTGTGGCTACCGAAGACGTGTTTATGGGCCAATTTCCGCTCGACGCGCTGGTTCGCGAGCTATTGTGGACCCTCGGCGGCCCGGAGCCGGAGGGCCATACCCTATCCGACATGGACGGCGACGACGAGCTGGCTGCCGCCCTCGCAGCCAGCGACGACAATGGCGAGGCGCAGATGTACGCCTGCCGCTCTCTCGCCTACATGATCGAAGCCTTGCCCGAGTCATCGCACTGTATGGTGCGCCGTGGCGTGGTGCCTCTTCTTGTTCAAAAGCTGCATGAAATCACATTTATTGATCTGGCTGAGCAGGTCCAGCAGACGCTGGAAAAGCTCGCAGCGACACACCCCACGGTCGTTGTGCGCGAAGGCGGTATGCTGGCTGCCGTGCAGTTCCTGGACTTTTTTAGTATTTACGTCCAGCGCACGGCGCTGCATACTGTGGCACAATGTGCATGCCGCGTCACGCCGGGCCCCATGACCGAGCGTGTGATGGACATTGCGCCGATCCTGGCGCAAGTACTGACCCACTCGGACGGGCGCCTGGTCGAATCGGCGTGCCGCTCCGTGTGTTCCATTGCCGAAGCATTTACGGATGATAAGGCACTTGTGCCGCTTCTCACCCCCTGGATCGCGCCGCTGTGCGCGCTGCTCGCTCGGGGCGTGGGTCGCACTACGAACACGCTGCCTTTGCTGCCGGGTCCGCTGATCGCGGATGTGCTCCAAGCGCTTACACGCGCTGCGCACACGCACACGCAGGTGGCGCAGGCACTGTACGAGCATGGCATTCTCGACACGATGTATGTGCTGCTCACAGGCGCTTTGCCCGAGCAGGGTGATGTGCCGCAGCCAGCCGTGCTGCAACAACTGGCGCATCGTTTGCCTGCGGAGGTGGATGCGGCGCTGAACCTTTTGGTCGACATGCTGCCTCCTTTGCCGTGCGATGGTCTCTTTGATGCGCGCCTCTATGGCGAAAAGGCCTACCACCAGAAAAAACGGCGTGCCGAGCGCGCTGGCTGCACGATCGGTGAGCTGGATGACAGTTTGGATGATACACCTGCGCGCCGACTCAGTGCCTCGGCCATGCGGCAGCAGCGCGAGACAGAAGTGCGCGCCGAAGCGCAGCGCGCGTGGCCTGCGTTCTTTGAGCGCTACGCCACCTTGTTGCTGCCCGTGTTTCTCGTGGTGTACACGGCCAGTGGCTCGCTGAGCGTGCGCAAAGCCGTGCTGGGCGCCATGCTCCGGGCTTTATGGTACGCTGACCCTGCCACCTTGGCACCTGCCCTTGAGCAGCTGCCCCTCGCGAGCTTCTACACCGGGATTCTTTCGTCGCAAGACAACTCGGCTTGTGTAGAGGCAGCGCTGCAAGGCATAGAGCTTCTGCTCACCCGGCTGCCGTACCAGGTGCACTTTCTGCGCCAGGGCACGCTGCATCAAGTGCAGCGCCTCGCCGAGGCCGATGCGCCGAATTTCCGGGCCAAGCTGCTCTGGGCACGCATGTGCGCTGCGCCGGAGGATGCGGCTATGACAGAGGCGCGTGAAACAGCCGCCACGCTCTCCCGCCTTGCCGCGCAGCTGGAGCAGGGTCACGATACTGTCAAAGCGCTCACCACCCTGGGCGCCATGCTGCCGTCGCTCACGAGCTTTGAGCTGGAGTGTTCAGGGCTCGTTGACATGCTGTACCGCTTCGGAACGCAACAACTCGACGGCTCTGTGAGCGTGGAGGAACGACGCGCACAGCTGCGCGATGGCCTGCAGCCAGGAGCCGAGGCGCTGTTGACGGCCTTGCATGCCAGCTTGACGCGGGCGGAAACACTACCCGTGGAGAGCGCCGGTGGCAGCTCGTCGATCACGCAGCAAAAACGCGTACGTCTCGTGGCCGCCGAGGAGAGCGCGGAGCGTGTGCCTCGTGGCTACCGCGAGATGGTCCTCTCGATTCATGCCATTGTGGTAGTGCGCACCTTGCACGACTTTTTGCACCCGAAGCTGGAGCTGCTCATGGGCGCTCGGCGTCCGTCGGACCTAGCGAGCACATTGGCAGCGCTCACGGGCCAAGACGACGAGGAAGAAGCGCCGTCGAGCTATGCGAGCGCGGCGCAATCACCCAAGCATGCGTGGCACCTGGCATTTGAGCTCGATGGCGAGGCCATGCCGTTGGAAGCAACGCTGTACCAGTGTTTGCGAGCGCATAGCGCACAAGAGGGCCAAGCGGCGCTGCCAGTGATCACCTACAAGATCGTGCCCGGGCCCATACCGGCGCCGGTGCCGCCTGCGAAAGCGTCGCCTCTTCCCATGGCGCCCGGCTATGACATTGCGCTGCCGCCAAGCCTGGCGGACGATGCGCCCTACGCTCGTACGCTGCAGCTGCTAGGCACCCTGCATGATCTTTGGGAAGATGTGGTGCCCCCTGCCAGTTTTGTCAATACCAAACTCACCGCAAAACTTGCACAGCAGCTGCAGGAGCCGCTGGTTCTTGCGAGCCAATGCCTGCCCCCCTGGGCCAAGGAAGTGCCACGTACGCACTCGTTCCTCTTCCCGCTGGAGACGCGCTGGAAGTATTTGCAGCTCACCTCGTTGGGGTACGCCCGACTGCTTGGCCAGTGGAACAAGGTGAGCGCGGACGAAACCTTGGCCGCCCTCGCACAGCTGCCTCGTCAAAAGGTGCGCATTGCGCGCTCGACGCTCCTGGCTTCAGCGGTCAAGGTGCTGGATTTGTACGCCAATGCGCAGACCGTGTTGGAAGTCGAGTACTTTGACGAAGTGGGCTCGGGCTTGGGGCCCACGCTGGAATTTTATGCCCTGGTTTCGCGCGAGCTGCAGCGGACCGAGCTCGGCTTGTGGCGCCACGATTCGTCGGTGCAAAGCGAGTATGTCCAGGCCCCGGCCCTGTTCCCTGCGCCGGTGAGCAGCGAAGGCACAGAGCGAGTGCGCACGCTGTTCCGTGCCTTGGGCCAGCTGATCGCCAAGGCACTTTTGGATGGACGCATCGTGGATGTCCCCTTCCACCCGTTGCTTTGGCGCGCTGTTTTGCGACGCCGCGTTCCACGCACGCTGGCAACGCTGCGACAGGTGGATGCCAGTTTGGCGCAGTCGCTCGAGGCCATGGAACGTATGAGTGCCAACGAGATCGAGGCCCTCGACCTCGATGGAACGTTGCCTGGTACGGACCTTGCTCTCCCTGGCTGGCGCGCCGACGAGTCGGTCACCCACGGCCGTGTGCATGAGTATGTGCAAGCTGTTGTCGATATGTGCCTGGCCGATGGCATTGCGACCCAGATCGATGCATTCCGCGAAGGCTTTGACAACGTGTTGCCCCTCGTGGCGCTGGATGTGTTCGCCTCCAAGGAGCTGGTCACACTCTTTGGTCAGAGCCAAGAGGAATGGGACTTGGCGACCTTGCAACGCACCATCGTGGCGGACCATGGCTTTTCCAGTGAAAGTACCCATGTCCAGGACCTGCTGGCCATCCTCGCCGACTTTTCCTTACAGGAGCGACGCACGTTCCTGCAGTGGCTCACAGGCGCACCGCGACTGCCTGTGGGTGGCTTTGCTGCGTTGCAGCCGCCTCTCACGGTGGTGCGCCGTCAGCACGAGCCGCCTTTGGTGCCGAACGACTACTTGCCGAGTGTGATGACCTGTGTGAATTATCTCAAGTTGCCTTGCTACTCGGATCGTGAGACGATGAGGGCGCGTCTCCACACGGCCATGTACGAGGGTCTCAGCAGTTTCCATCTATCTTAGGCCACCGGCACGGGGATCAGACGTGGGCCCACCGCCACCAGTAGCACATCGTACGCGCCCACCCGACGGGCCATCCAATCCATACTTGATGCTCCATAGGCACACGGCAGCGTACCTACCCCTTGGCCTCCTGTGCTATCCAGCAGCACAAGGGCGCCCTGCATCGGCGTTTGATGGTGCACATGGATAGGGCGCGGGCTCGTAGGGAAGGCCGAGTCCACCACATACACCGCCGCCGAGTCACTGGTCAGCTGGCTACTGCTGGTAGGGAAGCCAGTTCGTGAGAGGACTTGACTCGGCACCAAGCTCGTATACAGGGCAAAAAGCCGTGAATTGGTCGCACTGAAGCGCAAGCCACCCCGGGCATGGGCGCTGGCGCCACTGTGCATCACGCCCGAGGCCACCGCCATGGGAGCACTCTCACTCACATTCCACACGCACCATCGGGAGCCCAGCAGGGCACCGACAATTTCGCTATCGTGAGACTGCCAGGCGCCAGCGCCTTGCGCCTCCATGAGCTGAGTGGTATGGGCGCCCAGGGTCGTCGGCTCGTAAAAGGTTGCCGTCGTGCGCAGCTCGTCGCCCGATGCAAGCCAGTCAATCATGCGGCCCACGCCGCTGCTTTCCAGCGCGAATAGCAGCTTGGGCACACGCGGGTGGAAGCTCACGCTAAGCACCGCGCTGTCCAAGTAGAGCGACTTGCAGGAGGCAGCGAGCTCGGTGGATTCAGCCTCCTCGGGCTCCAAATTCCAAACCTGCACCACACCCGTTGCTGTTCCTGCCACGACAAAGGACTCGTAGCCAGAGGCAGGGCACCATGCTAGGTCGTTTACAGATGCATAAGTATCGCCCAGCTTGCGCTGCGTCGACGAACCTGCAGGCCCGTACGCCTCTAACAGGTGCAACTCCTTCAGATCTGTAGCCACCACAATGTCCAGTCGCCACTCTTTGTTGCCGTCTTCATTGTCGGTATCATACGCTGTACTAGGGCTCCAAGCAGCACTGCGCACGCGGCTTCCCACGAAAAACGATGTCACAGGCTGGAGCGACAACGCCGGGGGATCCTGCTGTCCCCGGATCTCAAACACCTGGACAGACATGCCAGTGGCTGGGTGAGCCTTCTACGAACGTACCCAGCAAGACAAGGTTCTTGGCTAGCGGCGATGTACAGCATCGGACTAGCGTAATGGGCTCAGCTAGCTCGACAGAGGGCTGCCATGGCCCGGTACGAGCCTGCAGGGGCACGACCATGTTGATGAGCAAAGTGGAGGAAAAGGGCTCGGTGGAGACTCTTCTAGCCGGGGCCAATTCGGGCCCATTTCTACCGAAAGCCAGGGCGGCGACCCCGACGGGGGGGTCCAATACCAGGCATGGCAATACCATCCTGGTTGGTCGAGCCCCGCGCTACACGACCTTCTGAACGCTTCAACCGTTTCCAGGACGACTCCTCTTCCTCTGCTGCACGTTCCCGGTCTCGTTCGAACTGCGCCTCGATTTCCACAATTCGATTGTGCTGCGTGTCGCGTCCGTGCCGAGCCGTGGACGTCAAGGCACCACTTTCGCGAATGGAATAGAATACACTGCTGTTAGAAAATGATACGTACGCGCCAAGTTCTGCGAGCCAGTGCGGATCGACCGCCGTCACTGTGCCCATGTACTCTTTGGAAGTGAGTGTCAGTTCGTGGTACACGACAAAGTCGGGCGTGTAGCCCAGGCCATAAAGTGCACTGGTCGGATGCAGGTGCATCGGAACACCTGTGCGGCAGTTCCGGTACTCTCCAATACCCTTGACACGCGCAGCCTGGTGGAAGTAGCCCGAGGTGATACATTTCCGAATCACATCCCAATCCGTGCCGCAGCTCACTAACGCAAGTTTCTGACTCTTGAGGATATCTTCCAGCTGCGCGCGAACTTCGCGAGCCTTTCGAAGTAGCTTGGCATGCAGGAAATGACGGTTGCACCAGCTGTCTTTGAAGCCGTTGTTTCGCCACTGGGAGTATACGTGCAAGAGGGTCAAGTGGTCGCTCTCTGCCACATAGAACCTCTCACGAGCTGCATCACTCTCTTCCTGCCGCTCTTTGGGACGATAGAATACAGTGGGAACACTTAGCATACTTACAATCGTGAGCATCTCTTCAGAGCATTGATACTCCACGCTCATGATTAAAATCTTGGCCAGGCTGGGCTCCATAGGGAACTCACTCATTTTCTGGCCTAGTGGCGTGAGGTTTCCCATATTGTCCAAGGCACCCAGCACCCACAGCTGATACATACTTGTCAAAAGATTGTCCTGAGGGGGTGGGTCCATGAAATCAAACTCCAACAGGTTCTTGACACCGAGCGACTTGAGCAACAAGACCGTGTTGGCCAAATTGGTCCGCTGGATCTCAGGAATCGTGCTCTGGAACATCTCATTGTGAAAAGCAACTTCGGTGTAGAGTCGATAAGCCATACCCCTTCCTGTTCTGCCTGCTCGTCCTGAGCGCTGAGACGCATTGGCTTGACTGATTGGAGTAATCTGAAGGGAATCCATACCCACCCTGGGGTTGTATAGCTTGAGTTTGCTATACCCACAATCCACCACGAACATGATACCATCCACCGTAAGCGACGTTTCTGCAATGTTGGTGGCCACAATACACTTCCGCTCGCCATTTGCTGATGGCTCGAAAATGCGTGCCTGTAAATCGGCGGGCATTTGCGAATAAATGGGAAGCATCAGCAATGGGGCTGCACCTTCCAGCTGCTTCAGTCGGTCCACCGCCACTTCACAGGTCACCTCAATGTCTTCTTGACCTGTCATAAATGCCAGGATATCACCCTTGCCTTGAGACAAGTGGACAGTGAGAATTTGTTTCACGGTGCTTTCCACATAATCCTCACAAGGGGTTTTGCTGAACATCACATCCACAGGGAAAGTACGACCTGGGATGGTGAAAATAGGGGCCCTTCCAAAGAATTTGGAAAAGCCCTCAGCATTCATAGTGGCGGAGGTGACAATCAATTTCAGGTCACGACGACGAGTCAAGACTATTGTCAGTGAAAGAGGCGACATACCTTTTTTAAGTAGACCCATCAACACATCTGTGCTGAGACTACGCTCATGGGCTTCATCGAGGATAATAGCAGAATAGCGATCCAAGTCTTTCTCCGTGAGCGATTCACGAAGCATGACACCATCCGTCATGTACTTGATCTTTGTTTCCTTGGATGTACAATCCTCAAAACGAATGGAGTAGCCCACTGTGCTCCCGAGGGGGCATTCCATCTCTTCACTCACTCGCTTGGCGACACTCATAGCCGCTACACGACGCGGCTGAGTGCAACCCACCATACCATAGTCGGTATATCCATCCTCATGAAGGAACTGGCAGAGCTGCGTAGTTTTGCCACTACCGGTCTCACCGATAATTACGACCACTTGGTTTTCTCGAATGACGCGCAATAGGTCCTCTCGACATGCAAAAGCGGGCAAATATTGGCGTTGCTCACGAAGTGTTTTGTTTTGACTGAACGCAGAAGCACCTTGGGCCTTCTTCATATGCGTTGCATACCTCGAGTCGCCCTTTCCATCATCGCGAGATGGGTCAATTGTGCTCTTTTGCTGGGGATCCTCATCATCATCGTCTTTCACACCCATAATATTTCCAAGCTGGGTGCCTTTTAACGAGGCTACTCTTCCTGCCGCTTTGGCTCTCTCTGCACGCTCGCGATGTTCTTTGACCAACCGACTTCCCTTTAAGGCGAACATAGCCAAGTCGGACGATGGGTCGCGCACAGGGCTCACAGGGTTGATTTGTTTTGTATAGACAGTTTTCCCGTCAAGAAAGGGGGGGCGAAGATTGTGAACGAGAAGATGTACACGCCCTTCGTCATGGTCATCAATGTCGTCACGGACAGCCTGGCGACCACCCACACCACCTGACTGAAGTCGACTGTTTTCCCAAGAATCAAGATCCACATTGTATTGAGCCTGGCGCGCTGTCAACCTCTGCTGGCGCTTTGCTAGTTTTTGGTTGACTTGACCATGGACATCCTCGTACTGGGCAAATGGATTATGGTCGGCATCCCCGGCAACGCCGCCTTCGTCATCTTGGAGGTACCATTCGCGGTCTACCTCAACTTCTTCTTCATCTTCTTCCCACTGGCGATCAGCTACGGAAGCTTCACCCTCGTCCTCACGACATTGAACCTTTCTTACAGTTTCATCACCGTAGCCAAGAAATGGTGTTGCCATTTCCTTAGCGGACAAGGTTGAGCTGATTCTCCACCTGGCCCTTGGGCCCTTTGTCGTCCCCACGTGGAGCTATAGTGACGCGTACTGTGGAGGGGCTAAATGGTACAATGCAGCGTACGCGTTTTATCTTGGACACTTGCACACAATGTTGACCATCCTTGATGCTGAAGGCAATGCTGTACCCTTTGATGTTAGCGTATCTATTGAAATTGAAAACCTAAAGGCTCTTGTTGAGGCTGATCTTGGTATACCAACAGAACAACAGGTAATTCATTTTCAAGGAAAAGAATTGGTGCAAGGACAAGAGACCCTGGAATCGTACGGTGTCAAAGAAGGTGATCTCTTGCTGGTGATCCATAAAAAGTCTATGAACCCTGAGCATCCCCCAGCTTCCGTGCAGCAGCCATGGCCACTTGAGTTATTGAATGACAATCTGGCGTTACAAAACCCGAGCCTAATCGATGTCGAGATTCAAAAGAAAATTGAAGAAGCTATTCGACAAGAACGTGTGAATGAGAATTTGCATCATGCTTTCGAGTACAGCCCAGAGAGCTTTGTCCGTGTCCCTATGCTCTATATTAACATGAAAGTGAACAATCATCCAGTGAAAGCGTTTGTGGACTGTGGTGCCCAGAATACAATTATTAGCCCTGAAAGTGCTGAAAAATGTGGTATCATGAGGCTTCTGGATACACGGTATAGCGGTACTGCTAGGGGAGTTGGCACAGCTAAGATTCTTGGTCGGATTCACAGTGCGCAAATCCAACTAGGCCCTGACCTATTCTTACCGTGTTCTTTTGAAGTAGTCGAAGGGCGCGGCGAGAGTTTGCTGTTTGGTCTCGATATGCTAAAACGGTATCAAGCATGCATTGACTTGAAAAAGAATGCATTGGTCATCCAGGAGCGTGAAATCCCGTTCCTTCCTGAAAATGAAATCCCTAAGGAATCCTTTGATTCATATCTTGGAAATGCCGCAGATGATGTCGAGTCTGTACAAGCAAGTGGTGGTGACGAATCCACCACGACGGGTGGGCACGCACAGACCCCTTCAAGCCTGGCAGGTTCTGAGGCCCATTCTCCACAAAACGAAGACCACCAAAAAAATTCAAAAATGATAAATCAGCGAAACAAAATTAAATTTATGGAAGATCTAGGTATTCCATTCTCTGAGGCATCAAAATTATTAATCCAATTTAATGGGAATATTGATTTGGCGACAAGTTTTTATTTCCAAAATTGAAAAATATACAATAACCACACATACAAAACCAAAGCCATCTATATATTTATTATATGCATATCCTTTAATAGGAAGCAAATACTTGAATAGTTGATTAAATGTCAAAATTACAACGTATCGCAATAATTTGGCTCCTTCACATTAGTCATTTATTTATGTATGTTTGTTTCAGTATTTTAATGTATTATTTTAGGTCTTATATTAATTTCTGAAAAATAAATAATTTTCTTTATTTCACTTATATTTATTATCATTTTAAATTTACTGGTTTACAAAGAATAGTTCTTTTTGCACCAGCGCCGAGAGTTTTAATAATTTCAACATTTTTAATTGTGGATCTCTTTGGCGGGTCTGCACCTGTTGGCCACGTGCAGTCCACAGGTACTCCACCCAGCTGGGGAAGTGAGATCCTTATTCTTGACTCTAGGGTGTCCGCATTGAACCGTACATCCATGATACCTTGTAAAGCATTCAATGGGTTGAGCAATATCTTCTCACTGTCGTTGAAAAAATCTTTCAAGAGAGACTCATCACTTTCAAGGCGAGCCTTTTTCTTCAGGAAAGAATCAACGAACGTCCATATCCAATATCGCACAGACGAGCGTTCCAACTGCCTCACCCAGGTCTCCATCCGATCACATTGAATAAGACTTTGGGATAATGTGCTAGAATCCAAAGGTGGTGTCCTTCCAGATAAAACTGCTTTGATTTGCCAATGGCAAAGCATATCGGAGTAGCGTCTCAAAGGGCTTGTGACACGGACGTAGCCACCCTTATACAGGGCGTCCGCAAGAGGATCGGTCTTTGACATCGGACGTATGCCTAAGGCAAAATGATTCCCAGGAAGTAATGATGATGATCCTGTTGGAAGGAAAATTCCTCTCGAAACCAACTCTGACATAGACAATGCGCCTGTCACCGGATGTTTCATTTTCTCAATCACTTCAATATCACTTCTCTCGGGAGCTGCCTGTATGCGATGCGGCAAAGGAATCTCATGGTCCATACCAAAACTTGCCGCGATACGACCAGCAAGAATCATCATCTCACTCACCATCGATTCCGCGCTTATACCACCTGGTAGATTATCATACGAGCCACGTCGTTCCAAGTCTTCCTGCGTGAGCAATTGGATCTTGGGAAATCCCCGGAAGAATTTGGGAGTATCGTGACTTTGGTCGGAGAGAGAAGGGAGCGGAAGAGGATGGATCTTCAATTCAGTACCAGGATCTCCAGCGTTCACGGCTCCTCCTACTTGGACACGCCGTTGGAATATAACAGAAGCCGCCTCGGCTAGCAAGCGCAAATCTCGTTCAGACTGCGAATCTTGGCTCTTGTCACGCAGCGCTGCATCCTTGAAAATACTGTTCACAGCCTTGTAAGTCTTGATTTTGACGTTGTGTATCTTTCCTCGGCGAACTTTGTATTCACAGACTTTGCCGGACTCAAGATCCACCAGGGCACTAAAAGAAAGTGCATTCATTCCTTCTTTGTTTGCATGATTCAAACTCATCCGTCCGCTAGTGGCGGCTTCTGGAAGCATGGGCCACATGCTTTCGGGCAGGTAAATGCTGGCATAACGATGCTCAGCTAATTTTGCCAATGGGTGATCCCTATCAATCCACGCCGTCGGATCGGCAATATGAATATGCACCCAAACCCTTGATGTATCCTCCGCACGTTCAATCGAAATACCATCATCAAGTTCATGCGCATTTTCCGAATCAATAACATAAACTGGCAAAGTCCCAAATGAATGTCTGGCCTCCTGTTCCTCTTTCAATGGACCTGTCTTCTCCAAGAGCTCTGATGTATGCTGAAGATTTTTTAATTGTGTATCCAATACATTGGGATTCTCCCATGGCGCCAATACTCCAAGGTCCACCAAGAAATTGAACATTTGGGAATGTTGCAAATCGAATCCTGCCTGGGCAATGTCCGTGTCCAATTCCTTAACATCCTCAGTCGATGGTACTTCTTTATGATGACTCGCGCTTTCATCATGATGGAGTGGCCTTAATCGTACATTTACACCCACCTGTTTGATAATTGTCATCGCAATGCTTCCCGTGGTATTATCCTGCAGTTCTCGTCGGTTACCGAGGCTGATTTTAAAGAATGCTAAAATGTCTTTATCATTCTCAGTCCATCGGAATAGGTCCTTACCATCCACACCTGGTACCGGGTCATCTTCACAAAGAGCTTCGAATCTCCCACTTTTCCGTGACTGCTTCCATTTTAAGACGTGACGAGCTCGATCACAAAAGCCCTGGATGATGGTCTTGGCGTTACGAGACTTGTCAACATCAGTTTCAGATATAAAATGATGAACCCATTCGGAGACTCTTTTGAGAATTTGCTGTTCTTTCTGCGAACGATATACAAACGATTGACTTCGTCGATGAGAAATGGAGTCAGCCAGGAATTGAGTGGGATGGCTCATTAGCAGTGAATGCGTGGCCAACATTGTGGATGCCTTCACAGGCATTCGTTTACCACTGTTGGCCAAATATTGCTCCAGGTAGACAGCCACTGTTGATGTGGGTACATGCCCTGACTGCAAGAGATCCAACGCATTTTTCCGAAGTTTGTGCTCTTTTTTGACGAAAGCTGACTGTTCCATCAACATCCTAGCGTCCTCTTCTTCGAGGAACAATGTCCGGAAGGCAGGGTATATACGACGGATCTCTCGGTCAAGTTCGCGTTGCATTTCACGAATCTTGCGGCATATCTTGGCACGCGTCGAAAATCGCTTATAGTCAAAAGGTTCTCCAGCATCTGCCAACGTATCGCTAGATAGATCCGTGTCCAAATTTGATGGAGATGCTTGACGAGACGCAGATGCCAAAACGTGGTCCCATTTCAGTGGCGCTGCCATTGTAGCTGTCTTGACGTCCACGAATCCGGGCATCTGCAACATGATATCCGTCGCGCGAATTTGTTCAAGTTCGCCAGTGGCTAGGACCATAATATGTGACGCACCCTGTCCTGCACCCAGCACCTCTCTATCTTCAGGAATCGGCAAAATTACTCCCAGGTACGTCGTTGTGGACTTGCGCACTTCGACAAAATCTCCCGCCTGCACGTCAAAGTTCTTGACACCGTACTCGTCAGGCAGCACGTAATGGCGTGCATGATCTGGGTGAATTTCCACATCAACATTCGCTTTTGAAAGATCTGCGTCCCAGGTCTCTCCGAGCTTGGCGTAACCCCTGTTCCTTCGATCTTTAGATACAATGGCTTTCTTGTCACCATGCGTAGTCTCAAGAACATTCCTCACCAGATCATTAAGCCGTTGGTGCTCCGCTTTTGGATCATATCTGGCAACCCATCTGCTCCCATGAAGGAAGCGCGAATTCCATAGGACCGCACCTTGGCGCCATGTACGCGCTACTCTCATGACGCCGTCCACGATCACGCTCAGGACGCGCAGGTCATTTAACGCGCGCGCTGCCGAAGGACTTTTTGGGCATGTCATGTGACTACGGTTGAACGCTACCGGGCAGGACTATATGGTCAGGTTGAGTGATCATAGAAGAGGGAGGGGGCAGAAATTTAGTGGGCGTCAGCAGGCTTCTTGATGACGCTAGTGTCCGGAACACCGGGCAGAGGGAACTGGGTGGCGAACGCCTTCACGTCATCGGCGAGCTGGAGGATCATCTTGCGACCCTCACCGTCACCCGTGGTAGCCTTGGCAATGAAGTCCTTCAGGAGCTTGGAGCCGGCCTCCTTCTGCAGCACCTGTGCGATCTGCACAGTGCGGTGGAGGAACTCACAAACCACGTCCATGTCCTTCTCGGTCATGCTACGCGAAGTGAGAGCGTTGGCACCAATACGGATACCACCGGGCACAACGGCCGAGGTATCACCGGCCACGGCGTTCTTGTTCAGCGTAATGTGGACAAGGTCGCACAGCTTCTCGATCTTCGAGCCAGTCAGGCCGATAGGGCGGAGGTCCCACAGCACAAGGTGGTTGTCGGTACCCTCGGTCTGGAGCTTGTAGCCGTACGAAACCAGCTTCTCACCAATGGCCTTGGCGTTGGCACGCACCTGCTTCGCGTAGGCCTTGAAGGCAGGGTCGGCGGCCTGCTTGAGGGCCACAGCAATACCAGCAATGGTGTTGTTGTGGGGACCACCCTGGCAGGCAGGGAACACGGCAGCGTTGACACGGGCCTCCAGGTCCGGCTCACGGTCCTTGCGGAAGAACACCAGACCAGCACGGGGACCACGGAGGGTCTTGTGGGTGGTGGTGGTGACGACATCGCAGTATTCGAAGGGGCTCTTCTGCTCCTTACCGGCAATGAGACCCGAAATGTGGGCCATGTCGCACATCAGGTACGCACCATGCTCCTTGGCGATCGAAGCGATGGTGTCGTACTCCCAGTCGCGGGGGTAGGCCGAGCCACCGCAGACAATCAGACGGGGCTTGAACAGGTTGGCGTTGATGCGGAGACGCTCGTAGTCAATGTAACCGTCGTCACGCTTTACCTGGTAGGGGAACGACTGGAAGTAGATGGACGAGGCGGTAATCTTCTTCTTGGCGGTGTAGTAACCGTGGGTTAGGTGGCCACCGTCGGGAAGACCAAGACCCATGATACGGTCCTGGGGCTGAATCAGGGCCGTGAAGGCGGCGAAGTTCGCGGTCGAACCCGAGTAAGGCTGCACGTTCACGCCCCACACGTTGGGGTCGAGGTCGAAAGCCTCCAGAGCACGCTTGCGGCAGAGCTCCTCGAGCTGGTCGATGTACTCGTTACCACCGTAGTAGCGAGCGCCGGGGAGACCCTCCGAGTACTTGTTGGTGAGGATCGAACCGTTGGCCTCCATCGTGGCCAGCGAGGTCAGGTTCTCCGAAGCAATCAGCTCGAGACCGGTGAACTGACGGTAGGTCTCATTGTCGATGATCTGCTGGATCTCGGGGTCAGCCTCAGCAAGGGGCTTGTACAGGACGCTGTTCTATACTGTCAGTCCCGATTCATTGAGTACATACAAAGTCGTTGGGCACGGGGACGGAAGTCATAGTTTTAGATGTAACAGAAAAGAACCGAACACTCGGAAAAAACCTGCGAGAAGCCTGTGAAAGCAAAGGACGAATTAGTACTTGAACCCGGGCGGACCGAGGAAGAGTGAACATACACGGTTGGGGAAGCGGCAAAGGATTTCCGCTGGCGGCATTGCAACTTATTCGGCCGAGACTTCAGCGAAGCCCCTTATAGAACTTTTTGGCCACTAGTACCTGCCTCCACTTTCAGCGCCACTGGGCTTCGCCGTCGCGATGGGGCGTGCCGAAGCAGGCACACCGTACGTGTTTACAAGTAAACTAATGTTTCAGGAAAGCGCTAAGCAATGCAATGAAAGCTAGAGGACTGACACGCCTTCGATGGTACTGCCAGATTTGTTCGAAGGCGTGTCGCGATGCCAACGGGTACAAGTGCCACATTGAATCGGAGGCGCATATGCGGCAACTCGCTGCAGCGACAGGAGATGGAGGTCAACGTGCGGGTAAAGTCGTGCACGATTACAGCTCTCAGTTCCAGCGTGAATTCGTTGCCCTCCTAAGCCAGCGATTCGGCACACGACGTGTGCTCGCTAACCAAGTATACCAAGAGTACATCCAGGACCGTCACCATGTGCACATGAACGCAACTCGCTGGGTCTCTCTGTCCGAATTTGTCAAGTTCCTAGGACGAGCAGGTATCGTCAAAGTTGAAGGCAGTGAGTTGGGCTGGTTCATCTCCTGGGTCGACAATTCGGCTACAGCCCGGGCTCGTCAAGACGCGATCAAGAAGATGGACCGTGCCAAGATGGATGACGAACAGCGCGCTCGGAAAGAACTAGACGAGCAAATCAGACGAGCTCATGAGCAAGCTAGTGCAGCACCTGAAATCAAGCCCACGCCGCTACCAGCTAAGGAGCGGCACCCACAATCTGAAGACAAGGTACCTGTAAAGCTGAATCTATCTTTGTCCAAGCCTGCTGAATCCAAGAAGGAATCGACCGAAACATCGTCGAACCCCCCTGCAACTAAAACTGCCATTTCTCTACCAGCGCCGACCTCTTCTGTGTTCTCTACTCGCGTGAACCCGCTGAAGGCGGCCTCCAAAGCTTCTGCCAAGGCCGTGGAATCGACGCCGAATCCCAGTGCTACGCCGAACAAGAAACGCCCACCAACTCATTTGGGTGCTGCTGAACGAATTATCATGGAAGAACAGGCACGAAAAGGCAAGGTAGGCCCAGTCATGCAGCCTGGCATCAAGCGCTCGCGCTTTTAATGACCCACCCCCTCTCGGCACGGCCGTGCGCGAGGTCCATTGCATTTGTAAGACAGGGCTCGGTAGACACCCGACTCTATAGTCACGTGAATAATCCCCGGAACAACACGGGTGGACTGCTAGGAAAGGGCCGATTGCACCGGTCGAGACCTACTGGGTGCAGACGGCAGGCTTCTTCGCGCCAGTGAGGCACGGGCTATATCACTACTTCCTCGTAGCGTGCAGGAGTCCTACCCTTCCCATGTTCGTGTCTAGGTCTTCGACTGGCGTGCTGCGCTCTGTGCCCGCTCAGCTCCGTGCTGCTGGTTCGCGCTCGCTCTCTACGGGTGCCTCGTCGATCCCCCAGGCTGCTCTGGTACGTGGTTCCGAGTCAAAAAACTTACAAACAGAACGAGTCGGCGCCTGTGGCCTCGCTCACTGTGGGCGTCCGCGCTGGCCCGCGCTTTGAGTCGCAGGCTGGTGTGGCCCACGCTCTGAAGAACTTTGCCTTCAAGTCGACCAAGGAGCGCTCGGCTCTGCGCATTGTCCGTGAGGCCGAGCTGAACGGTGGTGTTCTCTCGGCTTCGCTGAACCGTGAGCACCTGCTCCTCACCGCTGAGTTCCTCAAGGGTGACGAGAAGCACTTTGCCGAGCTCCTGGCTGAGGTCGTTGGCAACGCCAAGTACTGCCGCCACGAGTTCAACGAGGATGTTGTCCCCTCGATTGTGGCCGACTGTGAGCAGGCTGCTCAGGACCCCGTGGTTACAGGTATTGACACGCTCTTCTCCTACGCCTACCGCAACCGTGGCGTGGGTAGCTCGCTGTTTGCCAGCCCCTCGTCGCCTGTCACCGTGGAGCAGGTGCGCTCGTACGCTTCGCAGGTCATGAACAGTAGCAACCTGGCTGTGGTCAGCTCGGGTCTGTCCCAGGACGCTCTGAGCTCGCTGGTTTCGAAGAGCTTCGCCAGCGTCCCCGCTGGTTCGGCTGCCGAGGTTGTGCCCTCGAAGTACTTCGGTGGTGAATACCGCGGTGCCATCACTGACTCGCACGGCCACGCTCTGCCTGTGGACCACTTCTTCCTCGCTTTCGAGGGTGCTCCCCTCCTGAAGGCTGCGCCTCTGTTTGTCCTCGAGTCGCTGCTCGGTGGTGAGGCCTCTGTGAAGTGGTCGGCGGGTCTCAGCCCTCTGGCCCAGATCAACGGTGCCCAGGCCTACGCCTTCAACGCCTCGCTCCAGGACACGGGTCTGTTCGGTATCCACGTGAGCGCTCCTTCGGCCAAGATCGCTGAGGCGGCCAAGGCTGCTGCCCAGGAGGTTGTTAAGGTCGCGAACGGTGTCTCGTCGGAGGATATCAGCAAGGCTGTGGCAAAGGCCAAGTTCGTTGCTGCCCAGAACTACGAGGGCTCTCGTGTTTCGAGCCACGAGTCGGTGGCTGCGGGTCTTCTGAACGGTTCGGAGACCTCGCTCGAGGCTGTCCTGTCGCACCTGGAGGCCGTGAAGGCTGACGATGTCGCCTCGGCGGCGCAGGCTCTCCTCAAGAGCAAGCCTACGTCGGTGGCCCTGGGTGACGTGAAGCAGCTGCCGTACGCGGACGAGCTCCTGTAAGCACGTATGTAGGACTTTGAATCTACATCGATTCTGATCAGTGCGGGCGTGGCACGTGTATAGAGCGAGGTGGATCGGCGCACAGTGCTTTTTGATTTCGTGCTGTTATCATGACGAAACCTGTGGTTGTGATTGTGTGCAATATGCCTGAAACGCTCTCCAAACAGGCGGAGGCCTTGGGTCTCGTGGATCTGCGCGTATGGAAAGCGTCGCCGCAGGAGCCGCATGCCAAATCGGCATCGCGGGAGTGGCTGATGGACAATGTGCCCGGTGCAAGCGCCATCATGTGTATTCCTATGAACAAGATTGATGAGGAGCTCATGGATACAGCGGGTCCATCGCTCAAAGTTGTGGCGACCATGAGTGTGGGCTACGAGCACATCGATTGTGCGGCTGCAAAGAAGCGCGGTATTCGCGTTGGATACACGCCCGATGTGCTCTCGAATGCTGTCGCTGATCTGTCGCTCCTGCTGTCCCTGAATCTGATGCGCAACGTTATGGAAGGCTACTATGTAGTGAAGGAAGGCATGTGGCCAAAAGCTCCCTGGACGCCCGTCAGCTTCTGTGGCCCTACTTTGGAAGGCAAGTCGATTGGATTCCTGGGTCTTGGCAGCATTTCTCAGGCTCTTGTGGGCAAGCTGCTCCCCTTCAAGCCCAAAGAAATTGTGTACAAGGTATCGAAGCCTCGTGAATTCGATCTGAAGGATCCTCATTTCCGCTTTTTGGCCAACAACGACCTCTTCCAGGCATACACGAACTACTACCAGCGATTGCCATTCCCTCTGGTCAATGAGCATGATATAACAGCCTTTGCCAAGCGCTGCGACGTTATTTTGTACGCAAAATGCTACTAACCACAGCCTGATCTGCAACCTAAATCCCTCGACGCACCATGTCGTGAATGCCGACTTTCTGCGGGACATGAAGTAGGTATTGGCTGCTCACACCAGATCTACGGCGTACTTGGTGAACGTGGGACGAGGCGGCCTTGTGGATACCGACGCACTCGTATCGGCCTTGCATGCCAACGAGATTGCCGGTGCTGGCCTTGACGTGCTGGAGGGTGAACCGCACATTACGCAAGATCATCCACTGCTGGCGCCGGAGCTCGTCAACAAGGCCATGGTCCTGCCTCACATCGCGAGTGCCACACAGGAAGCGCGTGAGGGTATGGCTTTGCTTACTGCACAGAATGTACTCGCAGCTCTTGGTCTTCGTCCAGATGGTCCTTCCGACGAGATGCCCACAGAGCTTCGCTAATCACTATCGCTTGCATACGCAGCCAGTCCGCCCAAGGCAGATGATGGCTTGGGTGCCGTGGCAGGCTTCGTCCGTAGTTTTTGCAACGAAGCCATGGCCTCATTGTTCAAGAGGGAAGGCTTGGAGGGAGCGTCTGGCTTGGCAGCAGCGCCTGCTTTCTTCTGCTCGGCATAGTAGGCATCCCATCCGCGCTGGTTTTCCTCGTCCAGCCGCCTTGCTTCCTCTTCCGAAAGGGCCAGCCGCTGCCGCTTGGCCCGTGCATATTCCTCCCAGTCGATGCTAGGATCATGTTTCAGGTCCGCATAATCGTTCTCAAGTTCTCTGCGCTCATTCTCGCGGTCTGAAATGCGCTTCTCTGCCAACTGCCGGCGCTCCGATTCGTCGCGCTCCTCGCCATCAGAGCGCGGGTCTTCGGCCGCCCATCGCACATTGAGGATCTCGTCATGGTCCAAGGACTGGTGCATCATGGCCTCCTTGGCAAACTGGGCATTCGCTTCGTACTTGTATGTGACGAAAGCCGTACCTCGTCCGGTCATCGCACGTACTGACAGGTCAGGAAAGGCGGTACATACCATGTTCAATTTCTCCCCACTCACTAAAGTGGCGGCGCACAATTCTCGACATGGGCGTCTTTCCTGTATCATCTTGGTTGTCTTTGGGATTTGCAGATGCACGCCGGAAGCTCAGGGACGTTTCTTCGTTGATGCGACCGACATAAAGCGTCTTGTTGACTCGTAACATGGAGCCGACACCACCCATATCATCGCGATACTGGCCGTGCTTTTCACGACCAAACACATCTGTTCCCTGGTCAGCTACTTCGTAGGGCCGTGGCAGGCGGTGCAAATAGTTGCATTCCTCGCTGTGTGTCAGCATCACTCGTACATACCCTTTCGGGCAACATCCGCGTGCAAAAAACAAGCACACGTAGGTAGTATCTGATACGCCACCTGCACTAGCACGGATCCGCATATCCGCACGCGTATAGCCCGAATCACGCGCGATATCACACCGTGTCTTGGATTTGGTCTTGGACTCAAAACCATGACCCGTATCACCCCCCGACATCTTGTTGTACCAAACATTGTAAATCATGCCCTCACCGACCATGCGCTCAGCGCTATGGCGGATCTCTTCCAGCTCTGCATACGAAATTTGCTTTCGCGCAGGCCTTGAAAGCGCTGCGTCGCTGGAACGAGTCGGCGCCATGAAAAGGGGGCCGTAGCGATCGAGACGACGAAGAAGGGGGGTTCCTTGCCCTCCACTTCATGCGAGCCTATACGGCTTTGGTCGTGGTGCTCCTAGCGCCTCGGGGCGCCACGGCGGAGCGTCGTTTCCAAGCACTTCAGCAAATCCGACACGCTCATGATGCGGCATACGCACGCTGGCTTCCTCATTTGACTCTGATCCCTCCTTACCTCGTGCATGTGCCTGACGACGACCCTGAACCTCTTGCCACGGTATCACGTTCCTTGGAAGCTCTCGCACAGTCTCTTGCGCCTGTCTGCGCCAAACATGCCATGCACCATTTGACGCTAAGTGAGATCCATTATTTTCGTTTGCGCCGGTACCATAACATCCATCTGCGCCCGACGCGTGCCTCAGGTGAGCCTCTCGTGGCGTTTCAACGCGAGCTGAGTGCAGCTGCGTCACCGCATATGCCTCGTGCGCCACGCCGCCGGGAGACGTTTGTACCTCACGCAAGTCTTGGGCAGTCCTATTCACCGGACGATACCGCGCATATCCAGGAGGAAGCTCGGCGATGGCTTGCTTGCCGCCTACCTTCCGAGCCTGCACAGCCTGACGAAGGCCTCGCTGTGTCTATTCAACGCATCCAAATCATGTACAAGTCGTCGCAACAGAAAGGGCCCTATACGCTATGGAAAGAGCTCTCGTTGTGCCGCTAGGTATACGTATCCCACAGGTACAGGGACAATGGAAAGCCCACTGCATGGGCCACTTGACGCACGTATTCGAACGGTGCATTGATGCGGTACTGCATGGCACTCAGTTTGCTGGCGGGCGACATGCGTACAATGAGCTGCTGGCGCACAAGTTCATTGAGCTCGGCAAGCGCTGTGGCTGATCGGCTCCAAAACTCACCGGCCACATGCTCGAGATGCAGCTCGGCCTTGTCATCGCTGGTACGCTGAGCGCGCTCGGCTGGTACCAGGAGCGCATCTTCGTTCATATCCTGCTTAAAGTCGGCCAAGAGGGCATGGAAGATGGCCAAGAGGCGCTCGAGCGTAAACGTACGAGGCCCCCAGAACTGCGGATGATTCCAAATTTCCTTCTCGCCGTCCATCTCCAACAGGGCCGCATCGGCGGCCCTCTGCGCTTTCCCGCGTCGCCGTTTGCGCGAGGCGCCCAGCTCACGAACAAAATACTTGACATCTGTTTTGGCGGGGTTGTACGATGCGATAAAGGCGGATACGAGCAAAAACGCTTGCATAGCGCCGTACCCCGTTCGAGGCGGCATGGCAGGGCGCGCTGCTAGGGCCGAAGGCGTTGGGGCCTTGCTACTAGGAAGCGCACTCTTTTCAGCGGCCCACGTGTCGGGTCCCGTGGTGCGCGGCACGACACGGGCCAAGGCATCACGACACAGCTCGCCGATGATGGGCATCAGTGCATGTACACTGGGCGGCCTGCCATCTCGAATAGACGCCATAAGTGCACGCCACACACTTCCACACAAGATGCGCATTTCATGTTCATCGCGGACGGTCATTTTCATGGTATCATAGAGCACAGCACACACGTTGTTGTACAGAATGGCATCCACACCGGGCGGGACGTCATGCAGCGCGCTGGGCGCATCACACGCGAGCAACGCGAGCATATCGTCGCGGGGCAGACGTGCGAGTCGGAGGCAGATGGGCGAGGCGGATATGGTATGCCCCGTAATGCTTCGGAAGGCCGACCATGGCAAACGAGAGACATAGACGACCATAATGCGTCCTTGGCACCGAGCGAGTTCGGCCAAAAGAGGCCACATTTCCCAAATGTGTTCCTGCCACACATCGCGCATACGCTCTGCATCATACACGGCGAGCAGCAACTTGGTCCGCTGGGTTACGAGCGACCGCAAGCGCTTCACAAACGTGCCAGCATCGGTGCACGCATCCCCATGGTCGCCGAGCTGCCGCAGCACATGAGCAAAGAGTAGGCGCGACGTGCACGATACCAGCGGTGTGACGTGCGCTACGCGGATGTGCGATGGATTTGCGCTGGCCCGCGCCTGTAGCGTACGCCGAACGAGACGGGTCGCGTGTTGCACGCTGTTTGGCGCGTGTATCAGCACGGAGGGCGGACTTGGCTGGTCCCACTTTCGTTAGTCGCCACCACATACACTTCCTATAAGCTGCTCAAGAGTATGAACGCACTTGCGCCAGGCGCCCACGGCCCGCGGCGCGTCGTCGCCCAGCGGCATTGGTGCGCGGACGGAACCCACGGCTCTAGTGGAGGGAGCTACCAGACACGGAGCTGCGAGAAAAAGCGGCCCATCGACAGGGCGGGATCGGTGGGCTTGCCGCGCGCTGTGAGATGCATTTGCGCAGAGTGCCACATCGTCGTCCATCCAATGCCGACCAGTGCGACGTTGGGGAGGAATCGGGGCTTCACGGGCATTTTCCACTTGGCCGCCTCGGCCTCGTCGTCGGGCACCGAGGCGTCGAGCATCTTGCGGGGCAGGGCGGGCTCCAAGCACGACGGACGCCCTAGGCCAATGGCATCTGCATGCCCCGCATCAATAGCCCCAGCCATGCCTGTGCGTGTGCGGAAGCCGCCAGTGACGATAATGCGTATGGTCGAGCCGGGCGGTAAGGATTGGCGGGCGCGGTGAGCAAAGCCGGTAAAGAAGCCCTCGCGCAGCTGCGTGCGTTCCGACTGCGGCTGCACAAAGGCCGGCGCCTCGTACGACCCGCCACTCACCTCGACAAAGTCCACTGTGCCCATCTCTGCGAGCCAACGCACGTTCTGCAGAGCATCGTCTTCAGACTGACCGCCTTGAACAAAGTCGCTCGAGTTGAGCTTGATGCCGACAATAAAGCTCTTGCTCACATTCTTGCGCACACCCTCGATAATCTCGCGGATGATGCGGAAGCGGCCAGCGGCATCGCCCCCGTACTCGTCCGTGCGCAAATTCGTGCGCGGGTTGAGGAAACTGGAGAGGAGGTAGCCATGCGCGCCGTGGAGTTCCACGCCATCGAACCCTGCGCGCTCCAGCAGCATGGATGCATGCACAAAGCGCTCAATCACCTTGTGAATCTCGTCCACGGTAAGGGCGTGGGGTGTGCCGAACAGAAGCCAGTCGAGCCAGCTCGGCTCCTTGCCCACTTGCATGGGCACCGCCGAAGGCGCCACAGACGGCACCCATATCGGACGCGCGCACCCGCGCATAGACTGGCGACCACAATGAACAATTTGCGCTACGGCCAGAGGGCGCTGGCCATTCGGCGGTGCGTGGTCGCCGCGTTCATCGTTTACGTCAAAGCCCTTGGTGGCCCGTGCATACTTGGTGTACGCCGCCAGCGCCCGAGCCTCCGCGGCAGTGTCGCCTGGATCAGGTAGGACCATATCAAACATGACACCAATGTGCCGGCGGTCCACACCAATGTTGCCCGTGATAATCATGCCCCAGTCGCCATCCGCCCACGCGCGGTACAGACGATACACATCCTCGTTCGGGTTGCCACCACCGAACGTTGAGAGCATTTCCTCCAAAGGCGCCTTGACCAGGCGATTTTTCAGCGACGCGCCGCATGGCAGCGCCAGTGGGCTCGCAAGGGACGCCAACGCGGATGTCATAAGGCAACCCAGCACGGGCCTGGGGCGTGCCAGGGTCTGTGGAGGCAATAACTCCGCGGAGATGGCCTACGGCCGCTACGAGGGAGGGTATCGGCTATCGCTGCCGGGCCACCGCTCTGGCCGTGCGTGAAAGTATCCCATGTTGGGCGCTGGGCGCATGGGCACACGGGACAATGGCGAGTTGGTGGGGTACGTGGCCTCGGGAGCGTAGCGCGCATGCGGATCGGCCGGCATACCATACTTGGGCAGGGGGTAGTTGTACAGCCCCATGGGCGGCACAGGCGGCGTGTACGCGGAAGGATCGCGGTAGTACATGGGCATAGAGCCCTGTGGCATCTTTTGATACGCCGGGCTGCTGCTGTACATCATCGGCGGCATCGGCGAGCGCATCGGTGTCCAGCTCGGCTCCGAGTGCGCCGGGTGCGAGGACCGCGAAGGCGGTGCGGAGGGCGGCACAGGCGCATGGCTGGTGCTGGTGGTAACAGGCGCAGGCGTCGGCTGGGGCATGGGCGGCACACTGGGCGCGTGCGTCGTACTAGGGTGTCCGGCCGATCGGTCCTCTTCGTCCGTCTCGTCGTCGTCGGCGGGCGCCTCTTCTTGTACCGGTGGCACAGGCTCCTTGGGCGGCGGCGGCGGCGGCGCATGACCGGGCGCGGGCCACCCTGTGATGCTGGCTTTGACGGCGCCTTCCGGCAGTGCCTCGTACCACTGCTGCACAAATGCCACGGCCGCTTGCGCCTTGTCGTCCCAGGAAAGATGCGCATGTTTTTGCGCGAGCGCCGCCGCTTCTTGGAAGTGCTCACTCTCACTCGCATGCCGCGCGAAAAAGTTGCGTGTCTGTGCAGGTGTCTTGGCCGGGAAGGAGGCAGAGAGCGCGTGCCAGTCCTTGCCATAGGTGGCCAGCAGGCGCAAAAACTCCGCGCGCTCCATCATGGACCAGTGCGGGCCACGCGAGCGACTCTTGGACTCCTCGCCCTCCTTGCTGCGCGACTTGCGCTTCTTGGGCTCAACACGCGCCGGGGTAGCAAGGCCCGCCAGGGCCTCGAGGGCCTCGGCCGCGGCCAAGTCACGCTCTGAGGCCGTTTCCGGCTCGGTGACGGGCCGCTCATTCTCCGCCGCCTCGCGCTTGGGCTTCGGCGCGGTCTTGGCCCGTTTGGGCTTCGGCGTGGCGTCCTCGGAGCGCCGCTTTGGCGTGGCATGTTTCTCCTCGTCCATTACCTCTGGGTCCGTCGCAGCAATGTCGGCCATCAGCGCACTGCCCTTCGACTTGCTGGGACGCGACTTGGTCTTCTTCCGGCGCTCACGATGCCGTGCATGCAAGAGCGCTTTGTAGCCCTCCAAATGCTTGTGCAAGTAGTAAAAGGCCACACACTGCTTCGCGGTCTTGTGGGGCAGTTTCTCGGCAATGCGTCCAAACTGCTTGGGGTGTAGCACATAGCGCCGTGCAAAGATGGCCTTTTCTTCCTCGCTCCATACATCCGGATCAAAGCTGTGGAAGTAGAAGCGCACCGGATCGGCCACATAGCCATTGTCGTTGTCCAACACGCGCGGCTCGCGCAAGTCCATATCGGGCACCGTGGCTGAGGTCCTTGCAGCACGCACCGCTGGATCCTGCATCTCGGCGTTCTCGAGGGAGGCAAGAATCTCTTGGAACTCGGCCTCGGAGCGGACCACATCGCCGAACCCGCCAGCTCCAATCCCGCCCCGTCGGAACGAGCGTGAGGAGGCGGGCGTCCCTAGCACAGAGTACAGAGAGCTGGACATGGACGCTTCGTCACTGGCTGACACGCTGTTCCGTTGGTCGCGCCGCTCGTACATCTGATCTAGTTTGTGGCAGTACTCGGTCCAGGCTTGGTGCTTTTTGCGGTACTCGGTCCGCAACGCTTGCAACTTGGTCTCATACGCACGCTCCTTTGCCTGGATTTGGGCGTGAATGAGCGTATGTACCTTAGTTGAGTCGGCCTGGATGGGAGGTGCTGCTGCCTTGGTCTCAGCAAGCGAGGCAGGCACAGAGAGCGAGTGAACAATCGCTTGGTTCTCCTGCGTCAGCTGCTGCACATGCTGCTCACTCAGGGGGTAACGGAGCAGCATTTGCTGAGCCAAGGCTTGTGTCGCCTTTCGCAGCTCATCGTCTCGCTCCTCGGACGTAGTGTCGGCTGACTTGTCCAGCGACTCGTGACTGGACATCATCACACTGGTAGATTCATGCTCCGCTGAATGACTGGGCGGCAACGACGATAAGTCAGAGACAGGCACTTCAATCGATAAAGAGGACGCTGGGAGGGGCGTCTTCAGGCCATCCGCCAAGGGCGACGAGGTGAGTGGCGCTGAGGAAGGGGGGGCAGGCGCCTCAACAGAAGCACTCTGCAGCGGTGTCAGCGAGCGTGGGCCGTCGGAGGATCGAGGCGTAGACGCACTACTCATAGGAAGGTCGGGCGTCGTGGCTGGCTGGGGGGTATCTTGCGGCATGGCGAGATCCGCAGGGATTTCGCTCGTACGTGGCTCGAGCACGCTCTCTTCCTGCTCTAAAGGAAGCATAGCAGGCTGTGTCTCTGGCGCTTTGTTCCCAGGTGCGTCCATCTGCATCGCATCCGGGCTTGGTGTCTGGGTCGCCGGTGCATCGGCCTCGGCGGCTGGTGGCAACGGGTCAGGCACCCTCGTCGCCGGCGCAAAAGCGGGTGCTGAGACCTCCTGTTTTCCCTCTGTCTTTATAGTAGGTTTCATGTCTTCAGGCTGGCCATACAAGTCCTCCGGGATCGAGGGGGCCGGATCTGCATAGGGCCGATGCACGCGCATCTGGTCGAGACCTGCGCGGTCGTGGTCGTAATAGGGATAATCACGCATTGGCTTGAAAGAGCGACTGCGTTTCTCACGGATGCCATCGCGTCCGCGCATGCGATGGCGGTCAGTACGCGGCCGCCAGCGACCAGGCCCTTGTGGGGCGTCCGATCCGTCGAGCGCCATGGCACCACTGAGCTCAGGCGTCGCTCCACCTGGCACCTCGGGCGTTTTCATAGCACAATAAAGAGGAGGTGGGCCCTCTTTCTGTGCACCTGCATCGTTGGTGCTTGGCTCAGAAGGCGGCTGCGCCATCGTGCGCCCGACGAACGCGGTACGGCGGCGGTTCACGCGACGAAAACTGCCGCGCCCACGCCCGCGTCTCGGCCGAAGAGGAGGACCCAGCCGCAGCGAACCAGTGGCGTATCGTCGGCGAAGGATTGGCCATCCCCTCTTACCTCCGTATCCAGGTTTGACACGTTGGATACCTAAAAATGGCGATGAAGCGTATTAGCAAGGTGCGTAGCCTTTGACTCATTGTGTAGGAGCTGGCCGACCTCGGTCGCGACCCACCGTCCAGCTGCAGCGCCGGCCCCACGGGTGACAACATGTTCCAGGTAGGTGCGCCGTACTTACGTGCAGTGGCAAGCCACGATCATGGGGCCTGTATGTGTTATGCATGTCTAACAAGCAGAGCGACTCTCCATACTCGGGCGGTGTCTTCTTCCTGTCGATTACCTTCCCGACGGACTACCCCTTCAAGCCGCCGAAGGTGTCGTTCTCGACCAAGATCTACCACCCGAACATCAATGCCAACGGTAGCATTTGTCTGGATATCCTCAGGGACCAATGGAGCCCGGCTCTGACCATCTCCAAGGGTACGTGCGAGGCGACTTACCGCAGTCCTGCTGTCGATTTGCTCGATGCTCACTGGTATGTGTTTAGGTATGGCTCACGGTCAGACCCCAACCCGGATGACCCGCTTGTGCCGGACATTGCGCACCTGTACAAGACGGATCGTGCGGCGTACGAAAACACGGCCCGCGAGTGGACCAGGAAGTGCGTAGTAGCGTTGATGCTGCTAACTATCAGGTACGCTATGTAAAGCTGTCGCATATCATAGTGTTGGTAGACGTTGGTCTAGGTCTGCACGCACACCACATGCGCACATGGCGGCTACGGTGCCCCCAGGGCCCGGGCCCGGAGGCCGTACGGCCAGGCGCACCAGCCGCGCCGACCACGTGGCTAGGGCCAAGGCAGCGGACGGCGCAACGTTAAAGCGTCAACGACGCGTGTTCCTACCAACGATTACTGCGTCTTGCGTGCGTCGGTTTTGGCGCCTTTGTAGGTTCCACGGTAAACTAAGGTTAGCATCACAACGTACACAGAATGAACAAGAACAAGTAGCTGGTCAGGACAAACACGCCCAGGACAGCCGCGGAGGGCGAGCCATCGCACGGGCCGACATGGGGCAGGTGGAACGACAGATTGGCAGCCGTGTGGTTGTACCAGGCGTAGAGGCAGAACACGAGGTCAATCACGAACTGAAGAATCTGGCCTGTAGTGATCCACTTCTTCCACGGGCAGCGAATACCCAAGGTGGCCATCGCGTAGTAGCCGTACATGATGACGTGCACACCAAGGTTCATGCAGATGACGATCCACGACACAGGCGTCTCGTACTGAATCTGCGAGTAGCACAGCGCGGCGGTGGCCATGTGGTGGTACACATGCAGGAACATGAGCTTCTTCTTCTTAAGGACAAGGAAAAAGGTATCGGCAAACTCCCAGTACTTGAAGTAGTAGTTAATGATATGGTATAGCTCCACGATGCCAAATATCTTGTGCGAGCACAGCGAGGGGTGCAGGCCATACGTCGCCATAAACGGAATGACACGCTCCAGGTACAGTAGCAGGAGCAGCAAGCTGCCCAGCGAGAGGAGCAGGTTGTGCACCAGGAAAGGAAGGCGGAGCCAGTGCGCCGGCACCGCCGGGAAGAGGCGCATTACTTGCTGTCCTCCAAGCACAATGATCAGGTAGCCTGCTGCGCCAGCCAGGACCTCGGGCAGCGTCGACATGGGCGTGACACCTGGCTGCCAGGTATGGATAGGGCGCGTCGCATCCCGAACAAACTCAGGGACAAGTGCAAGCAGGGACGAGTCGATCATAGGGAGAGGCGAAGAGTGGCGTCTTTCTCTTGGTACAGATTTTGGCCCGCCATGTTTCTGGCGCGTCTAGCTCATGCCGCTGGTTGGTTCCACAAACTTTGTCATACTTCGGCAAATTGCGAAAGGGCCCTCCACCCTCGAAGGGGGGGTGGGGGGGGCAGGGCCAATGAATGGGCCCCAACCAAGCCAAAGTGGCACCAACCAAGCTTATGCAATCACGTGGCTACCTAGCTCCTCCCCCGCGCTACGCGCGAAACGGCGTGGAAGCGTTACTGGGTTTTGTTCTTCGCTGCGGGGGCACGCTTGTACGTGTCCTTGTAGACTGGCATGAGTGGGGCATACATACAAAGAATGAACAAGAAAAGATAGCTTGCCAAGATGGCCAAGCCCGAGAAAGCTGCGGCAGGCCGTCCATGGCAGTAGCGGACATGCGGAATCCAGCTGGCGTACTTGGCCGTGTAGTGATTGTAGACTGAGTCAGCAGCTACGCACGTACTTCCATACACACACACGGCCACATCAATGACGAACTGAACAATCTGGCCCGTGGTGATCCACTTCTTCCATGGGCAACGAATACCGACGCTGGCCATCGCATAGTAGCCGTACATGATGACGTGCACAGCGAGGTTCAACGAGATGATCACCCACGAGAGCGTCGTCTGGTTGACAATCTGCGAGTAGCACAGCGCGGCGGTGGCCATGTGGTGGTACACATGCAGGAACATGAGCTTCTTCTTCTTGATGACGAGAAAGAATGTATCGATGAACTCCCAGTACTTGAAATAATAGTTAATGATGTGGTACATTTCGACGTCATAAAAGTGGGGTCTCAAGCACAGCGCATCGTGCAGACCACGCTTCCCAATGAATCCCAGCTCTATTTCAAGATACAGCACTAGGAGCACCAGGCTCGCGAGTGAAAGGAGCAGGTTGTGGAAGAAAAAGGGCCACTTGACCAGCTTGGCCGGCACCGGGGAATACGGACGCATCAGTGCTTGGCCGCCGAGCACCACCACCACATACGACACCGACGCCACGACTACGGACGTCAGCGTCGACATGGGCGTCACGCCCTCTTTCCACGAGTGGATGGGCGCCGTCCACTGTGTAAGCCACGCGGGCAGGTGGGTTGCGATCTGCTCGGCCAACGCCATACGGGAGGAGAAACGCACCGCGTGCCAAACCGTGCGGAGCGTCCCTTCTTACATAAGCCCTCCGCCATGCCATCGCGTGGCTGGGCCGTAGCCGGTCGGTGGGGCACGCTCGCGACGCGGGGGCAGGTGTGTGCGCTGCCAACGCCATGGCGCGGCACACTGGGCGCGGCATCGGTGTCGCATGCCATCCTTGTCGATGGCGACCAAGTGCTGGCCGCCGGTCAGAATGGCGCTGGGCAGCTGGGCACGCACGCCACGTGCGATGAGCAGTGGCATGTCGCGACATGGCAGGCGCCCGAACCGATTCGCCATGTAGCGGCCGGCATGGGCTTTTCCCTCTTGGGCGCCTCGCATGCGCTGTATGCGTGCGGCACCAATGTGCACGGCCAGTTGGGCAGTGGCTCGACGTCGAAGTACAGCAGCAGCCTCGTCCGCTTGCCGTGGCCGCGCGATGCATGGATCGAGGGTGTGGCTGCCGGCTTGGATCATGCCCTCGTTCTAGCACGCGATCTTAGCGGCGCGCAACGTGTGTGGGCATGGGGCCTCAACACCGATGGGCAACTGGGCGACCCAACCGCACGCTCTTGTACGGCGCAGCAGCGACACATCACGATCCCACTCACGCCCCAAGAGCGCCTCGTGCGTATTGCGGCGGGCGGCGATACATCCGCAGCGCTCACCGACCAGGGGCGCTTGTTTGTATGGGGCAACACCGAGTATGGCCAAGGACTGCGGCCGATGGACACGGCGGACCAACAGGCGGTGCCTATGCTGGCCACAGCGCTGCCTTTGCACATTTGTGATGTACAGCTAGGCGGTAGTTTTGTGCTTCTCCTTGATGGTACGTATGACTGAGGCCGCAAGGATGCAACGAGGGACCGACCGACCAAGGACGATACCCCATGCTACGCGGCTTGGGAGTCCACGGATGTACTGTGGCCTGCTCAGGTCGCCCCTCTCTGAGCGGCCAGCGTGCGAACAAGCTAACGATAGACAAAGGACGGCTCTATGTGGCCGGCTATGGCGCCACCGGGCACGAAGACACAAAACGAACGCCTGTGCCGCTCCCGTTGGCACAGCGCGTCGTGCGCGTGCATGCGGGGCTGCACTATGCCGCAGCCATCACGGAAGGGGGCCACCTGTACACATGGGGCCTCGATTCGCCGGACGGACGCCTGGCGCTGGGCCCCCCGGCCCAACAGCCGCGCGTGCGCCGCCCCCAACGGGTGCCGGCCGTGGCAGGCGCCGAGGCGGTTCTTTGTGGAGGGGCCAGTCTCCTGGTGCGGCACTCGGCCGCCTAATCGATGCCGTGGTATATACTCTGCGTAGGGGGGGCGCAGGCATGCGGTATCTTGGCAAACAAAGGCTCGAAAGCGGCCTTGAGCTTCTTGCGCCGCTGCAAAGCGTCAGGGAGTGCATCTGGCAGTGGTGGGCGATTGGGAGCGGCGTCCGTGTCGTTCTTGCGCTTCTTGCCGGCACTCGCTTTGAGTTGCCGCGTGCGCTTGGTCCAGGACGCCTCGATCTCGCGTTCCGCTGCCTGCAGGCACGCAAGGTAGTCTTGGTAGGCCATGCAATCTTTCGCCACTTGGAAGAGGCGCGCCTTGCGCTGCTCGTTCGAGCGGATCTGGCGCCGCAGCTTTTCTTGCGCGAGACGCAGCGCACTGGCAATGGGGCCATCGGCATGCTCGTCAAAGTGCGCCGATGCACCCGGATCCAGTAGGCCCACCGCCTCGCATGCCTGGCGCGCCTGCGCTTCCATATCAGCGAGCGACTTGTGGGGGTCGGGCGACGGCGGCCATGGTTTCTCGGCCTCGTCACTCGCACTGCTCGCATGGCTGCTGCTGCTGTGCGTACTCTGCATGGCCAACGAGCCCGGCGCACTGTCCGAGGTCGCTCCAGGGTCTGGTAGCAAGAGCGAGGAGGCCAGGCGCTCCATCAGGGGCCCCCCACACAGCGAACGACTGTACATATCCGCGTCGGTGAGTGCATCCAGCGACGCAGAGCTGGGCAACAATGGCTCTGTGACCGTGCGCGCGGGCGCCAACACGGGCGCTGGCAACGGCGGTGCACTGGCACCTCCGCCCTCCATCGCGCGTAGCACGCCCAGGAGTTCCGCATCCTCTTTCTCCCAAACGGTGCGGTAATGTGGGCCCAAGTCCGGGAACTGGAACGGCGTCGGATCGTCCGCACGACTGGAGAGCCAGGCCAGATCGTCTTCGGTCACAGGCTTAAAGTAGGCGTCGGCAAAGTGGAAAAAGGTCGTGGCAGGCACTTGGGACGCCTCCTTGGCCGGTCGCGCGCGTGTGGCATCTTTGGGCGCCGGCGCCTCCGGCGCCGCGTCGCCCACCGAGTACACCGACTCGCGCTCACGCCAGTCACGCTCCGAAAAGTCCTCGTGTACATCGTTGGGGTGCGTTGGGTACGGCTTTGGCAAGCGAATCGGCTCGCACTTGGGCAAAATCGACCCTTCCGGCGGCGGCGGCACGTCCCAACTAAACGTGGTATTGTCGTAAAAGGTATCGCCATGCAAGTCCACGCCCGTGGACGGCGCCGGCGGCACGGGCCGCAGCTCTGTGCGGGCCGCGCGCGCGTCGCTGGGCTGCGTCAGGCGCAGTTTCACACCCACAGGCGGCCGCTGCACCTTGCTGCGCTGTGTGCTCAGCGCGACTTCGCTGTCTGCGTCCGACAGCATATCCGCATGCTCGGATCCCATCGCTGATGCGCTCGCCTTTCGACGCGCCTTGCCACGGCCGTACGTGCGTCCGACACTGCCACGACGCCGCGCTTCGTCGGGGGCCCACTCGGTGTCAGACCCACTCTCCGACTTGGTCGGCGACGACGTCTCAGGCACGCACACATCATCTTCGGCCTTGATATCACGTCTTTTCGTACGCGTCGCACTGGCTTTCGAAGGTCGCTCCTCCGCCAGCGTGCACGCCCGGGCCTCGGCATCCCGCTGGAGCGCATGAAGATGCTGCACGAGCGTGCTCAGCTCATCGAGCGACGGGATCACACCCGCACTGGTTCCTGCAGCACCTGCATACTTACGCCATACAGGCACGGCGCTGCTTCGGAACGTCGCCGGCACGCCAGCGGCCGGCATCGTCGCTGGGGCGACGTCGCGCGGCGACCGCGAGGAGCACGTGAAGGCATCACGTGCTACTGCCGTCGCCGGCGCGTCGCACCGCTCGTTTGACTCACCATGGCGGACTCGGGCGCGCCCAACGGCTACTTGGACCCGTCGCAGGGCAATGCACTCGTGTACAGCACGCTATGTGGATTCATGCTCATTGGTCTGTGGGCTGGCTACAACACGCACAGCAAGCGCGAGTTTATTAGTGGTGTACGGACACAGTCAGGTATGTGTGGCCTACTCACCGCAGCGGGGCCGCTAGCGCTGAACTGGATTGCGTCGAGTGCGTGTGGATGGTAAGACACAGAGGTCGTCTCGACTTGGGACATGCGCCGCCATGTGCGGCGCGAGGTGATGCAGATACGGGTGCCTAGTCTTGCTTTGGCGAACGGCGCAGGTATGCATCGCAGTCTGCGCCGGGGACTAGGCTGAGAATATACCGTTCTGCCGGCCGCCCTCGGGCCCGGCTAGTACCTGATCGAGGTCATGCTCGCGAAGGGAATCTGTGTTAACCCGTGTGGAACAGTACTAACCTACAGATATGTCGTCGTCGCTCCTGGAGAGTTACCCGCAAATGGCGCTGATTCCCGGCGCCGGTTTGTTTGGTCTGGCGGCTTACTCGTTTGCCACCATTGCGCCTGTGTGGACGTTTGGCTTGCTGGGCCCGTTGATCCGCCGTGTGTGCCCGGATGGCTTTACGCTGTCCGAGTACACCCGCCGACGCTTTGGCTGGCCCGTGGGTGTGTTTAGTGCACTGGTGTTTATTGGCTTCATGTTCTGCTTCATGATCGTGGAACTGAACACGTACGGCCTGATTGTGCAGACGATTGTGCCGAGCATGAGCAAGATTATCCCGCCGCTGATCATTGCGATCACCACGACCATTTACACCATGTACGGCGGTTTCAAGGCGTCGTTGTGGACGGATAACTTTAATGCTGTCGTGGTCATTATCTTTATCATTATCGGCGCCGTGATGTTCTCGGTCAAGCTCGACTTGGACCCCGAGCGCGTGCACGACCAGCGGCTGCTGGGCGCACATGCGTTTGGGGGTGAGCTGTGGTACATCTTGACGGTGTCGATCATCTTTGCGCAGATGTTCAACCAAGGTTTCTGGCAGCGTGCGTTTGCGTCCAAGACGAACATGGGCCTGTACCTCTCGGTGGCCCTGGCATCCGTGCCGCTGTTCGCCATTTGCTTCCTGGTGGGCATGGCCGGCCCGCTCGCCTACTGGGCGCACGTCCAGGAGCTGCCGAACGAGAGCGACGATGGCTCTAGTGCCTTGTTCTACGCCTTGCTGTACATGCCCAAGTGGGTGCATGGCCTGGTGCTCGTGCTCACGGGTGTGCTCTCGTCCAGTGCCTATGACACGTTCCAGTCGGCGCAGATCAGTGTGATTCAAAGCGACTTGTTCCTCGGCCGCTTGAACATTTGGTGGTGCCGTTTGTTGCTGCTATTGCTCAACGTGCCCTGTGTCGTTTTGGCGCTGATCCAAATTGACATTTTGCAAGTCTTCCTCATTGCCGACTTGGCAGGCCTGGCGGTGATTCCTGCGGTGTTCTTGGGCCTGATTCCAGGCTTTGACGTGTTCAATGGCTTTGACGTGGTGGTCGGTGGCTGCGGTGGTTTCCTCACCGTGTTTGTCTTTGGCACCATCTACTACCACGGCGATGCGATCCGCGGTGGCCAGCTGATTGGCCTGCCGAACGGCCTGTATGGCATTGATGCCGATGCCAGTGACTACAGTGTCATTGGCGCTTTCCTCGCCGCGCCGATGGGCGACTTGTGCTTTGCGCTCGCCTCGTGCGGTCTGCGCATCCTCATTGGCTATGCGTACGCCCGCTACACGGGCAAGCCGTTTACCATGCTCCAAAAGCGTGAGGACTACCGTATGGACAAGTACGTGTTGGACAAGGACCGCCCTGTGAGCTTTGCGCGCAAGTTGACGAACCCCGAGGACGGCCACCGCCTCGACGCGTCGAACAACGACGAGTTCCACTCGGCCCTGCATTCGTCGCAGCCGCATCACTCGTGGTAGTCCCATTTCTGGGGCAACTCGGACGATGCAGAACCAATGACGCCGGCGAAGGACGATGCAGTGTGGGACGAAGCGGATGCGCAAAGTTTCGTCGGGCGTAGAAGAGCGCTTCTCGTAGTCACGGTTATACACTTGCCGATAGGACCAAAAAGCACACCTACATCTTGTCCGTGCGCGCCCGCTTCTCGGGCACGTCTATGTGCGTCGCAGCACTAAGAGGATGGACCACATCGGTCACCGCGCCGCGCGCCTCGGTTGAGTCAAGCTCGTCGATCGGGCCCGAAGGTACGCCCAGGTCCTCGGACACGGCCGCAGCGCCCGCGCTGCCAGTGGTGCCCGCCCGCTCGACCGCGGGTGCCAGGAAAGGAATCGGTGCATACATAGGCGTCGACTCGGAACTCGCGCGCATACGAAACACGGGCGAGTCCTCCTGCGTCGTCCGGCTGGGCGCCCCTGGTGCAACGGGAGACACTGCCAATACGCGCGAGAGGGCCGCCAGATACTTGGACCGTGTGTGGTAGTGCGCCTGGGGCTCCACGACAAGCTCGGCCAGTCGTTGCACGGTAAAGGGCGGCTCGTCAAACTCGTCTAGCATCGCATACACTGAGTCGCACGCACGCTGCAGAGAAGCGCCTGTTAGCGCAGTGTCCCACGTCGGTGCCTCCTCGTGGGGGGGCGCCACCTGCGCCGGAAAGAAGTCCTGCCAATCCTTCTCGGTCAGCTCGTGCTCCGATACGAGCAGGTCCCATGCGGCGCCGCGCGCCTCGCCCTGCTCACGCAAGAGCGGTGCGAGGGGCGCAGCGCGGTGCAACTTTGGCGTCGCATGCGCATCAAAGGCAAGTACGTTCAAAGAATGAGTCGGTAGTGCGTACCTCGCCAATCCACGTCTTCAGCACGTCTCGCCACGCCAGCCACGAGGCGCTCCTGCTGTGAGTACGCACGACGTACGCCTGATCGAGCTGATCGCCAGCGGCCCATGCACGGACCGTATCGCGTTGGTCTGCATTAATGCGCGACGGCCGCCGCGCAACTGCCGCCGTGTCGTCCGCCATCGTGCGTCGTGGAGCCGCGCGTGCCGCGACGGGCCACGTGTGGAGGCTGTACAGGGCGTGGAGCGGTCGTTACGAAGAGGGCCACGAGCGATGACGTCGCTTAATGGGGACAAATGGATCGGGTTCATGCTGGCCATGAGCTCGAGTGCAGCGATCGGCACCAGCTTTATCATCACGAAGAAGGTACGTGCACGCCGCTGACGTCAGGGGCTGATCAACTCGGCATCGCAAGCGGAGGGCCTCGCCTCCGATCGGTTGGCGTACCTGGCGAACCCGGTGTGGTGGGCCGGCATGGCAACAAGTACGTATGCGTATTCTGACACCAGTGGTTGTGGGTGAAGGTGGGTACGAGTAGTCTAACGCAGTCGCGAACTTTGTGGCCTATACATTTGCGCCGCCCATCCTTGTGACGCCGCTCGGCGCTCTGAGCGTGCTGGTCGGCGCGATCCTCGCCTCGTTCTTTCTGCAGGAGCGACTAGGTAAGCTCGGTATGACTGGGTGTGCGTTGTGCCTGGTCGGTACGGTGGTGATTGTTGTCAATGCGCCAGAAGACCGTGAGATCCAAACGGTCGATGAGATGCTCTCGTACGCGATGCGCGCGCCGTTCCTCACGTACTGTGTGTTTGTGGCCGTGTTTTCGAGCTACATGGTATGGCGCATCGTGCCGCGCTACGGGCGCACGACTCCCATCGTCTACTTGTCGATCTGCTCGCTGGTCGGCTCGATCTCGGTCATGAGCGTCAAGGCGTTTGGCGTGGCTTTGCGTCTGACCATCAACGGCAACAACCAACTTACCCACATATCCACCTACGCATTCGGCCTGATGGTCGTATCGTGCATCATGATCCAAATGAACTACTTCAACCGCGCACTCGACCAGTTTTCCACCAACGTGGTCAACCCTATTTACTACGTCATGTTCACCACGTCGACCATCGCTGCATCTGTGCTCTTGTTCCAAGGCTTCGACACGAGTGTGCCAGCTGCCATCTCGCTGATCGGCGGCTTTATCGTCACGTTCGTCGGTGTATACCTCCTCAACATCAAGGGCGACTATGCCCCCGACCAACACCACGGCGCGTACGAAGCGCTCCCACGCTCCCTCGAGCTCCGTGGCGGACCGCCCAACCAAGGTCACGAAGTGCCTGCGCCGTTTGTCCTCGACGAGGCGGACAACGAGCACGACGCGTACCCTCTGGCGCCGCTGCATGTATAGGAAATATGTGGTGCCACCTGGCCACCGGCGTCGTTGCGAACGACGCACGCGCCATGCACCCTCCGCTGCCGGGTGCGCGGGCCCCGCCGGCCCGTTTACTGCCCTTGTTGCCGTTGGAGACATGGGTAGCCTTCCCGCTGTTGATGGTAGCCTGTGTCTACAACACGCTGCAGCTCGTGCCCATCGCCTACCTGCCGCCAACGCTCGCACGTGTCGTGGGCTATCCTAGCGATGTATTCCGGCTAGCGCACCTGTCTACCACCACACCCACGCGCGAACTGCGCGAAGCGCTTGCGCCGAATGGCTGGCTGTCTGGCGCAGCGATTGTGCGGCTATGGCGCGCTACGTACGGTGAGCAGGCGATCGAGAACCTGCTATGGCGTCTCTCGAACGTGGATGGACGTGTACGTTACATCGTCTCACACAGAAACTCTACCTCGTGCTAGGCGCCGAAACGCTGATGAAATGCGCCTTCTGCACGACGGATACCGAGTACAAGGCGTACGCCCTCTACCAAGTGCTCCCCGTCTACCTGGCCCACGCATATATTCTCATGCTCCTGACCATGCCTGCGTACGGCACACTGACGACACTGATCCATACGCTGCTGCAGCGCCCTACCGCGTCGACGGACGAGCTGCGGCCTGTGCGTACGCGCGCACATTTGCGTGTCATGGCCCTACTGGCCCTCGCCGTGCTCATGTCCCTGGACATCGCACGCATGTACCTGGCGACAGACATACCTGTCCAAGGTGTCTGGCAGCACGTACGTACCATCCACTGACACAGTGGCATGCCAATGCGCACCTTTTACGGCACATGCTCCTATCGCTCCTGCTCACGCTCGTGTGGCTGTTCACACGAGCGCAGCTGCCTGCCATCAAAGTGCTGCACGCGCTGCAGGCCATGTCGGCCATTTCCCACGCCGTCGAGACAAAGCAGGCGCCCGCCCCCAGCGGGGGGGCCAAGGACTCGCTTGGCGCGCCGCGGCACGCCTCGGACGCGGTGCCACGTGCCACTTGATAGCTTGCACGACGATTGCTCCTCCCACCGCGGCCCGCTCGTCATGCCGCGTCGCCATGCCGAGGTGATCGACATGGCATCTTTGGGCGAGTCAGAATCGCAGTCGTTCTTGCGGCCATGGGCAGACAGTGCACAGCGCTGGTCGCTTTGGCCATCCCGGCCGCTGCGGCCGAGCCGGCTCCAACTTAACGTTCTCGCCTCGCTAGCCCTGTTTGGCATGCTTAGCTGGTACTTTTTTATGCCGTCGACGTTGTACTTATACCTGGTGTTTGTATGCTTCACATGCCCAGTGTTCTTGTTGTGCTGCTACCGCCAGCCGTCTGACCATGCGATGCCTTCGCACTACGCCCTTTTCTCCATCATGGTCGTTCTTTATGTCGCCTTGTGTGTGGTGCGCGGCTGGGCACCTACGCCCACTGTGCCGGCAGAGTGGCGTCAGCCTTCCGGGCACACATACTATATCGCCTCGCTCTTGTACAATTCAGAGCGCATCCTTCCTCACTACAGTGATGCTCTGCTGCGCCTCACCGACGAGTTGGGGCATGACGCCGTGTTCATATCCATCTTTGAGAACAACTCAAAAGACCGCACGCCCATGCTTTTGCAAAATTTGTGCATCAAGCTACGTGAGCGGGGTGTTCGCTTCAACATCACCACGACAATGTTGCCGGATAATATACGAGAAAGCGAGCGTATCGCGCGACTGTCGTACATGCGCAATCGGGCCATGGCACCCTTGCACGAAGAAGTGCGCGATGGACTTGATGGGCGCCCCTTCGCCCGGGTCATCTGGATCAACGATATCCTCTTTGAGCCTGATGCTGTTCATACCCTTTTGCACACAGCGCACGGGCGGTTTGACCAGGTGTGCGGCCTCGACTATTTCTGGCTCGGCTTTTACGATACCTGGGTATTGCGCGACACGCAAGGGAACACTGTGCGCCCGTTGTTCCCCTATTTCCGCACCAAAGAGGACCGCGACGATGTGCAGGCACAGCGGCCGTTGCCCGTCAACGCCTGCTGGAATGGCCTCACGGTGTTTGATGCACGCTGGTTCACCAATGGCCCTCGAACGCCTGTGAGTGCCAATGCCACAGATGGCCCAGTGGTTGCTACGCTGCCCCCGCCGCCCCTCGAGCACAACGATGGCTACGATACAGCAGCCACACTGCCGCTCCGGTTCCGGCCATGCACGCAATGCTTTGCGTCCGAGTCGCTGCTCACCAGTTTGGATATGCACCGCCTCGCGCACCCGAAACGCCCACGCATCTACGTCCACCCAGGCGTCAAAGTGATGTACGACTACCCCAGCTACTACCTGTACCAGCACGTGCTACGATGGTACGTCGTGCAGCCATGGAGCTATATCTGGGAAACGTGGATCGAGCGCCGCCTCTTTAGCTGGATCGCCAACCTGGGCCTGCGCCCGGACCCGTGCGGCCCCTTGTTCCAGCAAATGTGGTCTAGAGAGCCAGCGCCGCGCTTGACGCCGGCCGCGGCGCCCTACGCCGTCCGTCCGCGCCCCATGTGACTGGCACGTGGAGACGATTGGCTCGCGTCGCGCGGCTGGGCCTAGCAGCTCCACGCCGGGCCCATTCACCACCGACCGACGGGCCGTCCCACGTCGGGTTCTGCACACGGACTGGACATAGGCTCGACACGTGTAGCCCCTCGTTGGGAAAGTATGGCTGATACATCCTATCTTTCCGTATGTGATCCCACGTCTGACAGGCAGACGACAGCGGATGCCAAGGCCTCGTCGCACCAGGCGGGCCTCCTTTCCGAATCCAATACGGGCATGTCGTCCGCTGGAGCCGGGCCCAAGACGGATGCGATCAAATCGTCGGCCATTGACGAGGCGTCCATGCGTGCGCTCACGGCCATGGATGTACGTATGCTGTGTTGACAGGCAGTGTGGCCTCTCGCTCATGGACGAGCGCCTAAAGCAGAGCATCGATTCGGCGCGCGAAGCGATGACCTTCTTCAAGAAGCGCGCAGCGCTCGAGGAAGAATATGGCCACGGCGTGAAAAAGCTGACCCGGTCTGCGCTGTCCGAGTACTCGGGCAACGAGAACCGCGCAGGGTGTGTTGTGACGCACTTACACGCAGCACCTACGGGACCAACTGGAGCAACATGCTCAAGAGCCAGGACGCGATGAGTGAGAACCATTTCCGCTTCGCCACCAAGCTCACCGCGATCAGTGACGATATTGCCATGCTGGTACGGGATGCCGAGCAAGCGCGTCGTCAGCACCGCGATCTGGGCTTTCGATACGAAAAGACACTGCTTGATGCGGAAGCCAATGTCGATAAAGCACGCTCGCGCTTTGATCTGGCGGCCGAGGAGCTGGAGCGCGTGATGCTCGTGAAGCAGGGCGACTCGGCGCGCGCCGCTGACATGTCGCTAGGCGCGTTGGGCAACAAACGCACGCTCGGTATGCCGTTCGCCAAGGGTGGCCTGTTCAAGAACAAGAACCCACAGCAGATTTTGCGCCATGAGGAAGAGTTTCGTCTCAAGAAAAGCAATGCGCACGAAACGCTCCGGGGCGAGTCGCAGTCGGCAGAGAATGTGCGGCAAGAGTACTTCCAGCAGCAGCTACCCCAGATCCTGCGCGCGTTCAAAGACACGCTCGATGAGCTCGACACAGGCTTGCAGTTCCAGCTCATGCGGTACGCGTTCCTGTACGAGAGCATTGTGCTGAGCGATGGCCTCTTGGTGAATCCTCTGGGCAACAAGTCCAGCTTGCCAGGCCTGCGCGACAGTGTCGCCTCGATCAACAATGCTGCGGACTTTAAGGACTTTATGCAGAGCTACGAACTGGCACGACGCGGCAAGGAGCTCCGCGGGCCGCACCGCCACAATCCCTACGACGAAGCTACCTTGGGCCAGATTCTGCACCAAAGCACGCTCTCTGGTCATGCCAACGACGATCCAGCGCACTCGCGCGCCGTGTTTGGCGTGGATTTGGAGACCCAGCTGTTGCGTGATGGCGTCGAAGTGCCTCCCGTGCTGGAGATCTGTGCTGATGCCATTGAGCGCGTTGGGATCCAGAACATCGGCATTTACCGATTGTCCGGCACTACATCGCGCGTGCAGAAGCTCAAGGCCAAGTTTGACAACGACTGGTCGACCGTGGATCTTATGAGCGATGAGGCGATCCAGGACATTAATATTGTCGCCGGTTGCCTCAAGCTGTGGTTCCGCGAGCTGCCGGAGCCATTGCTCACGTACCAGCTATACCCAGCCTTTATCGAGGCCTCGAAGATTGAAAACGAATACCTGCGGCAGGTCCGCCTGCACGAACAAGTCAACGAGCTCCCTGATGCCAACTACGCTACGCTGCGCTTCCTCATGGTGCACCTCGACCGGATTCGCGCGCATGAGTCGACGAACCAGATGACCGCGCACAACCTGGCGATTGTGTTTGGGCCCACACTGTTGCGCTCGCCCAACGAGGCGCAAGTGGCGGGCGCCAGTGGGGGCAACCCCGCCTATCTGCAGGAAATGACGTACCAGTGTGTCGCCATCGAGACCATCCTCGACAAGTACCGCGACATATTTGTCGAGGGCGACGAAGAGTAAACGCAGCATATCCACATAGCAGGTTCTTCATCTACAAGGCAGTGAAAGACAGCTATATGGGGTGGGGAGAGCGCAGGCAAGCATGGCCCACAGAGGGGACGCGATACGCTTAGTCGAAGAGACCGAAGCCCATGTCGTCGTCCGACTCCTCCTTCTCCTCCTCCTTCTTCTCCTCGGCGGCAGGAGCCTCCTCGCCACCGGCGGCGGCACCACCAGCAGCAGGGGCAGCAGCCACGGCACCACCCGAGGGCACCGAGGCCAGCTTCTCCTGACCCTCGGCGATCACATCGGCAACGTTCTTGCCGTCGAGCTCAGCGACGAGCTTGTCCAGGCGCTCAGCGTCGGCCTCAATACCGACGGTGCTCAGGAGGCCCTTGACGTCGTCAGCGGTAGGAGCCGACTCCTTGGCGAGAGAAAGCAGCAGAAAAGCGGCGATGTGCTTCATTTTTGATGACTTTTAAGAGAGTAGATACCACAAATCCGCGATGTACGCTTTGGTCCTGTCCGGAAGACTTGAGGCTAAGGAGACCCTGAGGCGCGCGCGGCAGGGCATATCGCTTTCTTCGGTGGTATCACGTGATAAACTGGCAAACTGTAGCGCACGTGAGCCACCAGACGTCTTTGCGAGCGGCCGACGTGCACTCTCTTCTCACCCACACAAGCTCGTCGAAGATGTGCGTAGGCCTCGCCAGGGCACGCATACGCCGTAGAGGCCGTATGTGTGCCCTATGTAACGATGAACAGCATGCTGACACAAAACAGGGATGACTACGACGCTGCCGCTGCCGCTGAGTTGAAGCGCAAGCGCACCTTCCGCAAGTTCTCGTACCGTGGTGTCGACCTCGACGACCTCCTTGACCTCTCGAACGAGGACTTTGTCAAGCTGGTCCACGCCCGTGCCCGCAGGCGCTTCTCGCGTGGCCTGAAGCGCAAGCCTATGGCCCTCATCAAGAAGCTCCGCAAGGCCAAGAAGGAGGCTCCGCCGAACGAGAAGCCCGCGGTCGTGCGCACTCACATGCGTGACATGATCGTGGTGCCCGAGATGATCGGCTCGGTCATTGGTATCTACAACGGCAAGGTGTGTAGTGTTTGTCTGACATGCCAGGTCTTCACCACTGTCGAGATCAAGCCCGAGATGACGGGTCACTACCTCGGCGAGTTCGCTATCAGCTACATCCCTACCCGCCACGGTAAGGGTAGCCTGGGCAAGGATGCGTACGTACGACGGCCTCATCACTACTAACCCAACAGGAGCCGCTTCATCCCTCTGTACTAAGCGAGGGACCCCGGTCCATGCACACGCATACCATGAGCTCTGTATACTGCTCCTGATAGCATAGATCCTTTCCGCGGAGACTTTGTCTCTGTAGTGCTAAAAATACAAAGCCCTGCTTGATGAACTGGTTCGAGCGCACCTGGGTCGGAGGCCCAGCGAAGGCCGTGGTAGAGTCACGTGTAGTCGATGAGGCTACGACGGCGATCCAACGTGGGGTCCACGCGTCAGCCCAGCGGCGCGCTTTCTGCGCAGCATGGACGCTGCGTACACCGAGCCGAGTCAAGTGTGGCTCGTGCTCCTTGAGCACTGGGCCGAGGAAGCGCGCATTCGCGGAGCCAAGTCGGCTACAGCCTACTTGAAAGCGCACCGCGCCCTATCTGAGTGCACGGACACGTTCACACATCCTTGCGAAACTGTGCGTGTGAAAGGGATCGGCGACTCGATCGCCCACCGCTTGGAGGTAGAGTACGAGCAATGGTGTCGGGAGCACAATCTTGAACCTCCTGAACGACGTACGTCCGCAGCCACTAATCCCACAGCTTCGGCCAGGCATACAGACGATACGCCCCTTCCGGCCCCGGAGCGCACGCGCAAGCAGCGAAAAGTGAAAGACTACATTCCCGCCTTCCGCTCAGGTGCACACGGAATCCTGGTCGGGCTCTATACCAAGGTCATGGACGAACAAGATGAGGAGGCACAGGTCGGCAAAGCGGAACTCATCGCGCGTGCGCAGCCCTACTGTGACAAAGACTACAATGTCCCCAGTGGTGGTGGTAGTCATGCAGGGCCACGCTCCTTGCGCCTACATGGAGCACCGTCTGCGAGTCAGTCAGCCGGTCCGTCGCGTCGAAACTTTATCACTGCCTGGGCTGGTATGAAGACCTTGATCGACAAGGGCTATGTGTATCGTCAGGGCAACCCACCTCTGTTTTCTCTGAGCCCCGATGGCTGGCAGGTGGCCCGGGCTTTGGCTAGTGCTGAGGGCCTTACAGAGCCGACCGGCAGAGATGCCGTACCGCAGCCGATTCCTGCGCCATCAGCCCCACCAACAAGGCCAGCGCCGCCTATGGCAACGCAGGCAGAGACGCTGCCTCCTTCCTCGCCACCTGCGGAGAGACTTCCGCAGCTCTATTTACCGCCACGAACTCAAAACAAGGCCATTGATTTAGAACCTGTGGTGATCATTGACGACGAGGTCGACGAGCAGGAAGGCGCTGATCCCAACATGCATCTCCTGATCAACCTTGTGCCATCGTCGTCGGACGACGTCTATGAAGTAGGGCCCCCTGAGCCCCAGCCCGCCCCCATTGGCACGCCCTGCCAGCGACCGAAGAGTATCAGCATCTCCCTAATTGATTCGTCGCCGATCGTGATCAGCTCGAGCTCCAAGGCCCAAGAGTCCACGACGCCCATCTGCCAGCCATTTTCGCAAAGCAGCCCGCTATCCGAGCCTGATGCGCCGCCCATGCCACCATGCTATACCTTTCCGCCCTCCTCGTATACCATCCACATGGTCATGGACTTTCGCGAAGTGCGGGTACGCTCCCTGTCGATGGCAGGAGGCGGCCCGTCGCGCCGCGTCACCTTTGAAGAGGCATTGGAGCACCGCGGTATTACCTGTGATTTGCGTGTATTGGAGCTCGGTGATATTATATGGGTCGCGCGGCCCAAGCCGAATCTGGAGCCGTCCCTGGCGCGCATGTGGTCGTACACGCAAGAAGTGGTGCTGGACACCATTATAGAACGCAAGCGCTTGGACGACTTGGCCAACAGTCTCGTGGATGGCCGCTGGCACAACCAAAAGAAGCGTTTGCGCGAGTCGGGGATGGGACAGGTCATTTTCCTGATTGAGGACATTGACGTGACGGAGCTGATGTACCGCTACGGCAAGCAGATCCAAACGGCGCTCAGCAGCACGCAGGTGATTGATGGCTTCTTTGTGCAGCGCACGGCCGATGGGCAGGCCACCGTGGACTTTTTGGTCACGGTGCATCAGACGCTGGAGGACATGTACCGTGACCAGCCATTGTATGTGCTGAAAGAGCACACGATTGACCGGGATCACTACCATGAGCTGCAACAGAGACTGCGAGCGGACCATCCCGACAAGTTGTTCCATGTGCCGTTCCAAACGTATCAGCAGCTGAACGGCAAGACCAGCAGTTCGGGCATGCTACAGGACACATGGGCAAGGATGCTACTTTGTATCCGGGGTGCGTCGGAAGACAAGGTCTTGGAGGTGGTGCATCGCTGGCCTACGCCGCAGCACTTGGTGCAAGCCTACAAAGCGTGTGCCTCCGAGGAGGAGGCACGTCGTCTACTTTCACGTACCATTGACCCTCAGACACCTGTCGCACGCCGCCAAATCGGTCCGAAACTGAGTGAGCGAATTTGGCAGGTCATGCGGGCGTAGCGAGGCGCACCTCGAACATGCCACGTACGGCATTACAGAGCCATAGTCGTCCCGACTGAGATACCCATGCCTGCAAGTCGCGCACAGAAATGCGTCGCTGCTCCACGAGTCCTTCCTGTACCAACGCTTGAACAAGCAGGCCCGGGAGCAAATGCGAAAACGATGGCGTAACAAGCTTGGGATGCGGGCCAGGGATCTCGACGATGACATTTGCAATGCTGGACTCGGTGAGCACCTGCTCGCCCTCCTCGTCGTGCCAGAGGAGCACGTCGAAGCAGGTACTAGGATCCGGCGTTGTAGACGCCACGCCGAGTGTGCCATGCACACGATGACGCGCGTCATCGTAAGCAGCACGCAAGTCCGTTTTGTACGGGGTCGTAGCGGTATTGAGAAAGACCGACTGGGTATCCAGACGCACCATAGGAGGCGTACTAGGCGCGGGAGAGAGTGGCGCAATGACCGCATAGGACGTGCCATCCGCCCTGATCCGCAGGCTGGCCCGCAGTAGGGCCGTATCAGAGTTTTGTATACGCTCCACGTAGTCGTGCAGCTGCTGGACTGCCTCGCAGCGCACCAAGTCATCCACCGACCAGCGGCGGGTCCAAATAGCAGGAAACAAGTCGCACAGGGCCGCTGCAGCGTCGCGCAGACGATGAATATGCGCGGAAAAGAGGGGTATATGCGCAGCAACGGGGTGATCCAGCACCTCCGATGCCTCGGGCTGCGATGCTAGCCATGCCGGGAGCAGGGTCGCGAGCGATGCATGGCGCACGGACGCGTCGCGGTAGCACCGCAGGCTGGTCAGGGCTTCGGTCGGAGCAGGCATGGTGGTGAGGGCCACGTGTGCGCCACGTGTGATTCCGGGTGCTTCCGGTGGACCGCATGACTCGCAATGGGCCTACGCCGATTGGCCAGCGAGGTCGGGCCGATGGGACCTACGTGGGCACTGGACTGGCTGGCTGGCTAGGAGGGCCAGGCGGCAGCGGGGCGAAGGGGCCGAAAATTGGCAGGCCCGTGTTTGAACTACTCCCATTCTCTTGAGGAGAAGGTGACTTGGCAGAGTAGTCTCTCTCCGTCCCTACTAGTGTAATGGCGCAGCTGATCTCCTCGTGCACTCGTGCCGTTGCCTCGCGCACGGCGGCCAAGTCGGGCCTCTCGCAGTCGGTGTGTATAAGGCGACTGACCTGGCAGATCCGCTTTGCTTCGACGCGTGCGCAGCCTTCCATGCCGGTATGTGGACATGCCCAGAAACTTATACCAGTCTATGCTGACCTCGCGTACCTCGGCCGTGGCCGCGACGGCCGTGGCTGTCGGCTCGATCGTGTGGTACCAGCAGATGTACGGCGACCTGCCGTTCTTCGAGTCGGCGAGCGCTAGCAGCCTGGCCGACGAGGGTCTGCACCCCCCTGCGTACCCCTGGACCAACAACGGCTGGTTCAGCACCTTTGACCACTCGGCCATCCGCCGTGGTTTCCAGGTCTACCGCGAGGTGTGCAGCACCTGCCACTCGCTTGAGCGCATTGCCTGGCGTAACCTCGTCGGTGTCTCGCACACCGTCGACGAGGTGAAGGCGATGGCCCAGGAGGTCGAGTACGAGGACGGCCCCAACGACGACGGCGAGATGTTCCAGCGCCCGGGTAAGCTGGCTGACTACATGCCCAGCCCCTACCCCAACGAGGAGGCTGCGCGTGCTGGTAACGCCGGTGCCCTGCCGCCGGATCTGACCCTGATCGTCAAGGCGCGTCACGGTGGTGCCGACTACATCTTCTCGCTGCTGACCGGCTACTGCGACCCGCCCGCGGGTGTGACGGTGCAGGAGGGTCTGAACTACAACCCCTTCTTCCCCGGCACCCAGATTGCCATGGCTCGTGTGCTGTTCGACGGTCTCGTGGAGTACGATGATGGCACGCCTGCCACGACGAGCCAGATGGCCAAGGACGTGGTGGCTTTCCTGTACGTTTTGATGTCTAATTACCAGGCAATTCACCGCCGAGCCGGAGCACGACCAGCGGAAGCGTGCTGGCTTCAAGGCCCTGATCCTCCTCTCGTCACTGTTTGCCCTGTCGGTGTGGGCGAAGCGCTTCAAGTGGGCTCCTATCATGTGTGCGTATAGCGACCCGTCTGACAGCAGCGCGCAAGATTGTGTACGACCCGCCGAAGAGCCACCACTAAGGGAGAATGTCGTAGATGCAACCCAGAGGAATCTTCCCCTCGTGTGTAGCGGAGGGGTGCAGCCGCAGGCGCAGCCGTCGGACGGACATGCTGCCACGTCTGACCAACGCGGATCGGCCGCCATGTGCTGACTAAGTGAAGTCAGTGGCAACGACTCTGGCCGAGCTGCAGCTGGCTTCTCAGCATAGCTTAAAAAAACAAGCTGTCGCATTGCCCCTCCGCCATGGATCCTTTAGCCAGGGTCCACGAGCACTTTTATGGTGGCCTTCCGGCACATTCTGCGCCAGCAGGTCCAGTGGCGGACTTTGTGCGAGCCGCTGGCGGGCACAGCGTCATCACTAAAGTACTAATTTGCAACAACGGTATTGCCGCCGTCAAGGAAATCCGTTCCGTGCGCAAGTGGGCGTACGAAACTTTGGGCGATGATCATGCAGTGCAGTTCACCGTCATGGCCACGCCTGAGGACCTTCAGATCAACGCCGAGTACATCCGCATGGCCGACCAGTACGTCGAGGTGCCTGGTGGCTCGAACGCCAACAACTACGCGAATGTCGAGCTGATTGTCGATATTGCAGAGCGTATGGGCGTACATGCCGTGTGGGCCGGCTGGGGCCATGCGTCCGAGAATCCGCGTTTGCCAGAAATGCTCGCGCAGCTCGAGCCACGCATTTTGTTTATGGGACCGCCCGGCTCGGCCATGCGCTCGCTCGGCGACAAGATCTCCTCTACGATCGTGGCGCAGCACGCCGAGGTCCCGTGTCTCCCCTGGTCCGGCACCGGGCTCACGGAGACCATCCAAAGCGACCAGGGCTTCCTCACGGTGCCGGATGACGTGTACCGTCGAGCATGTGTACACTCCCCGGAGGAGGGCCTCGAAGCTGCGCTGCGCATTGGCTTCCCGGTGATGATCAAGGCGTCGGAAGGCGGTGGCGGCAAAGGCATCCGTATGTGCTCGTCCGCCGAGTCGTTTTCGCAGCTGTACCACGCGGCTGTCGGCGAAGTGCCCGGCTCGCCCATCTTTATCATGAAACTGGCGGGCCAGGCACGGCATCTTGAGGTGCAGCTGCTTGCTGATCAGTACGGCCAGGCCATCAGCTTGTTTGGCCGTGACTGCTCCGTGCAGCGACGCCACCAAAAAATCATCGAGGAAGCACCGGTGACCATTGCGCCCCCCGAGGCGCGCATGCGCATGGAGCAGGCAGCCGTGCGTCTCGCCAAGCTCGTCGGCTACGTCTCGGCGGGAACCGTCGAGTGGCTCTACTCACCAGACTCGGGGGAGCTGGCGTTCCTGGAGCTGAACCCCCGTCTGCAGGTCGAGCATCCCACCACGGAGATGGTTTCCTCGGTGAACATTCCCGCGGTGCAGCTGCAAATTGCCATGGGTGTGCCGCTGGACCGTATTGGAGACATTCGCGAGCTGTATGGCGTGCCGCGCCATGGCACCTCCTCCATTGACTTTGATATGGTCGACCGCGCTCTGGCTACGCGGCCGCAGCCGAAGGGCCATGTGATGGCGTGCCGTATCACGGCGGAGAACCCCGACACGGGTTTCAAGCCGGGCATCGGTGCGCTGTCGGAGCTCAACTTCCGCTCCTCGACGTCGACGTGGGGCTACTTTAGCGTGAGCCACAGCGGTGCCCTGCACCAGTATGCCGACTCGCAGTTTGGTCATGTGTTTGCGCTGGGCGCGAACCGTGACGAAGCTCGTAAGAACATGGTCTTTTCGCTCAAGGAACTGTCCATCCGCAGTGAGTTCCGCACGACGGTCGAGTACCTGATCATGCTTCTGGAGATGGAGGATTTCGTGCACAACAACATCACCACGGGCTGGCTCGATGGGCTCATTGCGCGTCATATCACCGCGCGCAAGCCGCCGACCGACTTGGCCATTGTGTGCGGTGCTACCGTCCGCGCTCACAGCCTCGCGCACGAGTGCCGCGCCGAGTTCAAGCGCATTTTGCACCGCGGCCAAGTCCCGCCGCGCTCCACGATCCGCACGAGTTTCCGCGTGGAATTTATTTACGAGCAGGTCCGCTACAGCCTGGTGGCCGTGCAGAATGCACCCAACGGCTGGACGCTGCACCTGAACGGCCAGGCCACGCGCGTCTCGCTGCGTGAGCTGAGCGATGGCGGCCTGTTGATCAACCTCGGTGGCCAGTCGCATGCGGTGTATGCGTTGGACGAGGTGGGCCAAACGCGGCTGACCATTGACCAGCAGACGTGTGTCATGGAGGAGGAGAGCGATCCCACCCAGATCTGCTCGCCATCGCCCGGCAAGCTCGTGCGCCTGCTCGTCGAGTCCGGCTCGCATGTGGTGGCCGGGCAAACGATCGCGGAGATTGAGGTGATGAAAATGTACCTGCCGCTCGTGGCGCAAGAGAGCGGTATTCTGTCGTTTGTCAAGTCGCCGGGTGTCTCGCTGAACCCGGGCGATCTGCTCGGTGTGCTGACCGTCGACGATCCGTCCAAGATTACGCGCGCGGAGCCGTTCGTGGGACACTTGCCAGAGTATGGCACGCCCGACGTGATGGGCACCAAGGCCCACCAGCGTTTCCAGGCGGCGCTTGATACGCTGCACTATGTGCTCGATGGCTACGACCAGTCGGATGCCCAGGACGAGGCGGTCCGCACGCTGATTGAGTGCCTGCGCATGCGCTCGCTGCCCTTCGCTCAAGCCCATGCCGTGCTGTCGACGCTCAGTGGTCGTTTGCCCGGCGACACAGAGGCGCAACTGCGCGAGGACATGGAACGCGCCGATGCCGCACAAGCGCCGTTCCCTGCGCAGTCGATGCGCCGTTGCATCGATAAGGCCTTGGCGTCGGTGACCGATAGCGCGGCCCACCTGGCGCTGTCCACGGCGCTGGCGCCACTCTACGTGCTGCTCGATGCGCATGCCTTGGGTCTCTGGTACAACGAGATTCAGACGCTCAGTGCGCTGCTGGAGCGCTACGATGCCGTCGAGTCGCAGTTCCAGCGGGGTCCGGAGGCGGTGTTGCACTTGCGCGCGGCCTCGAACGGCAATTTGGACGAGGTGCTCCATTTGCAAAATTCGCACGAAGGCGTCACACGCAAAAACACGCTCCTGCTCAGCCTGTTGACGCAGCACATTCAGCACTCGGACATGGCGTCCAAGGCGGAGCATGCGCAGCGCATGGTCGCCGTGCTGCGGGCCCTCTCGCAGCTGCGCGGTGTGGACACAGCGCCGGTGGCCCTCAAAGCGCGTGAGATCTTGATCCAGGCCGCGATGCCGTCGCTGTCGGAGCGCCAGGCGCAGATGGAGGAAGTGCTGCGCCGCAGCGTGATGCACAACGACGATGGAGTCACCGCGCCCTCGCTCGATGTGCTGCGGGAGCTCAGCGATCTGCCCTACAATGTGTCGGATGTGCTGCACTCGTTCTTTTCGCACCCCCACACGCCGCTGGCCTATGCGGCACTGGTCACGTACATTCTGCGCGTGTATCGCGCGTACGATATTGTGGCGATCAACTTTGCAACCGAGAAGCTCGACCAGGAGCGCGCCCTCGTCACATGGTACTTCCAAATGTCCGCCGACGTGCTGTCCAATCGCGCCAAGGAGAAGGAGCGCCAGGCGTCCTCGACGGACCTCGCTGATCACATGATGCGTCGCACCCGGCCCAAGCTGCGCATCGGTGCGATGACCACGTGTCCTTCGCTACAGGAGCTGCCGACGGTGTTGCATCGCGTGCTCAAGTACTTTGGCGATGGCAGCACGAACGCCGACCCGGTCAATGTGCTTACGATCGCCACACCGCACGAGCAGCCTTTCGACGACGGCGTTTTGCCGGCACGCATTGGGCAGACCCTCACAGAGCTGGCGCCGGCGCTGGCCCAGGCAGGTCTGCGCCGCGTATCGGTGATGCTGTGCACCAATGGACTGTATCCCCTCTATGCGACGTACCGCTGCTTGCGCGACGGCACATGGCAGGAGCACCGCGCGATCCGCAACGTGGAGCCAGCGCTGTCGTACCAGCTCGAGCTCGACCGTATCGAGCCACACTTTGAGATCACACCGCTGCCCATGTCGTCCTCGAGTGTGCACCTGTACCATGCGCGGGGTCTCGACAACCCCGCGGACGTGCGCTTCTTTGTGCGTGCTTTGATTCGCCCGAGGCGTGCCCCAAGCGATGTGTCCATGTATTTGCTGTCCGAAAGCGAGCGTGTGTTCACGGATGTGTTCAACACTCTGGAAGTCGCACAGGGCCGCAAAGAGTACAGCAGTGCTGATGGCTCGCACATTTTCCTCTCGTGGCTGTACCCCCTGGACGTGCCGCTGGACCATGTGATGGAGACGTGCCGCCAGTTTGAGGCGCAGTACGCCGAGCACTTCCGCCGCCTGCGCATTGACGACGCAGAGATCCGTGTGATCCTCATGAACCAGGGCGCTCCGCGTCCGTTGCGCATCTTTGTGGCCACCGAGACGGCGTTTACCGTGTCGTTTACAGCCTACGACGAGGTGATCGATGTCAACGGCGCGGCGGTGCTCCGTGCCTTGAGCCATTCGCCGGAGCAGTCGCCGCTGCACCGCAAGAGTGCGCACCGCGCGTACCCCAACCGCGCACCGCTGCAGACGCGCCGTGTCAAGGCAGAGCGCCTCGGCACCACGTTTGTGTACGATTTGCCGGACGCTCTGCGCCAGGCGCTCCGCTCTTTGTATGCCCAGACGACGCATCCGGTACCCGAGGAACCCTTGCTCGAGCTGCGCGAGCTTGTATTGCACGGCGACGAGATTCGCGCCGAAGAGCGTCCGCCCGCTCAAAACACGATTGGTATGGTGGCATGGCAGCTGCGCTTGGAGACGCCCGAGTACCCTGAAGGCCGTCCGCTCCTGGTCCTGGCCAACGACGTGACATGGCAAGCGGGCTCGTTTGGGCCGCTGGAAGATGCATTCTTCGCGCGTGTGTGTCGCTACGCACGCACAGAGCGCATTCCGCTACTCTACGTATCGGCCAACAGCGGCGCGCGCCTGGGCCTGGCGACCGAGCCGATGAACCTCTTCCGCGCCAAGTTTATCGACGACGATACGAGCAAGGGGCTCGAGTACCTGTACGTGGACGCGGAAGACCTCGCGCGCTTGCCGCCTGGCTCGGTGCAAACGCGCCCGCTCTCCCTCGCCGACGGCACGGTGCACCATGTGCTAACGGATGTGATTGGTGCGCCCAACGCCGGCCTCGGTGTCGAGTGCCTCTCGGGCAGTGGCCTGATTGCTGGCGAGATGAGTCGCGCGCGTCAAGCTACCTTTACCACGACGATCGTCACAGGTCGTAGCGTGGGTATTGGTGCCTACCTCGCCCGTCTCGGTGGACGTGTGATCCAGGTGGAAACGTCGCCGATGATCCTGACTGGCTTCCAGGCACTGAACAAGCTGCTGGGCCGCGAAGTGTACACGTCGAATTTGCAGCTGGGTGGCCCGAACATTATGCATAAAAATGGTGTGACGCATCTCACTGTGCCCAGCGACTTGGACGCCATGCACTCGTTCTTGCGATGGCTCGCGTTTGTGCCGGAACGCGCGGGCGCACCGCTGCGCCTCCTCCCCCCCAGCGACCCGGTACACCGCGAAGTGACGTTTACGCCCACGTCCACGCCGTACGACCCTCGCGCGATGATTGAGGGCACGTATGGGCCCGACGGCACGTTCCAGCCAGGCCTCTTTGACCGCAACTCATTCCAAGAGACGTTGGCAGGTTGGGCCACCTCGGTGGTGGTGGGTCGTGCGCGCCTGGGCGGCATTCCCTTTGGTGTGATTGCCGTGGAAACACGCACGCTCGAACGGGTGGTGCCAGCGGACCCGGCGAACCCCCACTCGACGGAGCACCGCGTGATGGAGGCCGGGCAGGTGTGGTACCCCAACTCGGCGTACAAGACGGCGCAGGCCATTATGGACTTTGACCGGGAAGGCCTCCCGCTGCTCATGCTCGCCAACTGGCGTGGGTTCAGTGGTGGTCAGCAGGACATGTACGACGAGATCCTCAAGCAGGGCAGCAAGATTGTGGATGGCCTGGCTGCGTACCACCAGCCTGTGTTTGTGCATATTCCGCCGGCCGGCGAGCTGCGCGGCGGCTCCTGGGTCGTCATCGACTCCAAGGTCAATGCAAATGGCATGGTGGAAATGACCGCGGATGTCGACAGTGCGCGAGGTGGTGTACTGGAGGCGGCCGGTCTCGTCGAGATCAAGTACCGCGCCGATCGCCAGCGCGCGACCATGGAGCGCCTCGATCCGACGTACGCCTCTCGCGCGCGCCAGCTGCGCGAGGCGTCGACGCCCGGTGAGCGCGCCACGGCGCAGCAGCACTTGCAAGCGCGCGAGAAGCAAATTGCGCCGCTCTACCACGCGATTGCCGTGGAGTACGCCGATGCACACGACCGCGCCGGTCGCATGCTTGCCACGGGCGTCTTGCACCGCGCCCTTGCATGGAAAGAGACGCGCACCTACTTTTACTGGCGCTGCCGTCGTCGTCTCGCCGAGGTGCAGTACGAGCGTCGCATCGCTGCGGCGAATCCCGCGTTGGTGCCAGCCGAGTGCCGCGCGCGTGTGCGTGCTGCGGCACAGTACCAGGCCTCGGACGCGGATCAGCTGGTGGCGCAGCAGCTCGAGGCGCGGACCGCCGCGCTGGAGCAGGCCGTGGAGGAGGCCCAGGTCGATGGGCTGGCGGCGCAGTTGGCGCAATTGTCGCCAGCGGTGCGCGAGAAGCTGCTTCGTAGGACCTAGAAACGTATCACTCTACGTGCTCAATGGGGCTCTTACGGCACCGGGCGCTGCAGAGCTGCCGGGTGCTGCGCCAGCTCTGCAGGCACGGTGGATACGGGCGACTTGGACAGCGCAAGACGCAGCTCGTAAAAGTGCTCCGCATCGTTGTCATCCACCAACGAAACGGCACATCCCTGCTTGCCCGCACGACCCGTACGACCAATGCGGTGAATGTACGAAGGAAACTGCGTGGGGAATTGGTAGTTGACCACGAGCGACACATCGGGCAGATCGATACCACGTGCACCAATATCGGTGCAGCACAGCACCTCGTTGCGCCCCTCGCGCAGTGAGGCAATGGCCGCCTCACGCTGGGGCTGTGATAGGCCCGAGTGCAAGGTGGCCACATGCCAGCCGGCGCGGCGAAGATCCTTGCCGACCAAATCGGCATTCACCTTTTGGTTGACAAACACAATCATCGGCGCAGCAAAGCCGCTGTCCAGCACCTCCAAGAGGCGGCGCTGGCGATGCGCCTCGTCGTCGACAAACTCGACGCGCTGCTCCACGGTGCCGACCGCCTGGCCGGCCTGGCCAATGATCACCGTAGCAGGGCGGCGCAGGTACGTCCGCGCAATGGACTCGACACTGGGCGGCATCGTCGCCGAGTACAGCATCGTGATGCGATGCCCCTCCTCCGCGCTGGGCAAGCTGGCAAGAATGTAGTGCAAAGCCTCCTCGTAGTTCATGTCGACCATACGATCCGCTTCGTCCATCACGAGAAAGTGGCACTGCCCCAGCACGAGAATGTGGCGCTCCAAGCAGTCCTGCAAACGACCTGGCGTAGCAATGACAATGTCAGCGCCATCGTTCAAATAAAACGCTTGCTCGTTCAAGTCGCGTCCACCCACGAGTGACACGACGCGGAACCCAAGTCGTGAGGCAAACTTGCGCGTCTCCGTCTCGATCTGTTGGGCAAGCTCGCGTGTCGGTGCCAAAATCAGCGCGTAGGGGCCAAGATGCTGGGTATCTTCGGTCAGCCGAGGCTGCCGCTGCACATGCGCGAGCATCGGGACGACGAACGACGCCGTCTTACCGGATCCTGTCTCGGCAATCCCAATCAAATCACGAGGCTCCAGACCGATCGGAATGGCCTGCCGCTGAATCGGCGTAGGCTCACGGTACCCCATCGCCTCAATCGCTTCCAGGACAGGCACAGGGATCGTCGACTCACGCCACGAGCGCAGCGGATGCGGCAAGTCGCCACCACGCGCCTGAATCTGAAAGTCCTCGCGGAAGATTCGCCAGTCGCGCGCCTTCATCTCGCCAAGACTCTTCTCCGACCACGGCTTCTCATCGAGCGTCGACTTCATCTTGCTTTTACCGGTGCCTGCCCGCTCCGATCCATCCAGACCTGCACGTCCATGCAGAAGTGAGGCAGCGGGCGCTGCCACCAAACTGGGATCGCTCGTATCATCGTCGGCGTCCCACTCGAAGTGAAACTTTTTGCTAGCATCGCGCGCGCGCTTCGGCCGCCGTGGATCACGATCCTCGCGTGTGCCAAGGTGTTGCTGCTTAATACGACGTAGCTCCGGGTCGCTGGCCGGGGCCGGCGTCGGCTCCGACGAAGGACCCGCCTGCTCCCACGCTGCTCTCGCGCGCTTCAGTTGAGCTAGTCTGTCAGCCTCAGCGCGATCCACCGCCTCTTTCTCTGCAGCACGATGTGCCTCTCTCTCCTTCTTCGAAACGAATTTCGGCCGGTGATCGCCGCTTTGCGACTGCTTCGCCAACAACTCCTGCACGGACAACGGCGGCATCGGTGGAGGGCAAGCGGCGCCGCGGCGACGAAGCGAAGGCGTCACGTGCTAGAAACCGCCTTCACCGCCGTCCCCTTCTTCGACGTCCGCCATGTTCGGTGCCGTGGCGCTGGTGCCGCGCATCCGCGCGTTGACGGGTGCTTTGCGCCCTTCCATATCGCCGATCAGTACGATGGCTATGCCTATGGCCTCGTACGCCACATCCTCGATTCGCATCGGCAACTTGACGCCGGCGCAGCCGAAGAAACAGGTACGTGCCTCGCCTGTCACTCACGCCACAGAACAAGCGACTGGGTCGCGGTGGTGGCTCGGATCGCGGCGGTACATCCACACGTGGTCACAAGGGCCAAAAAGCTCGTGCCGGCGACGGCAAGCCGAAGCCGGGCTTTGAGGGTGGTCAGACGCCGCTCACCCGATTGATTCCCAAGCGCGGCTTTACCAACCCCCACAAGCAGCACTATGCGCCACTCAACCTGGACCGACTACAATTCTGGATTGATCAGGGCCGCTTGGATCCAAGCAAGCCGATCACGGCGCGCGAGCTGTACGAAAGCCGCTGCATTCACCGCTTGCGTGACGGCGTGAAGCTGCTGGGCGATGGCAGCGAACACTTGCGCACGCCTGTTAATGTGGTTGTCTCGCGTGCATCACGCTCAGCCATTGAGGCTATCGAAAAGGCAGGCGGCTCGATTGTCTGCCGCTACTACAACGCGCTGAGTCTGCGTGCGTTGGTGAAGCCGCACAAGTGGCTCGCGAAGAACGAGCCTCTGCCGCACTTTGCGGACCCTGTGAGCCACCGCGACCTGCTGTGGTACTCATCGATGAATAACCGCGGATACCTTGCGCTGCGCGACCGCCAGGCTCACGCGAGTGCGCCCGAGGCGGAAGCGCCCCCGTCATAGAAGGCGCCGAGCCCCTGACTAATGGTCGCAGGCGTCGGGTGTAGAATTGCAATTTTTGGCGTGCGTGCCAACGGGCTTTCACCGTCACGCGTTTTCGCCCGCTTCCGCAAGTCGTTCCTCCATCGACCCATGGCGCGCGATAGACTGGCTGCGATGAGGGCCCAGCAGGCCTCCTCGGCTGGTGGCTACACCAACCCGAGTGCAGGTATGGGCAACAATGGATACGGCGACCACATGTTCCCGACGCAGCAGACGACGGGTGTGCCGTACGAGGCCCCGTCGATGAGCGCTCCGACAAACCCCTATGCGGCACAGAACACCGAGCCCATCGCTACGGCCTACGACCCGGTACCCACGACCGGTCTTCCGGCGAACTCGTACGAGATGTCGGCGATGCCTACGGGTGCCGGCGCTGGCTCCGGTGCTGGTGCTGCGGGCGATGGCAGCTACGCCATCAACATGCCGAGCTCGACGACGACAACGCAGGGTAGTACGTCGACCTTCTTTGGTCAGATTAGCCAGATCCAGGACCTGATCCGCCAGATTGACCTGAACGTAAACCGCATTTCCGAACTGCACTCGCGCTCGCTGAACAATGTGGGCGAGGCTATGCAGCAGGCCGCCGAGCAGGAGCTTATGGGCGTGGCGCAGCAGACTAGTGGCCTGACGAACCGTGTTAAAAACATGATCAAGTCGCTCGAGGTCGAGGCGAACAAGATCCCGGCCAGTGGTCCGGCGCCGGAAGGCATCGACCGCAACGTGCGCCTCACGCAGATTGGGGCGGCGAAGAACCGCTTCAAGGAGACGATCTTGCGGTACCAGGAAGTGGAAAAGGCATACCGGACGAAATACCGTCAGCGCACAGAGCGCCAGCTGCGCATTGTGAAGCCGGATGCCACGCAGGCTGAGATCCAGAGTGCGCTGGATGGCGACGCTGGTGGTCAGCAGATCTTCTCGCAGGCGCTCCTCACCTCGAACCGCCAGGGTGAGGCGAGCGGTGCTCTGCGTGAAGTCCAGGAGCGCAACACGGACATTCAGCGCATTGAGCGCACGATCATGGAGCTCGCGGCGCTCTTCCAAGAGATGTCGATTCTCGTCGAGCAGCAGGACGAGCAGCTGAATGTAATCAAGGACCACGCACAGCACACCGAGCAGGAGGTGCAAGCAGGTCGTCACCAGACCGACAAGGCCGTGGTGGCGGCGCGCCGTGCGCGCAAGCGCAGGTGGATCTGCTTCTGGCTGTCAGTGATCCTGATTATTATCGTTATCGTGGTTGTGATTGGCGCTGTTTGCGGCTCGGGTGTGTGCTCCAGCGGCGACAGCAAGTAAAGAGTATGGCCTTCTAGGTACGCATGTAATTCGATGAGTTTATAATGTTTCGGGCGGCCTGGTCGCGGGAATGCATCGCCTTCCTGCAGGATATCAGGTGGAACGTGTCGGTCGCCGCGCTCAGCTGGACCTTCGCTTGCGCGTGAGCGCTGCACCCGATGCCTCCCCCGAGATCCCTAAATAAACGCGGGTGTTTATTACAAGCTCACGTGGCCGCCCCTCTCCCGCCGTGCCTGGCAGGGGGTGCTTTGCTTGCCATTATGTGTCTCACGGATGGGTTCTTCTTTATCTCGGTCTTGAACTGGCCTTGTACGCAAAGTAATTTTAACAGGTAGGCCGTTGGGCCTGTGATTGCTTCACATGCTGTGACTCGTGCCACTGTTTCCAGAAACAGTGGCAGGGCGACGTGGGTCTGCCGATAGAGGACTACCGCCGGGAGGCCGAGGAGCGCCGCATGCAGCGTGGCCTCCAAAAGCAGGAGCCGGATCTAGAGGCGGGCGCAGGTGCCACCAAAGGCAACGCCTACCCCGAGGCACCAAAGATGGAAGTTCCCCGCACGCAGGCTAGCGAGCCCACGGAGCCGGTGGTTGCTGAGCTGCCTACGAGGCATTAAGTCACACCAAGACACCATAGCAAGCTGCAGAGCGGTCCGCATCTGGCCATTGTACAATAAATTCATCCACAAGATATCGAAGCACTTTTCCAGATAGCGAGAGGGAGTATACACGCGCCACCGATTCCATATACAGCATTCGCGGCGTTGGTAGACCAAGTAGCCGCATTATCCACATGGCCCCGACGACCGACACGCAGGTGGCTGGCCCATTCATCAGCAGCACATCCGCACAGGGACGCTGCCCTCGCGTGCGCCAGAGCGGCATGATGCCCAGGCACCACACGCTGCATAGAACACTCCAGGCTACGGAGAAAGGGGTAGAGAACCAACTCTGCCGCACGCGTCGAGCGCGTGGGATCTCCAGCGCTTGAAGGGGGTGCGGAGCCAAACTGCCGCCCTCCAACTCGCGCGCCTTGGCCAAACTGTGCGTGTCGCCCGACGAGACCACGTAGAGGCGCGGCGTATAGTCACTCCGCGGCAAGGCTTGCATGATCGCCAGCATTTCAGCTGTGTGGCCACCCGAACCCAGGACGGCCATCGTGCACAGCGCATGCAGTGGTCGTGCAGCTGGCTGCCTCCTGCGCCAGCCATGCACCATCCACGCTACAACGAGAGCGAGGACCGCCGGCCCGAGCCACACCCACATGCTCCTAGTTCAGCACAGGCGGATCGTTACGTCGACACGTGCGTGTGGAGAATAGGCCCAAACGGCCGCATTAAGGGTCTGCGATCGAGCCACGGTGCCGCACGACGGATGGCCGTGGACGACGCCCTTGATGCGGCTCTGGGCCGTGCCGTGCCAACGCCACAGCATGCGATCCCACGGAAGAAGCCGCAAAGAAACCCTGCTTTCTCCGCGACCTCGCGATTGATTGTTTTACGTGATCCTCCAGCGCCTAGTACGTCCTCTGCGACGGCGCAGCGCGTCCCACCCCCGGCAGAGTTGCCGGCTCGACCTTCCTTCGAGGCGGACACGCCTGAAGATACCCCCCCACCTTTACGAACCTGTGCCCAGCACGCTCTTGTGCTGAGTGCGTACGAATCGCGTTCTCACTGGCATAAACAGCGCACGCGTGGCGAGTTATCTGCCCCCCTCGTGATGTCCACGACGGGGCCTTCGGATGCCTCGCCGCCCTCCTTCTTCTCTGCCATGTTCCCAGAACGAGAGCACTCACGCTGGGGCGGATCGTCGCCCGTGCCCCCAACTCCAGCATCCCCTGTTGCACACACGACGCGGTCCGCTTCCCCTGTGGCCGAGGCAGTGCCTGCACCGGCCTCGCCCGCCTCGCTACGCAGTCTCTCACCGGAATGTGAACTACCTGCTGCGCCCACTACGCACGAAGCCGCTCGACGTGTTGCCTCGCGCGTTGAGATCCGGGGCTGGCGACGCGTCGGAACGCCCATGCACGGCTGGGTCGTGTACGATATCCACCTACAGACGCCATCGGTATGTGTGCACCGCTCACCACAGGGGCATGACCTACACACGCACAAGCGCTACCGAGCGTTCCTGGAGCTGGCACATGCACTCGCCTGCGAGTACCCACAGCACGCATCGGCGCTACCGCCGTTACCGCCGCGGCATACAGGGCTGTGGCAGCGGTACCACCCTGCGTTTTTAGAGCGGCGACGGCGCGCCTTGCAAGCATGGCTTGATGCTACGGCGGTACAAGCCCCCTGGGGCAGCAGTGAAGTGTTCGCGGCATGGGTCCTGGCACGCTAATGGCGCATTGATAACACGCGAAGCATCTCGGCGCCGACCTTGTTGGCCTGAGCGAGGCGCGGCTCGAAGAAATGGCGCGTCATCTCAAAGCGGCGACGGTACGCATCAAAGTCGCCAAATTGCACGGCCTGGGCCCAGCCACGTGCGCCAATGACAAACTCGAGATCATCGGACCGGAACGACGGGTCGTGCGTCGCGGCGCGGCACGCCTCACGTACGCGCTCCGGCGAGCGGAACAAGTACTGTGTCACCCCAATCCACATGCGGAACACGGGCGTGGCGGCCAGCTCGAGGTGCCGATACGGGTCGATACCCAGCACGTGCCAGCAGTCGACGATGGCCAGCAGCGAGAGGTGCGAGTTGGCGGGCGGTGGTACCACTTGCACGGCGCGCTGCGCCTCTTGAGCGCTTTGCTCGCCCTTGTTCATGCGCTCCGCAATCACGTAAAACTCGTTGAGCATATCATCGCTCATGAGGATCGGCGCATGCCCCGGCGTTTCGCTGCCTGTCTCGTGGTCCTGCCACCCAAAGACGCTGCGGCGCGCTGCCATGACGCGTTGCACGAGCGCGTCGTAATCGGAAGCAAGCATCAGCTTGAAGAGCTCCGTTGCGCTCGCTGCATATTGGGTGACCTGCTTGCTCGCCTGCGGGTTGAGCAGGGCGAGGCCTGCATAGACGTGCCACTTGGCGCCATAGATGCGCAGGCACAGGTACATTTTCACCGTCTCCATCCCGCCCGGGTGCTTGCCCGTTTCCCAAGGGTATGTTTTGGCCTGGCTCCACGCCGTACCCATGGTCAGGAAGGCTGCATGCGTCACCGCCTGCGTATTGGCCGTGACAGTATCGTGCTCCTCGTAGCTCAGATACACGTAGCGCGACTCGAGGCAGGCGAGTAGGCGCTCCACGACGCGTACCTTTTCGTCGGGCGCGCGGTGCTGGATGAGCACGAGCGGCTGGCCCTTTGGGTCCACATGCGGTCCATGGAGTGAGTGGCATGATACGATATACACGTCGCTGGGCAAGTGCGCCTCGAACGCGGCCCTTTCTGGCGCCTTGACACTCGTTTGCGCCGCGACGATGGCACCGACCTTGGTGGACGGGCCATACTCGGCAACGACCTTTTCCATGTTGCCCGCCTCGACAGAGTACATGAGAAAATCGCTCACACGCGCGACCTGGTGCCCATTGCGCATGACATCGAGGCCTCGCGGCGTCAACTCAGTGCGCAGCGCCTCGTACCGCTCCTCACGATCACACACATGCACATGTTGCCACCCGGCGGCGCGAATGCGCAGCGCATAAAGGCGCCCCATGTCGCCCATGCCGATGATGCCGATATGCAGCTGCGCCTTTTCCTCGTCAGTCGCCATCGTGGGCGCACCGTGCTGGACCTGCCCTGGTGGGTCGATCCGCTACGTCGCCGCCGCCTGCCTGTGCTGACTCAGCAGAGCGAAGTCCGCCCCAGATCGGGGACATGGCTACACACAGACCATCATGCTCGCCGTCCCTCGTACTGCTGTAGGCCGCCTCGGCACCATGGCGCGCCTTGCCTCGCCTAGAATGCCTACCGTTCTGCACCTCCGCGGACTCTCCAGCATGCGTAAAGACCCTGAAGAAGCCACTGGCCTGTACTACCATGCGCTCCCGGGGAAGGAGGGCGTTTGGGCCCTCTCTCTGCTTTCCTCGCCGCCCGCCTCCGAGTCTGCCGTGAGTGTACTGGGCGTTCTGCACACGCGCGATGGCAAGGAGCCTTCCGAGTTTTTGCGTGAGAAGCCCGATGAAATGCGCCGCAACGAAGCTTTTTGGGACCTCCTGCACCGTGTGCTCCAGGAGCAGGTGCCTCATGATGAGCCGCTTCAGGTCGAGGCCATGAACCGCAGCGATGGATGGGCGCACTTGTGCGATGCGCGCAATGGTGCTGCACCTGGTCGCGTCGCCTCGCCGGACGATATCTTTGGCAGCGTCGCCTTCTCGGAAGGCCGCTTGGACGCCTCGACGTACGAGCGCAATGGCATGTACCGCTTCTGCGTCAAGCCAGAGGGTCCCATGCAGCTCCCCAGCAAGTGGCTGAAAAGCGTTCGTGAGAAGCTGTCGTCGTCGTCCTAAAGCCCCAAACCACTATATCGCGCGGCCAATCGCCGCAGCTGGTGATCACATTCGGCCAACCCATACACTCGTTGCGCCGCACCCCGTAGCACCAAAAACGTGTTGGAGGTAGTATCGCGCGACGTACGCGCAGCGACCCAGAACGACCCATTCTCGGCGCGTGCCAGAGTCTCGGTCAGGCCATGTTGCGTGAGCCATGCTTGGGAGGTGAGGAGCTGTGCCTCCATGCCGGGTGTGAGCGGCGGAGCTGGCAGTTGTCGCCAGCATAGCGCCGAAGGGGTATCCATGTGCACGAACGAGGCCGGCTCCGACGCGTCCGAGGAGGAGGATGCTTGCGCCTTGCGTTGCTTGTCGTTCAGGCACCGCTGGACACGGCGCAGCAGCTCCCAACTCGGCGCAAGCCACGAAGCACGCGCCTCCGTATCTGTGGCGCCATGCGGCCATACAAGCACGACGGTGAGCAGTTGACGCGTCGTGTACACCACATCGACGGCATCGTCATGACTCGTGCCACGGTCGTCCGTGAGAGGCACCTGATCTGAACCGCCGACATAAAGGGGCGCATAGTGCCATGGCACGGGCGTCTCGGTGCCCCATCCATCTAGACGCACATCGTGGGGCAGCTCACTGGCTGTGCCCATGGCCGTGTACCAAGCCGTTGTGCCGCGCTGTTGGGCCCTCTGTGTAGGCGCCACGGGCGGCGGTGCAGGCGCTTCCCGCGCAGGTCGGCGTCGTCGCGCCACGTCCACCGCCGCCTGCGTCGTGGCATAGGCATGCGTAATCTCGTGCAGCTGTGTTACGGCCGTATCGGCACGCGGTCGTTCCGTCCTGGTCCCTGGCTCGTTGCTTAGCGCATGTTCCAGCCGCGCGTGAAAGTCGTGCAAGGGCGTACTGGCTGCGTCCGGTGCCGCGCGCATCGTGTCTGGTACCGGCGCCGATGAAGTCTCCGAGGCGGTTCTGTGCGACTCGTCCTGCGCTGCACGGCTCTTGGGCCATAAAGCATCCAGGCCGAGCCATAGGGGCGCATGGCTCGTCACATCACTCATGAATGGCAAATCGAACCAGGTGCTGGGTGTGACCGGCTCACTGGATGCAGGTGTGGGCGCGGGCGCGGGCGCGGGCGCGGGTGTGGGCGTCTCACGGGCAGGGCGTGCGGCGAAGGCTGTGGCTGCCTCCTGGCGCGCTGCCTCGAGACCAACGAGGCGGCGAAACACATACCGCGCGACTTGACGACGCGCCTGTGCATCTAGACCTGCCTGGCGTGGCACATGGGGCTGTGGCCAGAGTATTCTGTCGTCGTACAACAACAGCATGTCCGTGGGTGCCTCGGCAGGATGCTGCTGACTTGTGCGTGCGAACCACGCCAAGGCTGGCACGAGGTCATCTTCGCTCACATCCGGCCATGCATCGAGTGTGGCACACGTTTCGGCGAGCAGGCCGCTGGTTTTGCTGGCAGGTTGCGACGCTTGTAGCACCGGTGCCGTTTGGTGCTCAACATCCCACTGCCACACCCACTTGGAGAAGAAGCGCTCCAGACTCCGTTCCAATGCCTCGCGCCCCTGCTCGCGCCACAGGATATGAGGTGCGCCATGCTCTAGCTACACGTAAGTCCAGGTTACGTACGCGCCATGCTTGCCAAGCGTCCCGAAGCTGCTGCTGCATCCACGTATCATCGCACCACGGCTTGGGTTCGATTTCATGGCCTTGATGCACTTGCGCAAGAATTACGCACTTTATAAGATCAGTATACGTACCGCATGGAGCCACAAATCTGGGGCCACCTCGAGAAGGTAGAGGCGACGTGCCGTCGTGCCTACTGCCAGCGTGCGTAGCTCGGCGCGGGCGGCTGCCTCGTCCGGCTGCATGGACGTAGCAAAATCAATGAGTGCATTTGCTAGGGAAACCTGACGCATCGTCTGGACCTGCGACACGGCCTGCTCAATGTCGGTATAATAAAGGATCTGGCCAGCGAGGCGCGCCGGGTCCTCGGCACCTAGGTGCTCTGTGAGCTTGGGCGAAAAGACCACAAGGTACTGTACATGCGCAGGCTCATAGTGGCGTTCTGCCGCTGCACCGGAGTGGACGGGCCACAAGCGTGCGCGCCATGTATCCATCCAGGCGCGGTGGGCTACGGGTATCAGGCACGTCCAAACGCTCGCCGCGCGTGGCTGGCCCATGCACCCACGTGATCAGATCGCAGGGCGATGGTACTGCGCCTGCGACGGTCGTGCGGGGAGGCGTGTGGAGCCAACGAGCGGGCCGAGTGTGCGCTGAGCGAATGCCGAGAGGCTGGGCGGTACCTGCAAGTCGCTGAGTGAGCCAAGCGGGGTATGCGCCTTGTAGACGTAGGCGGCTGCTACACCCAGCAGCGCCGATACCATCGAGTAGGGGGGTTGCGAGCTCGCAAGCTGCCATAAGCATGCAGAACGTACCAGTGTAGCAGGCACTGTAATAAGGATGCGATCTGTGCATTCCCAGTCGCCAAGTAGGATCGACCAGAGTGGGGGGGTATAAGCAACGTAGAGCACGCTCAGGGCCATCAGGACACCGATTGGCCCCGCTGGGAGGTAGCCCGCCTGCAGGCGCTCCGTCACCAGGGAGTCAGGGAGCTTGGGGCTGAGGGCGTGAATGGCAGCGCCCCAAGCCATCGAGCCAAGCGAATGCAGCGCACCAACAACGACTAGGGCCACAGCGTACCTGCGCGACCCCAACGCGCGCTCCACATGACGACCCGCATGGTACCATAGGAGCAGGCCGAGGAAAAGCTCGGAGCTATTGGTGAAGGCCACATGGTACAGGCCGACCTGCCACAGTTGGTGGTACTCGCGAATGTGGGGATCCCATTGGAATGGGAGGAACGGCTTGAGATAACCTAGTGACACATACAAAGACCATAGGGCCGTGACAACTAGAGCCACTGCAATGAGAAGGGCGGTACGCACGTTTCGTGAGCGGCGTATGCGCAAAGCCCGCGACCATAGCGCCTACGGTGGACGCGGCGGGTGGAGGTCAAAGAAGCGCCGCGCCTGCGAGGGGCTGCTCGCGGCGAATCACAAGCCGCCGGCCGCCGCGCGTCGCGGCTCTTCCAGTGGGGGTGCCGCGGCCCCACGTTTTGGGGCGGCGACGGTCCTTTCGTGCCACGTCCATGCAACCTCGAGGTCCTCGTGTCAAGCCGGTCACGACTGCCCCGCGTGCCGCGGATGTGAAGCTGGCCACTGTGAGCCACATTGCTCTCGATGCGATTGCCAACAGTATTTGTGGCGCGCCATTCTTTGACACCGAGTTTGTGGTGAACCACCTCGGCAAGGACGAACTGCTGTACGGCCACTCGTCGGTCATCAAGCATTCGTGCCCTGTCCTGTTTAAGAGTACGTGATAGTGACTGACTCTAGTGATCCAACGCGGCGGTGCTGTGCGTCTCGACTCGATGGAGAACTTGCAAGTGCTCAAGCAGAACACGTTTTCGGACGCCATGTCCGTGACGAGCAGCCTGGCGCCCAGTGCGCTAGACTCGGACGATCTGGACGAGACGGACATACCTGATGACGACACAATTGAGGAGGAGTCGGTTGTGGCCATGCCGACCAACAGTACACGCGTGCCGTCCCCTGCTGTGACGTCGAGCGCCGCCACACCCTTGGCGCCCGCGGCGACGGCCGCCACGCCCGCGACCCCTGCTACAGGTCCCGCCACAGCGCCGCTATCGAGCACCCTCCCGATGTCAACGCTGAGTCCCTACTCGACGGAGAACAACTCGACGTCGGCGACGCCGGCGCGGCGTGGTAATGCGGATTCGTCTCGGTTTGGCGGTGCGTCTTTTTTCAAGAATCTTCGTAAGAAGAAGGACGACCTACAGAATGCGGCTAGCGGCGTGATCACCTCGCCCAGGTCGCCGGATGCCGATGCCACGGGCGCGAACGATGGCCGTTTGCGCCGTTACTCGGAGGCGCCCCCCATCAACGAACCCGTGTCTGGCCGATCGGTTGTACCGCCCAGTCCTCCCACGCCGCGCACGCGTGCTGTGCCTGGGGGCATGGCGGAATCGACATTGCGTGCGCCCGGGGCAGGCACTACCTCGCTCGTCCCGCGCGTCGCGCCGTCCAATGCCTCGTCGCGGCGCTCGAAGCGTCCTTCGTCGTTGCTGCCGCGCGGTATGCGTCGTGTCATTATCAAGGGCGTGTCTCCGCGTACGATGCAGGCGCTGCTGTTCTATCTATACACGAACCAGGTACACTTTGTATCGATCCCCCACATTCCGCCGCATGGCCAGCTGAACGAGCTGCACGACGAGGCGCTCGAGCACCTGGGCAACGGCTCGAAGCAGGATCCCGCACTGTGGCCTCCTGCCTTCTCGAACAAGTCAGCGTACTGCCTGGGCAAGCAGCTGGACCTGCCGGACCTGATGCTGCGTGCGTTTGAGCACATCTCACTCAACCTGTCCACACGCTCGGTGCTTGCCGACCTGCTATCGCCGTTCGGCGACCGCTTCAACGATGTGCAGCGCGTGCACCTCGACTATATTACGCGCCACTGGGAGGAGGTCAAGACGCGCCCTGACTTTGTGCCGATTGTGGAAAACTTGGCGCACGGTCAGTACCCCAAGTCGAGTGCGAGCCTATTCCAGCTGTTCTCCAAGTTGAGTATGTCGCCGTAAGCTACAAGAAAGCCTGCTTGGCCAGGGTCCAGGAGGCAGCCGCACCCATCATCAGGGTGCTAGACACAAGCATAGCGCGTGGGCCGGCTGAGGTCAGTACTGTAGACACATACAAGTGCATCGGAACAATGCGCCGCTGAGCGCACCGCTCGCCACGCTACCGTAGATATCGTGCTTGCCGCGCACAGCGTCCAACGTGGCATCAAAGATGTTGTAGGTCAGTGCAATCACACCGGCGCTGTTGCCAATAAAGGTGCCGCGGCGCGACACCTGGTTCAGCACGGCGTTCATGCGCAGGCGGAACGTCGGCGATTCGATACCGAGAGGGCGCGTCATGCCCTCCCGCAGGCCGAGCAGTCCACCGACCACGAGGCCGCCCAGGTATGTGGTGCCCGTGCCGTAGCACAGGTCATCGCTCCAGCCACGCGAGGGCAGCGCCGTGCGGGCGCCCTCAATCGTGTTAGGCTTGTCCTCCTCGATGTCCAGGTACTCCAGGTCGTCCTTAATGTCCGCAAAGGGATGCAGCTTGGCGGGGTCCAGCGCCGTGTTGCGCAGCAGACCCGCTGCCGTTGGAGCCTCCTGGGCGGGCGCTGCGTCACCCTTTTCGAACGAGTGCGAGCGAAGGTACTCCGCTGGACTAGCGCTCACATCCTGTGGCTCACTCACGTCCGCCGCGGCAGGCGCGGTGACTTTTGGCTGCGACAAAAACGGCCAAACCATCGTGGTGGCGAAGCGTGGAAGAGCGCTCGAAGACGCCGTGCATCTTGTCACGTGCAGCACCAACGACCGCCGCCGCCGCTTTGTCGCCCTGCCCTGCCGCGACGGAATGGCACTGCGTGTAGGGCTTGTAGGCGCTGCCTTTGGCAGCGCTATGCGCACCTCTTCCCTGCGCATTGCCACGGCTACGCCCACGGCACTCATGCCGTCCGCTGCGCTCGCACGCGCGAGCCTGCCCCTCGGCGATTCACCCCTGCCGTCCTTTGGCTTTGGCGCCACTGTGCAGACTCGTAACTCGGCCAAGCGCGGTGGTGGTACGACGAAAAACAACCGCAACAGTGCAGGTCGCCGCCTCGGTGTCAAGAAGGCTGGCTCGACGGCTGTTGTCCCCGGTAACATTATCGTGCGCCAGCGCGGCACTTCGTGGCACGCTGGTGAGCATGTCCGCATGGGCCGCGATCATACGCTGTACGCCACGGCACCAGGCTTTGTGCGCTTCTACAAGCCGCGGCCCGAGTCAGATGGTGTTCAAAAAGCCCCTCCTGCATCGATGGGCCAGCTCCCTTTGCGCCCCTTGCCGCGCTACACGGTGCATGCCTTGGCGCCCGAGTCGGTGCGCCCACACCCCTCGTCCAACAAGCGCGAGCGCCGCTATGTCGGCGTGGTGCTTCACCGTGACGAGAAACTTCCCCGCCCGCCGAGCCAGCCGCGCTCCCGCCTGTTTGACAAGGTGGATCTCCATGCGCTGGAACGTGAAAAAGAACTTTTGCGCCAGGGCTACGAGCCTTTGGCGATGCACCCCTCCCTTTCCTAGTTTCCTAGGGTATCTAATATGTGACCCTTCCTATGTAGCTCGGCCTACTTCAGGCGGTTGTCTCTTGCGTTCTCGGCCCTGGTCCGACTCGGCGCCCTGCATCGAGAGCCGCGCCCGCATCAACGCATGCAACCGCTCATCGTCGTCGTCGCTTTCGCCATCCAGGTCAATGCCACGCGTGCCATCCTTTGTGGGCCGCGGGAACCGCACAGGCGCAAGCGAAGGTAGCACCATCACAGGCGTACGGCCCTCACGGAGCTCGTGCGCCAAGTCATGGCCCCGCTCGTCGGCGGCCTCGGCCCGTGGACGCTCCATGTCCACAGCCTCGCCATTGGGATCCGGCACACGTTCGCCGGCGAGGCGCGCCGCCTTGAAGCGCGACACACGCGGGCGTCCAGCGTTGGTGACCGATGCATCGAGGGGCGCAATCTGCGGTCAGACGATCGTGTACGTACCCCATAATCCTCCTGGTTGTCCTCGGCCTCGTTGGAGGGCGCAGGAGGCGTACTGGACGGCTGCAAGGCCAAACGTGCTTTCGCCTCGGCATACTCACGCGCCAGGTCCTCGTTCCAAAAGCTGTCGCTGGGGTGCCCGTCCATTTGTGGCTTCAGCGCTTCTAGATCCTTCGGCCCATACTCGTCCTCACTGTCCCATAGCATCTCGTCCTCCGATGTCCAGGTATCTTCCGGCACACTCTCGTCATCATCGTCCGGCTCTTGATGATACTCGTCATCATCATCTATGTCCCCAGACATGTGATCGAGCGACTCGTCCTCCTCCGCTTCGTCCATATCGTCGTCCATGTGACACACTTCCTCGCCCCCAAAACGCACGCGACGACCTGGGGTTTGAATCTCCTCCTCTTCGTTTGTAGGTGGCGCGTTGCCTGCTGCCGCCGCAGCTCGTTGCTGTAGCTTGGCTGCATACGCTTTCGTGGGCCGTGCATGAGGTGCCCGGGGCGGCAGACCCGCGTGGACGCGCGACTCGCTCTGGCAATCGTCCACACGTCCTGCGCGTTCAATGGCCGAAAGGCCTTGCGAAATACTCGGGCCCACCGGTGCCACGGGCGCCTCGTCCTCGGCACCTTGCTGCCGATCCAGCTGCCGCTGCTTAAAGGCACTTGGTTTGCGGCCGCTACTCGGTGTGCGTCGAGTGCTTGCGTCCGCGGACCGCTCCACGACCGTATCCCGGATCGCAGGTTTGGCAGGCTCGGTGGGTGGGCGCGGTGCAGGTGCTGCTTTTTGTACCATGTGAGGCTGTGCCGCTTCCATCTCAGCAAAGATGCGCTCCGCATTGGGATGACCTCGGATGACCTCGGGGCCCAGCAAATCGACAATGCGCGCGGCCTCTTCCTGTACACCAGCATCTTCAGGATCCATACCCAGAGGAACGTGAGGCACTTTCTCGGGGCGCTGCGCCGCAGCGTCACTCCTCTCTTCCTCGTCGCTGGACAGGTCGGGCTCGACAATACGAACCTGCTTTTTCGGCGGCTCTTCTAGCTTTTGTCCTTGCAGAAAGCCTCGTCGCAAGCCGGATACCTTGAGCGCTTTCGGTTTGGCTTGCTCCTTGGCCATTTCTTCGTCCTCTTCTTTCTGCAGCTCATCAAAGATGGAGGCCATCCACTGTTGGCGTTCCTCGCCTTGCATCGTTGGATCAAAGGGCGCTACTTGCCCTGGTGTGCGCCCCAGCACGTTGCTGGTAGGTCGGAGCGTACTGGCGTCCAGCTGTGGCGTCTCTGGTGGCGAATCAGGGAGCATCTCCAGTGGGTCCACAAAGGGCAGGCCCTCCTCATTGAGCACAGGGTCTTGGTCGGCCGCCTCTGCGCTGTCGCTCAGTACGTTGCGCATGGACGTTGCATAGGCCTCACGGACCTGTGCACCGAATTGAGCCTTGTACTCGGCCATCTGCTTCTCGAGTGTTTGGATGTGCGCCGTAAGCACGGCCTGCGCTTCGTTGGGCGCTTGTGCGTGAGCAAGGGCCGTGCGATCATCCACGTGCAGCGCGCTCGTATCCCATGGATATGGCCTATCATGAAGTGCATGCAAGCGCTGAAGACGCGTTAGTAGCGCCCGGGCCGCCGCCACCACGTCGGGCTGAGCGGCCTGGGCCTGTTGCGCCTCGTTCTCCATGGCCGTGGCTTGTGCACCAATCAAGCGGAGTGGACGATTGCCACGAGGAAAAATTGCGCTAGGCCCCCACAAGTCACGCGCTGCGCACAGGCGATCGATGTGGCATGACCTCCGCGATCAGACGGTTTTGTCCCTATTCTATCACGATTGATCATGCCGGCGAAAAGTACGTGGTTTTGCGCCTAACCTGGCAGTGAATGCAAAGGCAGTGGCTGGCCGCGCCCGCAAGGCGGAGGCGGCTGAGCGCAAGGCAGCGGAGGCTGCCGCTGCGGCGGAAGCCGAAGAGGAGGCCAAGTGGCAACAGGGTGCGAAGGGCAAGTCGGCCGCCGACGCCCGCAACGAAAAGGCCGCGGAGAAGGCCCGCAAGAAGGCTGAATTGCAGCGCCTCAAGGAGGAGGACGAAGCCAACACGCCGGGTAAGCGTGGCGGTGGCGGCAACACTGGCGCCAAGGGCGCCAAGGGTGGCAACAAGAACAACAGCGCCCTGAACGACCTGGACATGCAGATTGCCGCCTTCAATGCGTCCTCCTTAGACGATGCGCTGGACGCTATGGAGCTGGTGAACGCCAAGTCGGACAAAGCGAGCCAGGGCTCGGCGGCCGGCAGCATCGAGAAGCACCCCGAGCGCCGCTTCAAGGCCGCGTTCGAGGCGTACAAGGAGCGCGAGCTGCCCAAGGTCAAGGAGGAGCACCCTGGACTGCGCTTCCAGCAGTACCAGGATCTCCTGTTCAAGCAATTCCAAAAGTCGAAGGAGAACCCGTTCAACCAGGTGCACGTTTCGTACGATGCCACCAAAGAGGAAAAGCTGGCTGTCCTCAAGGCGAAGCGCGATGCCACGGCCGCTCGTTTGTCCTAGTTCCATACTCTGACATGCTATGATAGTGTGGCCACCCTAGGTTGTGACCCGCCAGGTCATGGCTGCATAGCAGCTTCCTCTAGGCCATGAAATTAGGGGGCCCTCGACCCAAGGGCTCGTCGGCACGACTCCTCCGCCAAGTACGCTACCACCCTAGCCACTCAGAGACGTCGCACAGACCTGCTCCATACGGGCGATCAATGTGCGGGCCTCCTCTAGCGCGACGAGGGGGCGCACGTACTCGCTGCAAGCAGCCGCGTGGGCCCGACGGCTTCCTGGGCCGAGTTGCTCACCGCGTCCGCCAACCGGTCTGCACCCAGTCCCACTCGCCCGCAAAGGCTCATGAGCACCTGACAAATAGGTTCGTGCATCCCATCAGTGGTATGTAGGCCAAAGGTCCCAGGGGGTCCTCGACCTACCGGAGCGGTGAAACGAGCTGAGGCGCTGGGCGCCCTATTTATTTTTTCGTGGCCGCCTTTTCTCACGTGATACCTGCGGCACACTGTCATAGCTTGGCCGTAGGCGAGGCGCCCGTGCGCTCCCATTGTTCGACGAGCTCGCCCACCTCGGCTGCAATGCCGTAACTGGCCTGGTACCCGGCAGGGCCTGTTGTCAGTTTCTTGTACGCACCAATGCCATACGCATGCACCACACCCACGCGGCGTCCAGGCAGTTGTAAAGCGTGCGGATCGAGCTCGACGCGCGCGCCGCCTTCGCGCGCCGGTCGCACGCCAATGTTCACGGCTACCACATCCAACTTGGTCCATGCATCTGCCGATTGTGGGTTCACACCCTCAGGCAGCAGTGCAGGCGCTAGATCAATGGCGTTCTTCATAATTCGTTCGGTCACAGCGGGGTCAGGTCGAAGTGAGGATGTGTTGCGCACATCAAAGGTACCGCCCAGAATGACGAGACCACTGCGCGCGCGCGGAATCACGTAGGTCGCACCGTGGCTGCTAATCTTTGAGTAGCAGTGGGCAATTGACTCGTCGCGGAACCGCGGCGCGCGTACCAGCACCGTTTGGCCACGAATAGGGTAGGCCCCTGTCTCGTGCGCCTCGCGAACGTCTTGGCTGCCCAGTCCCGTTGCGTGAACGAGCACAGAGGCTTGCGGTACCAATGCCGCAGCACTTTTCAGCGTGTACACGGACGAGATGCGCACAATGATGCCCGTGGGACCAGGCAGAGAGGTGCCTTGCAGCTGAGCCGCGAGCCATTGCAGGTACGTGGGCGCATCGAGCGTCAGCGAGCGGAAATCGTAGCGGTACGGCGCTTCTTGCGCGGCGCGTGTTCCATCATGACTCGTAGTTTCGATCTGGGTATAAGCTCAAGCTCACGTACACCGCCACACACATCCCTGAACCAGAAGCACTCGGTATCATTCTCGCTATCATGGTAGCAGGAAAACGGCATGAAAGCAAGCAAGTCCTTAGGCAGCTGCTGTTCCAGCTCTTGAAACCTCTTGTATGTGCGCGCATCGCGACGACGCTCTGCCTCTTTGGTACCGGCAAACGAGCACCAGTTGGCCCCCTGTGGTGAGTGTCCTACTACGCACAGCCCAGGGCGAGGCAAAGCTCTGTGATGTCAGGTCGCTAGGGATATCGCGCGCTAGGACCGTGACTTTGTAGCCTTTCTTGCGCAGTTCCAATGCACTTGTGAGTCCCAAGACTATGTGAGGTGGGCAGGACGTACCTCCGGCGCCCAGTACCACCGCCGCCTTTTCTGTCATGATAAGGTAGTGGAGCGCGGACGTGCCGGCGACTTGGCACTTACCCACGTGGCACAGATCGGGGGATGCGAGGGTCGTGTGACGACGCCCAAGGGACGTGATGATAGTCGCTCTCTATGATACAAGGGGTATGTAGGCTTACAGCTCCGTCTCAATTCGGTTTGAGCCGGCGCGCTGGCCATGGTCGACTCCGATGCCTGCACCACGCATAGCCTCTTCGTGCGTGTAGGGTGTCTCTGTCAACACGCGCTTGGCAATACGCTTGTGTTGCTTGCTCGCGAGGTGCGCCGTACGGTCGTTTGAGTTCGGAAAGTGTCGATCGCATTCCACGCAGTAGAACATACCGAGACCGGCCTTCTCCGGGTCAAGTTCGGTCGGCGCTTCTAAGTTCTGGCGCTTGGTCTCGTCTGTGGCATTGGCATGACGCTGGTCATAATCCAGTGTCCTAGCGCGTGTGCGTGCAGCGCGCGACACGTCTCGGCGCGCGTGGTGATTACGCTTCTTGCGCTGTATGCGGCCCATCGCCGCTCGCAGCAGGGGACGAGGGGCGGTAGTACGACCTCCACTCCACATCACGTGATAACTATAGTTTTGGAAGTGTATTCCACGTGACTCATACGCGGCGAAAGGCCTCGTCCGTCCGGCACGTCATTGCCCCTCACCACATCGTTGGACACAAGAAGATGGTACGTGTGCAGCAGTGTGCCGCGGCAACGGGCATGCTTGGAGCTTCCGAACAGAGACTAACATTTCAGACTCGTCTCTACAGCAAGGGCAGGATCCTGGGCCACCGGCGCAGCAAGCACCTCAGCCACCCCAACGTGTCGCTGATCAAGATTGAGGGCGTCGAGAACGCGAAGGACGCTCAGTTCTACCTCGGCAAGGTGCGTGTACCTCTTCTAACATTAGCGCATTGCCTACATCTACAAGGCCCCTACCGAGGTGCGCGGCAGCAAGTACCGTGTGATCTGGGGCCGTGTTACCCGGACACACGGCGGCAACGGTGTGGTGCGCTCCAAGTTCCGCCACAACATCCCCCCGGAGGCCTTCGGTGCCTCGGTCCGTGTGCTGCTGTACCCCAGCAACAGTACGTATCCTCTTACTCATCCTAGTCTAAAAGCGGTCGATGGGCTGCATGATTGTGCCTCTATATCACTGAAAATGTACGTCCATGCCCGTTCCAGGCGGCATGCGGCGGTGTGTAGGAATGCACGCCTTGGAACATATGCTTTGCGTGAGTCAGTGTCAGACGACCGTCGGCGAGAGCCATCCACCCTGTTTCTTATCTAGTCGCTGTGCCTCTTATGCGCAGTGTACTTAAACTAGCAGGGAAGACTATGTGGTCGTGCAGATCGGCCACGTCGACTTGTGGTGTGGCCGTTTTGAAGCGGCCCTACATGTAGGCAGCGGGTATATGGGTATCTCCATGGGCCTCGTGGGCTCCGTCGTTGGTGCTCGATGCTGCTTCGTCGTGCCATAGCATGCTCCAGCGAATGACCGCGATGGGCTTTTGTGTGGTGGGCAGCACGCCTGGTGGCGGCGGCGGCGCAGGGTCCAGCAGGGGCCTATTGTCGTCGGCCCTATCGCGATCGGTGGTCGGTGGCGGCACATCGCGCGTATCGAGGCGATGTACGCGCGTTGGATCGTCCTCCGCATGCATTTCCTCCACGGTGATCGCCACAATGATGAGCAGCAGCAGCCATAGGATCGCATCCACAGCGCACAAATGCAGTTTGGATGCGGCATACTCTGCGTATAAGTGCACGGTACCTACCCTGCCCCACAAAGTCCACCAGGAGTCGGCGGCGTGACGGGTCCGTATCGTAGAACAGCTGGGCCATAGCACATAGCAGCTGGAACGATGTCATGGAACGCACAAGGCTTGGCAGGCTGCGCTCGCGCATGATCGGCTGGGGGCGCACTGCGTGAGTACGAGTGACGTACGATATTGCTGCGTGAGTCGTTACGACGTACCGAGAGGGAGAACATACGCAAGATCAGGATCAATAGCAGGCCGTCCAGCAGATACACGTAGACCTGCAGCATCATGACTACGCGCTGCAGCTGCCTTATGAGTTGCGTCCACGTACGACGGCCAGGGCCTCGCGGCGCTCCTTGCGCATGGTCGGTGAGTCGCTTGCCTGTCCCAGCGGCGCGGGGCGAGGCGCTTGTCGGCCGAAGAGGTGCCCAAGCCGCGACGCGCGACGCGTCGTGAGGGGCCCTGCCGGCATGTCGCAGCCGTGCCAGAATGCCTTTTTACAGCAGACGCTCGGATTAGGCACGGCGCCGACGGAAGCGAAGGATCGTGCGCGTGAGACAGCACGAAAGCCGCGCTTTGGCGAGGGCGCTCCACGACCGTTTGTGGCACCGCGAGCGCCGCCCCAATTCAACCCCGATGGCACAGAAAGCCTCGAATGGGCGCGGTACCAATCTGCCGAGCGGCTGCGATGCAAGTGGGAGAGCATTTATGAGCGCTTCAAGGATGCGCATCTCGAGGACCAGGACGAAATTTACCTGGGCCGCGCCGGCGACGACGACGACCGATTGCGCATTATCAAGGACTGTGGCTCGCTCCGCAAGCTGCGAAGGCAGCTCAAGTTTGGCTCGTTCATGAGTGCGCAAGAACGCGAGGCACTGTCCCTCGCCGAGGGATGGGACGACGCTGGCGCCGATGATGCCGAGAGCGCGGACGAGGCCACTTCGGAGCTCGTTGCTAGGGACGCTGCAGCACCGACGCCACGCCGCGCGACGCCCTACGCCCCTTCCACCGACGTCAATGTGGCCGTGGAGCTGGACATCTACCGCGCCGTGAAGCGCGATGCGATCGACTTGCTATTGCGCACGCAGACCCTTGGCTGTGCCACGTTACCCTACGAGATACCCGGTTTGTCTGCGCTACTACATACAGCTTCACACGCGCAAGAACGCAAAGAGCTTTCCTAGACCCACGTAGCGACGACCATTACGTGCCAGGAAGGCATCCACCGTGGATTGCAGCACATCCATATCCGCCTTGTGTGTCTCCAGTCGGTCTTGCAGCGCATTGCGCTGACTCGTCTCAGAGACCTCCTTCAGGGCCTCGGCTGCATCAAATAGGTAGGCATAGTAGCACAGCTGTGTGTACAGCGCCTTGTCCGAGTACACACGCTGCACTTGGCCGCGGCACCCTGGGGCCACACAGCGCCCGCTGTACACGCCGGCTTGGCGCGTAACAGCGCGGCACGACGGCTCGGTGCATGTGGTTTGTCCTTCGTAGTAGCGCGCCACATGAGCGCGGATCGCCAGCTCGAGCTGCACGACGAGCGCGGCGCGTGCAAAAGGCGCACGGCAGGCCTCACACGCGAGCCATGGCGTGTCCGCGCGCGTGCGCGACGGGGGCTGCAACGAGGTTGCGTGACGGCACGCGCGGCAGCGCACCATGAAAGGCTCACAGTGGGCATAGCGCACAACGCTCGGCACCTGGCTGTCCAGCGGCGCAAAGCGATGGTCCGGCGTGTCGTGCGTGTTGTAGGTATGCACATCGAGGCCGAGACACTCGGCCAGACGCGTGCGGTCTGTGCCCTCGATGCAATCTGCCAAACGCTCAATCGATGGAAGCAGCTGCAGCGACAAATAGTGGTGGGCATCAATCTTGTACGCGGGATCATCGGCGTGACGGCGCACCTCGTCGGGGTGGAACGCACGCTGGGCTTGGGAGCTCTTGGGATCCGCGCCCACACAAAATACGTAGGGAATCACATCACCACTGCGCACCGGCTCGTTCTTCGCAAGCATGCGCAGCGCGACCTGCACATGCGGCTGGTGCTGAGCGTCGGGGTAGTCTTGGGGGCGCTTACCAAGTCGCTTAAAGATCACATAGTCGTCCAACGGCACACGGCCTTCACGCACATCGTCGGATATGCCTTGAAGGTACGTGTGGATGCGCTCGACCACCGTTTCCGTGGCCTCGCCGGAGAGGATCTGCTCCAAGACGTAGGTCGACACCTGCTTGTTGAGCTGGCAGTACTCGCGACGCTTCATATCCAGACCCTTGATCTCCGTACTGGTCTCACCCGCATCGTTGACGAGCAGCGCCGCGTACTTTTTCTTCTGAAGGAGCAGCATACGTTGGAACACGCCATCGATATCAATCTCCAAAAGGCGGTAGCGCTCGTTCACCGCGCGACGGAATGCGTGGCCAATACGCAGTGCGGCTTGGTAGTCGATGCATCGCGTATTGATCATCACACTGTCTGTATCACCGTAAATGACATCCAGTTCCATACTCTCCGCCAGCTCGCGCGTCATGGAGAGAATCTCACGTCCTTTGAACGTGGTCAGCGCGGCCAGAGGACGCGCATAAAAGCGAGAATGCTCAAAGCCCAGGCAGCCGTACATACTGTTGGCCGTGAGCTTGAGCGCACGCTGCTTAATGTCCCACTGCACGCGCTTGAGCGCTGGCGCATTCTTGTCCTTGAGCAGCGCCTTGACCTGCCGCCGGCGGTTCACGAGCGTGGCAATGAGGTGCGGCAGCACACCCTGCGCCACGTCCGACGACGGCACATCCGGCACATCGTCGCCGCCGTGCCGCTCCACCGTGGTGAAGTCAATATTAAACTCTTGGATAATGCTGGGGTACAGCGAGTTGAAGTCCATGACCAGCACATACTTGTCCCACAGCCCACGCTTCGGATCCAGTACAAGACCACCTTTGAACGTCTCCTTCTTCCCGGCGTCGTCCTTCTTCTTCTCCCAGGCCAGCGGCTTGTCAGGGCACAAGTACTTTTTCTTGTGGAACTCGTGCAGCAAAATATACTCGTTGCGCTCGGCACGACCACCGTTCAACGTGCGTGACCAGGCATGTCCGGCCAGGTTCGTCAGCTGCTTCGTCAGTGCGAGCAGCTGCACCTTGCTGGCCAGCGCCATTTGGAAGAACGCATCCACTTCTAGGTGCCGCACAAAGGTGAGCAGACGCGCTGGCGTCGGTGCTGTGCTGTCAAAGTACGACGGCACATCCTCCGGGTCCATGTCCTCACGCTGCACCTGCAAGTGCGTGCGGCACATCTCGCTCAGCGACCAGGTCGTGGAGGAAATCATGCCCTTGGCCATATCGCTCGATAGATCCGCCACCAGGCGGCCAGCGAGCAAGCGCATGGCCTGTGCATACTTGGTCGGGCGCGAGCCTTCCTGGCGCATGCGTCCCAGCCGCGTCAATTGCTCACACTTGAGGTCGCGCAGCCGGTGCAGCAACACATCGAGGGTCGAGCCGACAAAGTCGTGACTCACCAGCACATCCACGTCGTGGCGCTGGATCTGCGCGAGGAGGCTATTCAGCACCATACGCTCGTACTTGAACGCCTTGACGGGCGTGGAGCTCTTGGCCACCTCCGCCTCAAAGCGCGGCGGGAACGAGGGGCCCAACGGGCGCACCGCCGTGAACGAGCTCGAAGGCATTTGCTCCACGGGCGTCGCGCTCTCCAGCGCCATATCGGGCCACACACGCGCACTCACCGCGACAATCTCGCGCTTGTTCTCCTTAAAGTTGACGACGGACCGCAGCGCCAAACTCATCACCGTCAAAGGCGGAGGCTCTTTCGGCGCATTGGCATCCGAGTCGGAGAACGGCGACACACACTTGGGATCGTCCACCGCGAGCTCCAACTTGGTCCACGTCTGCGGCGGGCCGCTCGGCACACTCACCTGCTCGAGCTTGAGCCAGCACGGGCCCATAATGCGTCGCTTCACCACAAACAGCTCAAAGGCGGAGGTCTGTGTGCCAAAGGCACGCACAAACGTGGCACCACTCACATCGGAGGGCAGCGCCGGCTCGTCAAAGCCGTACTTGATCTTGAGGTAGCGCCCTTCCGCCGGCACATCCGGCAGCTCAAAGGCGTAGCGCCGCGTGACCCACTTGCCGAGCCAAGCGGAGATATTATGCCGCGAGCGCACGGCGTCAAACTCTTCAAAAACATCGTCTTCACTCGGCACCATATCCGTTTCATGGCCTTGGACCAGCGTGCGTGTGCGTGGCTGCAAAAACACACACCGCTCAATTCCATCGATGGCGACACTGGCACTGACGTAGCGCTGACTCGCCTGGTCCAGCACCTTACCAAAGAGGTAAATCTTGCCATGCACATCCGCATAGTCCAGCCAGTAGAAGGGCACGGAGCGATCCGCGTCGTAAATCTGCATCGACGTGGCCACCGTCGGCGCCGACGTCTCGGGCGATGCCACGGTCGTTAGGCCCTCGTGCACACGCCGCCACGACGGCAAGGATGCGGGGCTCTCGGGCGCAGGACTTTCTGCCACGGCCGGCGCTGCAGGCACGGCCGGCGCCGCCTTGACGGGGGTCGGCGCCACACTGGGCTGGTGGGCGCTTGTACTGATGACCTTGGATGTGCGCTTCGCACCCACCGAGACTTGCGCAAAATCATCGTCGTCTTCCTCGATTGGCTCGACATCATCGCTCTTCTGCTTCTTGGCTGCGGTTTCAGGACTCCATGACATATCCGGCAGATCGCTGCTTGGCTCCGCGGACGAGCTGAGATCCGGCACGAGCGACGGCATGGCCGTGGGTGTGGGCGTGTGCGTTTGCTTGCGCTTCCGAGCCATGGCCAGCGAAGGCGAATCTTGACTATCATCCAGGGCCAGCGACGCCGTCGGCCGCGCCGGTGTGCTCATCGGCGCAAGACCACCAAACAACTGTGACATGAACGCCTCTTCCGCCGCCTTCGAGGGCGGCGCGGCGGATAAGGGCATGCGCCGCGCAGGCGCATCAGCAGCGCGGTCTGAGGGACGCGTGCGGCCCATATAGTCGGTCGGCGCGGCGCGTTGAGCCTGCCGCTTGGCGCCTTTCTTGGGCTTGCGACGACCTGTGCGCTCAAAGTACTCGTGCTCGTCCTCCGACTCGGAATCACTCGCTGGGCCATTCTCCCACTCGTCCTGGCCGTGATCAACGTAGCCACTGCCATCATCATCCTCAATGAAATCGTCTTCCATCATGCGTCCCCGCACAATCGACTGGTACGTTTCGGCGGACACTTCATCGTAGATCCTATCGTCTTCGTCCGTCTGGGGGTATACTCGCGGACCACCGCTCCGCGACGCCTTCAGCGCCGCGAGCGCCTCAAGCCTCTTTGCGCGCGAGGCCATCCGTGTCGCGGTACGAAGGGAAGCGGCCCTGGCACGCGGCACGCGTCGCGCCGCCACGCGCTGCCGGGCACGGTGCATACCTCCACATATCTGGGTCCAATCACCTACGGACTGGCACTGGCATCGCGTCCTCGGCGCCGCCGCCGCGAGCGTGGCTCGGGGCGCGGGGGGCGTGGAGCGTCGGCGCGCTCGAGCATCCACCGGCTCCATTCTGATGGTAGCGCAGAGGAGCTGAGACCTTCCAAGCGTTCCGATGCGGGTGCAGGCGCCGATTCGACATTGTCGTCGTGGGGTGCCGGTGGTATAGCTTCGTTAGACACTGGCTCTTCCTGCGTGTCAGAGACCCAGCCATGCGCTTTGGGCCGCTGTGTCGAGCTGGTTGGGGCCGTAGCTGCTGCATCTTGTGTCGGATCCCCGGTATCCTCGTCTGAGAGACCGCCCCATACGTCTGCCTCGCCAAATATATCCTCCTCTGCGTCGTTGACTTGTACGGCAAAGGCAGGCGGCGGTGCCGTGCGTGTGCTTTTAGTAGGTGGGTCAGGCTGGGTAGAGGCAATCGCGGCAGGCGTCTCCGCCTTGCGCTTCCGCCGCATCTTTTTTCCATTGACATAGATCACCTCTGGCTCCTCCCCTACGCGACGAAACTTGGCACGAGCCGCTGCTATGCGCTCCGTAATCTCTCGAGCACGTTCCTGAGCGCGCCGTCCCTCTTCCAGGGCCGCATCAAGACTCTCCTCCGTCTCTGTGGCCTCTTCACGCGGGGGCGACGGCTCTTTAGCAGATTCTTGCGCAATACGAGCGCGTTCACGCGCCAGAAGCTCTAGATCTAGGCCTTTGGTGCGTCCAGCGGCATGAGCAAAAGCGTCTGACGTATCGGTGGGTGTATCAGCGCCGGAACGCCGCAGCGCCGCTCGGTCCACGTACGCGGTCTCCGCTTGCACGTGGCGAGGGCGCATTTGCAAGGCATCGTCGTAGCGCGGTGCGGTCATAGCGTCGTCTGGCTTGTCCGCCGTGCCGGCCCTGCGCGTGGGTCCATGCCAAGGAGCCCCTCGTGCGTCGCCCCCCGTCTGACTAAACCACGTACGACCTCCCCCGCCTTCACGTCGTTGTCTCATCATGCGTGAGGCGTGGCGCCTTCTTACGATCCAGAGCCATGTGGCGACGGGCTATGTGGGTATGTGACTGTGACTGACACAGGCAATCGCTCGGCTACGTTCCCTGCACAGCTACTCGGCTGGGACGTCGATGCGGTGAACACGGTCCAGTTTTCGAACCACACGGGCTACGGCCGCTGGGGCGGCCAGCGTTTCGACGAGCGCCATCTCACGGAAGTGTTCGAAGGGCTTGAGCGCAACGAGCTGCTCACGCAGAACCGCGTCGTGACGGGGTATACGCCGTCGCCTGAAGCTTTATCGGCGGTCGAACGACTGATCACCAAGTTGCGTGCCAAGAACCCAGCGCTGGTGTACTTGCTCGACCCTGTCATGGGCGATATGGACCGTGGCATGTATGTGAATCCCCATGTACTGCCGATCTACCGTCGCATGCTGCACCTCTCGACGATCATCTGTCCCAACCAGTTCGAGGCGCAGCTGCTGGCTGGCGAGGAGATTACGTCCTTGGAATCGCTCCAGGCCGTGCAGGAAAAGCTGCATAAAGAGTACCACGTACCCCATGTCATCATTACGTCCCTAGCGCTCCCGCCAGAGGACCTCGCGCGCCTCGGTGCTTCCGACACCATGCCTGATGGCCGCGAGGCGATGGTGCTGGTGGGATCGACATGGGACCAGGGCCTTCATTCATGGTTCCTGCAGTTCCCCTGTCTCGGCGAGTACTTTTCCGGCGTGGGCGATCTGTTTGCCGCTCTTGTGCTGGCGCGTTTCTCGACCGAGCTGGACGACCTCCCGGAGCCTGCGCGCGCAGCCCATGCGCTCGAGCCTACCAAAAGTGACAATGAATGCACGCTCCCTATTGCGCGCGCTGTCATGCTCGCCGTGGCTTCGCTCCAGCATGTGCTGGAACGTACGCGCGCCACGATGATCGAGCAAGGAGCGCGACTCCACCTCGACCCCTTCCGCCCTGTGTCTCAGCTGGATGCGGAAGAGCGCGTCAAGGTGATGCGCCTGCGTGAGCTGCGCATTGTGCAGAGCGCGACAGAGATTGTGCATCCACACGTGCTGTACCGCCCCCAGTGGGTGCTGCACGCCTAGGCCTGCCTCCTAGCGCCGACCTCCATACCCACGTGGCTCATAGCGACCTTGTGCCGTCCATGTCGGTGGCCGATCTGTACCAGATCCGACGCGCGATCCGCCGGGACCGTGAGGCGATCGCGCAGCCCAGTGCAAGCGCCCCGGGTGCAGGCCGCCTGTGTGGCATCTGCTTGGCGTGTACGGCGTCGTATACGTGCCCCGCATGCCATGCGCCGTACTGCTCACTCGCGTGCTTCCGCGCACCGACGCACAGCTGTGCCCCCTCGTTTGCGCAGCGTGCCGCACGCGAGCATATTCAGCCTGAGGATGCTACAGCGGATGATGCGGAGCGGCAGCGCACGCTCGAGATTATTCACCGCTTGCAAACAGGCGAAGGCGTTCTCTCCGACTCGGACGACAGCGATGTGCCTAGCGACGACGAACTGGAACAATATACCCCGGCGCAACTGATGCGACTGCTCACGTTGAAAGAGCGCGAAAAGTTTACGGAACTATTAGAGCGCCCGGCGCATGCGGCGCACCTGTACTTTGATCAGGCGCCTGCCGTGCCATGGTGGCGCCAGGGCGACGAAGCACGACCCTGGGCCACGGAGACACACGCCCCTTGTACCGCGTTTCTGCAGAGTCTGGATACCCCTGCGCGTCCTACGCGTGCTGCTGACCTTCGTTGTAATTTGCTGTTTCTCTTGCTGGCGTATGTCTATGTGCTGCGCCACCTCGATGTATCGAGCCTGGGCGCGCTTCATCCTGCCTCTGCCCCTGGCACAGAGGATGCAGACAGCGATGGCGAACCGCCGCCTTTGGAGGCTGACGAGCCACTTGCTCCTCGTACGACTGTACATGAAGAGCCGATCGCTTCCAGCCCCTCGGCACCCTGGGAGGCATCCACGTTGGAAGCGGACACGGCCCGCACCTTGCTCTGCGAGCTTGTCCCTTTTCTCGCACCGACCAAGCCGGCCGATGCCCGTTTGTGCCTTGCGTCCACCGACGAGGTGGGCTTGTACCTGCTCCAAGTATGGGGCCCTAAGCACACAGGGCATGCATCCACAGCGACGCTACGTGCACTGTGGGACGACGTGCAACCCTTGGTGCAAGCGCGGCGTGTCACTGCGCTGGACGAACCGCCCTATGCGCCGGTGGCATGGGCCCTCGCTGATCTCTATACCCTCTTTGATGCCTCGCCCGTGGCGGCCCATGCAGCGGCCGCCAAAAAGCTATGGTATTACGCACAGGCCTTGCGCCCTGGCGGCGCCACCGACGCTCGTGCATTGGCTACTCTTGCCGAGGCCGCAAGCCAGCGCCTCGCTCACGAGCAAGACGAGCAGGAGCGCCTGGACAAGGTCGCCGCAGCGCACAACGTCGTTAGCGGCATGGCCCACCCGATCCAGCAGCTGCACCAGCCACGTATCGAGGCGCTGGACTAGGCAAAGCCCACGCTGGGCGCGCCACCCGCCCGTTGTATCCGTAGCACCTTCTTGGCCACGAGGCCGTACACGGCTCGCGTCGCAAGGGCATCGCCTGCCTGCTCCACATCCGTAGGGTCCAGGCCGACCTGCTGCACGAGCGCACTGCACGAGGTAGGCGCACGCATGGCCGCTTGGAGCGCCGCTTGGCCTTGTTGCCGCCACCACGTCTCGCTCAGGGCCTTGATCGTAGGTAGCGTCAGTGTATGAGGCGCAGGCGCCCGCAGTAAGAGCAGCATCACATGGGCCATCATCGCCACACTCACACCCAATGGGCCACTAGGGTTCGGGGCCGAGCCGTACGAAGCTGGCGCCCCTTCCTCGCGCGGCACACCCTGCTCCAACTGACGCAATGCTTGAAAGGTATCGGAAAACGAGGCAGACGCACACCCTGGCCGTGCGTACCGTAGTGGCTCGCCAAACCGCTCCCACACGTGCGCGGCCATCCGCTCCAATGCGTCAGTGGCAGGCGGCACTGTACCCATCGGCACAAGGGCAGCCGTGCCGGCGGGCGACGTTCGTGGCAGCGCACGGCGAGGCGTACCGCCCTGTGTCGGTGTGCCGCTGACCGACTGCGACAAGGGACGTGTGGTCGGTGTACGTCTTGGTGTGCTGGTGGGAGGAGCGGCTGGCGAGGGACGGGCAGGCGTCATGCGTCGTGGCGTAGAAGGCGCACATCCTTCGCGCGGGACCTGCGACGTACTCGCACGCAGCGCAGCGCGTCTGGGCGTGGTTGTCGGCGTCTCGGCTCGCGATACACTGCTGGCCAGCGCGCGACGCGGCGTACCGGATGGACCAGGTGTTGATCGTAGTCGTGTATCGGGCGTTGCGCGCGCAGGCGTAGGAGCACTGGCCTTGGCAGGCGTCGTTGGCGCTCGCATAGGGCTGGCTTCGGGCGCCGCCGCCTTGCGCTGCGCCGCGCTCGCCTCATGCTCGTGGAGCAGAGACTCGAGAGCAAGAATCTCCATACGCTCACGCTGAATCTCCTCCTTGATGCGCTGCCATTCCGCGGCATCGACGCGAGGCGCGCATGTGGGCGACGATGCCTCGTGCGGCGCGGGTCCTGACGAGGACGTGGACGTCTGCTGCGCTTGTGCCTTGCTCGCCTGCTCAATTGTGGCCTGGTATCGTGTGATGTGGCGCTGCAACTCGCCCTCACGTCGAAGCAGCATACGGATGTGCTTGCGGGCGCGCGGCGCATTGTGGTAGTTCTGAAGGAGCTTTTCGGCGGCAAGAAGGTAGGTACGTGCATCGCTCGGCTCGGTACGTGGCTGCTTGAGGGGCGTCGGCACAGACACAGGTCTCAGCGCTGGCTTGGGCGCTTCTGGCGCACCCGTTCGCTCGCCTTTGGTGGGCACCACAAACAGGGACGCTTCGAACGCGTCGGCATCGCGGATCAGCTCTAAAATATCCACATGGCCGGGGTTCAGCACGGCGTTCGTAAAGTACGAAGGTCGGCTGGATGACTCGGATATACGTGCATGCAGTGCATGCAGCTGATCCAGCGATGCATGGATCGCCGCGAGGTGCGTCTCCATCGTGGTGAACAACGACGCGACGAGCCGCGCTGGACGCGTAGGCCACGTGATACCAAGTTGCCTCCCCCGCTCGGGCCGCTGCGAGACATCGTGTGCGTGCGATGTCAGGCGCGCCGCACGAGGCGCCGCTGGACGAAGTCTCGCCGATGGTACAGGATGGAGATATGCCAGAGATGCCACCATGCACTGTACCCGGCATAGATCTTGCGACTGTGACGACCATGGCCCTCAAGTCAGGCACTCTCTCTTCGACGCGTGCGGGCACTGACGGCGCGAGTGCGATGGATGTCACGCCGCTCATGCCGCCCGAGTCCGCGCCTCTCTTTGAGAGCTTGCAAGCATGCTTGCGCTTGCGTGATAAGTATATGAACGAGAGTCTTCAGGGCGACTTGTTCGACAATCCGAAAAATTGGGACGCCGAGTACTGCGTGCAGTGGGCGGAAGAGCATGGCGTGGATGCGTCCAGCATTCTTGCCTCTGCACAGGATGTGCCTGTGCGCATTGATGGATGTGCGATGAATGTAGACACGCAGCAGCCGCGGCCGTGGCGCATCTACCCAGCCCCGCCCCGTCCCCACTGGGAGCAATTTACGCCAGCGCCTTCTTCGTCGTTTGTGAGTGGTGCGCATCCCGTGGCGCCGGTGCCTCCCGCCTCCCAAGCGAATGTGCTAGCGGCCCAGGCGCTTATGGAGAGCTGTGGCGGTGTGCCTGGCGTCTTTTCCGAGGAGGCCATGTCGATGCCGCCCGCGCACTGTGTCAAGGGGCAGCGTGTGCAGTTTGGCATGCGCGATGGCGTGTTTCATGCGTGGACGGAGGACGACAAAGGCACGCATCGTCCTCTCACGCGCGTCACATCGAGTTCAACGTGGTTTGAAGACCACGACTTTCTCGTTAGCGTTACGAGCGATGGACCGGCCAAGACATTTGCGTGGCGTCGGCTCAAGTACCTTGAAGGCAAGTGGGATCTGTACAAGCTGCTGAATGAGTACCGCGAGACGGATCTACTGAAAAAAGTATCGCATCGCGACTTCTACAATGTGCGAAAAGTCGACACGCACGTCCACCACAGTGCCAGTATGAACCAAAAGCACTTGCTGCGCTTTATCAAGGCCAAAATCAAGCGGCATCCCGACGATGTGGTGTTGCGTCGTGGCCCGAAACCCATGACGCTGCAGGATGTGTTTGACTCGCTCCAGCTGACCGCGTACGACTTGAGTATTGATACGTTGGGCATGCACGCTCACCAAGACTCGTTCCACCGCTTCGACCGCTTTAACCTTAAGTACAACCCTATTGGAGAATCGAAGTTGCGGGAGATCTTCCTCAAGACGGACAATGATATCCAAGGGCGCTACCTCGCCGAAATCACGCGCGAGGTGATCAGCGATCTGGAGCAGAGCAAGTACCAAATGTGCGAGTACCGTGTGTCGGTGTACGGACGCAATTTGGATGAGTGGGACAAACTTGCAAGCTGGGTCGTGGACCACCGCCTCTTTAGTGCGAATGTGCGATGGCTCATCCAAGTGCCGCGCCTGTACGACGTGTACAAGGCGAATGGCAACGTGGCGCATTTCCAGGACCTGCTAAACAACATTTTCCGGCCGCTGTGTGAAGTGACGCTGGACCCCAGTACGCATCCCAAGCTGCACATCTTTCTCCAGCGCGTTATTGGCATTGATATTGTCGACGACGAAAGCAAGCCAGAGCGCCGCTTCCTGCGCCAGTTCCCGCCACCGGCCCAGTGGGACTATGCGGCAAGTCCGCCCTACTCGTACTGGCTGTACTACATGTATGCGAACCTGGCCACGCTGAATCAGTGGCGGCGCGAGCGGTGCTTCAACACATTGGTCCTGCGTCCGCACGCGGGTGAGGCGGGCGATCCTGAGCACCTGGCTTCAGCGTTCCTTACGTCGCAATCCATTTCCCACGGCATCTTGTTGCGCAAAGTGCCCGTGCTCCAGTACTTGTACTATCTCAAGCAAGTGCCTGTGGCCATGTCACCGCTGAGCAACAATGCATTGTTCCTGGCGTACGAGCGCAATCCGTTCCCGGAGTACTTCCGCAAAGGTCTTGTGGTGACGCTTTCGACCGACGACCCATTGCAATTCCACCTGTCCAAGGAGCCGCTGCTCGAAGAGTACAGTGTGGCCACGCAAATCTACAAGCTCTCGTCCGCGGACATGTGCGAATTGGCGCGCAACAGTGTGTGGCAGTCGGGCTGGGAAAACGAAATCAAGCGCCACTGGCTCGGACGCCACTACTTTGTGCCGGGCGTCGACGGCAACGACATTTCCAAAACCAATGTGCCGGACGTGCGTTTGCAGTACCGACACGAGACGCTACAGCAAGAGCTTGCCTTTGTATGGCAGACATCACCCTCTACGTAGTTACTTCTGGCTCAAACTCGTCACACCAGGCAGGTCCTTGCCCTCCAGCAGCTCGAGCGACGCGCCACCGCCCGTCGACACGTGCGAGAGGTTCGACTCCTGCTCATACTTGGCCACGACAGTGGCCGTGTCACCACCGCCCACGATCACCGTGGCACCGTTCTTGTCGGCTTCCACACACGCGTCGAGCATGGCCTTGGAACCGCCGGCAAAGTTGTCAAACTCAAACACACCCGGCGGGCCGTTCCACACGATCGTCTTGGCCTTGAGGATCGCCGCACGGAACTGCTCGCGCGACTTCTCGCCGACATCGAGACCCATCCAGCCGTCAGGGATACCCTCGGCATCGGTGGCGTGGCCGACCTGCGCCTCCTTGTCGAACTTGTCGGCGGTGACGTAGTCGACGGGCAGGATCACCTCGACGTTCTTCTCCTGCGCCTTGCGCATGAGGTCGTTGACCTTCTTCGAGCCCTCCTCGTCAAAGAGCGAGTTGCCGATGGCCATTTGGTCCTTCACCTTCTTGAAGGTAAACGCCATACCACCGCCAATGATCAGCATGTTCACCTTGTCCAGCATGTTGTCAATGAGCTGGATCTTGTCCGAGATCTTGGCACCCCCCAAAATCGCCAGGAACGGACGCTCAGGCGACTCGAGGGCCTTGGAGAAGAAGTCGAGCTCCTTCTTCATCAAAAATCCCGACGCACGCTGCGGCAGCTCAACGCCGACCACCGACGAGTGCGCACGGTGCGCCGAGCCGAACGCATCGTTCACGTACACATCACCCAGCTTGGTCAGCTGCGCACGGAACTCGGACACCTTGCTGGGGTCCGCCTTGATCTTCTCGCCATTCGCGTCCTTGCCCTTGCCCTCTTCTTCCACGTGGAAGCGCACGTTCTCGAGCAGGATCACAGCGCCGTTCGACGCCACCTGCACAGCCTGCTCGACCTCGGGGCCGACGCAGTCAGGCAGGAACTGCACGTCACGGTCGAGCAGCTTCGAAAGCTCAGGTACCACCGGCTTCAGCGAGAACTTGGCCTGCTTCTGGCCGTCGGGGCGGCCCAGGTGCGACATGAGCACCACCGCCTTGGCCTTGTGCTCCAGCGCGTACTTGATGGTCGGCAGCGCCGCCACAATGCGCTGGTTGTTGGTGATACGCTCACCATCGAGGGGGACGTTAAAGTCCACGCGCATCAGCACGCGCTTGTCGGCAAGATCGACATCGGAAATGGCCAGCTTGGTAGACAGAGACATGATGGAAGGAAGTCCGACCGCCCCCGCGCCGGAGGTCGGCCCGTTACCCCGCCGAGCATGTGTCACGATGACGTAAGCAACATCGCCCCTTCTCGGCGCACGCGCTCGCAGCGTCCCTGATGCCCATTCCTCCGCCGCAGGACCCCCCGCTGACGTCCTTTGGCGCGCTTATTAGCCTTGATGAGCTGCCAAAAGAGGAGCTACGCGGAGGTCCGGCGCCATGGGCCCGTGCTTCCCCGCCCCTGCGCGATCTGCGCACCCAATCGTCGCCTTTGTGGTTTGGCGGAGGCGTCTTTGGCCATGGCATGTACAATGACGACAGCGTGCTCACCAGCAACGCAGCCGTACGTGCACTGCGTCTCGCGTTCCGCTACGGCATCAATGCACTCGACTCGTCCCCGTACTACTTCCCCTCGGAGCTCGTCCTGGGCCGTGCGCTTCGTATCCTGGCGCCGGAGCACCCACGCGACTCGTACTTTCTCGTGACCAAGTGTGGGCGCTACGGTCCGCTGCGCTCTCAATTTGATTACTCGCCTGAACGCATTCGCTCCTCGATAGAGCAGAGCTTGCAGCGGCTCGGTACGACCTACTTGGATGGCGCCCTGTTGCACGATGCCGAGTTTGTTAGCGACCAGCCAGAGATCGCACTCACCAACGAGGGACGCTGGCTCGCCGCCTCGGCCGTGGGTCTGAGTGATACGTATACGCCTGAGGAAGCGCGTCGATTGTTGGGCATCGCGCCTGAAGAGGCCGCGCGTATTCGCGGACCTGGGGACGAGGCCGTTTTGCAGGCCGCGCGCACACTCTTTGAGCTGAAAGACGCCGGCATTGTGCGGAACGTGGGCCTCAGTGGATACCCCCTGGGCGAGCTTGTGCGCCTTTCGCGCCTGATCGCCACGCATGCACCGTACCGGAGTTTGGACATGATCCTCAGCTACAGCAACCACACACTGCATGCAGATTTGCTACCTGCATGGAAGTCTCTCTTTGATGCCTCGCCGACCGATGCGCCGTGGACGCCGCCGATGCTCCTCAATGCATCGCCCTTCTCGATGGGCCTTCTCTCGGACCGCGGGCCACCTGCATGGCACCCTGCCGATGCACCACTGCGCCACGCCACAAAACAGGCCCTCTCAGAAATTCAGCAGGAAGCGGCCGCGCACCCAGCCTCGTTCATGCCCGCGAACCAAGCTTTGGCCACCACGGCGCTCTTCCGTGGTCTGCGGGGCAGTGACATCGTTAATGAGGACGGCGTGCCGTACTTACGCACACTCTTGGGCATGAGCAATACGGACGAAGTCCACACGGCCATGAGCACCTACCGTGTGCTGACCGCGCGCGACGACCCCGCGCAGGCCCAACTGGCCACGTACGAAGCGCGGGTCCGGCAGCGCATAGTGGAGGCTGGCGCCGCCGATCAGACGTGGGCGTCGCCGCCGGCCGACGCGTAGATGGATAGAGCCCTCCACCATGTCGGTACCGACGTCGCTGTCCTCGAGGTACCCCGCTTTATCCAGGCCGCCCACGGCTGCGCGTCCTTTGCATGTGGTGATGGCCTGCACAGGGAGCGTGGCCAGTGTAAAGGTCCCGAATATGGTGGCAGGTCTCCTCGCCTACCCCCATATTCACGTGCATGTTGTGGCCAGTGCGGCCGCGCTGCACTTTTTCGAGGCGGATGCCGTAGACGCGCTCGATGCGCGTGCAAGCACGTTCGGTGTGCATGAGCTGGCTGCGATGAACCGCACGGCTGATCAGCCGGCAGAGTCGTCGTCTGCCGCCGCGCCACGCGCCAAGGTATGGCGCGATGCTGATGAATGGGCGGCGTGGACGGCCGTGGGCGATCCCGTATTGCATATTGAGGTACGTGTGCATGACTTATGCCAGCTGCGACGGTGGGCCGATGTAGTTCTAGTGGCGCCATGCAGCGCAGATACCCTAGCGAAACTGACGCACGGCCTGTGCGACAATCTGCTCGTACGTACGTACGACTTATGCAGCTCTCGTTCCTTCGTGCTCTGTCGCCCGATACACCGACTTGGGTGTACCCAGCGATGAACACGCTCATGTACTTGCATCCACTGACTGCACAGCATGTAGCCAGTCTAAAGGCACTGGGCTACGAGGTGCATGGACCTATCGCGAAAAGGCTCGCGTGTGGCGATCTAGGTACGCTGCTCCCTCTCACACAGGTATGGGCGCTATGCTGGAGTGGACGGACATTGTGCGGATGGTCGCAGAGCGCTATGGAATGACGTAACTACTCCTCGTCTTCGTCCTCGTCCTCGCTGTCCTCCAGAATATGACGCAACACGGGCTCGGCGCGTTTACGCAGCTCTAGCACCACTTGCTGAGCCTGTGACGGCGACTGGCTTTCCAGCACGAGCTGACGACTGCTAGGGTGGCGCCACCATGCAAGAATGGCCTCATCGCTGACAATTTCATCATTGTATACCTTGGTGAGCAAAGGCACAAACAGTTTCGTGTGGCTGAGATGCACCGCACAGAACGACTGCATCACAGCCAGTGCTTCAATCTGATCGTCGTGCGCCACCTCACGAATGAGCGGGCCCCAATGATCCAACAAGGCCGCAGTCTCGCGAGGCTGATCAACCGAGCAGTGATGGAGTACAAAGGTAATCACGACCTTGCGCACCTCGCCGGGCGGCACATTGCTGGCCATACGCAGCGTCTTGAGCTCAATCGCTGCATTTTCCGGCGCATGCTTCTCCTCAAACGCGCGCTCCAGCGACGCCTGCGCCTCGTGCTGAAACTCGCGCAAACGTTCTTCCGACTCGAGCTTCTCGCCGTACGTCTGCGACTCGTGGCCGCCGGACAAGGTAAGCGACATGCTGCCATAGGCGGAGGGCGACGTGGGCGACGACTCGTCCGATTCATCCGACTCGTCGTCGCTGAGCACATCTGCATCGCTGTCCGCATCAATGGACGAGAGCTCCGACACCGCGTCGTCCCATACCACGACGCTGCGGTCCGCGCCCATAGCAAATAGACGGGCATTCGCCGCATGCTCCAGCTCATCCACTTCCTCGTCGTCGCTCTCGTCGCCGTCCGCAGCGGGTGTCGCGCCCAGCGGCGGCCACATATAGCCACGCGATGCCTGGCCCAATGCGCTGTCCTCTTCTGCGCCCTCGGTCCTCTCCTCCTCGTCGTCTTCACTAGCCCGGAATGCGTGCATCGACACGCGCGTAGAAGGCGCCAGCTTCACGTTGGGCCCAATCACACAGCCGTCGCCCACCACGGTACCGCGCTGCAGGTGCACATGGTCCAGAATCTGGACGCCCTCGCCCAAGATACACTGCTCGATGCAACAGTGACGGCCCACCACGACACCGCGCCACAAGTACGAGTTGCGAATGATCGAGTCCGCGCCAATATTCACGCTCTCACCCAGCACGGAATCATGCACTTGCGCACCTTCGTGTAGGCGTGCGTGTGCGCCCAGGAGCGAGCGGCGGCCCAGCAATGCCGTGCTTGCCATGGTCACCTGCTCGCCAATATAGCGAGGGCCAGGCGCACTGGTGTACTTGGCGCCATCTGGCATACCCAGGCGCGGTGTATTGGGGTAGGTCCAGCCAGCGAGCACATCGCGCGAGGCCGCATCGTACCGCGCTGGGTCCGACACGCGAAGCATGTAGCCTGCGCCGTACGGCGGCATACCTAGCACACCACGCGAGACCACTGAAAACGGCTCGCCGGCGGACGTGGATGTAGCATCACCCGGCGGCGCCACATGCACAAAGATCTTGGCTTCGAGTAGGTCGGATGTCAAAATACCCTGCACGAATTCGCGGCGTAGCGATTGGTAGTCAAAGTTTTCCGTGAACAAAGGCGGCACATCAATCGAGCATATGTCGACGCCGCAGTCAACGAGGTCGTTGCGCACATCGAGCTCTGTGCGTGCCTGCTCAAAGAGCTCCAGGGGCAAGGGAAGCAGCGAAACGCGCGGCACGGCAGGCACGGCCGCGTAGTGCATGAGCTGCGACGTCGTAGGAGTTAGCACAAACACCGATAGGTCGCCAGGGCGCTTGGCCTCGCTGGATGGCGGCGCGGGCATCGTGCAGATGGTCATAATCGCATTCCGATCCGCCTGCCGCCGCTCCTTGTGAGCGCGTACCACCGCGCCAATATCCATCGTACCAAGTGAGTCGCCATGCATCAGCACAAAGTCCGACTTGATCACCTGGTGCGCGTCGAGCTCGCGCATCGTATCACCCACGGAGCGCGCTTCCGGGACGGCAATCAGCGAGATGCGCGTCAGGGACGTCGCCCGCACGGCGGGCGCACGCGAGCCGGGCGCGCGGAAGAGCTGCGGATGATGCTTTTCCAAGTACGCGCGAATCTGAGGAACGTGCCAAGTGGCCAGGAAGAACACTTCGTGGACGCCCGCCGCCGCGAGCGATTCGAGCGTCCACTCAATCAGCGGCACATTGCACACGGGCATCAGACACCGCGGACGGTCTAGCGTGAGCGGTGCAAACCGCTGTGTGAATACATCGCACAGGACCACCGCCTGCAGCGGGTTGTCCTGCGCCACTTCGTCCACCGCCATGTCGTCTCCGCAGCGGCCAGCGCCGCCGGCCGCACCGACTGGGTGCACGTCACGTGAGGCAGAGACGTCGCGCCTCGCGGGCCCTCCGCCTTGGCCTCGCTCCATGGGCGATCGTGATGTGGGCGGTATACGCCGCTCCCAGTCGCTGGTGAGCGGCCTGCTCAGCTGGATGTCGCCATTCCGACCCAGCACTTCTAGCCCTGATACCTCCATGGACGAGCAGCCATTTTCTGATGCTCCTAGCGCGGAAGTTGCGCCTCCAGCGCCCACGTCGCCGACACCCGCGGCGCCCGCTGCTGCATCAACGGGGGCCGCGCCTGCGCCGATGACCACCGATGTGCCTGCATTGCAACCTTCGCCCTACGCTCGCCGCGCGTGGCCCGCTACACAGGCCCCCACTTTCCACCCTGGCTCCTTCGAGACGCCGACGAAACGCTCGACCCCTGCGCTCAAGACAACGTCACCGTTCGCGGCGAATGTGTCGCCGGGCCGCAGGCATGCGCCAATTTACTTGGGTCCTGGTACGAGCACGCGCAAGTCCTACTCGCCCTTGCGCTCGTCGCTCGCGTCGACCCACTCGATGAGTGCCTTGGCGCAGCAGCGTCCTCCCATGCTGGCTCGAGAGCCAGCGGCCACGCCCGAAAAGCGTCTGAAAACTAGTACCACATCGATGCAGGCGCTGGATCAAGTGGCGTTTGCGTCGCCATCCACGAGCGCCTTGCCTTCTAGTGCCAGTGTGTCGTCGCCCCGCAAGCGGCCCGTGGACGAGGAAGCGACAATGCCTGTGGACCATGCCACGGAATCGGCGTCGGTGGAGGTGCCTGTACGCCGCTCGGCGCGGCATACACGCGCAGCGTCCACGATGCGTGAAGTGCTTGATGCTATGAAGCCATTGGAGCCCCCTAAGCCGGCTGTGCCGGAGGTCATCAACCCGTATCAAACACGCTCCAAGTCGACGGTGCCGCGTCCATCCACACGCTCGACGCGGGCTCGCGCATTGGAAGCCGCTCGTCAGCGTGCCGCATCCGAGGCGCCTGCGGCCGATGAGCCGCCCAAGACGTCGCTGCTCGATATGGTGGAGCGTACAGAGCCTTTGCCGTTATCGCCACGGCGCTCGCTCCGTACCTCGGGCGCAGATTCGTTGCGCCCTCCTGCGAGTCCGGAAGGCAAGTCTAGTGTGGAAGGCGGTGCGCTGCGTCTTATGGCCAACAAGCCGAAACGTCCATCGCCGCTGTCCATGGGCGCCACACCGATAGAGAAGAGGGAGGCGCCTATGCCTGCGCCCGCCGCCGAGGCTCCAGCACCGGTGGCCGCGGCACCCGCTGCGACTAGGCCTATTGAGCCGGCTGCGCCTCTCGATGTACCATCCTGGTGCGTTATCACAGCGCCAGCGCGGCGTACCAAGCCGACCACGCTCTCAGGTGCAAAAGCCGAGGCACTTGACGTGGCGTGGGAGGCATTGCCCGTGTTCTCCTTTGATATACCTGCAGCGCAGGCCCGGTCTGCGCCGCCTACGACCCAGGAGGCAGCTCCTGCTGCGTCTACAGACACGTCCATGTCGTTGGGTAGCAGTGCCTCTTCAGCGCCCAAAGAAGCGCCATCGCTTTTCGCGGCGCCAGCCAAAGAGACATCGACTTCACGGCCCGCCTTTTCCTTTGGTGCAGCAGCCAAGCCTACTGCCCCTTTCTCCTTGCCTTCCGCGTCGCAGCCTCCCGCCTCTGTGGCCCCGATATCGGAACCTTCGGCGAGCAAGGCCCCTGCAGCCGCTGCGGAGGCGCCCGCTGCAGAGGCACCGGCCAGTGAGGAAGCATCAACGTCAGGCCAAGGGGAGGCCAGTGCACTCACAGCCTGTGGCCAAGGCGAAGAAGACGAAGTTACATCGCACGAGGTGCGTGCCAAGATCTGGCGCCTGGACGCGGGCGCCTGGCAAGACATGGGCGTGAGCATTTTGCGTATCAAGACCGCCAAGGACACGCACAAGAGCCGCGTGCTCGCACGTAATGCCGTCAATGGGCATGTGGTGTTGAACTTTGTACTGTATCAAGGCCTGCAAGTGATGTGCGACAAGAATGTGCTCACGTTTTTGGGCTTTGTCGATGCCAAGCCCTGCCATTTGCGATGCAAGGTCAAGACCCAGGACGCGGCGGCCAGCCTGAAGGAGGCTCTCATGCAGTATGCACAGGCAGACGAATCTTGATGGTGGGACTATATGGAGTCAGAGTCAGATGCCCTCCTATTTGATCGTTTAGACTGCTGGGTGGCTAAGCGATTGAAGTGAGTGGCTAGAACAAGCAGGTGCGATGGATTTAGGTGGCGAAGGGCTCTACCGTCGTCGCCCATTGAAACGCATCCAACATGCTAGCCAATAGCATGCAAGGAAGGTGAATCGACATGGGTGCGCGTCAGTGGATGGAGGTCTAGACGAGCTAGGCGGAGGATGCTTTGCTCGCGAAGGTTCCATCCTACATCCATACCCTAGAGCCAAGGGCAGGACAACGAGGTTCGTGCGGGCCCGACTAGAGATAGGGAACATGTGTAGCGCTAGGAAGAGGCACGCGCCTGCGAACCTCCCGCCTCGTCGTCCGGCAGTGCCACCTCATCGCCCTCATTGGGCACGACTTGGTATGTAGAGGCATGCACCGCATTGGCCCGGCGCGATTTCGACAGCGGCAGCATCCAGTACGTGCCGTGCCGCAAATGCAACGCATACGCATACAACACGAGGGCAAAGTAAATCTTGATGAGCCAGCCCATCACAAGCACGCCAGCCGCAAAGCCGCGTTCAGAGCGCCACGTCTCGTTCGCCTGCTGCACGCGTACCGCGGCCTCGGCGGCCCCAGCCGGGGTGCTCAAATCAATGTCCTTGTGGCGCAGCAGAGCCATCTCTTCCGGCGAGCGGTACTGTGCCTCCAGCGACTCGATCAGGCTCATCAAACCGGCCTGGTGGTTCGAGTTGGACACGCGCCGGCCATCGTGCGGCGCGTAATAGTACCACCACAATGCGAACATCATCGTCCACCCTGTCGATACCATATGGTCCAACATATACACATGCGCGTATCGCAATACCCCCTCGTGCTTTTCGTCACTAATGGCCTTGAGGCCCCAGATAAAGATAGGAATGGTGGCGATGGAGTACACATAAAGAGAGACCTGCGCGAAGGACCCACCTTGGAAGACGGCAATAATGCCATACACACCCGCGATTTTGTTGAACAGTGAAAACAAAGACAGGATCTGACAGCCCACCTTGATGTCCATGAACCCGGCAAACGAGCTCATGAGCCCCGTCAGGGACGACTTCGGCATGCGCAGATACAGTCGCGGCATGGGGGCGTCCAAACGACCGCGCCCTCCGTGCCGGTGTACGCGAGGTGCGACGCCCACGTGGGATCACATGATGCCTTGGCAGACGAGGTGGCGCAGGACCCCACCCCTATGCCCCCGGTGGCCGCGTTGTGCGAGCGGAGTGCGGTTCACGAGGCAAGGACACCTAGATACGTCTATAGATCCCAGTCGTCTTCATCGTCGTCCCACGTCTTTTTTCTTGTGACCTGCGATATTAGCTGGGAACGTCCGCTTTACGCACCGTGATCTTGTTGGCCGACTCGTTTGCGCCTACTTGGTCCACCTGGTCAAGTAGCACAATCAGCTGCTCTTCCGAGACACGCTGACGAACCTGGCCAGAGCGTGCCATCTGCAACAAAATGTCCGAGATGGCCGCTGCCTTCTGTGGCTTCACTAGCGCGATTCGCGACACTACATGTCAGTTGTATGCACGTACAGCGTTCTCTCGCGTCGCTTTCCAGGATCTGGGAGAGAAGTTGGCGCTTCATCTCCTCCTGCTGCGCCACGTTGTCGTCTTGGCCGTCGGCCGCGCCACCACTGGCGCGGCCGCTTGCGCCCTGCAGGACAGAAGGCATGCCCGCACCGGCTGTCTTGTTAGCGTACCCTCACGCACCAGGCATGCCGCCTCCCTGGGCGCCGCGCAGTTCGGCCATGCGCGCGCGCCGAATGGCCTCCAACTCCGGATCGTCCATGGTGCACGTGGTTCGTTGAGCCGCGATCTGTCAATGTGGAGGTAGTACGCCCCTGTAGAACTCAGTCAACCTGTCCTGCAGGACGCCGCCGCTGGGCTCCTATGGAAAGTGGCGTGGATGTTCGATGGAACCTACCTGGGCAGGCTGGGCAAGCGTGCATATAAGGCTGCCCCTTGTCGCCGCCCAGCTCTTCACCTCACCCTTTCATACACCCTTGTCCACGGCTCTGGTAGCCTAGACGTCCCCTGTTCCTATCCTCCTTCGCGTTCCTGGTGAACCCACTTGCACACATCCTTTTGTACATCGAAGAACTGGTTTCTTTGACATCGACACTCTTGTTCCATTGATCTATACCATGACGACTCAGAAGCGCTCGACGTTCTCGACAGCTGGTCTGTTGAACTTGGTTTGCCTGGCTCTGCTTATCACAAGCCAGATGTCTGGTGTGGCTGCTGTGCCTGTGATGAACGAGCAGGCTGTCAAAGCGCCTCTTCAAAACCGTGCGCCGGCAGCTGGTCTTGCCGAGCGTGCGCCTGTGGAAGCGGGGGCTCACGAGCACGAACACCCGTACTGGGCAAGGAACCACCACAAGGGTATGCGCCGTGCTCGCCGTGCGGAGCCCACCTGGACCCCGTACGACGGTACGATTCTCATGCCGTACTCGTCGGTGAAGCCTAGTACCACCACCGATACGGTGACGAAGAAGAAGAAGACGACGGTGACGCATTTCGCGACCAAGACGCATGTGATGACGGAGACTGAGTCGGCGAAGCCCACGCACTGGACCTCCGTGGCGACCATGGCGCAGACCATCACCCTCGAGGGCGGTGACGATGGTATGTCGACGCTTGGCGACGACGACGTCAAGACGGAGAAGAGGCCCGTGCCTTCAGCGCTGCCCAAGGGAGCTACGATCGTCGACCCGTCCGACATTAAGACGGGTTCGGCTACACCTGCGGCCACCCCTGAGGCGACGAAGACCATCAAGTCGAGCGAAGTGACTAGCACGGTAAGCCCCAAGGCCTCGTCTAGCTCGGACTCGGACTCGAGCTCGAGCTCGAACGCCAACTCGTCGTCGGGCTCGGACTCGGGCTCCAGCTCGGGCTCCAAGTCGGGTTCTAGCTCCAACTCCAACTCCAACGCAGACTCGAACTCGAGCTCGAGCTCGAATGCCAACTCGTCGTCGGACTCGGATTCGGGCTCTAGCTCCAACTCGGACTCGAACTCCAGCTCGGGCTCCAAGTCAGGCTCTAGCTCCGACTCGAACGCCAACTCGTCGTCGGACTCGGACTCGGGCTCCAAGTCGGGTTCTAGCTCCAACTCCAACTCCAACTCAGACTCGAACTCGAGCTCGAATGCCAACTCGTCGTCGGACTCGGATTCGGGCTCTAGCTCCAACTCGGACTCGAACTCCAGCTCGGGCTCCAAGTCAGGCTCTAGCTCCAACTCGAACGCCAACTCGTCGTCGGACTCGGACTCGGGCTCCAGCTCGGGCTCCAAGTCAGGCTCTAGCTCCAACTCGAACGCCAACTCGTCGTCGGACTCGGACTCAGGCTCCAAGTCAGGCTCTAGCTCCGACTCGAACGCCAACTCGTCGTCGGACTCGGATTCGGGCTCTAGCTCCAACTCGGACTCGAACTCCAGCTCGGGCTCCAAGTCAGGCTCTAGCTCCGACTCGAACGCCAACTCGACTTCGAGCTCCAGCTCTGACTCGAACTCGTCGTCGGGCTCGGACTCCGGCTCTAGCTCGCAAGAGAAAGCGGAGCTGTGTGACGATGACGAAGACAGCCTTCTGCCCCCCCTTTTGCGTCCATTCCCTGATGCAAACCAGGTGGACTGTGGCCTTGAAAAGAAGTGTATCCCGACCAAGTCGACCAAGTCGAACAACCTGAACGCGCCATCGACCTCGTCAACTTAGTCGTCGAAGTCGTCCAAGGCTACGTTGATGTCCTCGTAATCTTGCACGGGTAGTGGTATCAGTGTGCGATCCAGACCTCACACTCTAGCAGCTAACGAACGGCGAGTCCAAGTACTTGCCTGCTTGCACAAGAGCCGCAGCTCAAAGTACCCCAGTCATCGCTACAATTGGACAGAGTGTCAATGACAGGTAGGCAAGTTGAGTTGGGCGGCGCTGGGCCCTACGTTTTGCTTTTGTTGTTATTCTGACCTCAGTTTTACATTACAGGCTTCTCTTCTGACCCCAGCTGGATGCAATGTAGTTTCATGTCTTTAGTCTTGTACAAATGGTGTGCATTTCTCGTTGTGGAGGTCCCTCGAATCTGGTCGCTTGTCGCTTGTCGTCATGGCCGCCCCCCCGGAACCTGCTGTGGCCACGGTGCGAGGCGCTGGTAAGAAGGCGACGCAGGCTAAGAAGCAGCTTTATGCCAACCCACTACCTGTTGGAACGCATGCCCGTCAACGAGGTACTATTGGGTCCTCCCATCGTACCTGGTGGGACTGGTTCAATGAAGGTACGAAATGGATGGCAGATTGGTCGCGTTCCCCGCCTGTCTACCGGGGATGGTATGACGAAACGACTCATTCTGTATGGATGAGCGATGAAGGTGACGCCTTCAAGCTCTGGACTCAGGGCTTTTTTGGCAAAGGCAACCTGAGTCGGAGTGAGCCCACTTGGGTAGCGCGCATGCGAGCCGAGGCCGAGGCACGGGAGCGTGGGGAGATGACCGCAGAGCAGATGACGCAAAAGCGACGTGAGGAGCGTAAACTGCTGAAAATTGAACGTGCGCGCGCGGCTGTGAAAGCAGGCATCCAGCTTCCCGACGGTGTTACCGCCCTTGGTGGCGAGTGGAAGGAGGATACCAACGAGGACGCAAGCGGCCTGTGGCGCGGCGATGAAGATATGCCAACTATCCAAGCAGGTGTGTCGCGCATCAAAGGCCTCAAGTATTTTTCAGAGGAAGTGAAAAAGCCTATCACCGCGATGTCCTACGAGAATGACGAGTTTGAAGTCCTGGACGGTATCGAGCACTTTCAACTTTCCATGATCGAGGCCTTTTTCCTAGCAGGCATGCTGGGATGTTTGGAGGTATGCAGCCAGGATGGTACAGTTCTGTCTGCCGATACCCTCTACCGACTCTGCCTTTCGAGGCAGCTTCCGTCCACTGTGTCCTCGTCCTCTTTTTGCGCATGGGCACGCCCCGACAATCCTTTCCTCCTAAACTACGTCGTATACCATCACTTTCGAAGTCTAGGGTGGATCGTCAAAAGTGGCACAAAGTTTTGCGTTGATTTTCTTCTTTACAAGCGCGGTCCTGTGTTCAGTCATGCCGAGTTTGCTGTTCTTGTTGTGCCGGAATATGAAGAGGATGCCGATAAACATTCGTCGCCATTCGCGCCTCATCACAATGAGGGCACGAAAGACTGGGTGTGGTTTAGTATGCTCAACCGTGTCAATACCCAGGTCCAAAAGGTACGTGTTGGAAATTCACCCTAGACACTCATTCTGGCTCATGTCTCCATGCCCAGACTGGCCCACTGCTCACCTTCCTTCCTTGCTACGCCGCAAGGGTTCGTCGATAAGCTCAAGCAAGGTCAATTTGCTGTCAAAGAAGTAGCGATTCGCCGATGGGTACCTGCGCGGATGAAACCGTGACAGCATTTATGATCTATAAAGTGGTGTTGTACATTCTATGTTCATCTCCGCTTGAGATTGGGCATGCCACCCTTTCGCATAGGAGGACCAGGCCCTCCCAGACCCTTGACGTTGGGCGGATAGGGTCGGCGCTGATTCTTCTGGATTTGGGAACGAGCCCACTCCCGCTCCTCTGACTTCCACGCGGTTCGTATTTCTGGAACGAGTCCAATGAGTTCTTCTTCCAGAACGCCATCGCGAATGCTCTCCATGACCCTCGACACTGTAGTCTTATGGTTGGCTGTTTCCTTGTCCTCTCGAATTCGGGTAATGTGCCAGGTTGGCACATCTTTGCCTTCCGGCGAAGGAGGGTGCCAGGCACATTCGACAATTCGATCGTCGAGTTGCTCACGCTTGCTCTTCCAGTCCTCCCATTCTTCATCTTCCATATCGAGCCAATCATAGAACTCATGCTCGTCACCGTGAACATGCTGCAGTAGTTTGAACGTGGGCTTGGACGTCCAGTCAGGGGTATCACCAAAGGGATCTTTATCGAGGTCAGGCGGGAAACACAATTCCACTTTAAAATCAATCGTATTTTCTTGCGGCGGCTTCCATTTCAATATGTTGGGCGTGGTGCCTGTGACATAGGGCGCATGCAAACTCGTGAAAATCAAGCCGTCACACCCGTGTTGCAACTTGGCCATCTTTACTTGGAGCACCTCGGCTAGACCATACGCAAGATCCATGGGCTTCACAAACACTTCGAACGGTGCTCTCATACGGGCGTCAGCATTGGCTTTTATATGCTGCATAAAAGCAGGGTGTATTTGACACTGAAGACATCCATAGCGTCGACTGAGAGGACGACTCATCACGTTGTCCTCATCGACGACGAGCGCATCGAACAAGAGAAGCCGAAGTCTCCGCTGGGTCTTGGATATCTGATCCACCACCAATTCTCCATCGAGAACTGTATTATTCAATTGACCTGATGTCAACTTGGCTTTGTTAGACGTGGGAGCAAAGTGCGGAAAGTATAAGTGGCTGACTTGATAGTACTGATTTTTACGATCAATCTATTATCAGTGAGATGAAAACATACCAGAAAGACCTCTTGTATGTTGGTGGCCGGTGGCACAACGATAAGAAGCAAAACACGCTGGCCATCAGATTTCTCGCAGACCCAGAAGCTCGTGTTATTCAATAGATTCACTTACTCTTGCTCCAACATCACATCCAGAGAGTGCTTGTTGAAAGAAATGGGCTGAGCCCCAGGAAATCTTCTGTGAGCGATATTCAACGAACCTCTTCGAACGAGCAAGACACAAATTCTGAACATGCTCCCTTAGAAAATTGAGTTGTATTTCATCGGTCACCAGCGTTCCCGGAATGTCGGGAACGATGGTCTTCATGGAGGCACAATGATGATCAGTCCCGCACAACCTCGAGTTCATTTTATCTGCCCTGAAGTATACGGTCCTTTGGTCCATGAACTATCCGGACTATGAGTGGCTGTTTTCCCCCACATGGGCACCTCATTAGCTAATCGTGTTGCCGTATATTTACATTGAGTGTATTTTAAGCCCCACTATCTTGGCTTGGCTCAATCGTTCGCTCTAACGGAGTATAATTACGATATACTGGGTTTCTTGCCGGGATGGTCATGCGGCGATTGGAGCATCGTACCAATCTACACAAATAGAATACATATCCTCCGACCAACCCCACAGGCTTTGGTATCTGACTAGGTTCTAACGATATCGCTTATATCCTTTACCACTAGCACCAGCGTTGTCAGTCTCATCTCCCATAGGAACCCATATATCCTCAACATTGACATCCCTTCGGGGCTCGGACAAATTTATATGAGCTTGTAATATAAGGCATGCTACTCTTCGCAAGAAAGCTTCCTTTTTCGACTAACTATCTCGGTGTAATCTGGGTTTTGATTCGCGCGGCAGCCTCATTGACCTAGTGACACTCGTCAAAAAGTTATCCGCACAATTTCGTCAGAGAATAGTTTTCCAGGACCTTATGTCGACGCCCTTTGAGTCGACATGAATGTTTGTTATACTTGTCATTACATTGGAAGGGTGTCATGATACTTTATAAGCTGGATTGGGTCGCAGCCAGCATGATAACTGCAACGACAAGAGATACCAAGAAAGGCACTGGTGCCAAAGACGCAGCACTATTCGAAGCATCTGTCTTGGCAGGGAAAGTAGCATTCACGCCTGTCGCATTGAGTGAATTCGCAAAGCCATAATCCATCTCATGGAGTGACTTGACTTCATATTCGGGCGTAGTATCAGTGGCGATGGTTGTATTTTTGGGCAAATTGCCGTATTTGAAGTAAGGCTTCTGAGCCTGTAAAAAGTTCGGATACACAATGTCTTCGGTATAAGGTCGAGTGATATTCATACAGGCTGTAACGGGCAGGATCAGCTGATACGCTCGTTTCAGTTCCGGCAAATGACTGATGATCGAACTCATGGTAGCATTGGATGTCTCATACAGCTGAACAATTGGGCTGGAGCTACTCTCCATTCCTGCCACTTTGTCATACCCCTTGGAGGTCGTCTTTGCATCGGCTGCGTACATGATAGTCCTCAAACCAAGGCCATAGGCAATAGCACGTACTCGATCATCCACATCACCAAAAGGAGGACGCCAACAGGTGGGTGTCACGCCTAGAACAGCCTTGATTGACAAAGCTGTGTAATACAACTCAGAAAATACCTGGTCGTTGGGCAAAGTGGTCAAATAGGGGTTGGACCAACTTTGTACGCAAATATCATGTCCATCCGTAACACCGCGCTGAGCCTGATACGGGTGTTGAATCACATTGGAGCCGATATAAAAGAGCGTTGCTTTGATTCCATTCTGTATAAATGAATCATACAATGCATTGTGGGAGCAATTAGGGCCGTCGCTAACGGTAAATCCGAGTGTACTAGGTGTAGGGCAGGTGGTCAGATCCATAGTAAGGTTCTGGTGTTTGGGCTTTGTACATTGCGTTGCTGAATACCAACAGTCTGGGTCCGTAGCATTGTATCCATCTTGGTTCACACTGGCATGATCGTCATCATTGTCTTCTTTAACCGGCACATCCTGAGGTATGATTCCTGATTTCAGAATGTTATCCAAAGCATCCTGAGCATTCGTATCCCCTTCGTGAATACTGGCAATCTGCCCCACGGGAGGGAACTTGGTTTTTTGCAAAAGACCGTCGATTTCTGGAAGTTTGTACGGGGCACACTGAATATTGACGTCCAAAATATGATTAAAATCACTCTGACTGGCAACGGTAATGCCTTGTTGGCACCGCGCTAACCTTGCCAGTTGTGTAAAGAGGAAAATAACCACACCTATTCTCATCATGGTAGTACTTTCGATCGTTTGGTCTGAAGGCGGTGCACTGGCCAATGGCGGGGCACATGATGCAGTGTGGAGGTTACTAATCTTCGTCTAGCTAGTCGGTCTATTCCGTACCATGCTTCGGTCTTGGACATTAGCATAAAAAGGATTGTTTGAGTTGATAAACAAGTCCAGCAGCATTACATAAGAATAGCCATAGACAAGGCAGCGGTGACCACCAGTGCATACATACTAATCATTTGGTTGGACAAGGCCGAGTTCTTGTTGTTGTTCGATGAGCTTTGGCTGTCACTCGACGAGTCCGAAAAAGATTGAGCCGAACCGCTACCAGTACCCGAGGCTGGCTGAGCTTGGCCATTGCCAGAAGGTGTGGAAGAGACACCCGATGAAGCAGGTGCACTAGTCGAAGAGGCCGACGTGTTAACCGACGAGTTCTTCGAGTTGCTCATCGACTTGGGAGAGAAGGAACTCTGTGTCTGTTGGTCCAGTGGCTGCACATTCAACGTGAATCCAGGTTGGATGGGCATGTTGTCCATGCTGGGCAATCCCTTAGGATTGATGTTGCCCTTGACATAGTCTGCAAACACAGAGTAAGTAATGTTGTTCTCTGCATAAGGAGAAGTCACGTTCAGGCAAGCAGTGAGGGGAACGACATTTTTAAAGGCCTTCTTGATTTGAGGGAACATCTGCTAGAACAGTTTCATCGTATCGGCACGAATTTCATGCGTGAGAACGATGGCAGATCCATCCTTGTAGCCCTTGTTGATAATCTTCTGGTAGTTGGCCTGAATCTTGGACTTGGGCTCCGAACCACCCGGCTGCACATTCCAGTCATCCGTATCATCCGACCAGATAATGGTACACAAACCGAGACCGGCGGCGATAGCACGAACACGGTCGTCAACGTCACCGAAAGGAGGACGCCAGCATTGAGTCGTCACACCAATCACATCCTTGATGATGCGCATCGTGTAGTACAGCTCCGCAAACACCTGCTCATCGCTTAGCGTTGTCATGTAGTGGTGCGACCAAGTGTGCACACACACATCATGGCCATCAGCGAGGGCTCGTTGGGCCTGGAGAGGGAGATCGATCACATTCGCACCAATGTAAAACATGGTCGCCTTGAGCTTCTGGCTCTCCAAAAAGTCCTAGAATTGATTGTGAGTACAGTTAGGACCATCATCACAGGTAAGACCCCAGGTGTCAGGCTCTTGGCAGTTGTAAATATCCTGAGGCACATTCTGCGCCTTGGGCTTCTTGCATCCTCTAGCAGACCACCAGCAGTCGGGGTCTTTCTCAGTGTCATACGAGTCAGTCTGCTGCTGGGAGATGCACATGTGTTGCTCGACACCCTTCTTGACCTTGACATTCTTAGGCATGATACCAGACTTTTGGATTTCGCTCTAGAGAGCCTGTGCTTCCTTGTCGTTAGGCTGGATGCTCGCAATCTGGTTACTTTTCGGGTACATTTTCGACAATGTATTACTCGAAGGGAGACCATAGGACTTGCAAGCTTGAGCTGCGTTTGTCACTTTGGCCATTTCCGCGGCATTAGAGGGAGCGGCACGATTAGCGACGGTGGTGACGACGACTAGGGCGGTTGAACTCGATGCCGAGGCAGCAAAAGCGGTAAGGATCACACCTCCAGCGAAAGCACTGCTAAGCTTCATGTGTACATTGACTCATGTGACCTGTACGCTTGCCGTAGATCGAGCTTCTACGCCCTGTGTACCTTGGGAACGCCAGGCGGAGGTGCATTCACTGCATCCTCGTTTGCATTGTTTACTAAAGTGTATTTACCAAGCTGGACGGTGCCAGTCCACATGATACGGCTGCAGCTCCAGGCGTTCACCGTCTGTGCCAAAAAATTTATCCCATAGAAGGCTTTGCTTTCCATAATTAAAGCTCTTGCGCCATCCGTACCGGTGATGTATGTCGTGGTCTTCCACGACAATATCACAATGGAAGGGGCGTAACCAAAAGGAGGTAAGAATGCCTGCGTAATACACTCGCACACCTGCATGTCCGGTGATTTCAGTCGCGACAAAAGCCAAAGACCATAAATAGAGGGTATCAAAGGGCAATGGGTATACAACATAGGCAAAAATGGGCGATGCCAAAGCGTCAAATACTTCTTGAATTTCGTCCGCATAAGCTAGCAAAAAGGGGTTGGGGTGCTTGGTAGTATGGTGCTTCTTATGGAATGACCAAAGCCATTCCGTTTCATGCGTAGAGCGATGCACCCAATAATACAGAAAGTCTGCAATGATGGTAAAGACACCAAGTTGAAGAGGGGTCCATAACGAAAACTGGGGAGGCACATCTCGGTCGTAGCTCAATAAAAATACAAGCAAGGGTCGTATCACCGATCCCGTCAAGATTTCAAAGAAAAGCTTGGTGGTGGCTGACTCCGGCACAGTATCACGCTCTGAAGAAGCATCCAAGTAGCCATAGGTCATGATGGTTTTGCGCATTCGTTGCTGGAACGATCTCAAAAAGACGCTCGAGTGAACGACATGAAGCAAATAAAGAAGAGGAGCCGGTATTGTCCATCCAGTCAAAGTCATGAATAAATACCTGAAAAGAGCAGGTAGGATCATAAAAGGTAGACATACTAGCAGTTGATGCCATTCTAACATAACGGGTGCTTTGCCCTGAGGCTTTGGTATCGTATATACATCGCGATGTGGTAAGAAAGCAACTCGCGCGACGAGCAGTCTCTGGATCCAATCAAGTTCAGAGCTTGGCCTAAAACGCCATTCATCTGCGCCGGGCCGAGGAACACTGTGTCGACGTCGCGTCATGGCTCCACCGCCACGAGGGATCGCAAGCGGGCTCGCTAGGCCGATCGCATTGGAGGTCATTTTTATGCACAACGTAATTGGCCTACATGGCAAGTGAGTGGTGCTCTCTGTTTTAATTCAGCACATTTCTATTGGCTCACGTGTCGGTACTCCGGAGAAGCATAGGTCGCGTGCCAACATCTTACTAGTCATTGGGGCGAAATTCCGCGTTTATGTTGATATTTAGGGTCATTCTATGTGCGTATACATACCCAAGCGGGTGGAACCCGAGACCGACCCTTCAACAACATGAAAGTAGCTCTGGCTTTCCTTGGTTTTGCAGCACTCGCCCAAGGTGCTTCTGTCACGAAAAACTGGCACGTTGGATGGGTCCACAATGTGAATCCAGATGGGCTTCATTCTCGCCGAGGGATTGCCCTGAACGGCCAGTTCCCTCCTCAGGCACTGAGTGTCAACTCGAATGACTATGTGGCCATCAACTTTACGAATTCGTTCGGGGATGGCTCTCCCTCTAGCCTTCACGGCCATGGTATCTTCTACAACAACACGAATTATTACGATGGTGCAGCGGGCATTGTGCAGTGTCCCGTGCCTGATGGCCAGTCATTCCATTACGAGTTGCTGAACTCTCCCAAGACGCCTGCCTCGGCGGAGAAACAAATTGGTACCTATTGGCTCCATGGCCATTACAAGGGCCAGTATATTGACGGCTTGCGTCTCCCCTTTGTGATCCACAATGCAGACGGCGAGACCTATGAGTACGACGATGACTACACTGTCGCACTGAGCGACTGGTACCATCACGTCCACGCTGATGTGCTGAAGAACAAGTACTTGAAGCCCAACGGAACGTATCCAACGCCTGATGCAGGCCTCCTGTACTTTGTGCACACACGCGTTAACCAGACGGCCAAGAACCTGGATGGCTTCAATGAGAATGCCACTCTGCCATTTGAGCCTGGAAAGACGTACCGTATCCGCGTTGTGAACATGTCTTCTGCTTCGCTATTCAATTTCTGGATCGAGGGTCATGATATGAAGATCATTGAGGTCGATGGCGTGGATGTGCATCCCTTCCCTGTGGACCAGCTCCAGGTGTCGATTGGTCAACGCTACTCTGTGCTTGTGAAGAGCCACAACACCACCGAGCATAACTGGAAGATCCATGCCAACTTGGTCCCTGACATGTTTGATATGTACAAACCAACGGACCCTATTAAGCTGAACATCACCAGCACACTTTCGTACGGCAACCCGCATGCGGAGATGGGTGTGGGTCGCTGCACCGTGGACAGCTACGAGCTTTTCGATGACACGCAGCTTCAGCCGGTCAAGGAGGTGCCTATGGTGGAGCCTGATATGTCCATCAACCGCATTGCCACCTTGCCGCCCTATGCGGACGATGTTCATCGCGGAACATTTGACAACAAGACGTTTGTGACGCCTCTGACACCCACCATGCTGTCTATGATGTCGGAGCCCGTGTCCTACAAGATGAACCCAGCCACGTACGGCCCCAACTCCAACGCTGTCGTGGCCCCCCACTTGCAGATGATTGAGCTTGTGATTCCCAACTTTTCGAAAAGCAAGCATCCGATGCATCTGCACGGTGCCAAGTTCCAGGTGGTCAACCGAGTGTCCGACCTGCGCTCCAAAGATCCGAAGAAGAACCCGCCTCTGAAAGAGGGTCAGAAAAATCCTCTTCGCCGTGATACGGTGGTGCTCCCTCCTGGTGGAAGTGTCACGATTCGCTTCCGTGCGGACAACCCTGGCGCTTGGTTCCTGCATTGCCACATGGATTGGCACCTGGATGCCGGCATGGCGATGGTGGTCGTGCAGGCGCCCAATGTGGCCGCTAAGCGCCTTCAAATCCCCTCGTATGTCACCGAGCAATGCAAGATGCAACACATGCCCATCTCTGGCAATGCTGGTGGCATCCCTAACTCTACGATCCAATTTGGAAAGCTGACCCCAGCTCCTTCGCCGCTTCCCTAATTGTCGCTAGGACTTGGACTCCCACCTCTGAAACACGTCTACGATTAATGATCTACGTCCTCCCAACTTCTTCCGATAGTCGATTGCAGCTGCTCTTCGCCCAAGACCTTGGACGCAGAATAATAGCCTGCAAAAATTTTCGCATCGATTTCCACTTGGCTGTCCGCGGGTATGAGTGCAGGCGGAATCTCATAGCGGTTCTCAATCGTAATCCCTGAGGACACGATCGCATCGTATTTCATATCACTCATGGAGATCATATTCGTGATCTTCGTGATACCGAGCCAGTGAAGCACGTCCGGCATCAGTGCTTGGAAGCGCATATCCTTCACACCTGCCACATTCTCGGTGCGCTTGAAATAATTCGCCGCAGAATCAACGCCGCGCTTGCGAGCATTGTACACGAGATACTTGATCACCTCGCCCAAAGCGCGACCTTCTTTGCGGAAATAGATGACAACGCCCGCGCCGCCACGCTGTGCTGTTCGGATGGCTTCCTCGATGCCATAGAGCAGGTAGGGCCGACACGTACAAATATCTGAGCCAAAGACATCGGAGCCATTGCATTCGTCGTGCACACGCACCGTGATTTCCTTCGTGGGGTCACGCACATCCTCCGGCTTGCCAAAGATATACACGGTCGAACCTGAGATGGGAGGGAGAAATACTTTCATATCCGGTCGGGTAATCAGCTCTGGGTACATGCCACCGGAATGCTCGAAGAGACTGCGCCGAAGCATGGCCTCACTGATTCCTAGCCGATCCGCCACACCTGGAAGGTACCACACCGGATCAACAGCTGCTTTGGACACACACACTTCAATACCAGGGTCTTCGTTGGGTGCGGCTCCCGGCTGAGCCTTTCCTTGCACGACAATCTTCCCATCCAAGGGCAGCCGACCCGCCTTGTGTGCGGCATCGAGCTCAGGCATCTTGATGTGCGCTTTGGTGCATGAAATGGTGGGACGCAGATCCATGCCTTTGTCCAAATAGTGCCGGAACACCTGGGGTGCTACATGCCCCCAAGCATCGATGCTGGTAATCTTCTTTACATCGCTCCACGCAGGCTGATACGGCACTTCGAAGGGGGGCTCTGTGTTGGTGAAATCGGGTCGGTGCGTCGTCGGCAGCTGCTTCAACGCACAGGCTATAGCCCGATAGATACAGTAGGAGCCACCGTACGCTCCAATCGCATTGCGATGCGCAATGGTGTCGGGGTGTCGTGAAACGATCACCGGTCCTCGAGCTTCCGCCGTGGCAGCGGCCCATTCCAACGGCACTGGCTTGACATTCGCTTGCCCAGGATAAGTAGTGAGCACCACACGCGGTGCATACACAGATGTCACTTCGTCTTCCTCCATGCTGAACGCAGTGCCATGCGGCTGCCTTTATGTGGACACCTATCAGACCGCTGATAAGATATCCTTCGGGACTGACCGACCTTGAAACCCGATCATGCAGCGGGCCACTCTTCCCCCATGACTAGCTCCACAGTAGAGTACCTTCGTGCTTTGCCGACGATTCGCGAGCGATGTGAGTCCGTCTTTCAGTTGGGACTCGCTGGTCAGCTCACGTATGTTCGCCTGTGCATGGACCGACTACCCGCTGTCGTCGAGTATTGCTTGCAAATTATCGACAGGGACTACGCCAGCAACCTTTCATCGACTCCTCCGCATGGCCGTTGGCGCCATTTCGATGCAAAAGGAGTCGGCCGCATCGACCAATTGCTAGCGCAGTGGCGCAGCGACCAGGTGGATGTGGTGGAGCAGACTCGCCGCCTGGTGGAGTTGTTTGTAGTGTCGGTCCTCTTGGACGCGGGCGCAGGCAGCACATGGTCCTACCAGCCTACCGATGAGCCTGGGGCCTCGTATGCGCGAAGCGAGGGCCTCGCCGTGGCCTCGTACTACATGTTTACGAGTGGGCTGTTTAGTGCGGATCCGGCTCAGCCCTGCAGAGTGGATGCCAAGATCCTGTCTCGACTCTCTGTGGCCCAGATCCAGGAAGGCTTCCAAGCGAACCGACCTGGAAACGAAATGACAGGCCTAGAGGGGCGTGCACAGCTGCTCGCTCGACTCGGCAAGTGCATTTCGCAAGATCGTCATGCGTACTTCTCCGGCGCGCACGGACCACCTCGTCTGGGCCACCTGGTGGATACGATACGTGAGCGCAGCGAGCAAAACCGTGTGAGCTTGGACGTGGTTTGGAAGTGTCTTTTGCATGGATTTTCTAGCATCTGGCCTGACAGGATAATGATCCATGGAGAATCGTTGGGCGATGTTTGGCCCTGTCCTGCATTGTTGGCGTCACTCCCAGAACCCAAGACGGAGGAGCAGGGATATGTCCCCTTTCACAAGCTAACACAATGGATGACCTATTCCCTTATCGAGCCTCTGCAGCGAGTGCTAGGATGCATGATCGATGGTGTTGAGCAGCTTACGGTACGTTTATCTAGCTTATACTAGGGTCTTCCCGAGTACAGGAACGGCGGCCTATTCATGGACTCGGGCGTTATCGTACCGACATCGTCTCTATATGAGGCGTCCGAGTCAAACGATCCTCTTTCTTGTCTGCCTGCGACCCACCCTGCCGTGGTAGAGTGGCGCGCTGTGACGGTCATCCTCCTGGACCGCGTGCATGCAGCGTTGGCTGAGCGTCTGGGCGTTACCACCCAAGAGCTGAGTCTCGCGCAAGTACTGGAGGCTGCCACATGGAAAGCTGGCCGCGAAATTGCGAAGGCACGTCGACCGGATGATGGCGGGCCACCGATCCGTGTGCTCAGTGATGGCACTTTGTTCTAAGGAAAACACTGCTGCGCTTCTGTGGTTGCGTGCTATAAATCCGATTCCGCCACGGCGCCAAACAAGTGGTGAGCTGCTTCCGTCGCCAGTTTGTCCGCAAAGTCCCACCATGTTTCGGAAGGATCCGCATCGCTAAGCCCCGACAAGTTCGTTTGCGTTTGGTCCCACGTTCGTTTTCGTGGTTCCTTTGGCACCTTGAGAATGTTGGGAGAGCTTCCTCTTTTCGACTCGGACGATGTGACCAGCTGAACCAGATCATCAAACATGTCGCGTACCGCCCGTCGCGTCACATGGCCTGATCGGCATCGTCGACGGATCGAGCGGAAGCATCGATCGGTGCGATAGGCAATCAGTTCCACTTCCTCACTGGATATAAACAAGGGACTAGCCTCAAAAAGGGCCAACCTTTTCTGGATGCAGCGCACAAACACAGTAGACGCCACACACAGGTTGTGCAGGGTGATCCACGAAAAGTGTATATGCCCTGCATCTTCCAGTCGAGCAATGACTTTCAAAATGCGCGAGGCTGCACTGGCCAGGTCGTCCAGCGACTGTGGGTTGTCGAACCGCATTTGCACACCCTGCAAGAGCTGTCGCGTTTGCAACAGATTGAGCTCCAGTAGGTCCGTATTGAAGGCACAGCCTAGACCGGCCAAGTCATCATGGGATAGAGGCGCGTACTCGCACCAGGCTGCCAGGCGCGCATCCATCGCTTGGAGCCAGGCAGACAGACTCTCATAATGGCGTGGCACCTCACTCTGATCGGCAAAGACGCGGCATACTTCTGACTGGATTTGGCGTAGCTTAATGAAGAAGATCGATGCCCAGCTACTGGGGTCTTTGTGCATGAGCGTCACATTGGCATCCAACATGGCACGGTACGATGCCTTGAGTTCCGTGATCGAGTTAGCATCCAGACCTCCTTTTAGGCTTTTCGAGGCCTCAACAATCCATGGCAGAGGTGCACGGATCGTGTAGTCGGGGAGGGAGGTGGGCATCATCATATTCATGCTGACGAACCGATCCAGGCAGTACGACGCCCAAAATATGCGTCGAGACTCGTCAAGCAACGCTGGTCTCTCGGCTTCCGGCACATCCTCAATCCATAGGGGCGTCTCGCGCTGCAGACCCAGCGCCGTGCATTGGCGCATGACGGCGCCCAACACATGCCATGTCCCACTGGACACGGGGCGCATCAGCGAGAACAGGGCCACGAGGAGGCTGAATTGAATGGCCTCCAAGCGCGGCCCAATTGTCGTGGCAATACGGCCAAACATGCAGTGCTCGCGCACTTCGGTCCGCTTCTGTGTATCCATCATGCGCAGCCGCATAGAAAGGGCTAGGTGCGCATGAGCTCGCGCATCACCATTCGGGACGAAATCAGATCGGCATGCGAGACCCAGTGCCAAGGTTAGATGCGCGAGGCTAAGGAATGTGTTGGAGTAGGGTATCGAGTCTGTAGGCGAATAGGTGGCCAGCTCATCTAATTGCGCCAGGTATTTGTCCTTGGCCATCACAGGCACCTGCACGTTGACTCGGTTCATATATTCCATAATAAATACACGACTTTTAATGTTAAATGGGTCATCTGAGGGCTGGTCCAGCTCAATTGTGTGCGTATTGACATTGGGGATCGTGTAGTCCTTTTCTTCGAAGGAGCTCGTCTGACCAAGCGCATCCTGGAAAAGTAAGCTTAAATGCCCGTACGGCTTAGGTGAGGCCGAGCAGGGAGCGGTATCTACTGTGGAAGGCGTTCGTATCTTTGGGAGCTGTGCTCGCTGCTTCCATTCGAGTAGTTCTTCTTCCAAATGCTGCACGTAGCCTCGAGGCATCTCGCGACCTGTGGTGGGGTCAATTTGCATGCACGGTATATTGTTGCGCTCACAGCCACGGCATCGCGGCAGCCCTTCATCACACTTGATCTTTTTGAGTCGGCACCGCTGGCATACGGCCGCCGTCCGCACTGGCTCGTGGTCCTTCCCACGCCCCTCCATCCCGGACGCCGACGCAACTCCACACGTGTGGTGGGCGTCGGTCCGGCGCTTATCAGCTCGCTTAGCTACTCCACTGTGGGACCTGGCGCTGCTACGCAGGAGGCCGCCTACCTGGCTACAGCTCCGTCCCGTAAAGTCGATCACCGACATCACCCAGACCTGGATGAGCAATGCCTTTCTCATCCAGCTCGTCCTGGTATCCCGCCACCACCACAGTCACCTCCGGGTGCTGGCGTCGCACATAATCCAGTCCTTGCTTCGTAGCCAAGACCGAGACCAACGTCACACGAGAGGCGGGCACGCCCCATTCCTCTACTGTGTGAATGGCAGCGCTGGACGTTCCTCCGGTCGCCACCAGAGGGTCCAAAATCAGCACCGAATCCACATGACAGCTCTTGGGCAGACGGTTGTAGTACTCTACCGTGCTGAGGGTCTCTGCCTCGCGGTACATGCCCAGGTGATGCACCACCGTATCTTCGGGTAGGATGGCCAACGCTGCATCCAGCATGCCGCTGCCCGCACGCCATATGGGCACAACGCCGATCCGCTCACGAATGGAGAAGGTGGGCAGGGTCCCTGAACTTGCATCAAACGGCGTTTCATCGTACGTCAAGGTCTTGGTCGCTTCGCTCACGAGAAACAGACTCAAGTAGTGGAGTGTGCTGCGGAATAGGGGGGCTGATTGTGTCTTGTCGCGCATGGCACATAGGGCACGCTGTGCCAGCGGGTGATCCACTACATGCACTCGAGGGGCTGTCATGGTTTGAGAGTCAAGTGGTCAAGAGCCCTGGGCACGCTGTGCGAGCGTGCTCAGCCGCCGATAGCCGACGTGCCAGCGGCTTATCAGCGCACGGATCATCTGGAGGTGGGTCGCCGGCGTGATTGATAAGCAAGGCAGGGCCATGTCGCTCCGAAATGGCTCACTATCATCCACGCGATCTCCCTGGCTACGGCAAGGATCTGCCTCATGCGCAATGGCCTAATAATTCGCGCGTATGTGTATCCTTCGTGCTGAACTACGAAGAAGGCGGTGAAAACTGTGTGCTGGAAGGCGATCCTCGCGCGGAAGTCTATTTAACCGAGTTTGGTGCGACCAATGCGCCTGGTCCAGAGGGTATGCGCAACCTGTCGATTGAATCGTGTTTCGAGTATGGCTCTCATCGAGGCTTCTGGCGTATTCTGGGCCTATTCCAAGAGTTTGGATTCACATTCACGTCCTGGGCCGTAGGCCGCGCCGTGGAACACAATCCGCAAGTGGTTGATGCCATGGAGGACGCTGGCTGTGAAGTCGCAAGTCATTCGTACCGATGGATTGACTACTCGCGCATGCCGGAGCAGGAAGAGCGCCAGCATGTTCAAAAGACGATCGACGCGATTCAGACGGCGAGCCGCCGCGACTCGGTGCCTCTCGGCTGGTACACAGGCCGTCAGTCCCTTCAGACGCGCCGAGTCGTCTATGAGGAGTACAAGGCGCGCCATCTTCACACGAAGCTGTATGACAGCGATGCTTATGACGAGGATGTGCCCTACTATGTCCCGGCCCCTGATGGCACACCCAACGAGCACCTTCTCGTCGTGCCCTACACGCTCGATGTCAATGATATGAAGTTCTGCAACACGCCAGGCTTCTTCAACAGCGAGTCGTTTTACCAGTATATGGTCGATGCGTTTGAGACACTGGTTATAGAGGGCGCAACTTCACCGCGCATGATGACGGTGGGCCTGCATTGCCGTGTGGTGGGCCGTCCTGCTCGGGCTATGGCACTGCGTCGCTTTCTTGCCTACTTGAAGCGCCGCCAAGCTGAGCTCGAGGCCGAAGGCAGCGGCGTTTGGGTAGCCACTCGCCAGCAGATTGCCGATCATTGGCGCAAGAGGCACCCGCCTGCTCAGCCATAAAAGACTTCATCCACATCCAGTGCAGGCTGCGATGCACACTCATTGACTACGCACACAAACGACGTAGGTGTTGTGCCCGTAGCGATGAGCGGGTGGTGCCAGATGCCAGGGGCGTACGAAATGCCCTGATCAGACTCGGCCCAAAAGGCCTGGAGTGTGGCCAGGTCGGGCTGACCATCTGCCGCGTGAGCTGTCTTATACACACCTGATCCTGGGAGGGCCACAATCACCAGGTAGCCATCTTGACCACAAGCGCGAGCTCCTGTAGGCGGGGAAATGGGGAAAAAGAGCTGCGTCGTGTGCTTGTGGCGTTCCAGCACTTGCACACCAAAGGGCAAGATCATGCAGCGAGGACCACGCGGGTCACTCACATACACATGCACATTCGATTGCACGCGTTCGTGGTCCGGATAGGCTTGCACCACATGAGCCAGCTCGCAGTGTTTGAGGGCGGTGCCCTGATTGACGCGTTTCACGCCCCCTGGTGCTTCATAGCTGCCTGTAGGTATCGCGACCACGTCGCCGTAAGGCGCAAAGTTCTGTGGCGTCAAGGCACTCGCATGCGTGATCTGAGGCACCTCGCGCTCTGTCGTAGTGCGTGGAAGGGGAGGAAGCGCTGCGAGTGCTGACGCGGACGCAAGATTTACGCCAGCCTTGGCGAGCTCGTTGGCCCTGCGGCCGTACACGCGAAGGCGCTTAATGCCACCATCGGGGTGCATCGTGAGGCGGACATGGGACGTGACGCGCTGCTGCCCAGAGGATATCACGTCCAACTCGTGAATACGACCAGGCCCCAGTTTGGTACGAGTGACGAGTGGGAACCAGGAAGCAGACTGAAGGTCTTCATGGCCAGGTGGAACGAGTGCCTGCCCCTCATAGAAGCAGCCATGCAGCTCGCAGCTCTCCGGGAAGTTGCCGAGGAAGTGGAGGGTATCGATATCCACGCGGCTCAGCACGCCAGGCTCGGCCAGCTGCACGACCACCCAGTCTCGATGACCTGGTGTGCGTGAGCGCTTGGTTTCCCAGCCATCGCCCATATCTTTGCCACGTCCAGGCAGAAGCAGGTTGGAGCCTACACCAAAGTGCTGGTCACTCGTGCTGCCTGTGAGTCCCATTCGTTACATACTAGACCACCCGCGCTCCATTTAGCATGTGCGCCATGTCCAAGGAGTTGAGCTTGGGGTTCTCAGGCACCACCACCTCGCCTAGGCCCGTACCCACGGGCGGCAAGACCACTTGGCCATACACTCGGAACCGGGAGATACCGCCGTCAGGGATCATGTGCAGCTTCACATGCGTATAGCTTGACGCTGTTAAACCGCCGTCCACATGCTGGAGCCAGTGATGCGCGGCCGGCCCGCATGGCGTGGTATCCACGAGCGTGACCCACTGTGGATGAGCTTGTGGCACGTACCTGGTCGCTGCCCGCCTCCACGTCCGATTGTTCGCTCCACACGCCATAGATTTTGACCGCCGGCGCTTCGTTGCCGTTAAAGGTGGTCGTGTCTATATCGAAGCCAGAGATCCTGCCTCCGCCGGCAGGGGCCAAACGAATAATGACCCAGTCGTAGTCAGGATTGTGCCTGCGAGTCTCCCAACCGTCGTATAAAGCGCCTTTGGGTCCAAATTGGCCTTTCAGAGACACAGCCGGCCCAGGCTTGATCAGGTTCACAGCATCGGCGAACCACTCGTCAGAGCATCCTTGCACACTTCCACCCAAGGAAGCACAGGAGAGCTCAACGGAACGTGCCTGGAGCACCTCGGCCTGCTCGGCGGAAATTGCTTCGAAGGTCATAGTTAAACGGCAGCAAGAAAGCCTGGGCGGTCCCCCCTTATCTCCCCACTGATAACGCACGGCCGATCTATTCATTCTACCCCGAGGTATCTATCCATGGAAACCATACACGTCCACCACAGGTTTGTCGTCCATAGAAGCCTTTTTCGTCTCCATATCATCAAAGGGATCGTTCACAGGTTCTCCGACAAACTCCTTGTGGAACTCTGATTCGTCCACCTCCTGGAAATGACGCGACATACCAGGCGGCGGTGAGATGTAGCAGCATAAAATATAGACCAAAGCTGAGACGCCCGTCCCAGTGATCCAGGATAAATTGAAGACATGGACCATGGCGTCGGTGACATGGATTTTTTCGTTGACGGTATGGATAAATCCTGGCGCATTGAGGGCAAAGCCACACAGATAGGCGACGTATGCGCGCCAGTTGATACCCCAACAGTACCAGTGCCAGCCGGATCGCTTTAAAGAGTATAAGTCAGCGATACGGTAATGACCCCGGCGGACCACCCAGTAGTCTGCAATCATGGGCCCAGCGATGCACGATAGGAGCACGCCATACGCACTCAGGTACGTGGTAAAGGTGCTTGAGGACGTGAACAGGCGCCATGGGTTCATGCAAATGCCCACGATGGCTGCGATATACCCGCCACGGCGAATGCTGATGTACTTGGGGAATAGGGCGGTCAGATCGCAGCCTGCCGAGATGGAGTTGGCAGCCACATTCATCAACAGCTGCACATACACGAATCCCAGTCCGATGATGGCCACCCCGGCCCTTGTCGCGCTCGTTCCATCGGCCAGGTACTTGTCCAAGATTTTCAGAATATCCCAGATCGGCTCACCGAATTCGGCCCCGGCGGCCGAGCAGATAACGATGCCCAAGAAAGAGGTGATGGTAAACCCGAGGGGCATGGCAATGAGCTGAGGCCATAGTGCCGCACTCGGCTTTTTGGCACGCGAAGCAAAGTCAGGCGAGTTGACAATGAGTGTGAACATATTGTTGAAAGTGGATGAGATCCCCGCAATCATCTTCCACGCTAATGCCGAGCCGGATACTTTGGCTGGCGCAGAAAAGACAGGGCCCATATTACCACTCACACGCCCGAGTGACCAGCCGAAAAGGGCAAGGCCCACCACAGGTCCGACCACCGCCTTGATATAGAAGAGCCACCGAAGCTGGTGGATGGGGACCCAGATCGTCGGCAAGGACAAGATCCAATATATGCAAAAGCCCAGGACCACAGCTGAGGTCGTTTCCGAGCTGGGTGACATGATATTGTGGATCGTCGGGGTGGATGGCCAAATGGCGTGCATCACCACATAGACGCACTCGCCTCCCATCCACGCTTGTACGCCCCACCAAATACATGCCATGACTGCGCGGTTGATCACGGGCCATATCGATCCAAATAGACCAAATGTGGTGCGATTCACCGCGGGAAAGGGAATGCCATGGACGGCGCCAGGCCGTGCATTGAGAACAAGAAGGGGGCCCACAAGGAAGTACCCTACAATGACGCAGATAAATGCCTGCCACCACGTCAGACCGGATGTGATCATGGACGAGGCAATCGTGAAGGTATTGAGGTTGAAGCAGTCAGCAATCCAGAACGCCACAAAGGTCATATGGTCCCAGGTTCGCTTTCTCTCCTCTACTGGGAGCAAATCATCGTTCGCAAGAAGCAGTTCTGCGCGAGACAGGCCCTCAGGGTGGCTTGTCTCTAGCTTGCTGAGAGCCTTGCGCAGCTTCCCCATCCTGCGCGAACACCTTCGTGCCGGCGACACGTAGGAAAGACGAAAGCGCTATCGGCTCGTCCAAGCTGCGTTGCCCATCCTAGATAAGGGTCGAGGGGGTACAGAGGTATGCCTATACCTGCTTGATAAGCCGTGCAGCGATCTCAAGACTTATCAGACAGGCGCGTAGAGGCCCGCTTTGGCGGTGGAGGCCTTCAAACGCAAAGCCGCCGCACAAAGCTCTACGCTGCACCGCACGGGATCGAGCACAACCACCCCGGAACCGCATTGCTGCCGCACCTTGTCTTCGAGACCAGCCAATCCAGCACAGCCTAGAATGATGACGTCGGAGCCTAGGCGCTCGACTAGGTCATTTTTCGCAATTTGGCCCAATGTCTGAAGTACCTGCTCTCGAGGCAGGCTTTCCAGTTCCAGCACACGCATGCCCGAGGAGGCAATGTGGTGGCAAAGCGAGCTGAGGCCAAGGGATTTTACGTCGTGCTCTAGCAGCGGTACCCAGCGTGGAGAGGTAGTGAGAATGGATACTTTGCCCCCCAACGTAGATGCCAGTAGCAGCGGAGCGCTAAGGATCGACATGACTGGGGCCGTGGTCTTTTCGCGCAGAACATGGCACAGTGGATGCGCAGAGAAGCACGCGACGACGAACTGGGTTAACCTTGGAAATACGTACGCCGTCCCACTCGTTCAAGTGCGGCTCAAGCTCCTGCAGGCACGCTGCGGCTGATACGACACTGTCATACATGCCCTCAATCGAGAGAGGCGCCGTTTCCGACGACGCAGTGAAATAATCGAGCTCGTAATCCACATGCGTAGGAATGCAGTCACGCATAGAGCGAGTAAAAGCCTGTTGTTAGCATCACTGGCTCACCTCCGTGGCGTTTGGATTGATCACGAGGATGCGTGGCCGTCGTGATGGACATAATGAGCGGATCAGCGGCATGCTCTTGTAGCACCAAGGGTGGATCGAGCCCCAATCGAAGATCTCGCTCACGCCCGAACCCACCGACCCTGCTCTGTGCTTATCTACCACGTGATGCTACCCCGCATTTCTGGCCGCTGGCTGAGCGACGCTTTCCCAGACCCCATTATGACCATTTCCACGCATGTTCTCGATACGATGCAAGGAAAGCCAGCAGAGGCTGTTCCTTTCCGCCTACTAGGCTCTGATGATGCTGAGGTGGCATCTGGCACGACTAACAGCGATGGTAGGACGAACGACCTGGCGGGCGTGCAGCTGAACGAAGGCGTCTACCGCATGGAGTTTGATACTGCGTCGTACTTTCGCGGGCGGAGTATCACTGATTACTTTTACCCCAAGGTCGAGATTTTTTTCCAGGTGAAGCAGCCTGCCGCGCACTATCATATCCCGTTAATCCTATCTCCCTACGGCTTTAGCACGTATCGTGGGTCCTAGGGACCTCCAAAGCGGTACACTCGCCACAGTAACGCGGTCCTGATGCATAGGGAGGGTCAGAAACGCTGTGCTGACCAACATTCATCACTTCTTTGTGCTCAAAAACGCGGAATTGACGCATAAGCTCGGGCCAATTCTCCTTCGTAATAGCCGTAGCCATCGACCATGCCATTCGTTTGAGACCGCCGTAAATGCCAGAGAGCTGATTGCCTGTCACGCCCATGGACGTTCGTGCGCCTGTGGAAAAGTGGTGGAGCCTGGAAATCCAAGGGGCTTGAGAATGGCTAGGTGTGAATTCGAAGCCACTGCCCAAGTAGGGACTGGCGGCCACAGCCGTTCCTTCGCTAGGAGGGTACGCCTGACGCCATGTCAGAATATCTGCGTAAAACTCTTTCAGCTCAGGTCGAAGAGTCAAGTCGACTTTGTAGCCAGTGGCCGCAATAATCATGTCCGCATGGTAGGTGTCTGCCGTACCATGCTCATCCATCGTATGGATCACCAATTCCTTGCCTGTATCCTCCACCTTGACCCACTCTGCGGCCATACGCAGCTGGAAGGACCGGTAGGAAAAGCAGCGCCAAATGGTGTGCTGTGTAGGCGGTTGAGGCAGCCCCCCATTAAATAGCGAAAACTCGACCTTTTGCTCATCATTCAAGTCGAAGTAGTGCTCTTGCATACCAGGAAATTCCATCCATCGCAGAGGGTTGTTGCACGGCACAGTCGAGCGGCGCATAAACACGGCCGCCTCCGAAGCACCTGCTTCGAGAGCTGTGCCCGCATTGTCGAAGCCTGAGGCACCACCACCAAGCACTGCGATGCGTTGGCCCTTGCATTGGCTGACATCAAACTCCTCTTCCGTATGGAACCACTTGGATCGCGGCAAGGAGCGGATCATGTCCGGGGTATAGGCTGTACCACCGCCAATAAGGCCTAGGGCAAAGACGATGCGCCGGGCATAGAGAGTTTGCACAGACGAAGGGGCCGTACCACTCTCTTGCACGTCGATGGCAAACGGACCATCCGCCGTCTCAGGGCGATGCACAGCCGTGACGAACGACTTGTGGTGCACCTCGATCGAAGTTACCCATCGGTAGAAGACTAAGTAGTCATTCCAATCCAGACGTGGAACAAGATCGGTCTTGGCCCACGCCTCTTCGCCATAACACGCCTCGAACCACCGCTGAATATGAAGACTGGGCACATCCAATTCGATACCTTTCATGCGTTTGGGACTGCGCAGCGTGTGCATGCGCGCATAGCGGTGCCAAGGGCCCACGCGACGAGGATCATCGCCTGCATCCACTACAGCCACGCGATCAATGCGTTCTCGTTGCAGGGAAAAGGCGACACCGAGGCCGGCTTGACCACCACCAATGATCAATACGTCGAGAACACGAGGCTGACCCTCATTCTCTGAGCGCGGAATCCAGTCTTGATGATGACTTGTTGTACGAATATCTTGTCGGATTCGGGTAGCGAGCTGCTCGAGTCGCTCCTGCGCGTCAGGGAGGAGGGCCTCCGACGAGGGAACCGGCATATCTAGCGTTTTTGTCTTCTCATCCCAGGGCAACTGAACGACTGACATGCTTGCGAGTGGGAAAGAAGGAGGCCCCAGCATCGGAAGGGTAACATTATGCAGGCTCGGCAATCTCCTGACTTTAGCCTCGGTAATCTCCTGCGTTCAATCTCGCTTATCTCCCTGGACACACTGATATCTCATTACGATGACTAAAAACCTTATTGGACTGGGAGCGTTATTCATAGACAAAGGCCTCATTCGATACACTGGGTTTGTCGTCGTAGGCGCGTTTATCTGCCTCCGTAGAGCTAGGGACTTCAGACTGACCGAAGCCCTCGAATGCCTCACCGTCATTGCCAAAGTTGTAGGCACCTTCGAATGTAGACAGAAAGTCAGACTCGTCCACCTCCTCAAAGCGCCGATTCAAGCCTGGTGGCGGTACAATGAGGCAGCATAGCAAGTACACTGCTGCAGAAACACCTGTTCCAGAAATCCATGCGAGATCAAAAACGTGTTTCCACCCATCTGACACGGAAATACTGGGGTTCACAAAGTTCATAAAGCCGGGCAGATTGATTCCAAACCCGACAAAGTACGCAAGGTAGGCGCGCCAGTTGATGCCCCATTTGTACCAGTACCATCCGCTGGACTGTAGCGAGTAGAGGTCAGCAATGCGGAGATGGCCACGTCGAACCAACCAGTAGTCGGCCATCATGGGACCTGCAATACAGGCCAAGAACACACTGAAGCCACTTAGGTACTCGGTGAACGACGACGACGAAGTGTACAGGAGCCACGGGCACATGATAATGGCCATAAGCGCCGAAAAGTAGCCGCCGCGTCGAATGTTCACGTACCGAGGGCACAAGGCCGTAAGGTCACAGCCTGCCGACACCGAATTGGCCGCCACATTGGTCAGCAGCTGCACATAGACAAAGCCCAACGAGATAAATGCGAGCCCTGCTCGCGTAGATGGGCGCATATCGTCTAGCATGCGGTCCATAATCTTGACAATGTCCCACATCTCTTCGTGGAACTCGACCTGCGCCGCAGCGCCAATAACAATACCCATGAGCGATGTCACCGCAAAGACCACTGGGAGTGTAATCAGTTGGGGCCAAATGGCGGCCCTGGGCGCTTTCGCCGGCGAGGCAAAGTCAGGGGAGTTGATAATGAGCGGGAACAGGTTGTTGAACGCCACTGCAATGCCACGCAGCAAGGTCCAGGCCAGAGGGGAGCCGCTCATCGTTGAGGGACGTGAAAAGACGGTACCTGTACCTCCGCGATGAATGGACCATCCAAAAAGAGCGAAGCCCACGGCGGGGCCAACGACCGACTTGATCATGAATAGGTAGTGCAGTTTATGCAGAGGAACCCAAATCGTGGGTAGCATGAGGATCCAGTAAATGACAAAGCAAAGGATGTAAGCGGACGTTGTTTGAGATTCGGGCGACATGATATTGGGAATATTATCGATTGAAGGCCACAGGGCGCGCAGAAATACATGCACACACTCGCCTCCTAGCCACGCTTGAACACCCGACCAGATACAAGCCATAGCTGTACGGTTGATAATCGGCCAATATGAGCCAAAGATACCGAACGATGTGCGTGCCACAGCCGGAAACTTGATATGGAAGACAGCGCCTGGCCGTGCATTGAGCACGACAAAGGGACCCACGAGCGTATATCCAATGACGACGCAGATAAAGGCTTGCCACCATGTCAGGCCCTGTGTGAGCAGGGTAGCCGACATGGTAAATGTGTTCAGATTGAACCCATCGGCAATCCAGAACGATACAAAGCTCATACAGCCCCAAGTACGCTTCTCAGGTGCCATCGGAAGAAGATCTTCATTGGCAACCTGAAGCTCAGCGCCTGATAATCCATCAGGATGTCGAGTTTCGATCTTCCGAAGCACTTGACGGAATCGCATAGCGACTAGGTCCAAGAAACTCTTTCATCAAGCTCTCAAATTTAAACGCGTTCTGCATGGGGCCAAGGATCACTTATCAGGCCTAGGTGATAAGCGAAACCGATAGACATAAAGAGGCTGCTGTTCCACCCCGCCTCCACACCCCATGCCGGTAGCCATTCAGCCCTTCCCCAGGACGCCTGAGAGCCACGTCAACTTTGGTGCCGAGGTTCTTCATGTGGACATTGAGAAACTAGATGATAAAGATTTTGAAGCAATTCAAGATGCTCTGTACAGGCACCAAGTACTCCTTTTCCGAGGACAGAAACATGTATCGCCTGAAGCGCAATATCAGCTGACGAAACGATTTGACCCTACCTCGGATACGTACGGACACGGAAAAGATGTGCCAAACTCGAAACAGAGTATTTTGCATCCAGATTTAAAGACGATACCGTCCGTACCTCAAGTGCAGGTGATTGGGCATGGCTTTGTGAAGGAGTTTGAAGGCTTGCACGATATCCAGCTGAGGCATCCACACCATCGCACCTTTCATCGCGACGTCATTCCTGCGGACAAGGATCTGGACTATACGCGCTTTTACAGATGGCACATTGATGCTGCGTTATACGGACGATATCCGCCCAAGGTCACCACTTTGCTGGCCGTGTCTGTACCCAAGGGGCGCCGACAGACACTGCTGTACGATGATGGCTCGGGTGAGACACTTGATGTGCCTTTGGGTACCACAGCCTTTGTCAGTGGCGAGACGATGTATGAGAGGCTTTCGGAAGAGGAAAAGGATTTTGTGAATACATCCAAGATTGAATACGCACCTCATCCATATATTTGGATGAGTGAATGCCACTCGTTTCCAACAGGTTTGGGGCTATACTCAGAGAATCGCGAACTCTCTGAGGATCAGCTTCCTTCCATTGAGAAGGACAAGATCCAGATTCTACCCATGGTATGGAAAAACCCTGTAACTGGGAATCCAGCCCTCCAGATTCATCCGTCCGCTATACGCAAGATTCACAAGGCGGATGGCTCAGTGATTGACGATCTGAAAACCGTGCGCGATATTGTTTACCAGTTACAGAGGCCATCCATCAGTCCTTCGTATGTCTACGCACACGACTGGCAGGAGGGCGACTTTGTTCTCTTCCACAACCGTGGCTTGCTGCACTCCGTTGTAGGAGCCTTTGCTGACGATGAAGTGCGCATTTTCCGCCAGTGCAATCTAGCCGCATCTGTCAATGTCTGAGAGAGAGAGGTCTTCCTATAAGCAACAATACTATTGACTCTCTTCCCAGTATGTGAATCCTTCTATTGGTACTTCACATCTCTATCCCCACTTCTTGAGGCAACTGTACAGTTCATCCAGGCGTGGAAGATATGAACTGGGCCGTGGTAATCCTTGGGGCACCGGCATTGGGATCATTGCTTTGGTGGGTCATTGATGCGTCATTGGTTCCATGGACCTGCCATTACCATCCAAGTGGACGAGGAACTGAATCCTGAGAAAATTCAAGAAGTCTACGAGCCGTAATCACGCCCCATGATAGTTTGTCTGTGACAGACTTGAGACTTAAATGAGTATCATATGAATGAAATAATCGTGAGAATATACAGTGAATATGGGTGTAGAAGGACAAAAAAGTACCATGGCTAGCGCCACTCGAAAGGGGATGGCCCCCCTCCACTCACGCTTGTGGGGACGTCGAAGCCTTTATCTATCGCCTCCACAATATCGTATGCCTACGTGATAAGATTTGAAGCGGGGAGAGGACACCTGGTAGTGTTCCGCAGGGTCCATCATGATGTTTGAGAAGCAAGACAAGGATCACTTCAAGTATGATGTGGAAGTGCAGAGCTTTCACGAGGAACGCAATGAGACCTCTCAATTGACATGGTACCATCCTTCGTACTGGCTTCGTTCGTCCATCTTTGAATGGTCGAGTATCGAGCCGATACCGCCTGAGAAGCAAACACATGGTCACTGGTGGACCATTCCACTTTTATGGATGGGGGCAAATATGAATGTGCTTACATTTTCTACCGGAATGCTTGCCAAAGACTTCGACATTACGATCAGAGACAGCATGTATACCATTGTGGCTTTCTCGCTGGTGATAGCGCTCATCCCCGCCTACTTTACGACCTTTGGAATGAATCTAGGCATGCGGCAGATTGTTCAGTCGCGCTACTCATTTGGCTACTTTGGAGCCTGTCTACCAGGGCTTCTTGTAGCTGCTACGCAAGTCATGTACAATATTGAGAACGTCATTCTCGGTGGTCAAACACTCAAGGCTGTCTCCCCCCATGATTCCATGTCCTCGATTGTAGGAATTGTGATCCTCTCTCTTATTGCCTTTGTTATCTGCTTCTTTGGAGGCCGTATCATGCATTACTTCGAATCGATTTTTTGGCTCCCCGCCCTGCTTTGTTTTATTCTACTCGCTGCCTTTGCAGGTACGGGTGCGGATGGATTGCATCAGCCTGCGAGTGCGCCTGAGACCACACCGCGCGGTGTGCTGGGACTGGGCTGTGTCGTGGCAGGATACCTTTTGTCATGGTCCACCATCGCTTCAGATATAAGCCTGTATGTGAAAAATGAGGGCAAAACGATGCGGGTATTTCTCACTGTGTACTTGGCCTTTGTGCTATCGGTCGCACCGCCGTTCATGCTGGGTGCCGCCTTTGGCATCTCCGCGCCAGATGTACCTGCCTGGAAAGCGGCTAGTGAGGCAACATCGCCTGGACCCCTCTTTACTGTCATTCTTGCGGGTCATGTGGGGAGCTTTGGCAAGTTTCTCACTGTGATGCTAGCTCTCTCTGCTGTGGGCAATATCATCCCAGGTACCTACGCCTTTGGGATTGCTGTGCAGACGTTCCTCCCCCCTCTTCGTGTTTTTCCTCGTTTCGTCATGAGCAGCCTCTGTGTGGCTCTTTTTCTACCCTTGGCGATTGTGGGGCGGGACCAATTCTATGATACACTGTCCAATTTTGTCAGTATTCTCGCCTATTGGTGCAGTCTTTTTGCCGGCGTTGTCCTAGCAGACCACTGCATTCTACGCCGAAGAGACTTTTCTACCTATGATATTACGATCTGGAATGACTGGCGTCGTCTCCCGCCCGGCGTCGCCGCACTATCAAGTGCCTTATTGCCCGTTGCTCTGATCGGACCTACGATGGACCAAGTGTGGTACACTGGCCCCATAGCGGAGCGTTCGGGCGACTTGGCATTTGAAGTGGGAATTGTTCTCAGCTTTGTATTATACTTGATCCTGAAGCCTATAGAACAACGCCTTTGGCGTTGAGTCACATGCAGATAAGGCCGAGATAGGCGCCCCTCGTTCCCCTCCGCCCCTTGGTGGAGGACTGTCATGTGGATTGTCAACGCTCGGCTACGAAACCAGGAAGGGACCTGGGATGTCTGCATAGAAGATGGATTGTTTAAGGCCATTGAGCCGAGCACAGGTCATCGTGAGCCAGACTATGATGCGCATGGTCGACTCCTGTGCCCTCCCTTTGTGGAGAGTCATATCCATTTGGACTACGCACATACAGCGCGCAAACCGCGCCCCAACGTGTCGGGCACCCTCTTTGAAGCCATTGAAATATGGGCAGAGCGAAAAAAGGCAGGACTGAATCACCCTGATGAGATCCGACGCAACGCCCTGAGTGCTATACGCGCCGCCGCCTCGCATGGCGTTGGATTTATTCGCACGCATGTGGACGTGACGGACCCGGAACTCGTCGCGCTGAAGACAATGGTACGCGTGAGAGATGAAGTAAAGTCGTGGTGCACAGTGCAGCTCGTGGCATTCCCGCAGAATGGTATCGAAGCGTTCCCTGGCGGTCGCGACCTTATGGAGCAGGCCATGCAACTCGGTGCGGATGTCGTTGGTGGCATTCCACACCTGGAGCATACGCGTGAAGACGGCGTGGCATCTGTGCGCTATGTATTCGACCTGGCCGAAAAGTACCACGCGCTCGTTGATATTCACTGTGACGAAATTGATGACGATCAATCGCGTTATCTCGAAGTTATGGCCGCAGAAACACTTCGACGCCAAATGCAAGGCCGTGTTACCGTGAGTCATGCGGTGGCCATGGCCTACTACCAGCCTGGCTATATGGCCAAACTCATGCCGAAACTTTCTACGGCAGGCCTAGGCTTTGCTATCAACCCCAACGAGAACCTCCAGCTGCAGGGCCGCGGGATGAATGCGCCTCAGCCTCGTGGCGTCGCTCCGGTGCGAACACTGACGGAGTGGGGTCTTCCTGTTGGCTTTGGACAAGACTCGATCGAGGATCCATGGTACCCGGTCGGCGATGGCAACCCCGTCCGCAACCTCGATACGGGCCTGCATGTGGCCCAAATGCTCACGGAGGAGTATTTGAACCGATGCCTCGATTTTGTCACGACGCAGCCCGCCCGCAATCTTGGCTTGACGGAGTATGGCATCGAGGTGGGAAAGCCTGCCCATTGCATTGTATTGGATGCTACGAGCGATCGAGAAGTCGTTCAGTACCACCCTATCGTTCTTCTGAGCCTTCATCATGGCCAGACGATCTTGGAAAGGCAGCCTGCTATTACCCACTGGACGATCCCCGCAGCTGTCGGAGTACCACTTGAAGCTATGTAAGTGCACGCTTTGTGCTTTCTTTCAGGACGACGGTCAGAACCGCCAGCAAGGCTAGGGCTCCCACAATTTTCATACAAGGCACGAGGAAATGTGCCAAAAAGCTAGTGGCACCCCACTCGAACTTTGCATGGGCGAACTTGGTGCACCAACGGGGGGTGTTGGTACGTACGGCCGCTCAGGTCGCTCATAGGGCTGGATAGCTACCTTGTCCAAAGGATGAAGAGCCATCACGGACATGAGCTCAGACAGTAGCTCAGCAGCCGCTAGGGATGTCACTTCACCTAGCCGTTAGAGATGGCACGCACCTTGCGAGTCATAGGGAGGGCTCACTTCCACCACCTCGCACCCAACGAGTCGGAGCCCCGCCAGTTGGCGGACGATCGATCGAAGTTCCCGAGATGTACTGCGTGAGTTGTGCCAACGTACAGTCCACCGCTGACGGGGGTACCTGTGCCTAGAGCAATCGCAGGGTCCAGCACATCACTGCGTCAGCGATACAACGTACATATCAATGCTGATGTACACGGGCGTATCTTTGACACGCGCACGAATAGCAGCGACGGTACCTTCCACACCAAGTCGATCGACCTCCCATGTCTCCAAGTAGGTGAATCCAAGGTCAACATCGCGGCGATAATCGACGTAATTGGTGCCACTATCGACTTCTCGGATGGCCCTCTGCTGCAGGGCCGTCTGTTCTCGTATCTGGACACCCAGCTCTCGCGCTTCGGCTCGCCCAACTTCCACCAGCTGCCGATCAACGCGCCCAAGGCCCCTGTCAAGAACTTCCAGCGTGATGGTATGATGCAGCACGAGGTCAACAAGGGCCGTGCCAGCTACCAGCCCAACAGCCTGAACAAGGCCAACGAGCCCACGGGTCCCCGCGCCTGTCCGTTTGGCTTTGGCTCGTCGAAGGCCGTCACGGGACCTCGCGAGATTGGCCCCAAGATGCGCATCCGCGACGAGCGTTTCAAGGACCACTACAGCCAGGCTCGTCTGTTCTGGAAGTCGCAGACCAAGAACGAGCAGTACCACATTGCCGAGGCCTTTACCTTTGAGCTGAGCAAGGTGACGCTGCCGTTCGTGCGCGAGCGTGTGCTGAGCAGCCTTCGCAACGTGGACGAAGGTCTGGCCCAGCAGATTGCGCAGGGTCTTGGCATGAAGCTGCCGGCCAAGTCTGACGCCATGGCGCCTATTCAGGACATGAAGCCCAGCAAGCAGCTGTTGATCCAGAAGAACTGGAAGTACACGCTAGAGGGCCGTAACGTGGGTATCCTCATTGCCAACGGTACGGACGGCTCGGTGCTCGACAAGCTCGTGTCGGAGATCAAGAAGAACAACGCTACGGCTACGGTGATTGCCCCGACGGTGGCCGGCATCAAGCTCAAGGATGGCTCGATGCGCAACGCGGATGCTCAGCTGGCCGGCTCGCCTTCGGTGCTGTACGATGCTGTGGCGCTTGTGCTCTCGTCGGAGGGTACCAAATCCCTGATGAAGCAGAGCGCTGCTGTGGAGTTTGTGATGGACGCCTTTAGCCATCTGAAGGCCATCGGCGCCTCGAGTGCGGCCAAGCCTCTGCTGAACAAGGCTGGCGTCGAGCAGGACGCTGGTGTTACGGACCTCAGCCACTCGTTCATGAAGGCCGCTATGAAGCGCTTCTGTGACCGTGAGATGAAGGTACGCCCTTCCCCTTAGCCTTTTCTATGTATGTCGACAATGTTTTTTTTTTCTATTTTAGTGGCTCGTTATACACTATATTGGCGTGCTTGGAAAGCTATGAGACAGGCGCATTGTTGGCCTTCGCAGGGCACGTCCAGCCAATCAGGGTTCCAAAGTAGGAGCCAAGATGCGTGTTGTTAAAGTCGAGCGAAGGAGGCTGAGAGATCTGGCCATAGATGTTTTCCTGGCCTGGGTAAAATTTCCAGTAACACGAGTTGGCCGGGTTGATCCAGATTTGACCGGACGGGTGTTGGTATCCGAGTACACGCGGAGGAACATGACCCACCAGGTCATCTCCATTGAAGACATAATAGAATTGGCCCTTAATGAGGCTGTCCACCGAGCAAGCCCACTGAACATTACCAACACGAGGAAGGCCAAAGACAATGGCGCGGTCAAGCATATCCTCCCAGACTGTCTTGACATGCACGGCTGCAATCTCGGCTATAGCTGCACCAAGGGAATGACCCACAATGGTGATCTTGGTCTTGTTATATTTCTGTGTCATTTCTGTGATACCGCCCATGACGGCGTCCGCAATACCCAAATACGCGTTTTGGAAGCCAGTCTCCAAGAGCGCGCCAGATTGAAGCTTGCTGCGGAAACGACTGTCGGGATAGTTTAGGAGAAATTCGAAATCTTCAATCCACCCCTTGATATCGCTGGATGAGGTGCCTTGGAAGGAAAGGACTAGACCAAGACTCTTAGATAGGATGATCGAGGCGCGCTGATTGATCAGGCCATCGCCTGTAGTCCACACAATTTCACCATCTCCCACCTTGATACCGTTGTTTTGGTGTTGGCAGTAAGTCTGCTGCGCAAAGGCTGCCGCCATTTGAAGGTCTTCAACCTTCACAGGCAGGGTTTGGGGAGGCGCATGAGAAGTGGGGGCATCAACGAACTTGTCAGATTTGGCCTTCTCGGCAAAATGCAAGGTCTGGTTTGTATGGTACGCTGCTGTGGCAACCGTAGCAGCAGCAACGATTGAAATAAGAAACGACAGACACCTCATGAAAACACGCGTCTAATTAGCAAGCTGGACAGATGTTTAGGACTTCTGTGAGTGGAGGTACGAACGTCCAATGGAAGATGTGCGCACCGCGATAAGGGCATGTGGAGCATCCCACTATGGTTGGAATCATCCCCCTGAATCTAAAGCCTCATAATGTATGCTGTACAACTGGCGAGTATCTACGTGGGTGCAAATCGTAGTGAGTAATGGCAATGGATCTGCTACAGCACAAAAGATACCGTCGCAAGGCAGCCTATCTTACATCCATAAATAGCCATCGCTTGGCTCGGTCAAATTTGAACGACGAATGAATGCTTGCCAAACCAAACTTTGGATGTCATGGGCATTCAAATAGCGAGCTTGTAGACTTTGTTGTGTCATGTTATTTGTTGAGGCGGAGAATGCTTGCTTAAGTGACTGGAAGGAGCGAGAAAGAGGACCTTGCTGTGAAGCAACGAGCCCTTTTAAGTCCAGTGCCCCATACTTGATGTTTAGAAAGAGCACACTAGTTGGAATACCAACTAGGTGAAGGATATATGTTCTATCGTCAAAAAAAGTTGAATAGTAGCCCCCAATAGGAAGCAATAGCAACTGCTATAGGATGCCAATGCGCAATATGTTCTCGGGTATAGTACGCTTGTGCCGGTTATATTGCATGCAATGATAGTGCTGGAAGCCATAGGCATATATTCAAGCTTGCAAGTTCTTACGTAGGACTAAGGGCGGGATTTGAGTTGCTTTTCTTCAATGTGTGTGTCTTTTATAGACTTGAAGCGGCCATAGCAAGACAAAATGACTTGGTAGAGCCAAATATTGGCCCTGTGCGGCACCATGCAGGTACCGAAAATATATCAATACGCAGCGACGCCCCCACTTTTTCCCATACCACCTTTCGCTCGTCGACCCTGGATTTGAAGCAAAAGCTATACGATGGTTTGCTGGGAATCGGATTGGGCGCGCTTTTATATCAGAGACGTAAATGGCTACGGGCTCTACGAGCTACCTAAAACTAAAGAGGATTGGAATCTATGGGTGGCAGACATTTGTGGTCGAAACTCTGAGAAAGATGAAATCTTGTTTCAAGATACTGTTGGCTACTGGTTTTTGATAATACAGACTTTATACACGTCCATGCCCTTGTCAAATTTTTCATTGATCAATGAAAAGGAGCTATTTAGCAAGTATGGCATCACTATAAAGAGTTCATTTGGTCCGGAGCCAGACAGGGGGGGGGTCCAATTCCTTGGCTACCATGATCTATGGCCCTCCCTGGAGTGGTGAAGTGGTGGAGGTGTCGCATGTCAGACATGACTGCGCACGGTCCATATATGCATGCCGAGGCCCTTGTCAACCGTCCTGGCTGACTCAGCCTTGACACCCAGGCATTCCAGTGCAGGCGTTCCAAGCCCACACGTTTTCTACCGCCGGCCTCTCCTCTGCCGGCCTCGTCCGGCCTCAGCCTGCCATGCCCCTAGGCCCTCAGTCTAGTGCCCATACAGGCGCGCTCGCCAGCGCAAGAGCTCCACTGACAGCCGCTCGCGCACTTGCATGCGGTCCATCTCGGTGAGACCCCGTCCGAACGCGTGCAATGCGTCCCGGAAGCCCTTCGTCTGGACACCCGACGCTGAGAGCCCAATCGGCCGCATGTTCGGGCAGAATTCGTACTTGCGCTCTTTCGCGCGTTGTTTCTCCCCTAGCGTCCGCGAGATTTGTCGCCACAACGTGGCCTTGCGTGCGCTTGCTGCACTAGCCACGCCGCTCGACGACACGGCCGCGCGTACCTGCTGCTCTTGCTGCGCGCGCTTCTCGGGCGCTCGCCAGTCCCACAGGTACTCGTTTGGCTGGCCACTTGGCCTGAGCGAAACTTCCTCGCGGCCGTTCCTTTCTTCGCCTGATCCAGTCACCTCGCGGATGAACAGGTCGTAGTGCATCTCGGGCCCTGGGCCTGCGTGCAGGCCGCGGACCAGGAGGTCGCTACGCTCTTGACGTCCTGGCGTGATGGGTGCCTCGCGTTCCACCTCGACATGTTCGTTCCGGCGAACGTAGTTGTACAGCACGTCCCGCACTCCGTCGTGTCGGAGCAGCTGGCCGCGGTACCAGCGGTCCTCACAATGCTCACTGTGACTGAGCCGTGCACCTATCACCGCACACGACTTGCACCCGCCTGCATGCGGAGGACACATCGTCCGGAGCTGCAGACCAACGCTCATGTCGTAGTCCTGCAGTGCGAGCCTGCCGAATCGAGGCAGCACTTGCAGCCAGCGTCGGCCCAATGGGACGCTCTGCTCGAGCACCACTCTTCCCACTCCATCGGGCGCTCCCAGCAGCATCCAGTCGGCCATGTGCTTGTACATGTCATCGACCATGGCGCCCTGTTTGGGGATCTGGCTCATGGCGTCCCTCTGTTCCTCGGAGCCTAGTGCGGCAAAGGCACCCAGGCCCAAATACCCAGCGTCAATGAGGCCACGACGGACCAGCTCATGGTCGGCCATGGAGCTCATGGCTTGCCTTGCGAGAGGTGCCACCAACGAGTATCCACGGAGGCCCAGGCCGCCGAGCCGCAATGGAAGTGCAAACAAGATCGGGTCAGTGATAAGGGAGATAGAACTGCCCCGAAGATGTTGCACCACCCACGCGAAACCGCGGTCCTGGCGCCACCAGATGGGATTCATGCCGTTCGTACACAGGTCGGCCGTCTCTAATTGCCGGAGGAGATGAGCGTTGCGCCCCACTAGGCACCGAGAAAGGATGAGCCATGCTAGCTGCTTGGGCAGCTCCACGAGCGCCGGCAGGATGCGCTCAATGCGCTCGACCTTGGCCATGCCAAAGGCTTCCCGGTACCCAGCACTTCCTAGGGCCGTCCCCAGCAAGTCGGTCCCTGTTTGCCAGATGGCCTCCAGTGGTGTGCAAGAGCTCTTGTCCACATTCAGGCAGAGACCTGGGGCTTCTTGGGCGGCTACGGCCGCTGCCACTTGCACGGTCTCTGCCTCGCTCTTGGACAGGATCACCACGTCGTCCAGGTACGCCATGACCAGGTGGTCCGGCCCGAGGCGGTCTTGCAGCGCCTCGAGGAAGCCACGCATGCCGAGCGAGAAGAGCACGGGCGCGAGCGGATCGCCTTGGCGGACCCCCTCGCTGGATGTCAACAGGAGCGCTGGCATCCCGTCTCTTTCATTCGCGTCGGCTCCTTCGTCCACCGAGCCCCGCCGGGCCATGGCCACCAGAGGCGTGGCCTGCTTGTAGGCCCAGCGCGCTGCACGGTACAGGATCGAGCAGTGCTTGCGGCATGCCTCGGCCATGGTCCGCCGGCCCATGCGGTTGTACGCATTGGAAAAGTCGAGCTTGGTCAGATGTGTATAGCCCAGCTCGGGCCGGTGCATCGCATGCTCGACCAGCCGCACAATCGGCTCGACCCCTCCTGCCTGGCCGACGCCAAATTGGCCCGGGCCTAGACTGGCTTGGATGTCGTTCTTGAGCGCTTGTACGATGGTGCGCATGAGCAGGCGGTACAGGACCTCGCCCACCGCAATGGGGCGGATCTTGCCGTTGGCCTTGAGGAGGGGTGTGATCCGCGCGCCACACAGGAAGCGGTTGTCGGGCCCCGTATCCTGCGTGATCTCGCGGACCTTTTGCTGGACATAGTCGTGGATGGCGTCCGGTCCCAGCTGCCTCATCGTGAGCATGTCGCGCCAGTGAAGGACGGTCCAGCCGGACGGCCCTGCAGCGCTGTCACAGCTCATGTGCTTGACGGTGTCGATGATCTGGGCCACTGGGATGGATACACGGCGGTAGCCTGCATGGCGAGCGGTGCGCGCGAACGGCGTGGGCTCGCCACGGGGATGGAGCTGGATGAGCTCGGCCTCGGTGTGAGCCGAGGCGGGGGCGACCTGGCCGCGTTCGTGGTGGATGAGGCCTTCGAGGATGCGCGTGGCTTCGCGGATGCGACCTTCGCGGCCCATACGTGTGATGATGTGTGACTTGGCGTAGGGAATGATCCGCTGTGTTGAGAAGCCGGCAGGCCTCCAGGGTCCGGGAGTGCCTCCTGGGCTGGACTCGGGCGTAGTGTACCGACTGGACGCTGAGGTGGTCTCTGGGGAGGCTGGGCTGGTCAGTGGGGTGACTGGGCTGGCCAGGGGAGAGCCTGGGCTGGCTAGAAGAGAGCCTGGGCTGGCCGGGGGAGAGCCTGGGCTGGCCAGGGGAGAGCCTGGGCTGGCTAGAAGAGAGCCTGGGCTGGCCGGGGGAGAGCCTGGGCTGGTCAGGGGAGAGCCTGAGCTGGCCAGGGGAGAGCCTGAGCTGGTCCGTGGAGCCTCCTCTGCCCCTCCTACCTCCTCCATATCCTCCGATATATCCACAACGAGAGAAAGGTCCATAGAGGCCCTGGGTGTCGACTCCGTGGCGAGTTCCCTCTGGGACTGTGAGGTCGGCCTGAGATCCAGGGCAGCGAGGAAAGGGGAGCTAGCTCGGGGCTGTCGTGCGCGGGACAGGTCCCCTTCGAGTGCCTGTAGGACGCGCTCGGTGGGGTCCGATGTGTCGACCCGGTCCATGTGCGTGGCAGGCAGGTCACCCAGGTCGTCCAACTCGACAAGGTCGCCCACGCGCTGCTGTGCAGCTTCTTGAGCGTGGGCCTCCCCTTCCGTCGGGCCACCCCAGCCCTCGAGAAAGTCGGCCAGAATGGCCCCCACGCCCCTTTCCACCGTCTGCTGGATGAGGGCCTTCCACTGAGGGCCTGGGTACGCTTCCAGCCGGGCCAGCTCCGCATCGCGCTCGTCGTCCGTCTGACTCTGTGCGAGCCCGGGAAAGACCCCAAGCTTGGGCAGGAGCAGGATCATGAGCTCCACGAGGTGGGAGCCATGCTGGACCTGGTACGCACAGAGGCCATCCAACGCCTTGCGCATGGACCGCTGCCACTTGCCAGGCAGGGCCGTGTACACGGTGCGCGAGGCGACGACCTGGAGGTAGAGGGCAAGAAGGCCCTCGTCGGTGTCGAGGCCGTGGTTTTGGAGCTCGATGAGGACCTCCTCGATGTGCGCCGTGGCGAGTTCGCGGTGCGCGGCCAGGGCGCCCACGGTGCGGACACGCTCGGCCAGAGAGGGGGGGACGCCTCTTGGGAAGCAGGCGCGTTCCTCGGGCGTTGCGTCGCGATCTGTGGTCGGGTCGAAGGTGGGCGCTTGGCTTTCGGACCCCTCTGAGACGGAGAGGTCGCTGGGGGGGTCGCTTAGAGAGCTGTCTCCGGAAAAGGCACCTTGGGAGGGGCGGAGGTGGTCGTGGTGCGTCGGTGGGGTGGTTTGAGTGGGGTGGTTGGTCTCGGCCTGGACCTCTTGGGCCTGGCCTTGGACTTGGGTGGTGTCTTGGTGGGCTGACTGGCCTTCTTGGTGGGCTAGCTGAGGCTGTTGCTGGGCCTGGCCCTGGTCTTGGGTGGCCTCTTGATGGGCTTGGTGGGCCTCTTGATGGGGCACTTCACCCTCTTGATGGGCTGGGTGAGCCTCTTGCTGGGGCACTTCATCCTCTTGCTGGGCCTCTGGGACCCCTTGCTGGGCCTCTGGGACCCCTTGCTGGGCCTCTGGGACCCCTTGGGCTCCCCCACCCCGCCTGGCCACTCCCATCGGCCTCGGCGACGCCACAGGCACCGGCAGCCGGGACAAGCCCGGATGCGGAATCTCCCGTGGCGTCGAGCCCTCGTACACCGGGTACCTCCCCGGCGGCAGTGTCCATGGCTCCCTGTCGTCGCCATACATGCCCGGCTTGGGGCACGATGTCACCCTGACTAGGCAGCCTTGACGATACACCCGCCGAGGGCCGTGCCAGTGGTGCCGGAAGGAGGCCTCGCCAGAAGGCTCCACGAGGTCGCCACAAGCACAGTACAGAAAGCCGTGCTTGGTGGCCCAGCCCCAAGGCAGGCGCTGCCTGACATGATGGGGGTACGGAGCACTCTGACCATGACATTGGTTGTAATGTCGAGGGTAGTAGCGGGTCTGTATGCCACAGAGGGGGCACTCGATGAGCTCCCTGAGGCACCCGGGGGGCGCACTCCTCGGGAGCTTCTCCCGAGTCATTGTGCTGTGGTGCCCCCCGCCCCGGCGTATGTGGGGTCATAGCCCTAGTGGGGGTATTTGGTACGATGACCCTAATGCATGGAGGGAGGGGCCAGCAGAGGCCAGCAGGGCCAGCAGGGCCAGCAGAGGCCAGCAGAGGCCAGCAGAGGCCAGCAGAGGCCAGATGGTAGCATTCAGAGTGACTAGGCACAATCACTATAGCCGGAAAGGAGCTTTTCTAGCAAGAGCTGCCAACAATCGACGCGCAGGCCGAGCCAGGCACAATGGAGGAATGCGGGGTAAAAGTACGAAAGTGGAGGAATTAACTAGAAGGAAACGAGGCAGGCTTGAGGAGCCGGCAGCCCGTTCCCGAACGACGGAATTGCACACCCAAAGCCAGACCAGATACATGCCATGCTGCTAAAATGCTCTCAGAGAAGAGATTCCGCCGAAAGAAGGTGTCTTTTGGACCGAACGATGGGGCCTGTTGTTGCCACGTGACCGGGCAGACGAGGCAGCCGACTGCCTGGGGGCCTCTGATGCCTGGCGAGGTGAGTGCTTAGTAAAGAGGCACTGGAGCCCTGAGGCACTGGAGCCATGAGGCACTGGAGCCATGAGGGCACGATACTCGATGAGCTAGCGAGGCGAAACCAACACCAAGAAGTCATGGCTATAACGAACCCTGAATGAAGGCTACAGACAGGGATGGCAGGGGAGCACCGATGCAAGACTTGCAGAGACGAATGAAAGAGCGTCATTGAGGCCAACATAGTGGCATAGTCATTCTGAGAGAGATTGCTAGGTAGTGAGAGGGAGGAAGGGCAAAAAGGACCCCGGGCGACTTTTGCTAACGTGGGGTACCTAGTAGGACGAGCTGGTAGACCAGGGGGCGTGGACGGAGGCGTAACATGGGAGGGCGCCTAGTAGGTCGACGTGGTAGACCCCCCTCCACGGAGGGATGAGGAGGGAGAGGGTCCATCAACAGGGGGCATAGGGAGGAGCCAGCGATGAACGAGCAGGACCATTGAAATGTAGGGGGCGATGTGATTCCATAGCAGTGAAGAAAAGTTCAAAAAAGGAAGCGGAAGGGCAAAAAGGGACCCCTAAGCGAGTTGTGGGAGGGTGTTGGTAGACCTAGTAGGTCGGGCCGGGAGCCGCGGCATGCCACCACGGCGGGATGGGAGGAGAAGGGTCATGAAAAGGGGGCGTAGAGAAGGGACAGCGAAGAATGAGCAGGACCATTGAAAAGTAGGAAGCGTTGTGATTGCATATCCGCGAAGAAAGAATCCAAAAAAGGAGCGGAAGGGCAAAAAGGGACCCCTAAGCGAGTTATGGGAGCTTGTTGGTGGACCTACTAGGTGGAGCTGGTCGACCCCCTCCACGGAGAGGGGTGAGGAGAGAGAAGGGACATGACATAGAGAAGGGATAGCGAAGAATGAACATGATCACTGGAATCTAGAAGGTGGACTGAATTCAGAACCGCCGAGAAAAGATTTAAAAAGGGAGCGGAAGGGCAAAAAGGGACCCCCCAGGCGAGTTGTGGTAAGGACCTAGTAGGTCGGGCCGGGAGCATGCCTCCACGTCGGGATGGGAGAAGGACCATCAATGAACATGTGCACTGGAATCTAGAAGGCAGCCAGATTCCGATCCAGTAGAGAAAAGTTAGCGGAAGGGCAAAAAGGGACCCCTAAGGGAGATGTGGTAGGGACCTACTAGGTGGAGCTGAGATGTGAGGGGGGCCTGGACGCAGGGATGACATGGAGGGCACCTAGTAGGTCGAGCTGGTCGACCCCCCTCCACGGAGGGACGAGGAAAGAGAAGGGTCATGAAAAGGGGGCATAGAGAAGGGCTAGCGAAGAATGAGCAGGACCATTGAAATCTAGAAGGCGTTGTGATTGCATATCCGCGAAGAAAGAAACCAAAAAAGGAGCGGAAGGGCAAAAAGGGACCCCCAAGCGAGTTATGGAAGGGTGTTGGTGGACCTAGTAGGTCGGGCCGGTAGCCGCGGCCTGCCACCACGTCGGGATGGGAGAAGGACCGTCAATAGGGAGGAGCCAGCGATGAACGAGCAGGACCATTGAAATGTAGGAGGCGCTGTGATTCGAATTCAGTGAAGTAAAGATCAAAAAAGGAGCGGAAGGGCAAAAAGGGAGGCGCAGGGGACTTGAAGTAGGATGCTGGAGGGGAAGAGATGAGGACTGGACCTGGTAGCGGAGGCGGCTTGGAGGCGGAGCCTCGCCTGCGTCTTAAACGGCAGGTGGGATTATGGAGGCTGACGAGGGAATTGAAATGGAGAAGGAAATTGAAGATGAGATCAAGTGAGAGGGCTGCTGGAGTAAGAGGGGAAGAGAGAGCGATAAAGGAGAAGTAGGGAGAGGGAAAGAGTAATAGCTAGGTAAGAATTGAAGGGGGCGCAAAAAGGGACCGGAGGGACTTGAAGTAGGGCGGGGGAGCGACGGCTGGGAGCGAGAAGGAGGGATAGAGGGGAGAGGGGGGATGAAAAGGGGGCATAGAGAGAGACGAAGAAGAGAAGATTGCAATGTAGAGATTCGATACGAGTGAAGAAAAGGTAGGCCTAGGGGACATGGGGGGGCATGGTGAGGGGGGCACCAGTCGGCTGCACGAGAGGGCTCCACTTGGTGGGGGGGGGGGACCTGGAGAAGGCTGGGCACAGGCCTGGGCAGGACTGTCATGATGACCACGTGGCATGGGGAGGGCAAGACGAGGCCCAGGCTCGGCCAGGCGAGGCCAACACATGACGACCAGGGCACATGACCAACGCAGCCACATGACCCACACATGACCACCAGAGCACATGACGACAGTCCACATGGCAGCCACATGGCACTCACGGGACGACGTCACGGGACTGTGCTGACATGATTGACGACGATTACGAGGACGAGGGTAGCCCACGTGATCACGGCAAGGCAACATCACGGGACCATCCATTTGTCAGCCGCCACACGGTACACGCCCCCATTCCTCCGATTAACTCGTTCCGCTCCCCTCCGATGAACACGTCCCGCACCCCTCCGATTAACTCATCCACGTAACTCATACTGTTGAGTGTTAAGTGTTAAGTGTTAAGTGTTAAGTGTTAAGTGTTAAGTGTTAAGTGTTAAGTGTTAAGTGTTAAGTGTTAAGTGTTAAGTGTTAGTGTTAAGTGTTAAGTGTTAAGTGTTAAGTGTTAAGTGTTAAGTGTTAAGTGTTAAGTGTTAAGTGTTAAGTG